>CM077643.1:171005104-171695104 GCA_039707465.1 Rhabdophis nuchalis
GTGGCAGCCCCTCAGATTTTGGAACACTGCTACCCTGCCACCCCTGGTCCTTCTTTTCATTAAACTAGACATACCCAATTCCAGCAACCGTTCTTTACATGTTTTAGCCTCCAGTCCCATAATCATCTTTGCTGCTCTTCACATAGAACTTCAGGGAATCTATAGCAAGGAAATAAAAAGATGTAAAAGGAAATTACTTTCACTTTTCCTAATCAACAAAGAAATAAAGTATACTGTTATTATCCAACTATAACCATTGGGCTTTTCCCCTCTGGAAAATAGAAAAGAAAGGAATGTTAGATGTTGAAAATAAAAGGAAGATTCCAGTAAAAATAATTTTATCTGAGCCAAGAACATTTTGGAAAATTCTTCCTTTTACATGGGTTCCCTAAAAACAACATATTTTTAGACTCTGCAGACAAGTGAATGTTATCAACAGTTGTAGAGTATTGTGGATTTTAATAACATGTATCTTCTTAGAAATTCATTCATCTTTTGTGGGTGTCTTTATCATAACACAGGTTAAAACACACAATGATCTATAGCAGTATTTCTCAACCTTAGCAACTTCAAACTGGGTGGACTTCAACTCCCAGAAATCCCCAGCTAGTAAAGCTTTATTTATTTATAGATAATGAATAAGAGAACTTATTTGTAAATAATGAAGTGTGTTCCAGGCTTTTGATTCACAACAGCTGGCTATTTTCATAATGAGTTTGTTTGTGATATTTAGCCAACCAAACAAAGATCAGAGAGTTGTGGTGCAAATACAGAATATATATTGTATATTTATCAAATCTAACAAGCTGATGTTATCTAAATTTAAAGATTATTTGGATGAATTAAGAAAATATCTGCACCTGAAAATATCTACAAAACCATTTATTATACCCAGTTTCTCAAAAAATAAGACCTCCCCGGATAATAAGCCCAGTCAGGCTTTTGAGTACATGTGCGAAAATAAGCCCTCCCTGAAAATATTGCAACACAGGAGCAGCCATGAGGTAACCACGCTCGTGGTAGTATAAATATCTTTTTAAAATCAAGTTATTAATGTGAATGCGACATTTCCTACCCCTGCCCACCCCTCATTTTCAATAAGCTATATTCCCACGTCATGCAATATTTCAATCCTTTTTTTTTCCCTTTGCTGATTTTAAGAGTATTATTGAAATAGTTTGCTGTATATAGGTATTTCTTCACTTGACACAATTGAGCCCAAAATTTCTGTGGCTAAGCAAAACAACTTTTAAGTGAATTGTGTCCCATTTTATGGCCTTTCTTTCCACCGTTAGTAAATGAATCACTCCAGCTGTTAAGTTAGTAACCCAATTGTATGAATCTGTCTTCCCCATTGACGTTGCTTGTCAGAAAGTTGCAAAAGGTGATCACATGAACCTAGGACAGTGCAATAAATCATACATACGTGCCAGTTGCCAATCATCCAATTTTTGATCATGTAACCATGGGAATGCTGCAACTGTCTAAGTGGGGGAAATGATCATAGGTCACTTTTTTCAAGTTGTAACTTCAAATGGTCACTAAATAAGTGGGTGTAAGTTGAGGGCTACCTATATTTACTGGTAGAATTTCCTGCTTTCTTTTGGGTTCAGCTACCCCTTGCCAAAGGAATATTTTCCTAAAACACAGAAGACTGAAATTAAAGAAATACAGAAGCAATAGAAATCCTCCCTCCACCCAATTCCATCCATCTTTTCTCTGGAATTAAGAAGGTACCTATGATAAACAGTTGATTCAAATTGTTTTATGATGAACTGAAACAGAAATCTGGTGATATGGAAGCACCTCAACTGGCCCAAATTCAAGTCAACACTTAGCCGTAAAAACCTCACTATTTAACTCTGGGCTTTTTCATTCCTGATCTGCCCAATCTACATCACGGGGTTGGCATTCCAGGAATTAAAATGAAGGGAAATCTCTGCGTAAGCTACCTTGCAGTTCTTGCAGTAAAGAGTTCTTGCAGTAAAGACAAATAAAAGTCTAATAATAATAATAATAATAATAATAATAGTAATAATAATAATAATAATAATAATAATAATAATAATAATAATAATAATAATAATAATAATAATAATAATAATAATAATAATAATAATAATAATAATAATAATAATAATAATAATAATAATAATAATAATAATAATAATAATTTAATTTCTTGACCGCTCCCTCTCCCCGTAGGGACTCGGAGCGGTGCACAGGGAAAACTAAAAGACCATAAATATACAATAGATATACAACATCTTAAAAACAAATTAAACAGTACCTGTGCTAAAATACCCATTTTAGACTAAAATTCCCACTAAACAACTAAAACCCCATAGAGAGAGACTACCCTAGGCCGGCCAAGCAGAAAAGATATGTTTTTAATTTTAGACGGAAGGAGCGGAGGTCCGTGGTCGTTCTAATGTCGGGGGGAAGGTCATTCCAGAGGGTTGGGCCCGCCACAGAGAGAGCCCTTCCCCTGGGCGTCGCCCGCTGACAAAGTCTAGTGGACGGCACCCGGAGAAGTCCCTCTCTGTGTCCCTCTCTGTGGGAGCGGATCGGCCGTGAGGATGTATGAGGATTTATAATAAATAAATAATGAAAATAAAAAGAGATAGACAGGGTCCAGGGGTGGGCTGCTGGTGGTTCCAGGGTTCAGGAGAACCTCTAGCTAAGAGTCTGTGCTGTTCAGAGAACCCCCAAATCCCACTCCTGGCCAACTCCATCCACTCTGTCCCTCCCCTCCCAGGAGTCCCCACGCGGCCTGTTTTGGATGCAGGTAAGTACAGGGCAAGCTCAACCCTGCCAAGACTGAGTGGCTGTGGTTTCCGGCACCCCGGTTCAGCCAGATTACACCAACTCTGGCCATTGGGGGCGAAACACTGGCCCCCGTGGAGAGGGCGCGCAATTTGGGTGTCCTCCTGGATTCCCGGCTGTCCATGGAGGACCATGTGGCGGCCGTGGCCAGGGGGGCGTTTCATCAGGTACGCCTGATGCGCCAATTGCGCCCCTTACTGGACCGGGCTGCCCTTCGCACAGTCACTCAAGCTCTCGTGACGTCCCGACTCGACTACTGTAATGCTCTCTACATGGGGCTTCCCTTGAGGTGCACTCGAAAGCTACAGCTAGTCCAAAACGCGCGGGTGATTATGGGAGCCACTAGATGCTCCCACATAACACCGATCCTGCGCGAGCTGCATTGGCTTCCTGTGGTTTTTCGAGTGCGCTTCAAGGTTTTGACAACTATCTTTAAAGCGCTCCATGGCTCGGGGCCTAGTTATATGCGAGACCGCCTCCTGCCCCATACATCCCTTAGACCGATACGCTCCCACAGAGAAGGCCTTCTCAGGGTGCCGTCGGCCGGACAATGCCGACTGGCGACACCCAGGGGAAGAGCCTTCTCTGTGGCGGGCCCAGCCCTTTGGAATGACCTACCCCCTGAATTACGTACCATCACCGACCTCCGCCTCTTCCGCCAATGTCTTAAGACATATTTGTTCCAACAAGCCGGCCTAGCCTAACCTCCCATGGGGACTTTTAGGTAGTTTTAAATTGGGTTTTTAAAATTTGGTTTTAGCGCAGGATAGGTTTATTTAATAGTTTTTTTAATTATATTTATTGTATTATGTATGTTTTTAAATTTCCTGTGCGCCGCCCTGGGTCCTTTGTGGAGAAGGGCGGGATATAAATTTAAATAAATAAATAAATAAATAAATAAATAAATAAATAAATAAATAAATAAATAAATAAATAAATAAATAAATAAATAAATAAATAAATAAATAAATAAATGTGCAGAGGCCCGGAGAGGGCCTGCTGAAAGTTCAGGAATGCCGGAAACAGGCCCTTTTCTGGCCTCCAGAGGGCCTCCAGAGCCTGGGGAGGTCTTTTTCGCCCTCCTGGAGGCTCAAGGCGCTGCACGCCCACCTCCCTCCCAGCCGCACACGGCGGCCAGCCCCGGAAAGCACGCCTCTGCAGCCTCTGCACGCATCTGTTGCTGCTGCTGCCCCCGAGCCCTGCGACACGCAGCTCCCGCAATCCGAGGTCACCCAGCAGGCACATCGGGCAGGACAGCCGGGCACATCTCCACCAGCTCCCTCCAATGGCCACCGAGGCATGCACTCCAGGGCTGCCCGCCACACGGGGCTGGGAGGGAGGCGGGCACGTGGCGCCCGGATGGCCCAGGCCGCTCCCCCTGCCCGCCCGCCCGCTCGTTACAGGAGGAGGCAGCCGCAGCCCGCCCCAGCCGACATGCTGGGCCCTCTGCTGCCTCCGGGAGGGAGGGAGGGAGGGAGGGAGGGAGGGAGGGAGGGAGAGAGGAAGAGTCACATCCGAGGGGCCAAAGAGCCGCTTGTGGATCGTGAGCCGCGGTTTGCCGACCACTGCCCTAGGACATAATCTTCTGAAGGTGGCATTCCAAATTCATCTGCACACACCAAAAATACTTCCGTCAAAATCGCCACCATCCATTGACAGTATGCATAAATTATCTTGGTAAGCAGTTAACTGTTCATACCAAGCCTTGAGCAGGGGTGGTATACACTTCCCTTCCCTACTTGTTCGCAAATGTGAGCCTGCGCATTTGCACAGTCTTCCATGCATGCGCTTTTGGTGAAAAAAGGGTCTAAATGGGATGCCATAGAGTCAGGGAGGGTGGGCAGGCCACCCGTGATTTCCGCTACCGGTTTGGGCGAACTGGTCTGAACCTGTAGAATACCACCACTGGCCTTTGAGGGAAAGGCACAGCAATGATGCAGTTGAAGTGTCCATGGAGTAATTTGCAGAGCCTTAATGATTTCTTTCTGATTAAAATTGTAAAATTGCTTCTCGGCTGGTTGGCCCATTGGAGACTACAGTAATGATATGTATCTTTGCACATATAAAGCCCTCTAGCAAGACTTTAAGAGGATATGAGGATATGGCTGCCTGAACAACTCTTACATATACAATACAATAAAATAGCAGAGTTGGAAGGGACCTTGGAGGTCTTCTAGTCTAACCCCCTGCCTAGGCAGGAAACCCTATATCATTTCAGACAAATGGCTATCCAACATCTTCTTGAAGACTTGCAGTGTTGGGGCATTCACAACTTCTGGAGGGAAGTTGTTCCACTGATTAATTGTTCTAACTGTCAGGAAATTTCTCCTCAGTTCTAAGTTGCTTCTCTCCATGATTAGTTTCCACCCATTGCTTCTTGTTCTGCCCTCAGGTGCTTTGGAGAATAGTTTGACTCCCTCTTCTTTGTGGCAGCTCCTGAGATATTGGAACACTTTGAAGAGCAGTTTGCACAATCCTAGCATCATCACCTTTAATATATGGTACTGCATGTATACGTAGAAAGCAACGTGGAGCAAGTATGCAACTCTAAGAACCATACCTGCCTTGTTGATACATGAGTTTTGCCTTGGTTGGAGGGTGTTGGATTTTGTTTTGTTTTGTTTTTTTGCTGATTTTTAGTATAGTTTTGGCCTTCTATTCTATTTGAACTCATTTACTATGAATAGGATGTTAACCGGCTTGATTTTATGCCCACATCTATTGGTTTACATTCGTTTTGAAACAGGTACATGAGAAAGGTGCAACAGAATTATTTTGGTTTGTGAATATTCCTTCTGATGTTTGGTACAATTGTGTGCTGCAATGGTTTACAGTTTTAGAAAACTGTGTGTAATACAAGCTGGTGTAGTACTAATATAATCCTTTCATTTGATATTGTTTTAGCAGACAGAACCAGAATCTTTCTTTTGTTATTATGGTGAATGATATTGGCTGACATATGCATTTGTATTTCAGTGAAGCCTTTTTCCCAGAACAAGCCATTGTCTCTATTGATTTTTCAAAAGGTCTTTTCACACATACACCAGGAACATGAAATCCTTCCCTGGAAACCTCTCCAGATACACACTCCCATGCGCTGATCCTACCACTTGTGAGTACCTGCATGGGGGCTAAGCCAGTCCCTGAGATTTTGATCCCTGGGATGAAGCAACAAGTAATATCCCAATCCATCTCACAAAGCTTCTCTTCATTCCTGACAGCAAATGTGCAAGAACAACAAGTTACATAACCAACCATTTATTGCCCTTGTGTGACATTCCCAGATCTGTTGCCAAAGAAGATTGATTTCTTCTGCCTTCTGGTCGAGCTGGTTCTGCTACAAGGCAGGAGGGCCTCCCTAGGACGCAAGGGGTATCAAATCCACTTTGGGGTAGGCAGCAACAGTTTAGCAACATGCTAAAATGGATATTTGTGGGCAGCCTTCCAAGAACCCTTCTTCCCCACTCCCCACCCCGCCCAAAGGCTAGCATAAACATGACATTATGCTTTCGTTATTAAATTATGTTTATGATATGATCTCAACATTATTCTCAGGGACTGTCAATATGCTCAATATGTTCATGGAACTCGCCCTTGGCATGCTCCAGATTCCTCTCCCAAATGATGTTTGCATTTAAACAAAAATAGTAGAAATAGGAAAAGAGAAGGGAGGAAAAGGAGGAGGGAGGGAAAGAAGAAAAGGAGGAGGAGGAGGAGGAGGAGGAGGAGGAGGAGGAGGAGGAGGAGGAGGAGGAGGAGGAGGAGGAGGAGATGCTGAAAACAAAGAACAAGGGTCCAGAATTATCTGGGCTTCAAATAGGCCCCTTAAATTTGGTGAGAGCCTATTATGGTCTTTGACTTCTCTTGAAGGTGGATACTCCAAGTACCTTCAGGATTCCTGCAATTCAATACCTATAAAAAAAAATTAAAGTTCTGTTTTGAGATCTTGAGCAATGCTCTACTGGCCAGAATATATACATTCTTATAGGGTCTTATTTTCTTTTGACCCCCGAAATAAGCACTTGGCCTTATTTTTGGGGAGGTCTTATTATTTTTGAGGTGCAGGAGGTGGCAAGTGTGATCACCTCATGGCTGCTGCTGCATCGCAATAATTTCAGGGAGGGCTTATTATCTGGGAAGGTCTTATTTTCAGGGAAATTCACACATACAGAGAGATGGAGAGGGAGAGGGATAATGAGATAGTGAGAAAGAGAGAGAGAGAGATTGTAGATAGATAGATAGATAGATAGATAGATAGATAGATAGATAGATAGATAGAGACAGACAGACAGACAGACAGACAGACAGACGAAAGCAGGACTAGTAGAGTACCTTGTGGAGTTTACAAAAAAAAACGAGGGAAGAGACGAATTATTATGGGAATTTGCTTTACAAGTTAGCTCAAATTATAATATTAACAACTTGTGATAGTGGCAAATATCCCCTAGATTCCACGGAAGATGCTTCCTAGCCTTGTAACGAAACATTCTGAAACCAACCTACAAGCTTGGAGGACAAACCTCCACCCTTATTAAATTTGGCTTAAAACTGCCACTCTTACATAAAGCATTTATTACTGTGGAATATATATATATACATACATATATATACATACATACATACATACATACATACATACATACATACATACATACATACATATATATATATATATATATATATATATATATATATGTAGGTCTTTGGTTGTTCGGGTTTTCTCCCGCGTAGAATTGGAAGTATCTTCACGACGTTTCGATGAAATCTCATTCATCATCTTCAGGCTGGTGCTTCCGGCTTGGTGCTTCCAGGAGTTTGCTATATACACACATCCTCTTCATGTTATGACCAAACGATGGAGGCCAAATGGGGAAACATGGGAATTCAGCCATAAATCATATTCCCCACTGAAATAGTTTAAAAGCCAGAATGGCCATTGTCCATTTTGAAAGAAACACTTTTTAAAAAGAAAAATCAATTGACATAAGCTTTGGAATGACTGTTTATATGCTTGCTATTGTATTGATTGGTGTACCCCACCTCCCGGAGTCATTTTTTAATAAGATGGGCGGCTATATAAATGTGATTGATTAATTAATAAATAACTAAGTAAATAATCCGTTATTCTGCACATTAGATCAGAGCACTTTAGAGGGAGGAAATATAATGGCCTAAGATTATAGGTTTATTTTATATTTGTGTTGTTATTATTATAATTAATGGAACCAATCCATAAGAGGAGATACGATCAACGATTCATTGTTGTGAATCTTTAATCTTTAATCTTTTTTGTTGATCTCAGGTAATTATTTTAAATCTGAAATTTTTATCCGTCTTTGACATTTTAATTACTGTCTTTGACTCATTTTGGAGATGGATATTCTATGTATCTTTGACATTCCTGCAGTTTAGCTCTTATTAAAAGGGTAAAAATTCTGAGATCTTGAGCAAGCCACACTCCATAAGATGGCAACCTGATAAAGATAATGTTGTGACATAGTGTCTGTGTGTATTGTAACCTGTATTCCATAGACACCGTGTATGATTCATATGAAAATAAGACACATACTCTCCCTTTCTCTTTTTCTATAAATCTATAGATCTATCTACACACACACACACACACAACAACAACAACAACAACAACAATAACAATAACAAAAGCAACATTATCTGCCTTCTGGGTAGAATATGGGTCATCACATACACCCTTGTTAATGGATTTTTAGAAGGCGGGTTGCATTGTTTTATTTTTGCATTTCATTCCTTGCTGTAAGCTACCATGAATATGCTTAGATTGTTTTGGGATAATTAATAAATTTCAGAGAAGTTGCACCAGGTGATCCAAAGAAAAGAACAAAGACATCATGGCATAGCAAACTTGCTGAAAGTATTCCTCTGGAGCCATTCATTAGTTGGATGAGAACCTGAAAATCCAATCTACTGTATATGCCACCTTGAAATCCATACCAGGAAGAAAACATAAACTGAAGAAAATGTAAAAATGCATTTACCTAGTGAAAAACTATATGGATCTCCTTCTCCTTTGTGAACATATATGCAACATATTCATTACAACAGGCAATAGGGACTTGCAAAGTTTTTAAAGCTGTGTGACAGTTGTAAGCGCATCGCCCCGCTGAACAAGGTGTATGAATCAAGGGAAAGACACGTTTTAATACAGCAAATACAATTGGGTTGTTGACAGATTTTCTATTGCTTTGGGGTTTTCACAAAGAACATAGAAAGTTGTAACCACTTCTATACATGGATGAGTTGAAAAGAAGTGGGAATGGAGTCTTGGGATGATTTCTGTGACATTTCTCTGACACTGAAACAACTAGTTAGCCAATGAGCTTATCATGTCAATGTACTCTGGCCTTTCAAAGCAATTTTAGGGTGCAAGGATCATAGGGTAACAAGTTTCACTTATGTTCTTGGCTCTCACCATCTTTAATGCATCCAGCCACACATCTTAAACTTAGCGCGCTCTCTAGAACTAATGCAGTGTTAGATATCTGTCATGGTCAGACTAATGCAACTTTTAGCACTTTGAATCTGGAATCAAGGCTGATCAATGCCCTTTGGGGTCAATCTGTAAAGATTGCAAGATTGGACATTTACTGCTTTTAAGAATGACATGTGTGCAAAGACTACAAATATTGCTTTTTCTGCTTTTTGGTGGCCTTCCCATTTTCATGACATTATCCTTTGCTATGTCAATCCACTTCTGCCATCTAAACTTAATGCCAGCAAGACACAGACTTCATACAACTAAGCCTTATGCGCAAAAGAACAGCTTTACCATTGTGGCCTACCTCATCAGTTATCCCAGTAAAGCTGATTATGAGAGTTGGCACCTTTGAAAGCTAAGCAGCAGAGTAACACATGGAAAACAGTTAAAAATGTATTGCAGTGAAATCCTTCAAGAGATCCAATTAAGACGTGGTAAGATTAATATCTTTTACAGCATCTACTATCTACAGTACATCTATCTCATTCTGTCAAAAAACCAAAATGGCTGCAGGCGTTTTGATTTTAACCAACTTTTTTGCAATTGAATCTCAAATCATGAAGTGGCTTGCCTGAGATTCTTGAATAAATGAAATTACATCACGCACTCTTCAAGGCTCATATCTCCAAGTCAAATCAAATCAAGGTTGATTCACACCAGTTGAATCTGTATACAGCGCTAACTTTGAGTTCCTTATTCAACAAAGCATTATTCAAAATCCAACCCAGAAGGCAAAAGCAAACATATTGTTGCCAAGAAAAGTATGTGGACATAGCTAAAATGCTCAGACAAGTTGGGTGTATGATGATTTCCAATTCAACAACATCTTCAAAACATGGCAACTCAAGCACAACATATACTAGGTAACATAATCACACAAATGCTGCAATTACATCCTTGTGTTAGGATGTTTGACACAAATACAGTAACTAGAGGATGTGTGTGATTACAACCTCACATAAAAGATGACATTTGTTCGCCTCCCCACAGACACCCTTATTCTAGTAATTGGAAAAGAACATCAAACTTTCACAAGTAATTCTGGTGATAATGTGGCTAGACCAAAGTCATAAAAAAACAATTCTGGTTACTCATGGTGATTTACTGAAAGATGTGTTCCTTGGTTTTGGGGAATATAAACAATTGAAACATGGATCAAATGAAGAAAAGGAAATGGAAAGAAAAACTAGAAATTGTCAAAGAATAAATAAAGCATACAAAATTGAATGTTTTGGGAGGAAGTGACTTTAAATGGACCAGAATAGTCATTCTAAGTTGTTCATTACATGACATATTATTTGGGAGATGGTAATGGTAAAAAAATAAAGAATGGGGTAGCAATAAAGCTGAAGAAAAAAAATTGCTTTTGATGCAAATAAAATAAGATCTAGACAGACACTCTAGAATTCCTTTGACTATTTGGGACATAATTAAGAGGAATTCAACCAGGGGTGGGTTCCAGCAGGCATTACTGCTGGTTTGCTCATGTGCACGCTGTGCCTGTGTGCATGCGCAGTACAATTAAAATTGTTCTGCACATGCACAGAACCAAAAAACAAGATGGTGACACTTTTGGCGCCGTCAGGAGAACCGGTTCAGGAGTGTGGCAGGCCTGGGTCACTGCCAGATCCAGCGACTCAGGCCGCCAAACCACTACCGGTTCAGCCAAACCAGTCCGAACCGGTAGGAACCCGCCACTGAATTCAACTCTAAGGTTGATTTACATTTTGGGAGGCCTTCCATCATATTATTTAAATAAATAATATGAATAAACTGAATACATTCTGTGAGAACATCATTGCTCATATTACAATTACCTATTGAGAAACGGGGACCCAATTGCTGTGTGTTAAAGATGCACAATATATGTTCTACTTGGATATATATTGCCAATATTTGAAAATTATCAAGAAATTGAGCATGGGAGTTGCCTAAGTGAACTAACATATAACACTGGAAAGAAAAATCTACACTTGATTGACAGAGACCAATTGTTATGAGTTGTCAGTCAGTATCTGACTTTCTTTAAGACATGGCTAAACATGATCAAATTGGAAGGGGAGCAAATTGGCGGTGGATAAGAGCCAATGGAATTCAACATGGGCTGGACTTAGATCGGTTGTGGGTGCAAAGGGACTTGAGACTGATGACACATTTGACTCCTCCCTTGAGCTCAACCTGGTCATCTCCTATAACCAGGAGAAGCAGACAAGTAATTGCAGGGCAGATCGAGGGCTAAATCAGCAGTAACAATAGAACTGGGATTTATGCGGTAGACCCATGAGCAGGAAAAAGTTTGGCAAAGTAGGAAACCACTGGAGATAGAAAGTGAGAGAAGCAAAAGGCCTCACAGGTACCAGGGCCAGGAAAAAGGAGGCAAGGAATCATGCTGCAGCTTCAATGGCACTAGTAGAAATGAGGCCTGAGAACAAGAGTAGGGGCTCTGCGGGCTGGCAGAGAGCAGCAAGGGATGAAGACTCTAAATTCAAGACTGACTCAGCCTTCCATCCTTCCGAGGTGGGTAAAATGAGGACCCAAATTGTTGGGGGCAATAGGCTGACCCTGTAAACTGCTTAGAGAGGCACTGTAAAGCACTGTAAAGCATTATATAAGTCTAAGTGTTATTGCTATTCTGCTCTTCCAGACAAGTCTGATGAAGCCACCAAGCTTTTCGCCTGGTTCTAATTCCCCACCAGTCTTTGGGAACCATTCCCTTAGCAGAACACTAGTAGAAATATAGACGTAACAGGGAAGAAAGGATGACAAAATCAAAATGATTTTTCAGAACTAGCTATCATGATGTTCAAGCAAAAATGGGTGGGAAGGTGTTAGTATGTGAGTGGCAGTGGTGGATTGCTGTACACCCTGGTACGGGCATACCGGTGCCTGCTGGGAGCACTGGGTACTGTTCCGGTATGGTGCTCTGCACGGCCTACCTCCGGAGCACCATACCTTATCTGTATTAGAGTTTTTCGGCGCATACAGAGCCAACGCAACGCACCGCCAAGCAACTGGAGCGTCGCCGAGGTGTCACAGAGCATCACAGGAGGTAAGGATGTATGCGCTGACTGTGTGCACATGTGCATGTGCTGCACACGTTGATGTGGTGGACGCTGGGCCTTGTTGCACCGTACCAGTTGCAACGGACTCCGGAACCCACCACTGGTGAGCGGAATACCTTTAATCCAATGATTTGGCTTTTAAAAAAAGAAACACAAATTCTACAATTCTAAAATTTCAATGAAACACTGAAAAACTTCCCATGATGAAGTGGGTTTTTGCAAGTAATAGAAAGACAACATCACAGAGACAGACCCTTAAGATGATACCGTGATCTAATAAAGATTGTCTCATGGGCGAGGCAAAGGAGCAGGATAAGTGATCGCCTTACCTCAAAAGTATCCCAACTTGAGGCTGCTGATAAAGTAGAACACAAACATAAGAAGAGCAATCCAGCTTTCTGGTTTTAAAGCAATCCTTCAATCCAGGAAGTGGCAGAAGAGAGGAAGTATGTCCTGTGCGGCATGTAATAATAATAATAATAATAATAAAGCTCAATTTATTAACCGCTCCCTCTCCCCACAGGGACTCGGGGCGGTGCACAGGGAGAATAAAAACCATAAATATACAAAAATACATACAATTTAAAACAGATTAAACAAACTCCTGTGCTAAAATCCCATTAACTAAAAATCCCCACTCAATATACATAAACAATTAAAAAACCCATAGAGAGAGAGACTACCCTAGGCCGGCCAGGCGGAAAAGATGTGTCTTTAGTTTCAGGCGGAAGGAGCGGAGGTCCGTGGTCGTTCTAATATCGGGGGGAAGGTCGTTCCAGAGGGCCGGGCCCGCCACAGAGAGAGCCCTTCCCCTGGGTGTCGCCCGCTGACAAAGTCTAGTGGACGGCACCCGGAGAAGTCCCTCTCTGTGGGAGCGAATCGGCTGTGAGGATGTATGAGGCAGTATCCGATCCCGCAGGTAGCTAGGTCCCGAGCCATGGAGCGCTTTAAAGATGATAACCAACACCTTGAAGCGCACCCGGAAGACGACAGGCAGCCAGTGCAGCTCGCGCAAGAGCGGTGTTACATGGGTAAACCTAGTGGTTCCCATAATTGCTCGCGCGGCTGCATTCTGAACTAACTGAAGCCTCCGGGTGCACCTCAAGGGGAGCCCCATGTAGAGGGAGTTACAGTAGTCCAGTCGGGATGTCACGAGGGCATGAGTGACTGTGCGAAGGGCGTCCCGATCCAATAGGGGGCGCAATTGGCGAACCAGGCGAACCTGGTAAAACGCCCTCCTGGCCACGGCTGTCACTTGCTCTTCCATAGACAGCCGGGTATCCAGGAGGACTCCCAAATTGCGCGCCCCATCCACAGGGGCAAGATGTTCGCCCCCTATGGCCAGCGTTGGAGAAAGCTGGTTGAATCGGGCAGCCGGAAACCACAGCCACTCGGTCTTGGTCGGGTTGAGTCTGAGTCCGTTACTTCCCATCCAGATCCGCACGGCTTCCAGGCACTGGCACATCACCGCTACGGCATCGTTGGGGTGGTTTGGGGTAGATATATACAGCTGAGTGTCATCAGCGTAGAGATGGTACTCTACCCCAAAACCACGGATGATCTCACCCAGCGGCTTCATGTATGCATTAAACAAGAGAGGCGAGAGGACCGACCCCTGAGGCACCCCACATGTGAGGGGTCTCGGGGTCGACCTCTGCTCTCCTGCCAACACAAATTGCAATCGGCCAGAGAGGTAGGAGGAGAACCACCGTAAAACGGTGCCTCCCACCCCCAACCCCCCCAGCCGATGCAATAGGATACCATGGTCGATGGTATCGAAAGCCGCCGAGAGGTCTAATAGGACCAGGATGGAGGAACAACCCCCATCCCTGGCCCTCCAGAGATCATCCACCAACGCGACCTGGATGTGGCAAGGAAATGAAGAATCGCATCAAGAAATCAAATTAAAAGATAGTGAAATAGCTCATGTAAAAGAAGGAACTGAAGAACTGGCAGAGCTAGCTGGGCAGGCACATTATACAGCAAATATGATAGAGCAAATAACTGGATGAGGACCAGAAAGCCTTTTGAAAAAATTAGAGCTGGAGAGGAAATTGCAGATGAAGAAAACTATTTTGCTGAGGAGGAGTTAGATGGTGAATCAGAAGAGGAATATTCAAAATTCTCCAATAGTTCTACAGACATCATTGCAGATGTGCTTATTACTGAGAAAATAAAATCGGAAAGCATTAGGCCTCCAAAGGAGGGAGAAGGGGGAGGCAGAAAATCGCCTGAAAATTACACGTTTATCTGAGATTTGGAGGATGGGAAGTCATTACCAAGTGTAACAGAATGAGTAACAGTCTTGTCAGAAGTATTTGACTGTATCTAGTAACCAAAGGTGGGTTGCAGCCAGTTCGGCCCAGATCGGCTGAAATGGTAGTAGTGGCGGCAGGAGGCTCCACCCATCTGCCCAGACGTTTCTGTGGCAACCCATCTCTGCTAGTCACTTGATAAATTGAAAACACCATGTATTTCAGCTTGAAAATGGCTTTTATTCATATGCTAAGGGATGTGTAAATTACCAATAAACTTACTCAGACAATTTAATAATATTCAAGGAACAATGGTGGATTAATTCCTTGGGCCTTAGGATAGATCAGGGGTGGGCAAACTTTGCAACTTTAAGTCTGAAGGACTTCAGCTCCCAGAATTCTCCAGCCAGCAAAGCTGGGAGCTGAAGTCCTTCAGACTTAAAGTTGCAAAGTTTGCACACCCCTGGGATAGATGCATGGCAGCTGAACTAATTACAAGTCAGAAAGAAAGAGGAAAGTAGGTGGCTCCGGCCTAGTTCCTCAGTTCTTGTTAATCTCTGTTAATAAACGTTCTAACTGCAGCCTGTGTTCCAGTTCCCTTTGTTTTACAAACAAAACAGAAAGATATCTTGACTGAAAATGTCAACAAATAGAGGGAAGTAACAAGAAAAGAAAGTATTTTTCAAAAAATCAAGACACAAAATTTAAAATTTAAATTTACAACTAAAGTAGAAAAATTGAAAAGATGATTATGTTTTATATCACTTTATTTAGTGATGAGAGATGGAATATGGGAAAATAGATAAATGCTTGCAACTTTAGAGTTACTAAATGTGTTTCTATTTGTGATGAAGGTTAGTTTTTTTCTCTTTATAATATGCTTGCTTTTTTCTTTCTTCTCTTTTTCTTCTTTCTTTCTTTTTCCCTGCACTTTTTTACTCCTCTCTATTTTTCTCGTTAAGTTTAGTTGGCATTAGATTTTATTATTATAACCAACATTCTTTTTTTTTTGTTTTTTTTTTGACTTAGTATATTAATATCCCATTAACACCATCTTCTAAGTTAATTAAAGATATAAAAAACATAATATAAATTTCTCTTTAAGAAAAAAAAAAGGCATATCCCATTATTCCCCTCTCTAGATTAATCATACATATATATTACCCCGCCCTCCACCCTAGCCCTCCCCCACCTCCCATTCAAACCCACCCCCCTGACTTCCGCTATACACCACTCTAATAATTCCAAGCATCCCAAATATTATTTACTCTATTCACCTATCAATCAAAGCATTCTTACCTAAAAGCTACATAATACTTCCTAATCTGATATTTATTCTGTATATAATCAATCCATTAGAAACCTTATAACAAACTCAACATAAACACCCCCTTTTAGTTGAACATTAAAATACATAGAAGATAATTCTTAAGATCTAAATACCATATCATATAACCTAACACTTATAAAACTTAAACCATATATCCTAGCTTAAGTTTACATCCTTCCTGATTCAAAAGGTTTACTATTTTTCCCCTCTCCATTTGCTTAATTGCCCACTTAACAACACAAAAAAATGTAAAGATTACTCTAATATTTGAAAAAAGCAAAGTTACTTCTCTCTTCACAAAGGAAACAGAAATAATATAGGAAAATTTCAGATCCTATCACATGAAGGATACAGTAAATTGCAAGAAAATTTCAAAGTTCGACCCAAGTTTTTTCCCAGAACACTAACATAATATTAGTCCTTTCCGCGTCAATGTTCATAAGTCCAACTCTTCAGGTCTCCTTCCATTCCATCCATAGCTGTTTGTAATACCAGTTTAAGCAGCTGCCCCCATAAATAACAAAAAAAAAAAAACCCTTTACATAGGTAACCCCCGAGTGACTTTTCATCAGGATTATAAAGTTCCAAGATCGTGATAGGGTAACAACCAGATCCACTGCAAATGCTCCGGTTCCAATTTTCAACCCTGAAAAAGTTTCCACATCCAAGAGAACCAGCATTGCAGAGATCTGTATATTTTTATCTAGATTGATTAATTGCTTCGTCCTTTAATCCTTTTGTCTTTCTTAACTCGCCGAGATTGAGACCTCCTCTGCTTCTGCGGTTTCTCAATTTGTCTGGTGCTAGACCTGGCTTCACATTGCTCATCTGATTTACGTATTGGCATTCCAACAGATCCCCCTATAGCAGTCTTCGACATTTCCTCCAGAGTAGGGCTTAAAAAAAGCCCAGGGGAATCCAACTGAGTATGTTCTTCCATCTCTTTTCCAAATTGTTTCTGCTCCATCTCAATATCTTGCTCTGAACCATCCAGATCTACTAGTGTTGGTATAGATATACGTGGGGGCGTTGCACTTTTCTTCAGTATTTCATAATAAAAATCTCTTGCCTTGTCTATAGTATTCAAACAATATCGCGCCCCTTCATATCTGAATATAACACCCATTGGAGCATCCCACCTGTACTGTATCCCTCTTTTCTTCAGCTCCTCCACCAAAAAACCAAAATCCCTTCTGAGCTTCAGGATAGTTGATGGAAGTTCCTTAAAGACACCAATCCGTTTTCCAGCTATGTGGAGAGAGGAGTGAAAAGACTTCTGCAGAATATCATTTCTGAGGTTTCTCTCAGTAAAATATATCACAACATCTCTCGGTAGTTGCCTTTGTAATGCTATACGTGAGTTTGCTCTGTAAATTTTATCAATCTTAGCATAAATTTCACCAGGATCCATTTTTACTAATATAGCCAAAGCATCGGCAGAAACTTTTCTTAAGTCTTCTCTAGGATTTTCTGATAATCCCCTCAGTCTAATGGCGTTTTCCATTAACAAAAATTGTAACATAATAACCTGTTTGTCCAATTTGTGCATATTCCCCTCCATTTCCACCAATTTCAAATCCGTTTCCTTTGCTTTGACTTCCACCTCTGAAGACAGCTTTTCGATTTTCCCATCAATTTTAATGATAACTTCAGACAGACTCTTGGCCATTGCAAGCATTTTTTTTTCCAATTGTTCATATTTCTCCTGGATCATTCTTTTGAGGTCTCTGCTTTCATTAACTATAAAGTTCATCAAATCTTTAAAGTCCTGGGGAGTTACTACACGAGTTTGTTCCATTGCCTTGCTTTTAAGCTTTCCAAGTTTTCAGGAAGAGAAAAAAAAAAAAACCTCTTCAAAATATCAAAATAAGTCAGTAATAAGTAATACGTTTAGCTTAACGCTCAATAAATCAGATAGTGCATTTGGCTTTATAGCTTGCTCCCCCTTTCCGCCTACAGCTGTCCGCTATCAGCCAGGGGTTAAGCAGAGACCAAAATCCACAAATCAATAATTAGACAAGGCAACTAAGTTTCATTTCATTCATCTGGTAGTTAACGCCATCTTGAATCCTTTGTTCTTTAAAACAAGTCACAAACTTTAATTACTTGCGTTTAGTTTCCTTTGAAGTACGAAGGCTTGAAATATAGTCCTTCTTGATGGATTGCATGTCGATC
The DNA here is from genome assembly GCA_039707465.1 of Rhabdophis nuchalis. Taxonomy (NCBI): domain Eukaryota; kingdom Metazoa; phylum Chordata; class Lepidosauria; order Squamata; family Natricidae; genus Rhabdophis; species Rhabdophis nuchalis. The sequence goes on from CM077643.1 coordinate 171,023,267, forward strand.
AGGATTGGGTACAAGCCAAAACAACTAACTTTCATTTCGTCTCATCTGGTAATTAACGCCATCTTGATTCCTTCGTTCTAAAGGCTGTGTCTAAGATCCACCATATTCTGGCAAAATCACAAACTTTAATTACTTGCGTTTACGATGAGTAGCCAAGAAGTTCCCTTTGAAGTATAAAGTTGCCTTGGAATGTAGATTAGAAGTTAAAAGCAGTTTGCTTTGCCGTGTTAATTAGCCAATTAACACGGTCTCCACACCCGTCCGGAGAAGATCGCGGCCTAAAGAGGGGAGGGTCTCTCCTTACTCGCTCCTCAGAGGAAAACTAACCCTCTGAGGGCTTCGCAAGGGGACTCTTCCCTGGCAGCAAAAACTCTCCCACAAGCTCATAATAGAGCTTGGGGTTTCCGAGGCATTTGATCTTATAAAAAACGCCTCTACAGACGAGTGGGATGGCAGGCTTGAAAAAAGCCTACCGACAGCAACTGCAACCGGAAGTCGCCTCTCAACCAACATTCTTAATAAAGATCTATACAAAACATATACAAAGGAAACAAGTCTACTAGAAAGTACAATAATATATGAAAAGCAGAAAAAGCAGTTGGCAAATGAGAAAATACCAGGTGCAGATACAATACAATACAATAGCAGAGTTGGAAGGGACCTTGGAGATCTTCTAGTCCAACCCCCTGCCTAGGCAGGAAGCCCTATACCATTTCAGACAAATGAAACGTCTAACATCAGACAGATGAAATATCTAAACTATTTAAAGATATAGGAGAAGAGACAGTTAAAATGCTAATGTCAACAAATATGTGGCCGAGGGGATATATAAAGATCAATGTTTATAGCTACGCCTATGAAGGTAGAAGATCCAAGGGAATGTGCAAATTGCTAAACCATACTGAACCATGTAAATATACTCAACAATACTAATTCAACACAGAATCTTTTAAATTCTTCCACATAAGAACAGAGGCCTACATGGAAAGAGGAACGCCAAATGAACACACACGTTTCAGAAAAGGGAGGAAGAATGTGAAATCAGATAGCTACTATAAGAAGCATGGGGGGGGGGTTACATTTGCTTTACTGCCTATAGCAATAGATGGAATATATTAAGGCAACTGGATGTGCCAGAACAGCTTATTATTCTTTAAAAAAATATAAAACATTTCCTGTGAATGAGAAACAATTGTAAAACTAAACATGGTGGGGAAACAGAATGGTTCATAGTGGGAATGAAACCACCTTATGCATATTCATCTTGTATTTGTTTAATGTCCGGAAATGTAACTGCCCAGAGTCAATGGGAGTTGAACAGCAATGCAAATTTAATAAATAAATAAACTTTGTTATAAGAATGGATGAATTTGATGGACTGGCTGCTAAAGCAAGGTCATGGCACACACTTGAAAGTAAATCAGAAAGACTCTAATAGAGGGGGTCTGTCTCTCTATCTGTCTCTCTGTCAAGAACAAAGAATGGTTATCAACAGGAAAAATGTGTAAAGCTTGTAGCAATTATGGGTAGTTGGAAAGTTGATAAAAGCAACAAGATTTAGACAATTTACAGACCTCAGCTAAAAGTTAGGAATAGAGATGGACAACAACAAATGAAATGTCCATTAGATAACTCCTGGGACATTCATTAGCCAAGGCTTAGGAATGGGACAGCTATAGACCAATAGAACAAATTGTAAAATTAGTGATAAAATGTTTATTAGAGGATATGTCTTATTGTTTCACCTTGTCCCGCCTTCTTCTTTACTGAAAATGTATAAAAGCTTTCTTAATCCTTTGTTCTGGGTTCTTGGCCTTTTGACCAGGAACCCTTTTCCTTGGCGGACTCCAATAAAAAGCAATCAGAAAACCTGCACCTCGGGTCTGGCATCTATCATTGGCTTCGGCACCAGCCTCAGTCAACAATTTAGCTAACCCCCACAGGTAAGGCGAAAGATTTATACGATCTGAAGAGAAACCAGAGTCTTTGGTGAGGAAAGGGTTACCCCCTTATTGCTAACATGCGAGCTCCCAAGGTGGCTTCCCCCTCCTTATCTTCAACCTTGGGAAAGGGAGAGAAAGGCAGTGGGAGACAAACAGCCTTGTCCAGAGAAGAGACACTTAACAGCACAGAAGCTGGTCTCATTAATGCTTTTGGTGCGCTTCCAAAGAATGAACAAGACAATATATTATACAAATTAGAAAACTTAAAGAAATCCTTATTGGTTACAATGGACACAGCAGAGCCACTCATAGATCTGGTTTCCCCAATAATTGAGCCTCTCACTTCCCCTCCAGAGGACAAGAGAGTGTTTGAATACAAGATCATGGAAAATAGAAAACAAGACCCAAAGGGGTTATTGGGGAGCTCTGTAGAGATGGAGATGCACTCATCCCTGTGTGAATATCCCACGGTACCTTCAGCACCTAACCAAGAGACTGAGAGTCAAAGAATGAAATGCGACCTAATAACGCCTTCTCCTACACCCAGAGAAGAAGCATCGGAATGGCAAGCTCTGTTAGCTGGTGCTAATACCTCTTACTCTGAACAAGTTCCTCAAGAGTCTATACACGACTTAAATGGTACCTCCCTACTTTTAAAGAAGGCCAACCCAGTGTGCGGTGACACCTCTATGCATGGTAACAACCAGACAACTTCCCCTCTGTATAAAGCAAGTATCCTGATGAGCTGCAAAAGATGATCCACTTTCCCTCATAACCTGGAATATAGCGGGTTGGTCTGTCCCATCAAAAGACCAATTTTTTGATTATATATCACAATTTGACATTCTCTTCCTGCAGAGATTCCACAGGTAAATTCCATTACAATTTCTAAACAAAGTCAACAAAGGATTTCTATACCAATAGTGTGGCATCTTTGCTATAATGTCTTCTGAAGGAAGGGAAGCAGGAAAACATATTGTCAGCAATGAAAGTAAGGTGGGGGGTGGAATAAAGATCAGCTGTAGAACTGTGAAGCTGTGAGGCCTTCAGAAAGCTCAGATATCAGGCTCTTCCCACATAATTCAAGCTAACTGATTCCCGTTTTGATATTTTCTGAACGAGGAGTCCTCTCTGAGTTTCAGATCTGCCAACAGCCAGCCATGGAGGCCGCTAGGAAGAAAAGCAGAAGAATCCATGTTGGAATAATCTTTCTGAGGCTGGTCCCAAGAGTCCAAGGAACACCATTTTTTTATGCAGAATAATGCATTCTGCTTCTGTGGATGGACCTCAAAATTATCAGACCTCAAAATTAAAAGACCTATGCATCAGTGGTGGGATTCAAAAATTTTTACTACTGGTTCTGTGGGCATGGCTTCGTGGCTGTGACATGGCTTGGTGGCAGGGGTGGGTTCCTGCCAGTTCTAACCTCTTCTATAGAAGAGATTCCACAAATCTATAGTGCCATTTAGAACCAGTTCCAGCTCCCTCCTCCCGCCCATCTGCTCATCATCAAGATAAAGACCGAGAGGAGGAATTCTGGGAGTTGAAGTCCACAAGTCTTAAAGCTGTCAAGTTTGAACACCACTGGGGTTTCATTTTCTAAAGGGTTAGGGGTGCAAGGGTGTTGTAACTTGACAGCTTTAAGACTTGCGTGCTTCAAATGCCAGAGCTTCTGAGCCAAAATTTTGGTTGCTAAGCAAGAGCGTTGTTAAGTGAGTTTCACCACATTTTACAAGTTGGCCACGCCCACCAAGCCACTCCCACTCAGTCACGTGGCTGGCAAGCCCCTCCCACCTGGTCACATGGCTGGCAAGCCACTCCCACAAAGCAGGCCACACCCACAGAAGAGGTTCTAAAAAAATTTGAAACCCACTGCTTGGTGGGTATGGTTTAGTGGGCGTGGCAGGGGAAGGATACTGAAAAATCTCCATTCCCACCCCACCCCACTCCAGGGGAAGGATACTGTAAAATCGCCATCCCCCCCACTCCAGGGGAAGGTTACTGCAAAATCCCCATTTCCTCCCGATCAGCTGGGACTCAGGAGGCAGAGAATAGATGGAGGCGGGGCCAATCAGGGGTGGTATTTACTGGTTCTCCAAACTACTCAAAATATCCGTTACTGGTTCTTCAGAACTGGTCAGAACCTGCTGAATACCACCTCTGCTATGTATAAACAATACTATTCAGTTATATGAGCACCCAGGAAATAAAGAAAAATGCTACTTTTACAAATATTCTGCAAGGCATAGAGCAAAAATGAAACAATAAAATACATTAAAATACAGGACTTAACATTTTATCAACAGCAACAATAAAATAGTTACATAAAGGCATGAGAAACCTACCTACACCATCATTCTGGAATTGGAATAGATACAGTTTGAAAGTCTTCTCCAACAATATTTCTTTTGGCAAAAGAAGAGGCCCAGAAACATGGCACAAACATGAAGCATCACAGAAATCTACCCTTCCATGGCTGCGGTAGGTTGCCAATTTTTTCACTACCAGTTCGGGCGTGCTCCCAGGTGTGTGCGACACTTCTGCGCAGGTGGGCAGGTGGGCGGAGCCTCCTACTACCGGTTTGGCTGAACGGGCCAAACCAGGAGCAACCCACCACTGTTGCATGGTTAACAAGGGGAAGGATATTTCACTACCTTGGCACCTCCAGGTACATCTGGAGTAAACTATGTCCCAAATCCTTGGTACCTTCAGTGCAAAGTACACTAATGGAGATAGTGTGTTTGACTGTTTGATTTGATCTTTCTCTATCTTTTCATAGTATGTTTCTTGCTTGATTTGGCTAATTCAGCTCAGCTCTGATTCTTGAAATGGACAGCAGAAGCTCAGCATCCAAGGGCATCTTGATCTGAGTATAGCAGTCCCAAATTCTAATCCTTCCCAGGCACCCCTGTGCTGTGGGATTATAACAAACTACCCAATGTAGCGGGAAGTTATAGAATACAATACAATAGCAGAGTTGGAAGGGACCTTGGAGGTCTTCTAGTTCAACCCCCTGCCTAGGCAGGAAACCCTATACCATTTCAGACAAATGGTTATCCAACATCTTCTTAAAGACTTCCAGTGTTGGGGCATTCACAACTTCTGGAGGCAAGCTGTTCCACTGATTAATTGTTCTAAACTGTCAGGAAATTTCTCCTCGGTTCTAAGTTGCTTCTCTCCTTCATTAGTTGAACAAGTTACCCACAAGACAGTTCAGTTGCGGGTTTTTAAAAAATATCTCACTTTGTGCCCTTTAGTATAACTGACAGGGAGGTTTAATACGTAAGCATTGAGCAGAAACTCTAAGAAACTACTTCAGGAAGGCAGGGGATGAAAGTTTTCAATAAAGTTGCTCTGGACAAAATTGGAAGGTGTTGAATTTTAACAGCAGCAATAAGAGAGAATCACCACATTACTTGTTAAGTAAAACTAAATCACCACATTCAAGATGATCGAGCAGAGCAGAGTGCAAGTTCATTCGTGAGTTCTTAACAATTCTTCAGGACTGAGTGTTCCAGTGTCAGATGTATAATTGCTTCCTTTCACATGAGGATATGTTGACCTTACATGTTTCCCAAGGATATTAGAAAGAAATGCTTCTTAGCCAAACAATTACTTCTTCTGAAATAAATGAATTTCCAGGAGCTTTTTAAACTAACAGCTGGTTAGTTCAGTATTTCCTCATCTACGTCTTAATGCATTGTATACATTGCTCTAACATTGACCCTAACTGCTATGTTCAAAAGAGAGTTTTCAGCACTGCACAAAACTCTTTTGCCCTGAAAGGCATTCCTCAGCCTTACAAGGTTGTATTACAGGTACTGTATTTTTTTTCAGAGTATAAGATGCTCCGAAGTATAAGACGCACCTAGCTTTTGGGGAGGAAAACAAGGCAAATTCCTGCCTCCCAGGAATTTGCCTCCTTGCAACAAACAGCAAACAGTACAGACAATATACACTGTTCATAGTGTTACATTTCAGACTATATTTGTACAGACGCTGTTAAATGTGCTTTCGATGTGCTTTCTGGAAGTATAGGTATTCTCTGCTATTTAAAATAAGATACAATAGCACTAAGGCGCTTCAGATCAAGCATTTATTTAAAAAAACTTCTTCATTTTGTTAAACTGTTTAGAACAATAATAAAGCAGTCTTTAAAAAATAAGTCTTAATAATTTGAACATTCTATAGGCATTTATAGTTATTGACCTACCTCCTTGCAGGTAAAAAAAAACAACAACCCTGCCTCTGAGCAATTTGCCTCATGGAGCAAACAGCAACCTTCATTTTCAATTTCAGCATGTGGGCCTCCCGATCATCAGCTGTTTCAGGCTGCAGGGTTTGCTATAGCCCAGTGATGGCGAACCTTTTTTGCCTTGAGTGCCAAAAGAACATGCATGCGCGCTATCGAGCGCACTTGCGTGCCCACCCCCATAATTTAATATCCCCCTGTGCCTTGCTTCCTGTGCACGGGTGTGTGACCCTCTCTGCTGCCCCCTGCATGACTTTCTTGGAGCCTGAGGAGGGCAAAAATGCCCCCTGCCCCTCCGGAGGCCCTCCGGAGCCTGGAAACAAGCCATTTCCTGACTTCCAGTGGCCCAGTAGCTCCAGAGGCTTTCTAGGAGCCTGGCGAGGGCGGGAAATGGCCCAACACATAAACCAGAAGTTCGGGAATGGACTTCCGGGTTGCCCTTTGGGCCGTTTTTCTCCCTCTGGAGGCTTCAGGAGACTTCCCTAAACCTCCGGAGGACGAAAAGCAGTCGAAAATCAGCTGACAGGGCAATGTCTCACGTGCCCTCAGACAATAGGCTATAGCCTATTGCAGCCTCCCCAAGCCCCATTTTCCCCATTTGCTGCAAGGAGGTAAAGGGTTGGGGCCAGTGGGTGGGTGGGGTTACATTACACACCCAAATTTTCACCCTCTTTTAGGGGGGGAAGGTGCGTCTTATACTCCGAAAAATACGGTAGTTCTTGACCTATGACCTTTTGCTTAGCAACCATTTGAAATTGCAATGGACTTCCCATTGGGTACTTATGTTTCAAAGCCCCCCCCCCAAGTGGTCACATGACCACGTCAGATGCTCAGCAACTAGGCCACATTTATGGCTGTTTGTAGTATCCCACAGTCATATGTCTGTATTTTACAGCTTTCTTTGCCAAAACCTGGCATCTATTTCCAGTGTTTGGCAAAACTAGCTCATAGTAAACAATTGTTTCCTTAATGACCATGGTATTCACTTACCAACCACAATATTCACTTTATGCCCTCCACGTTTGTTCTGCAACCATGGTCCACATCAGTGGTGGGTTTCAAATTTTTTAGAACCTACTCTGTAGGTGTGGCCTATTTTGTGGGCGTGGCTTGGCAGTCATGTGACAAGGTGGGAGTGGCCACCTTTTAAAATGTGGTGAAACTCATTTAACAATGCTCTTGCTTAGCAAACAAAATTTTGGACTCAATTGTGATAATAAATTCTTTCTTTCTTTCTTTCCTTGCTTCCTTCCTTCCTTCCTTCCTTCTTTCCTTTCCTTTCCTTTCCTTCCCGTTGGGTCACTGACAGCAGCGGGCCAGATTTACTTCCAGGTACGTCGGTGGAACCCCCTCTCACCGGTTCTCTAAATTTCACCAACTGGTTCTCGCGAGTAGGTGCGAGCCTGCACAAACCCACCACTGGTCCACATGATGGCAGACCATGACATAATATACTGTCTAGGTAGATCAGATGCATATAGCCAGATAGCGACTTCTTACACATTCTGCTCATATTCAACCTCTGCTTTGCTGCTTGCTTCGGCTGCCATTGTAACGGGGGTGGGGGGAGGAGCCTTTGGTATTTGGGAATGGGATTAACTGGTGCAGGAGAGATATTGGACAAGAGAGCATCTACTGCGCATGCCGATGGCGGGTGCCTTGAGATGGTCAAGGCCAACCGTCTTGCATACCAACCTGATGATGCTTCTTGGAGATGCAACCCACATGACACCTGAGGGATTTGCGGATTGGACTATAGGGTGGGGAATGTTGGTGAGAGGGGGTTAGACATATATTGATATGTATTATTTCACGCGCTTTGGCTTCAGACCTTGCTTTACCTAGCTGCTATCTTTTCATAACCAGTAAAAGTACTCTTAATTCTTCAAAATGGAGTTGAGTGGTTTCTTTCTTGGTTAATGAAGGAGGCTGGCCTGACAAGTATATTAACACAGGGAGCAGGAATTCTCACTATCAGAGTATTCATAAACAGCCTACGTAGATTCCAAGTACACTTGAGATACATAGAAGGTCAACTTAGAATGCCGAGTTTATGTCATTTTCAACTTTGGTTCCAAATTTTTATTAGTTTATCAAAATATAAAATACAAAGAAAAATGAAAATAGTTGGAAAGTGGAGAAAAAAAATGGAAGAGGAAAAAATGTAAGGGAGAAAGTTAAAAAAAAGAATTGACTTTCAACTCTTTTTAACACAGTAGAATAAGATAACATACAGCCTCAACGTTTTATTTTTACATAATAACATATACAATACTAGCCATTTATATAACCACAAGCCTAAATAATCAGCAGAACCCAAAGTCAACTGCTCATTTTCTTTTCTACTTTGAGCAAAAAGTTCAGCAGTGGTTTCCAAATGGAAACAGGGTTAGCTGTATTCTTTTCTTGGATTAGGGCAGTCAATTTAGCCATCTCTACTAGTTCCATCAGTTTTTCTAGCCAGTCATGCATTGTAGGAGGTAAAGTACCGATGCTATTTTCAACTTTGAGTGAATGGGATTTATTTATTTTTCAGGCACTTCAAGCAAAACATTTTTAGATATAAGTGTGAAGTGTTATTATGTGCGACTGTGTTTCTTTCTTAACATAAGCTTCAGGACTTTTACCTTTACCAACGTCCACCAAGGATGGGAAGATAGGAACTTTGAATATTGTTTGCATCCAAACCGCATTTGAAACGTTTGGAAAACTGCTGATAACAGTGCAGGAATAGATATATCACCAAATTCAAAGGCAATCTTGTTGCTTCTGACAGATGGGTTGTTTTATATTATTTTGAAACTGCCAGCGTAAGCGAGATTATAACTTTGAAACTACCAGTTGAAGGAGAATGAAATTAAGTTAGTTCCATTTTGCACTAAAAGGTGCAGGCACTTTTTGTTCTGAAGTGATGGCAAAGAATACATTATCTGTGTGATGGGGACGCGAAGATTATAGATGAATTTCTCTGCGGGTTGCTTATCAAAACATGTCTTATCAAAACATTTTCCCTCATCTGCATTAATATTATTTGAAACTAATGGGTTTTATACCCTGGAGGAGCAGAATGGTGAAACCAATAGCGATAAACGCCCAGTGTAAACACAGCAATATTTTTGTATTATTCAAAAAATTGTTAAGGGAAGCTGATCAAATAAGAAATACAGAAAACTGAGTAAATATAGACAGAGCTATTATTTTCTTTTTTTAATAGAACTGCATGAATCACAAGTGTCGTGTTCATCATAAGCCTGATTTCTTTAGGGGGGGGGGGGAAACAACTTGATGAGGAGGTTATCAATACAAATAGTTTTAAAATATTTATTGGCAACGGCTGCTTTTACTAGAACACGGTAAAGGTGCTCGTCTCTGTTTCAAAGCTGAAGAGCCAGCACTGTCCGAAGTTGTTCCCGTGGTCATGTGGCCGGCATGATTAAATGCTAAAGGCACATGGAATGATGTTACTTTCCCACCATCCTATTTTTCTACTTGCATTTTTAAGTGCTTTCAAACTGCTAGGTTGGCAGAAGCTGGGACAAGAAACGGGAGCTCACTCCATTACGCGGCACTAGGGATTCGAACTGCTGACCTTCTGATCGACAAGCTCAGCACCTTAGTCACTGAGCCACCGCATCTCTTTATTAGCCAGTGGCTAATAAGGTTCCTAAATCCAGAAATGTTCCTCTTTCTTTGCTAATCAAACTCTGAGGGCCTTTCTATTCAAAAGTCTCAAACTGCTGCTATGTTCTGATTGTATTGCCATAAAATCAACATCTTGGGAAAGTTTTATGGCTACGTTCATTATCCCTAAAGTTGGTTTATGGTTTATGGTTTATTTAATTTATATACTGCACCCTTTCCCAAAAGGGACTCGGGGCGGTGCACAGGCAATTTAAAAACATATATAAACAACAATATACAAAATATAAAACCAAATTAAATTAATATCCCTGTGCTAAAAATTTAAATATATAAAAACAATATCCCTAAAACCAATTTAAAACATTTTAACTGCAGACTGTGGGCTAGGTGATGTAAGTTATCCTGCTATGTCTTGATTGGTCCACAATTGCACAATCCACCCAATTGTCCGCTTTCATTCTGCAAATGTCTCCGCCTGCTACCTGCAGAAGGTAAATGTGGGTGCTAGAACTAATAGCCATTGGCAAGACAATCCTTTCAACAGAGTTTAGGAAGAAAGGATAGGGCAGACACTAGGATAGATGTCCAATTCCCCTCTACATAAAGAAAACAATAGCTAGTTGTTTTCCCAACATGTACAAATTCCCCATATGTTTGTACACAATCCATTTGTTCTTTCATTATAAACAAGGCATATATGGGTAGTCCTTGACTTATGACCATAATTTAGCCCAAAAGTTATGTTGCTGAGACAGTTGTTAAGTGGGTTTTGTCCCATTTTTATGACTTTGCTTGCCACAGGTGTTAAGTGAGTCACTGCAGTTGTTACGTTAGTAACATGGTTGTTAAGTGAATCTGGCTTCCCCATTGACTTTGCCTGCCAATAGGTCACAAAAGTGGATCACATGATCCTTGGGCACTGCAACCATAATATGAGTCAGTTGCCAAGCATCAGAATTTTAACCATGTGACCATGGGGATGCTACAACCATCATAAGTGTCAAAAATTGTCATAAGTCACTTTTTTCAGTGATGTTGTAACTTTGAACAGTCACTAAATGAACTTTTGTTAAGTCGAGGACTACCTGTACAAATAGAACATGCCGGCTGAGGAAGAAGATTAAGGAAAGTTCAAAACTTTCCTATTTTCAACTCATCTTTGAATGCAAAGGAAAATATGATTGATTGATTGATTGATTGATTGATTGATTGATTGAGCCACCCATTTCCCAGCAGACATTCTGGGCTCCCAGGAAAAGTTAACACCATAGAATAGAATTCTTTAGTTGCCAAGTGTGATTGGACACACAAGGATTTTGTCTTTGAATCATAGCAATATAAACATACTAGCTGGTTTGATACCCATGCTTCGCTACAGAACTATGTGATCGGGCTTGATAACTTGACAGTTAAAGCTTGAACATTAACGAGTAGCTATGATCAGCCTCTCCTCTCCCCTTCTCTTCCTCAGGCTTGCCCCACAGAGGCCTCTCCTATCTTATCCCCTTCTCTTCCTTAGGCTGGCCCCATTGATCCTCATCCCAGCACTCCACATCCCATGAGTCACACACTGGCCATGCCCACGTGGCAGTTGGAACAGAGTTCTTTTCAGGTGGGGAGGGGGAGTAGAACATCTAGCTCCTTAGCGTCAGAGCATGTTAATAATAATATAAGAAATGCTAATGCTCTGATGGTCATTTCAAAAAATCCTTTCTAAGCGGGCACCTAGAAACTAAGAGGAGCATACGTGCCAAATTTCAAGTTTGTAGGCTTTACAGTTCTGGAGATTTCACGAGGAAGCATGAGTGCTATTTTGCATAGATAGATAGATAGATAGATAGATAGATAGATAGATAGATAGATAGATAGATAGATAGATAGATAGATAGATAGATAGATAGATAGATAGATAGATAGATAGATAGATAGATAGATAGATATCCCAATTAAACCAAATGAAACAAACCACATCACAACAAAGCTCATGTAAATGCCCCAAAGCTGGAGAAACAGCCAGGTCTTCAGAACCTTACAAAAGACTAACAGGATAAGGGCCATCTGGATCTCTGAGACAGCTGTCCCACAGGGCAAACATAAAGAAGCCACAACTCCAGAAAAAAAAATATCATTTTGCCATTATTCCCCATAACTAGTTCATTCTATGCAGGGTATGGGAAAAACCCAGGAGTTGCTAGACTGTAGAAAATATAGAGAAAACATGAATTCACTGTTTTCACCAAGGTCGCCCCTTTAGGAAGAGGGAAGGATGTGAAGATGCCCCAATTTTTTTGAAGGATCTTGCAAATGGATTGCTTCCCTAGAGAAAAAGTTTTGAAAGTAAAAGGGAGAAAACATTTGGGGAAAAAAGTTAGAGTCATTGATTAAATGTAAATTGGAGTTAATGAAGCATTCTATGGTTCCGACAGACTCCAGCTCTACATTATACCTAAGGTAATCTGATTTTGAATGCCCACTCACAGCATCTTCTGGATCCAAAGGATTTCTAGCAATCAGTAGAGGGAGGAAATGTTCTGGTGCAACAAACCCCTCTGTTGAAGCCTTGGTGACAAATTGGAATGACCAGCTGTTGTTGTCTCTTCACAGTGTGTCTCTTAAATTACCTCCGCCTGTGAGCAATGAAATGGGCAGGCAGAGCACCTATGGCAGGAATCAAGCAAATATTTCTGAGCATGGCTTACAGCATATTGGATAGCCTGCAGTGTGGAAATGAAAGAAAAGCAAATATATAGAATTGTTCCTCCACAGATACAGTGGAGGTAGAGGAGAGAGAGGGAGGGGAGGGAGGGAGGGGGAGAGAGAGAGAGAGAGAGAGAGACAGTGCTGATAGGTAGATAGGTGGGTGGGTGGGAGGGTGGGTAGACAGACAGACAGACAGGCAGGCAGGCAGGCAGGCAGGCAGGCAGGCAGGCAGATGAGAGAAATTAGATAGTGAAGAGTTGTAGAGTGGGGTGATAAGAGATCAATCGATGCTTACTGTATAGCAGATCAAATATTTATTTTAGCCCAAATTCAACATTTTTATGCTTAATATCATGTGAACGATTCAATAATACTGCTTTGGCATTCATCTTATTTATGAATTTAGAAGGACTATATTTCTCTCTCCCACAAACATGCAATTTTATTTTATTTTTCTGAACGTCAATAGAGAATTAAGCGAGATCATGCTTTATCATTTTTATTCTTTTCCTTCTGTACGTCTAGAATACTTCCTGTCATCATGCCACAATTTTGACAAGCCTCTGCAAAGATTTAACCTCATGTACAGAATAATAAAATTTAAACTTTATCTCCTTTTCTTGTTTCTTTTTCTTTTTTTTTAGTTAACAACCAGAAATATACATTATAGAATATTTTATCCTCTGTTTCAAATAAGGGCAGTTTTTGTATCTTGAATATAGATCAGGGGTGGGCAAACCTTGCAACTTTAAGTCTGAAGGACTTCAGCTTCCAGACTTCTCCAGCCAGCTTTGCTCTGGGAATCATGATATTTCATGGTATGCATTTCTCTCTATTTCATAATCCAGAGACAAATTCTTTATGTCTAACCACACTTGGCCAATACAGTATTCAGTTCTATTCTGCTTTGCTCTATTTCTATTCCATTCCATTCTTCTTCATTCATTCCTTCATTCCTTCCATCTTTGCTTATCTATGTGCTTTTAGAGGGCCTAGGCACCTGTCTATCTTACCTCCTTCCTCCAAAAAGGTAGCATAAGTTACACAGATTCCCTCAGTCATCTACAACTTGAATGCATTTGATAATCTGCTCCTTATCATAATTTGGCAAATATAGAAGTGATTCTTTTATATGCTTTTATGGTTCTGTGCAGAAGAAACATAATGGGGTGCTTATATATGTGTTCTATGGTTACTTGTGGTCTAGGATCCACATAGCATAGACTCTAGAAGCCCTGAAGTATAGTTAATTTGCTTCACAATCATGTAGTTAACCTAAAGGGTTTATGTTCCATGCTGGCTGGAGAAGTCTGGGAGCTGAAGTCCTTCAGACTTAAAGTTGCAAAGTTTGCCCACCCCTGATATAGATAGTACTCAAATTCATGACACCTGTTGAGATTGGGATTGCAGCAATGCAGTTGTAAAGCATGGTATCATATGATTGCATTGCATAGCAAATGGCAATCCAGGCAATGCCAGTTGTCATAATCCAATAGCAATATCAATAGCATTTAGACTTATATACACTCCATAGCACTTTACAGCCCTCTCTGTATGGTTTTACAATCTAAAACATTATTGGCATATTGACTCCAACAACCTGGGTCCTCATTTTACCAACCTCAGAAGGATGGAAGGTTGAGTCAACTTTGAACCTGTCAGGATCAAATGCCAGGTTGTGGGCAGAGTTTGCTTGCAATACAGAGTGCCTGTAGATTGTGCATTGTAGCAACAACTATGGTACAATTGCAATTGGAACTCTGCATTTAGCATTGAATATCCAATAATGCATTTTTTCACATTGTTTACTGAATCATTGGATGGTTAATCATCCACTTGTTCAATCCGTTTATCATGTGGAAAATTAGGAATTATTTTACGGACAACAGAAATGCAATAGTAGTAGTAGCGGTAGGATCAGGATTATCACCAACCTCTGAAAGTGGTACGCGTGAAGGCAGAGATGGGTAATATCATAGAGAAGATGAGGCGGTTGACCTACAACAATTCAATTAGTGACTGTTCATAGTTACAGTGGCATGAAAAAGTGACTTATGGTCATTATTCATACTTGCAACCATTACAACATAGTCACATGACCAAAATTCATTACCATAGTCACATGACCAAAATTCAGTCGCTTGGCAATTGACTCATATTTATGACAATTGCAGAGTCTGGGGGTCAAGTGACCACCTTCTGTGGCATCTGACAAGCAATTCACTTAACAACTGTGTTACTAACTTAACAACTGCAGTGGTTCACTTAGCAACTGTGGCAAGAAAGGTTGTAAAATGGGGCAAAATTCACTTAACAGCTGTCTTATTTAGCAACAGAAATGTTGGACTCAGTAATAGTTGTAAGTTGAGGGCTGCCTGTACAAGAAAGATGCATACTTCTGTATCCATCTTATAGATTCTACTTTACAATGTGGAGACTCTAGAAAGAGTGCAGAGAAGAGCAACAAAGATGATTAGGGGACTGGAGACTAAAACATATGAAGAACGGTTGCAGGAACTGGGTATGTCTAGTTTAATGAAAAGAAGGACTAGGGGAGACATGATAGCAGTGTTCCAATATCTCAGGGGTTGCCACAAAGAAGAGGGAGTCAAACTATTCTCCAAAGCACCTGAGGGCAGAACAAGAAGCAATGGGTGGAAGCTAATCAAGGACAGAAGCAACTTAGAACTGAGGCGAAATTTCCTGACAGTTAGAACAATAAATCAGTGGAACAGCTTCCCTCCAGAAGTTGTGAATGCCCCAACACTGCAAGTCTTTAAGAAGATGTTGGATAGACTTTGTTGTGCTGCAATGGAGAAATGGGCAACAAAGCGGCCGGTACAAGGAAACCCTTCTCGTTCCCTCTTGCCAGCCGCTCTGTTGCCCATTTCTCCATTGCAGCACAGTGCAGTGCAGTGCCCAGGATCCACTTTGATAGCGGGTGATGGTGGTGTAATTTAACAACTGGTTCACCCGAACCAGTGCGAACCAGCTGAATCCCACCACTCCATCCATCCATCCATCCAAAGATGGAATAAAAATTAATAATAATAACCTGGAGACCGAAGCATAGAGGGGAAGACTGGAGAAAAATCACAAAATAAAGGACCTGTAAATAGAAGTATGACTATGACAAAAGAATGTAAAGTTAATACCAATAGTAATCGGCATCTTGAAGTCATCTGAAGTACCACTAAAGCAATTAAACAGTGGAACAACTTGCCTTCAGAAGTGCTCCAACACTGGAAGTTTTTAAGAAGAAGTTGGACAACCATTTGACTTAAGTGATGTAGGGTTTCCTGCCTAAGCAGAGGGTTGGACTAGAAGATCTCCAAGGTCCCTTCCAACTTCCAACTTCCAATTTTACTGTTTGCGTTTCTGCAGTGCACAAAAATAACCCTAAGAAAAACGTGTGTGACATTTTGAGAGTACAATTCTTTTATGTTGTCTCAAATAGTGTGACGATCACAAAATATATGACACCCTCTTTCAAAGAGTACCATAATATTTAACAATGGAGCTTTACTGCTGGAAGAACAATAAGGGCTTAAGTTGCTGAAAACATTGCTTGGCATGCCACACAGTTCATGGTGGTGGGAGTTTCCAGTTTTATATTTCAAAGACTATGAATGGACATAGCTTTACGGTTGCTTTTATGTCTGGTTGTTTGAAGGGGCCTCCTTAGCAACATCAGAAACTTCTGCCTTTATTGCTAAAACATTCCTCACAAACTTTCAAAGTGGTAATGTCTAATGACTTCAAAGAGGTAATGATTACACAGTCTATTATACCAAATGGAATTAATCCAAATTTGTGCTAATTGGAATATACCGGTAGTCCTTGTTTAGCAACTGCCTTGAACAGTAACACTCACAGTTATGACAGTGATGAGAAAGTAACTTTGTAAAATCCTCACGCTGATGACCATCGCAGGTCTGCAATACAAAGGAAAAATGAAATAAAATCATAAGCAGAGTTGTGATTTCACTTTGCAGCCTCTTCACTTAAAAACTGAGTAGCTGTCAGTTGTCAGGGCAGTCTGCATAAACCAAATTTCTTTTCTTTTCTTTCTTTTCTTTCTTTCAAGAGAGTGGGGGAGAGAGATTGGTTTTTACATAAATCTTATTTGGATTTTCTTTCAGTTAAAAGCACATATGACATTCTGAATAAATTATGCCTCCATTCTAAGACAAATGTTATTTCTAACAATTGAAAATTCTGGAACCAGGAAAACTAGCTTGACATGAACCAATTAGCTAGTATTCAAACCTATTTGACAAATGTTGTCATGATTACAGAACAAAGAAGATTTTAAGTCTGTTGTTTTAGAAAATGGAGCGCTACTCAAGTTTTGACTAGAGGCTCATGCGTAAGCAAAAGAAGAAGAAGAAACAGATTTTTTGACTTCAGCAAAATAACCTCCTGTTCAAAGCCCAGTCAGGCCCGTCAGCTGGAACAGAAATGTTGAATCAGGTTGAATACACTGATCTCTGTTTGAAAATGGACTGAATGAAACGTCATTTTTCTTGGGGTATTATTCATGCTTGACAATATCATTTTGGGCCCAAGACAGCTGACTCAGCAGCACGAAAGCTGATATTTTCACAAAGCCTCTTTGCTTAAGAGGGCTTCCCTTTTGGATTGGCTCAAGTTAGCCTTTGCTGGCCATTTCAGCTGTCAGGTTCCAGAGCAAGCTGAAATCCCCATAAACCTTTATATCTGGTTTTGTTTTTTCCACAAAAGCACAATAGATGACTGCTTGAAAGATATTAAAAATGTATGAATGTTTAGTTTAGACATTTTATTAAGTCTGGAACGGCTACGTTCTTCTGAAGCACTGCAAGTAGCAATGGCCAGAATGCCGGACCTTCCCCACAGCTGTTAGTAAATACTTACAAATGTGAAATTCTCTCCACAGGTGCTAAGTATATTTCAAGAGAAGTGTAGTTTCACAGCCTGAGCTGAAGTGAAAGACTGGTATGTCACCATTCTATACTATCCACAATGTAACACTCGTGCCTGATAGAACTTAGGATCTGATCTTTCAAAATACTATTAGAATTTTCACTCTAAGTGTAAAATTCTGCTATGGAATCATTCACAGATCATGGTGTACGACTTGGCTCCACCTAATAGGGCCTTACAGGTTAACAGAGTTGGAAGCTACCTTGTAGATTGTCTAGTCCAGGGGTCTGCAAAGTCGGCTCTTTTAAGGCTGGTGGACTTCAACTCCCAGAGTTCCCCAGCCAGCTATGCCTTAAAAGAGCCAACTTTGCACACCCCTGGTCTAGTCCAACCCACCACCCAAGAAGGAGCCCCTACACCATTTCTGACAAATGGCAATCCAGTCTCTTCTTGAAAGCCTCCAGTGATGACGCTCCCAAAACCTCTGAAGGCAAGCTGTTCCATTGGTTGATTGTTCTCATTGTCAGAAAATTTATCCTTATTTCTAGGTTGAATCGCTCCTTGATCAGTTTCCATTATTCCTCGTCCCCATTTATCTATAGTTTTGTTCCCTCTCTATGTGACCTTGAGCTAAAGTCCCAAAGGTGATTTTTCAAGAAACAACTGGACTTTCTGGTTTTTCTTTGGAGACTGAAAAAGTCCACATTTTGGACAGAGAGGACCACTGGTTTGAAAGAAGGGTCAAAGAGACCAACTATGTCAAAACTGAACAGCCCTCCCCCAACAGAGGGGAAGGGATGTGACATCATCTATCTCTAGACTACAACACAATCCTTTCAACGGTTCCAAGAAGGCTCCACACCCATTTGCATTACTCAGGTGACCCTAAGGACACAGATAAACCTCCAAGTGGCTTCAACAATTCTCTGAAAAAATGCAAATGACCAGCTATCTGCAAGGAATATAAATACTTCCATTCTCCACTATCCAGCCAGAGCTGAAGAAGCTTCTTGGATGAGAAGTGAAATGTCTTCAAAGAAAAAACAAGAAAATCCAGCTGCCTCCTGAAAAAGCACCTTTGGGACAACCATGACCTGGATGACTGAGAATCTCCATAGACATCTCTGCCTATGCTATTATATTATTATATTCTGAAAACTTTCCTATCCATCCAGAGTAAAGGAAAACAGAGCCTGGAAGATAGACAGATGCCATTCCATCCAAGGATTGGACAGGTCCCAGATAAAAGCTGCAATCCTACACATAATGATTGATCATTGAACACAAATAAAACTTACTTTTGAGTACCACTGAATATAATAATAAAGCTTATTTCCAAGTACCAGTGAATACCACGAAGTTTACTGCTGAGTAATCTTTACACGATTGTGCTATAAATTAGCAGATCTAACACCACCCACTAAAGAAGAGTGGGTGGTGAAGACGATGAAGCTTGCTGAGAGGGTGAAATTGACCGCTTTGATTAGAGAAAAGACACTGATTAATTTTAATGCTGATTGGCAACTCCTTTTGAAATTAGGATATACAGGTTTGATTAGGGAAAAAAAAAGGAGCAGATAATAGAAAAAATTAAAATTGCGTTGTAGCCTTAAGTAACCCTAAGTAAAAGGCCATTACATTTACATCTACAATTGTTGTAAAAGTAAATCAGAAGTCATGTCTTTATATTTATTTTTACTTTCTTTTTTTTTTCCCCTCCGCACTTTTGGCTTTGTCCTCTGCCTGCTTTTCCTCTTTTCCCCTTAATTATTAGTTTGTTTGTTATCTTTAATAAAAAATAAATAAAGTTACATTATCTGCTGTAAATTAATTGCACTGATTTTCTATGCTCCAATCATCTAATTAAGTTTCCACATGTGAACACGGTTATGGTTTTGTTTTGCTGTTTTACACAGATGGTTTGTACTGACACTTCCAACAGCTCTTCCTTGGGTGGCAATCAGGGGCACCCTGTGGCTTCCCTTCCACAAACAGATCATCAGCACTGTCAAAGTTTGGCAAGTGGTACCACTGTATGTGTGCTACCAGCTGCTTTATGCTACCATCTCCAGACAGAACCCAATGACTCTAACACAAAGTAGAACAAAGTAGAATGAAATACTTGATGTGCATAGAGTCCATTCACTAGTAACTAAAAATGACCATATCAATGATTTAAAAAAAAACCCAACTGTTGTGATCATATTCCTCTGTTTGTTTATTTGTATCCTGCCTTTGCTTTATTTTATTTTTTTACAAATACCGTATTTTTCAGCATATAAGACACGATTTCCCCACCCCCACCCCCAAAAGAACGTGGAAATGTTGGTGCATCTTATACACCGAATGCAGCCATTTTCGGCCTCCCGAAGCCCCACCCCCGCATCCCGGTTTTGTGAAAAAAGCGCCATTTTTTGCAAACCTTGAGGCTTTTTTGCCTTCTTTCAGCTCCCAGCAGCCCTCTGCAGGCTTCAGCCTGGGGCAAGGCAAAAATGCCCCCCATTTTTGTGAAAAAACGGGCTCTTCTTCCCAAAAATGAAGGCTTTTTTGCCTTCCCTCAGCCCCCAGCAGCCCTCTGCAGGTTTCATCAGGTCTGGGGCAAGGTAAAAATGCCCCCGTTTTTGCAAAAAATGGGCTGTTTTTCACAAAAACGGAGGCATTTTTGCCTTCCCTCAGCCCTCCCTGTTTTTAGCTGCGACGGCCTCCTGCAACCCTCTGCCAATGAAAACGGAGCTCTGTTTTCATGGGCTGGTCCTTTACTGTTTCCAGGGTGGCCCTGCAGGCCAGATCTAAGCATCCAATGGGACAAATCTAGCCCCCAGGCCTTGAGTTTGACACCCTTACTCTAGAGCTTGCAGATTTTGCTTTCGTAGATTTTCACGGGTGTAGGTATGCTGGTATTGCCATCCTCGGGTGTTTTCCCATGTATATAGCATGGAATTATTATTGCAATGTTTCGGCAAGATCTCACTTGCCACTTGCCACTTGCCAAGTGCCGAAATATTGCAATAACAATTCCATGCTATATACATGGGAAAACACCCGAGGATGGCAATACCAGCATATATATATATATATATATATAAATATATATGTGTAATTGTATATGTATATATATATGTTATATATATATATATATATATATATATATATATATATATATATATATATATATATATATATATATATATATATATATATGTAATTGTATATGTGTATATATATATATATAAATATATATATATGTAATTGTATATGTGTATATATATATATATATGTGTGTGTGTGTGTGTGTGTGTGTGTGTGTGTGTGTTTTCGTAGATTTTCACGGGTGTAGGTATGCTGGCATAGCTGGCTTCGGGGATTTTCCCATGTATAAGGCATAGAAAAGTTGTTGCAACGTTTCAACAAGATCTCACTTGTCATCATCAGGCAGGCTTGTGTCTGTGAGTGTCACACTCACAGAGTGCCTCCGCAGTCACACTCACAGACACAAGCCTGCCTGATGATGACAAGTGAGATCTTGTCGAAACGTTGCAACAACTTTTCTATGCCTTATACATGGGAAAATCCCCGAAGCCAGCTATGCCAGCATATATATATATATATATATATATACATATATATATGTAATTGTTTCACAATATATTTATTTATTTGAGGGAACATGTGTTTAGATATTATTTATTTACCAGGTTTATATGCCTCTCAATTATTACTAACTCTGAGAGATGTATGTATACTCTCTCTTCCTCCATTTTAGGAAATAAAATTAAAATATATACATAAAGATACTTTAAAAAAAAAACCTAAGAGCACAGCCTTCTAATTCTATATCATGAAACAATTTTTAAAAATCCACAAACACAAAGAGATATATATGGTAACTATATTCTCATGCGAGAATTGAGTAGTGATAAAGAATGATGGAACTGTCAATTAAAGAAGGACAGCATTTAGGCATCCACTCCCAGGTTGAATTTCAGCAACAAACAGAGAAGATGAATTTGGGAAGCCTAGGGGGAAGCATAGGTCAAAGGAAGGGGCAGAGCCCAAGTCTACCAATGTCTCTGTAGAGAGAGAGAAAGGTCTGCAGTTTGGCGGTTCGAATCCCTAGTGCCGCGTAACGGAGTGAGCTCCTGTTACTTGTCTCAGCTTCTGTCAACCTAGCAGTTCAAAAGCATGTAAAAATGCAAGTAGAAAAAATAGGGACCACCTTTGATGGGAAGGTAACAGCATTCTGTGCACCTTCAGCATTTAGTCATGCCGGCCACATGACCACAGAGACATCTTCAGACAGCGCTGGCTCTTCGGCTTTGAAACAGAGATGAGCACCACCCCCTAGAGATGGGAACAACCAGCACATATGTGGAAGGAGACCCTTTACCTTAAAGCTAGTATTAATGGGATATAGATAATCTACCCAAATACATGGATCTGTCGAAAGCCTACTTTTTAGTTATCCAATCAAAGTCAATTTAATTTCTTTGTTTCTATATTTACTTAATGCCTGTGTTATTCTGTATGATCCACACATTCTGTAGAGTTACTGCATGTTACCTTGGCAACCTAAGGAACATATAAACCACAAAAGAAATTTAGCAATGGCAGCAGAGCAAAAAGATAATATAGCGAAGACTCCCCACCCCCACCCAAAGGGAAGGTACACAACACCTGGGATCATCAGAAGAAGCCATTAATAAACTACCAAAGGAGACATGAGTTCTCCCATGGCACCACAGCTTTCAGAGTTCCCAGCAATTCCCTTTCTATGCCTCTATGCTGGAGGCATAGAACTAGACATTTGCAAAGTTCTGCACCAATAACTTTTGTGTTAGATTGCTTCTGGTGGGTCTTTACATCAATAGAATACACACACACACACAAAGAGGGAAAATTGTCTATCAGAGAAATCACCTGGGTGTACAATCCTGTGCTAAAAAGTCAGAAATTTCATTTTGCAGTAAAAGGCTGGAATCTTATTCAGTTAGATCTTTTTGCCAATGGTGGGTTGCTGCCGGTTCGGCCCACCCACCGACCTGAACGCTTCTGCTCATGCGCAGAGGCGTTGCATGCGAGCCCACATGGGAGTGAGCCCGAACTGGTAGTAAAAATATTTGCAACCCATCACTGCTTTTTGCCCACTTTTAATATAGGTAGGTCAGTGGTGGGTTTCTGCAGGCTCGCACCTACTCGCGAGAGCCGGTTGGTGAATTTTAGAGAACCGGTGAGAGGGGGTTCCACCAGTGTACCTGGAAGTAAATCTGGCCCGCCGCTGCCAATGACCCAATGAGAAGGAAAGGAAGGAAGAAAGGAAAGAAAGAAAGAAAGAAAGAAAGAAAGAAAGAAAGAAAGAAAGAAAGAAAGAAAGAAAGAAAGAAAGAAAGAAAGAAAGAGAAAGAAAGAAAGAAAGAAAGAAAGAAAGAAAGAAAGAAAGAAAGAAAGAAAGAAAGAAAGAAAGAAAGAAAGAAAGAAAGAAAGAAAGAAAGAAAGAAAGAAAGAAAGGATTTATCATCACAATTGAGTCCAAAATTTTGGTTGCTAAGCAAGAGCGTTGTTAAATGAGTTTCACCACATTTTAAAAGGTGGCCACTCCCACCCTGTCACATGACTGCCAAGCCACGCCCACAAAATAGGCCACACCTACAGAGTAGGTTCTAAAAAATTTGAAACCTACCACTGAAGTAGGTGGAAGGATGGACAGACATACAACGCCCAAGCAAGCACTTTCAATTGTAGAATTCCACAGATGTAGAAGTTTAGAAGTGACATGGACCCAGTTTAAAGAGTCTTGGTCATGAAGACAACTGTATAAAGTAACAAGAAGAATAACATCATTTCTATTATGACAGCTTATTGTCATAATTTTTGACAGTAGGGGAATCAGTCAAAATCCAGTTCAGATGTGAGATGCAAGATCTGAAAGGAGAAAGAACTTATTTGCAGTTTAGATTCGTTTTTTTTTCCATTAATTTTTACTACAGAATTTTTTTATAAAGTAAAAGAAAACACTGCAAATTTTAAAAAGCGGGTAGCTAAAGAAAAGCAAAAGCATTAAATAAATAGAAAAGAAATAAAAGAAAAAGACAAGGAAAGAAAAAAAGAAGATATACAGAAGTGGTTTTTGGTTTTCTTTAGAACAGTTATAAATGTATTCATACGTTATGCTCTCTCTCTAGGTTATATCATGGCTCGCTTCTTTCCATATTCTCTCTTTTCTACCAAACCCATAAATCACAAATTCATTTTTTCCCCATTTTCAGCAAAAAGTCCATAAGGGATTTCCAATCTCTGACAAACGTAGCTGTTGCCTTTTCTCTAATCAAGCACGTCAATTTTGCCATCTCTGCAAATTCTGTCATCTTCACCAATCATTCCTCTCTTGTAGGTTATTTCATGTTTGTACATATAATATCTTGCTAGATTTACCATGTTACAAAAGCAATCGAGTCTTTTTTTATTGTGTGTCCATTAGTCCAAGCAAGAAACATTATGGCTTTAATTAAATATTAATGTTTAAATTTTGTTTACATCACTGTGTCCATTTCAACCCAATATTTTCTAGCTCACAAGTTCAATAAGCATGATAAAATGACCCTTCATGTTTTCCACATTTCCAACATACATTTGAACTTCATTTAGTACATTTATATAAATATTATCTTTCAAATTATGACATAATGTAAATTTCAATCTTTTCAACCAAATTTTCCCCATTGTTCCATCTGTATATTATGTTCAAAGTTCTTAATCCACTTTATCATAACTTTCACTTGTTCTTCTGTTTCAAATTTCAACAAAAGTTTATACATTTTGGCCAATCATGCTCATCATTTGTACACAGTTCAGTTTCAAATTGTATCTTCCAAATTATCTACCTTAAATCCTTCTCCTAACCGTACTTATAAAAACCAATGGAAGCTTAAATCCCTCTGCATTCAGTTGATCTCTTGATTTCATCTTATGTCTTCCATGTTCTTGTTCTAAGAGCTCTCTCTAGAGAGCCTTGGTGGTTCAGTGGTTAGAATGCAGTACTGCAGGCTAACTCACTGCTCACTCCAGGAGTTCGATCCTGACTGGCTCAAGGTTGACTCAGACTTCCACCCTTCCAAGGTTGGTGAAATGAGGACCCAGATTGGTGGGGGCCATATGCGGACTCCATAAACTGCTTAGAGAGGGCTCTCTTCCATTTTACTTAGTGCTTCATGCGCTGATGGCATAACTAAATGTTGAGCAGCAGCATAGGGGAAGTTGCAAATTCTTAAAACCACTTGAAAGCTACAAGTTCAATAAGTATGATAAATACGATGTAGCTAAAAGCAATCAAATTTGTTTCCTTCATCCTAATATTTTTCTTGCCAGTCTTGGTGCCTGCATTGCCAAGAATGCCATTTCCCCTCACTCTTCAAAAGCAAAATCTGCAAACTCTAGAGTAAAAGTGTCAAACTCAAGGCCTGGGGGCTAGATTTGTCCCATTGGATGCTTAGATCTGGCCTGCAGGGCCACCCTGGAAACAGTAAAAGACCAGCCCATGAAAACAGAGCTCCGTTTTCATTGGCAGAGGGTTGCAGGAGGCCGTCGCAGCCAAAAACAGAACTCGGGAACCCATTTTCGCTGGCAGAGCACTCGGGCCCCCTAGGCACCCCCGACATGAGTGATACAATACAATAGCAGAGTTGGAAGGGACCTTGGAGGTCTTCTAGTCCAACCCCCTGCCTAAGCAGGAAGCCCTATACTGTTTCAGACAAATGGCTATCCAACATCTTCTTAAAGACTTCCAGTGTTGGAACATTCACAACTTCTGGAGGGAAGCTGTTCCACTGATTAAGTGTTCTAACTGTCAGGAAATTTCTCCTCAGTTCTGATGTTGAACTGGCGATGCCCACCCCAGCCACACCCACTCCAGCCCCCAAAGGTCAAACACATGATGTGGCCCTCAATAAAATCGAGTTTGACATCCCTGCTCTCGAGCAAAATGCCTTTCAGTCACTGACCCCAACCTAGAGTGTGACAAATA
Organism: Rhabdophis nuchalis; assembly: GCA_039707465.1. Taxonomy (NCBI): domain Eukaryota; kingdom Metazoa; phylum Chordata; class Lepidosauria; order Squamata; family Natricidae; genus Rhabdophis; species Rhabdophis nuchalis. Next base: position 171,048,726 of record CM077643.1, read on the forward strand.
CCACCCTAAGCTTCACAGAGTTAGACACTATACATCTCACCCCTATGAACTTATTAGACCATCTGGATGGGCTTCACTGAGGCAAAGAGATGGCCTGATTTCTATTGAGGAGGTACTGGATGGCATCGTTTTGAGGCCTTGCTTGGCAGCTCTGATGGCCAGAAGCAACTTGTACTTTCTGGAGCCCATCAGAAGTCTCTTCAGGTTACCAGAAGAATTACAGGAGAAGACAATTGGGGCAGATGAAAGGCATCCATGTGGCTTTTTCACTTTGCTTTTATATTGAAAAAGTTTTATTGGTTTTTACAATTTTCCAAAGGGGTAGGGAATACAGAAACATTTTAAGAACTTTCGCGTCGGGATCATTGGCCCTTCCAGGGCTTCATAATAAAATATTGAAAAAACATTTTTCCAAAAATACTACAAGGTGAAAATAAGTACATGTTTCCTAAATTCTCAATTCTATGCTAGCAGTCGTGTGCAAACATCCAGATATAAAGGTTATACAATATTAATAATAAAAAAAGAAAAAAGCAAAGTTATTTTTTCGATCTAAGTCTCTTGGCAATTGTATCTTCTTTTTCTCCTCCCTGGCCCCCAGCGGGCGGGGCCGTAGCCCCCCCTGCCTCCCCTGAATCGTCCCCCAGGACAGAGGAATGTTTTTTAAGAAAGGCTTCCGCCTCAACAACTGTTTTAATCCTTACTCTTCCTTCATCCCAGAACACCAACATCCCTTCCGGCATCGCCCACTTAAACCAAATCCCATGGTCAAACAATTTTTTGGATAAGAAGGAATACCTCCTTCTCATCTCTCTAATCTTTTTTGGGATCTGCTTCAAGATGGCGACTTCCTTTTGTTGGTAAATTAACGGCCCCCCTCTCTGCGCCTTCAAAATTCCCTCTCTGGTTGACCTTCTGACAAATTTAATATGTATCTCTCTGGGTACTTCATTTATCCTGGCATATGTCGAATTTATTCTGTAGACTAGGTCAATGTCCCCCCTGATCTCATCTTTAGGTTTATGTAAATAGTCTGCTAAAATTGTACTCATGAGTTCAGGAAGACATTCACCAGATTCTTCAGAAATATTCTGAAATCTTAAAAAATATGACATCCTTTCAAAATCCATCCTAGACATATGACCAGACAAATCTGCAATTTCAGTGTTGACATTTTTAAGTTCTCCCTTTGCCCCAACCAGCCCCCCTTCCAGCTCCTCAGTCTTCTGTGTGTTCTCCAGCACTTGCTTCCGTGTTTCCAGAAGATCCTTCTTGAAGCTACTATTATCTTCTCTCAAAGCTTTAATTTCCTGCACCAGAGGTTGTAACACTGATTCCATAGATGACATTCTTTGTTCCAATCCTGCCAATTCTGATTTTGATGCCATGGTAAGCTGTTAAAGTCAGTGCCACTAAGATGGCGTTTTTTGGGTGGGGCCGTTGAAGCAGGTCAGGAGAAAAACAGTTCAAATGAAAGTTGTAAAAAGTTCAAGACCCAGAAGAGAAACACTTTTCACAGTCAATAATTATAGCAGAGAAGGCACTCCAGGGAAGGAATCAATTAATCCAGAAATTTCTTCATTAGTAGAGAGAGAGAGTCCAAATCACAAAGAGATGTTGGTAATTTTCCAAAAATAAAAATAATCATTCAGGAACCAAGGGAGCCATCCTCCACCGCCCAGTCTGAGAGCCAGCAGGAGAAAGTAACAAAAGAAAAATTGTTTCAAGCCAGCCGGACTTAGATACATTGTAAAGAAACAAGCCGCAAATCACTTTCACTTAGTTCAAAGCAGTCCGGATGCAAAATATCCGCTTCCTCGCAACGAGGAGCCATTTCTAAACGCCGCTTTAAATCCGAGGGGGGGTTTAACAAACAAACACCCCCCTCTACGTTCTTTCAGTCCAGGCTGCCAGCACAAATAATGTTAAAAATCACTCACTCTTCACCTCGCTGCCAAAGCCCCGGGGAGCCTTCCGACCCGAACACTCAGCTCTTTTCAAATTCGTCGTTCGTTGCCATCCTCCATTGGCAAAGGGAAAACCCCCCGCAGCATGTCTCCTCTCGCCTAGGCCGAAGACAAGGGCCGTTTTCCCGCTGCCGCTGGGATAAACAAACCCAAGCAAGCCAGCCCTACGGAAGGCCCCCAAAAAAGGGGGTGCCTCGCCCCCGTTGGGGGGCAGAAAAAAGAACAAAGCGGCGGACGAGCCCAGGACTCGTCCGTCGCCACTGGAAGGCGGAACCGGAAGCCTCACTTTGCTTTTAGAGTCACAGAAACTACCGTACATTGTTTTCTGAAGTACCGGTAGTAGTTCCAAGAGGTTGCTTCGGTGGAGCTTTCATCAAAGTAAAGTACTCCCCTGAACATTAGCACAGACTTAACAGTTATTATCAAAAATGATTATAAATTTGTTTAGCTCTTCACTTTTCTCTGTAACTTCCTTAGTTTCCTGCAAATGATTGACTCTGCAAGACACCTTATTATTTTCATGCTGTTAAAGACCAGAACGGTTCCTTTTCTGAAATACCTTCATGGAGATTCAGAGAGGCTGGTGACACATCCTGCTTTTGAAGTTCCTAGCCACAGACAATGAAAATGACAATGAAAATACATTAAAGCACCAATAAAAGAATAACACGTGATTCATATACAGTATTTCAAGATGTAAATAAATACCAACATCTCAATTATATCAGCCTTGAAGCTTAGGAACTCGACCAAAATAATCTTTATTCCACTCAATTCCATGAGATTTTCCCCATTAATTAGATTTTTTGAAGCCGCATATAGAACATCTACATAATAGCCAATATATCAGAATCAGAAAAAAAGGGACACCATTTATTTAGTGTGTTGTTTATAGCCTGACACAAACAGTTTTTTTATTTTCTTTTGCTATTCCCCTCCCTAGCACTCATTGTGTCTTGTAATAGAACAAGGTACAGGTAATCTTCGATTTATGACCACAACTGAGCCCAAAATTTTTGCTGCCAACCAAGATTTTGCTAAGTGAGTTTCACCCTTTTTTGCCACAATTGTTAAGCAAATCACCGCAATTGTTAAATTAGTAACGTGGTTACTAAGTGAATCTGGCTTCCCCATTGACTTTGCTTGTCAAAAGGTCACAAAAGGTGATCACATGACCCCAGGGCACTGCAACCGTCCTAAGTACCATATTTTTCAGAGTATAAGACACACCAAACTATAAGACGCACCAAGGTTTTGAAGAGGCTTTTTTTTTAAAAAAAAAAGTAGGTAGGTAGATAGATAAGGGATAGAGAGAAAGAGAAAAAAAATACAGTAGGTAGGCAGAGAGAGAGAATGGGTAGGTAGGTAGGTGGATAAAGAGAGAGAGAGAGAAATACAGTAGGTAGGCAGGGAGAGAGAGAGAGTAGGTAGATAGTAGGTAGGTAGAGGGATAGAGACAGAGGGAGAAATATAGTAGGTAGGTAGGTAGGTAGGTAGGTAGGTAGGTAGGTAGGTAGGTAGAGGGATAGAGAGACAGGGAGGGAGAATAGGTAGGTAGGTAGATGTTTCCAGGTGTGCTTATCCATGTGCTGGAGAATGAAATCGCTGACAATCTGCAGCACCTAACTTTGTTCCTGCTGGCACAGCATTTGATCCACATAATTCTCATCAATCAGTTAAAGAGCTTTCCAAAAGGAAAAAAAAACCCTTTTTGCACTCTGCAAACCTCCCCAAAACGGCCCATTTTTCATGAAAATGGGCCTTTTTTTTCAAATAAAAAGCATGAATAGCCTTGGGGGAGGGGCTTGCAGAGTGCTCGGGGGGGGGGCAAAAAAAGAGCAAAAAAATAGCATTTGTGTCAAAAATGCATGCATAGCCTTATGGAGGCTTATAGAGTGCTCCTGGGTGAGGCAGGGCATAAAGTGAGACTTAGTTGTTAAGTGTGAAATGATGTGGGGTAAGGATGGATGACCCAGCGGGACCCATTTAGCTCAGCATTGTAAGAAGATAATTCTTAGAGTTAGCTGAAGCTACAACAGGAAGTCTGAGGTGTTGAAACCGCAAAGGTGCCATCTGCTAGAAATGGGCTGATTCAGTTAGAGGTTGCTTGTTCTGCCAGACACTTAACCACATTCACATATTGAAACTAGAAGCAATGAACAATTATGCCTGCAAAACCCAGATTAAGGGGGGGAAACAAGATGTATGGGGAAGCAAGCTAGATGGAGAGAGATATAGGGATGCGAAGTTTGTGGTTTTCCTGGCTGACGTCTTTCCATGTTAACTAAGCGTGTTTCTGTATTATAAAACTTGGTTAAAACATTTCCTACGTGTTCAGATGTTTTTATGCAGTCCTCGGACTAGCAACTCTGAACTTGGCCAATAAATCTTTTCCTGTTCCTGTGAAGTCCAAGCCTCGTTACTTCTGCTACATGGGGACTGGGGGGCAAAAACGGCCCATTTTTTGCTTGTTTCTCCCCTCCTCAGCCCCCAGGTCTCTGAAAGCCTTCATAAGCCATTTGCCATTTTGGTGAAGGGGCGGGGTTTCAGGAGGCCAAAAATTCTGTATTCGATGTATACGACGCACCCAGATTTTCAGCCTCTTTTTGGAGGAAAAAAGGTGCGTCTTATACTCCGAAAAATACAGTACATGCCAGTTGCCAAGCATCTAATTTTGATCATGTCACCACGGAGATGCTGCAATGATCATATGTCACTTCAATCGGTCACTAAACAAATGGTTGTAGGTCAAGGGTTACCTGTATTACTAATTGGGGCTGCAGCACTGTTTGCAACTCTCCACAAAATCTCCCATTGAAACCTGTTCGATTTTCCAGTAGTGAGGTTTTAATTTGCTTCTATACAGTGGCCTAAATTGCTTCTCTCCCTTACTGTTTTTTTCTTTAATTTAAAAAAAAGTTCCAGTGCAAATTCCAGCCTGGGCTGGTACCAGAACATAGTTCCTGCAAGGCCTGACTGTACTTTCCCCTGCTATCTTCCCCTTGCAGTCCACACAGAGAAGGCGAAGTGAATTGGCTGTCTTGTTTAAGGATCATTGGAGAATCAGTAAAAGAAAACCAGCCACATCCTAGTCCCAGGAAAGGAGGAAGCCAAAAAGAGAGAGAGACTCGAAATAATTTTGCCTTGGTTTGGTATAACAAGAGAGAGCAGAGTCAAATTCTGGCAGGTTTTCAAGTTCTGTTATTCTACACAACAACAATATAGTAGAATTCCTGTAATCCCTGTGGTGTCTATTTCTTGACTAGGCCTCTTGAACAGCTGACAAATATGTGGACCAGTTTGTCGTTGGACAGTTCCTCCCTCACTCTTCCCTGTGCCTTGCCTTTCTCTGATGTTTACACAAATGGGTCCATTCACACTTTAACAGCTTTAACAACTGTGACAAAGAAGGTTGTAGCAGTTGGCAACTTTCCCTCTTCGTTTGGGCTCAAGCAATGTGAACTACTGGTTGCCTTGGTAATGAATCTTCCCCTTCTCAGATCATCTTGACTCTTTATCTACAGCCACAACACCTCGGTCAAAGCCTTACCCCTTTTTTCCACATGACACAGGCAACACTGTAGAAAAGGAGAAGGGGGAGGACATTGATCATCTGGTGATGGCCACTATCTTGACTTTTCTTACACCTTCCCCCTTCCTAACTGCATGGAAGAGTAAATGAAAAAAATGCAAGTCCACTTCCACCCTTCTGAACTACCATGGAATTTTTCATTCATTCCTAGAACGTTCTTACCCAGAGGTCTTCAAACTTGGCAACTTTAAGACTTGTGGACTTCAATTCCCAGAATTCTCCAGCCAGCATAGCTGGCTGAAGAATTCTGACAGTTGAAGTCCAAAAATCTTAATGTTGCCAAGTTTGAAGACCTCTGTTCTTACCTAATGTCTCAGGTTAATTTTGTGTGGTACAAAGTAGGTGGGCCAAACTTGACCAAATCCCATTTCCCTTTTTAAATATGAAATAAGTCTCCTAATCAGAATTTTTGTTTCACCTAGACTCCTCTACACTCTGGGACCAACAGAGATGACAGCTGCCTAGATTTCTGGTAGTTGTGACTTCATTTCAGTTCACAAACAGGTTACAGCTGTTGAAGCTATTAGAATTTGACACCTACTCTTAGATGGGGCCCTCTGTCTCAGTCTCTTTGTAACTGGGTTTGCTGCAGACCGAAATCTAATACCTTTGTCTGTCTCTGCTGCTTAAAGCCTCTTTCACCCCCATTCCCAACCTTGTCACAATGCTGTCGAGGCTCATTAAATACATTTACATTTGGCTCTTAAAAAGCCTACATGAAAATATTTCATGCTTAGCAATGAATTACTACTACCATGTTTTCCCGAAAATAAGACATGGTCTTATAAGACCCTTGGCCTTATTTTCGGGGAGGTCTTATTATTTTTGAGGTGCAGGAGGTGGCAACCATGGTCAGACCTTCATGGCTGCTGCTGTATTGCAATATTTTTGAGGAGGGCTTATTTTCAGGGGAGGGCTTATTTAGTGCATGCGCTCAAAAGCCCGGTTGGGCTTATTATCTGGGGAGGTCTTATTTTTGGGAAAACAGGGGAAAAGAAAGCTTTCTGCCCAGGACTTAGGAGCAAGAACTTCAGAGCCATAGGAAACCACCTATTTTCTCCAGACCAGTTCCTTATCACCCATTTTCTCAAACCCCAACTTTCCTAGAGTCCATAATAAAAAAATGTCAACGTATCTGAAAAATCTAGGCACACTTTTCATAAAAGAATCAAGGCAATTGTAATATTTCATAGAACACAAAATAGATTTCAGCAAAATCCTTAAGTATCAGTGGATATTTGGAACTGAAGCATGGCCTTTCTTTTTAGTATCATTTTTATTTATTTTGTTGATATCCCACCTTCATTTTTATAAATAACTCAAAGCAGAGAACTTATCCAATTCACCTTCCTTCACTTATTTTCCCTACAACAACTCTATGAGGTAGGTGGGTGGGGTTGAGTCACCCAGCTGACTGAAGTGAGACTTGAACTCAGTTGTCTGCTTTTTAATCTAGTCCAGGGGTGTCAAACTCATATCATGGCGATGTCATATGATGTATCAGGACTTTTTTCCGCCTTCACTAAACTGTGTGTGGGCATAGCCAGTGCGTGACGCATCCAGCCTATGGGCCAGGACAACCTTGGCCTACTCCCTAGTGTCTTAATCACTAGACCAAACTGGCTCTCAATTAAATTTGTTCTGGTTTGGCTTGATTTTGGTTGTGCTATTATTTACTTGAGACTGGAACAAAGCCATTCCTTTGCAACTCTGAGCTAAGGTGTTCAGTTTGATGAGAATTCTTATTTCTTGAACCCATAGCTCAAGATTGAACGTCCCTCAGAAGGGAGAGGGATATATAATCTATCTCCAGTCTACAATTCAGTCTTTTCAGCAGTTCCAAGAAGGCTCCACAGCCATTTGCACTACTCAGGTGACCCTGAGGACACAGATAAGCCTCCAAGTGGCCTCAATGACTCTGTCAAAAATGCAAATGACCAGCTGTCTGCAAGGAATATGAATCCTTCCATTCTCCACCATCCAGTCAGAACTGAAGAAGCCTCTTGGATGAGAAGCAAAACGTCTTCAAAGAAAAAAAAACAAGAAAATCCAGTTGTCTCCTGAAAAAGCACCTTTGTAACAATCATGAACTGGATGACTGAGAATCTCCATGGACATACAGTTCATGAATGTTTCCTCAGGAAATTTCAAGGCATCTGAGATGATATCATAGCCACACCAGAAGCAGTTAGATGGTTATCTTCCTTAGATATTGAGCTTTAATATCTATTCTATTGATTCTAGGGTGCCATATTGTGGTTTTATCTTAATATTTTATTTTATTTCAATATCATAATATTTTAACTTTTATATTGTGCCTGTGCATACGGATAGATAGATAGATAGATAGATAGATAGATAGATAGATAGATAGATAGATAGATAGATAGATAGATAGATAGATAGATAGATCTGTAAATGGACTGGACAGATAGATTAATGATAGATAGATAGATAGATAGATAGATAGATAGATAGATAGATAGATAGATAGATAGATAGATAGATAGATAGATAGATAGATAGATAGATAGATAGATAGATAGATAGATCTGTAAATGGACTGGACAGATAGATTAACGATAGATAGATAGATAGATAGATAGATAGATAGATAGATAGATAGATAGATAGATAGATAGATAGACAGACAGACAGACAGACAGACAGACAGACAGACAGATACAATCACACACACACATATCTATTGGCATTTGATGAATTTGGTAAACTTTTTCAAATTGGCAGAAATTTACACACAGAGACACCCTTGCTGATGTTTATTTAAATTTATGTTTGCATTTCTATGAGTTTTATTAGTGTTGTATATCAGTGATTGCATGACCTCATTACATGCCATACACTAAATAAAATAAAATAAATTACAGCAAACGAAATCCTTGACTGTTTTGTAGCTCTCCCTCTTAGCAACGGCCAAGATTTGGGGCCAGACAAACCAATGTACACAATGTGTACTGCAAACGTAGGCAGGAGTCTTAGGAATTCATTTAGTTTACCCTTTTGGGGTGGAGATTTTGTAACCCCAGAAGCTGTTCCCCATAAGTCCGTTTTTCACCTTCCGCAGCCTTCAGAGGCCTTCAGGAGGCTTCCCTGAAGGCTCTGGAGGGCAAAAACCGGCCCTATGAGCAAACCTGAACTGACTTCCGGTTTGTCCATAGGTCCATTTTTTGCCCTCTGGAGCCTTCAGAGAAGCTCCTGAAGCCTACAAAGGGCGTCTGGGGGAGGGGCTGTTTTTGCCCTCCCCAGGCTCATAGAAAGCCTCTGGAGCCTGAGGAGGGTGAAAAAATGTGCCAAAATTGGGGGGAGGTTTTCTGGTCACGCGCGCAGAGGGGGGAGGATGTCATGCACCTAGCATGCCGGCACACGACCCCCCCTGCGCTCCTCCTGCTTTTGGCATGGGAGCCAAAAAAGGTTCGCCATCACTGATCTAGAGAGATCATCTTTGGCATCTGGTGATCTTTGTAATCTCTTTCAGATTAGCAGAAGTAGAGAGAGGGATGCGGGGGCTCAGTGGCTAAGATTCATTGGGTAAGTGGAAAAGACGCAGTGGTTAGACTTTCTATTGATTTGAAAGGTCAGCAGTTTGGCGGTTCGAATCCCTAGCGCCGCATAATGGAGTGAGCTCCTGTTCCTTGTCCCAGCTTCTGCCAACCTAGCAGTTCGAAAGCACATAAAAATGCAAGTACAAAAATAGGGACCACCTTTGGTGGGAAGGTAACAGCATTCCATGCACCTTTGGTGTTTAGTCGTGCCAGCCACAGGACCACAGAGATGTCTTCAGACAGCACTGGCTCTTCGGCTTTGAAGCAGAGATGAGCACCGCCCCCTAGAGTCGGGAACAACTAGCATATATGTGCAAGGGGAACCTTTACCTTTAAGTAGAGATAAATGCAGTTGATTTCAACTTGCCTTGGAGGGATTGAGAGGTGGATACGGTATTGCCCCAATTATTCTTCTCCATCCTTCTACCTATTGTTCCTGAATTAAATTATATGGGGATGAAATTTGCTGTTCTCATTAACAGCCCCTGTCCTGCCGGTTGACTCCCTGCCAAACAGTGCCATTCTGATGATCAGTGTGCAGTGCTGATAGGAAAGACATTTATTCTAGTTTTGCTGCTCTCTTCTTCAGAATGTCACCCAAAAAATGAGAGTGGGGGGAGGGGGGAATCTGCAAGTCACAGCAATGCAGCAGAAATATGGCAAGTGGGTACAGGACTTTCACATCCAGGCTCCTCCTCCTGTCTCTGCTTGTGTACTTCTTTTGCCTTTCTTTTGTTCTGATAACTTAAACTGAATAAATTGACAGCCAGTTTGGTCTAGACCAGGGGTCTGCAAAGTCGGCTCTTTTAAGACTGGTGGACTTCAACTCCCAGAATTCCCCAGCCAGCTATGCTGGCTGGGGAACTCTGGGAGTTGAAGTCCACCAGTCTTAAAAGAGCCGACTTTGCAGACCCCTGTCTAGGGCAGTGGTTCTCAACCTTTCCAATGCCGTGACCCATTAATACAGTTCCTCATGTTGTGGTGACCCCCAAACCATAAAATTATTCCTAAAACCATTGAAAATATGTGTTTTCCGATGTCTTAGGCGACCCCTGTTAAAGGGTCATTCGACTCCCAAAGGGGTCGTGACCCACAGGTTGAGAACTGCTGGTCTAGTGGTTAAGGGTCTGGATTTGAAACCAGGAGGTGGTGAGTTCTAGTCCCACCCTAGACACGAAGACAGCTGGGTGATCCTAGCGAGTCCCTCTCTTTCAACTCTAAGGAGACAATAGCAAACTACCAGTGGTGGGTTTCAAATTTTTTAGAACCTACTCTGTAGGTGTGGCCTATTTTGTGGACGTGGCTTGGCAGTCATGTGACAGGGTGGGAGTGGCTACCTTTTAAAATGTGGTGAAACTCATTTAACAACGCTCTTGCTTAGCAACCAAAGTTTTGGACTCAATTGTGATGATAAATTCTTTCTTTCTTTCTTTCTTTCTTTCTTTCTTTCTTTCCTTCCTTTCCTTTTCTTTCCTTCCCGTTGGGTCACTGGCAGCGGCAGGCAAGATTTACTTCCAGGTACGCCGGTGGAACCCCCTCTCACCGGTTCTCTAAAATTCACCAACCGGCTCTCGCGAGTAGGTGCGATCCTGCAGAAACCCACCACTGCAAACTACTTCCCAAAAACTTTACCAACCCAATGTCAACACTGGCTCAACCCCCCCGACGCCCCCCAAAAAGATGAATAAAGTTAAAAACAAAAGCAAAGTAGGAAAATCATGCAAATAATGGCTAGTAAACCTGGAGGATGGAAGGAAGGTAGACTTCCATCCATCCCCCAGCTTTACCAGCAATGGCTATTTGACTACATGTACATGCAGAAAAGCGGAAGGAAGCATTAGAATTAAGGCTGCATTCTGGGTAAATGTACTCAGAGGAGGGAGAGGGCTTAGAATGGAGTAATCGGCAATATTCTGAGCCAGGGTTCAGCTGCCCCTCCCATAAGGATGTGCTAGGGATTTTTGTTCTGGATGTTTTTTCTTCTGTTGTTATGACCAGGTTGGTAAGAATGGTCTCCCCGCCTTAAGTTGTCAAAGTGAATGGCATACAGATGTTATATTATGCAAGATGTGCTACTATTATTATAGTATGTTTCCCCTTGAGAGAAAGGAAATCCTCTTTCATGCTTACAGCTGTGTAATGTTTTCAGTTATATTGTCCAAATTTAGCTCATTTCTAAACTTCATCTTTCTTTGGCCAGCTTTTCTTCCTGCAGAAAATATTTTTCAGACAATTATTTATTTATTTATTTATTTATTTATTTATTTTATTAAATTTATACCCCGCCCTTCTCCTTGTTAGGACCCAGGGCGGCGCACAGGCATTATATAAAACCATAAATACAATATACATCAATTAAAAATATATTAAATTAATTCACCCGTGCTAAAACCCGTTATTAAGACCATAACCAAATTATAATTTATATTTAAAAGTCAGACGCGGGGGGCTATCCTAGGCCGGCTTGTTGGAATAAGTACGTCTTAAGACGTTGGCGGAAGAGGCGGAGGTCCGAGGTAGTGCGAAGGTCGGGGGGTAGGTCGTTCCAGAGGGCCGGGCCCGCCACAGAGAAGGCTCTTCCCCTGGGTGTCGCCAGCCGGCATTGCCCGGCCGACGGCACCCGGAGTAGGCCCGCTCTGTGGGAGCGGACCGGACGAAGGGATGCTACTGATGGAAGTATTTCTAATATTCTGTTAGCTTGGGATAGTTTCTAGATTGTGTAGAAGAGACGGTGGCGACAGCGAGATTGGCGCTGCAATTTCAATGTCACACAATTTTAGCCTATTACACCATTTCACCATTATGATATTTCCAGCCCAGGAATTAGTTTTTGTTACATTTCGGTCATCGCTATTTCCAGCTATTTAGGGAACCAAACAGCAGAATGGTGGCAGATGAGGCTGATCAGTGATCAGCAAGGAGAAGTGTAAGTTCACAAGCCTAAAGGGCCAGTAAGTGCTACAATCTGATCACACCTGCAGCTGGCCAAAATAATGGTTCCCGGTATAACTGATTACACCTTTACGCTGTTCTTTGAGTCAAATTAAAGATGCAGCTAAGGAGAGATGAATCTATGATAGGGACAGAGCAAAAAATAAGATGTTGCCAGAGCATAGTTAAGTACAAGCAGAAAAGGATCCATGGGATTAGATACCTACATTATTCTTGCTGTATGCTCCTTTGTATTCTATAGTTCACTCACCTCTCTGAAAATTAGATGAATAAAGAAAGAAATTGCAGGAAAGTGAAGAGATACAACAAATTATTGACTGCAATGTTTGGCTAAATAACAAAGGCAGCCACTTTGCAGAATATATAGGGATTGGTAGTGACATAACAAAATGACTTTGGGAATCACTTCTGTCAACTGTGTGTGTGTGTGTGTGTGTGTTCATGTGTTTAATCAGTGTTGACTCCTGGCAACTGTCTAGATACCGGTAAGTCCCTGCATTTTTCTTGGCAAGATTTTGGTGACAGTTTGCCATTGCCTCCTTCCTAGGACTGAGACAGGTGACTGGCCCAAGTCCTAAAGTGGGACTAGAATTCACAGTCACCCAGGATCTCGCTTGGTGCCTTTCTGACTACAACAAACTGGTTCTCTTCCACTAACGTTATTTTGTTTGTAAAACATCTATTGTATAATTCTTGTTGCTGACCTAGAGTCTAAAGTAGGATTGTCATTGTGGAGGGAAACTGAAAGGAAACTCTCTTCCATTCTCCCCTTTTTAGAATAGTGAAGCCTTAAATCAGTGGTGTCAAACTCAAATCATCATAGTGACTATCGGGACTTTTTTTCCCCTTCGCTAAACCAGTTGTGGGCATGGCCAGCACGTGACACATCCGGCCCACGGGCCAGGAGTTTGAAAGCCCTGCCTTAAACCAAGTGTTTCCCAACATTGGCAGCTTTAAGATGAGTGAACTTCAATTCCCAGAATTTCCCAGTCAGCTTAGTTGAAGTTCACTCTTCTTAAATTTGCCGAGGTTGGGAAACACAGTCTTAAATACTATTCAGGAGGTACGTGCTACACTTAGAGAAGCCTGCCAGATGGCAATCCACATTGCAAGTGCTTGGCAGTTAGAAAGGGCTCAGATTTTTTTCCTATAATTATATAGAGTTCTAATGCTGTGGGGGGGGAACAATAAAACTATGGAAGACGTTATTTCCCAAGGATGTGGATGCCACAGGTGAACAAGCAGCCACTTCATACTTCTTGAGCTAGAAACTTGGGAACTTTTCTCAATACATCAAAACTCAGAGATCTATCATGTCAAATTTACCACAACAGACCATGCAAGCACATCTTCAGCTTCGCTGAAGGAGTGACATCGCTCAATGAGGGAAAGGTGCTTTTTGAAAAGACAGACAGATAGACAGACAGACAAGCAGACCTACTTGCCTCTTACAGTTGCCAAAAGTCCCCTTCCCTTCATGAAGGAAATTGTGAGGAAAGGCATTCATGAGTGCTCTGTGAAAAATATTGGAAATTATGCCTCTTTGCTCAGGCCTCCTGAGGAGAATGTGCCAGCTGTGTCTAATTGAATATGAATTTTCCCCAACAACCTTTCCTCTTCTTATGAATTGCCACTCTGAACAAAACCTTGAGAAGCTGCTCTTAAGATGTCACTTGGAAGAAAAGAGTTCAGAGAGCAAAAACGAAAAGGAAAAGGAACAAAAGGTGCTTGGCATTTGCTTCCCCGACTCCTTTCAGGCTTTCTGATGTCTGCTGGGTGACCTCTACATCCACCTCCCTGGGATGGATCAAGGAGATACAAGCAAGGTCAATATTTAAAGCCGTTTAAATTGGTCTCCATTTGTTGCAACCAGAATCTTTTGTGATAATGCAATACAGTACTGGGGAAAAGGAACCATCAAAGCCAGATCATAAACCCCTGGCTAGAAAAGTGGTTTTCATCTGGATTAGCTCCAGTGGTCCAAAAGTACACAATAGAGTACACAACAGAGACTCTATGTGCTTTCTTAGATGCCCATTAGATTTTCTACTCTTTTAGCTTTTAACTAATTAAAAGCTATTAAATAGGAAGGTGCCAGAGGTGGTATTCAGCAGGTTCTGACCACTTCTGGAGAACCAGTAGCAGAAATTTTAAGTAGTCCAGAGAACCAGTAAATACCACCTCTGGCTGGCCCCGCCCCCATCTTTGCTCTGCCTCCTGAGTCTCACCTGATTGGAAGGGAATGGAGATTTTGCAGTATCCTTCCCCTGCCATGCCCACCAAGCCATGCCCACCAAGCCATGCCCACCAAGCCATGCCCACCAAGCCATGCCCACAGAACAGGTAAAAAAAATTGAATCCCACCACTGGAAGATGGAATGGTCCAAAAGAGAGCATCAGCATCTAGTATTGCATTTATTTGTAACACTGCCTTGATCCCCACAAAGATCCTACTTAGAGGATCATGGGAGTGTGATTCTCCTTCCAATAAATGGGGGACTAGTCATATCCACTATAATAAGTTCTTTTGTGGCTAGACAGTGACTTCCATTATAGCCATTTTTTGAAATATACAGTACAGATTCTCCATCTTTCAATATGTCTCTGGACTTCTGTCTTACATTAAACTATTCAATTTACTCTGGCTGGCTGGTGAGTTCAGTAGAGTGGGCAAAGTGAATCTAGATTTCTGGTCAACAGGTCAATCTTGTCTACAATACTCACTAGTTCTCTCCTAATTTTGTACATTATTTTTTTTTTGCTTTAAGAACAAAATGGAGGAGAGGGGAAGTATAACTGAAGTCACTGGAGAAGTATGGGATATAAAATTGCTGAAGAAATAGATGTTGCTAGCTCTTCATTGTTTTGATACAACAAAACCATAAACAATCTTCATAGCCTTAAAGAACTATTATTATAAAGTTTGAATAACTTTCAAGTATGTGAAGCTTTCTTTCTTTCCTATTTCTAAAAGTATGACTATATTTTTTTAACTGAAAACCTTGAAAACTACTTTGGCATTAGAGTTATGCAAACAATTCTGAAGGGAACTTTGGATGGCAGCCCAAAGGATACCACATCAAAAATTTCTCCAGGTTTTTTATTTCTCCAGAATGATCTCCTTTTTGTATGTTGCACATAAGCACATGTTTTATGATAGATGTACCGTGTAATTAGTAAACACACAAACCTCAAATTCTGAGCTGGGAAATACATTTATCTGCATAGAGAGGGAAAAAATGAATGGAATAATTTCAGAAAAATGCATCTTTTTCTCTTTAGCCTACTTTATATTGTAGGATTGGTTAGGATGGGATGGGATGGGATGGGATGAGATGGGATGGGATGGGATGGAAGATGGATGGATGGATGGATGGATGGATGGATGGATGGATAGATAGATAGATAGATAGATAGATAGATAGATAGATAGATAGATAGATAGATAGATAGATAGATAGATAGATAGATAGATAGATAGAGTCAGCAAAAAGGCAGTAGTACCTAAGTACTAATAGTACCTAAGTACCTAATACTCCTGCCCTGTTGTCTCCACAAAAAACCTGTGAGACGGATTGGCTGAGAGAAAGAGTGACCGGCTCTATGTCATCCAATCAGCTTTCATGGCTATGGGAAGGCTAGAACTTCTGGTTTCTGGCCTGGCGTCTTACCCACTACACCAAACTGGTTCTCTCAGATTGATTCAAAGCAGACATACCCAGCCCCCTCTGTTTCTTCCTGTTTTCGCTTTCTCCAAAGCTATTGTGAAATTGGGGAGGGGGGTGGGTGGGGCAGGGAGGAAGAAAGTGAAGAGAGAATAATTCTTAGAGCAGGCCCATTTTGGGGGAGACACTCTAGGACTCCATCTTGCCCTCTGCTAACCCTCTGTTCAGATAAGATACAAATAGATAGTGTGTTTCTTGTTTTTAGGAGATGTTTTAATTATATATGAATTGGGCATCACCCTGTGCACTTAAGAGGCGAATGTACTTTACCCACGCAATAATAAATAATAAAATGTTGCCCGGCTTGAATTAATTTTTAAGGGCCAAATAAACCTGAAGCTCTTGGAATGCAGGAAAAAATACTAGGCAGCTTATTACTCATAATAAAATAAAGGGCCATATGAATCTGAAAGGGCTTTTGATCCTAATGAGTCTGCTTCGCACAAGCAAATGGGAAGTGCCATCTGGAGAAGCGCTCTTCACATTTGTCCTTGAACAGCTCTGTGTCAACTTCTCAAGAAAAATCCAAATGCATTCCAATAAAATGGCATGGCATTTGCCCCAATAGCAGCACTACTGCAGAGTGCTTTCACTCTTTAATTGCCTGTCCGTCCATCCCCCAATTCAGCGCTTGCCTTTGGTCTACAGAGAAAGACATAGCAGCTTCATCTGCTATGATGTCGGTAGCTCCTTACATCATACCGAGACTTGATGGAGAAAAAAAGAAAAGCTTTTTACAACCAGTTGTGTTCCATGTATTTATTTTTACCAATGACTTTGAATAATTTTACAGTCTTTATGGTGCAAACTTTTTTGTTTAACTGACACTACGCTACTGCTTTCAAAAATGTACTTGTGAAAGCGAAAGTGTGTTTTGTGTTGCTGCTTCAGATGGTTATTATTAGCAGTTTCTGCTTTGTACAAACCTGCTTCTCGCAACAGAGAATTCAAAAGATTAGATGGAAGAGGAAGAGGAGGAGTCTGGCAAGGATAATAAGTGTACCAAAGTGGATCCAAGAATTTCTTCAGAATGCATTTTAAATATTCAAAGGAGGAGGTGGCCAGTCTGATAGTCAACTATATGTCGATGGAGATTCTCGGTCATCCAGGTCATAGTTGTCCCAAAGGTGTTTCTTCAAGAGGCAACTGGACTTACTTGTTCTTCTTTGAAGCTGAAGAAGCTTCTTGGATGAGAAGCAAAACGTCTTCAAAGAAAAACCAGAAAATCCAGTTGCCTCTTGGGGAAAAAAAACACCTTTGGGACAGTTTGTATCCTCCAACTTCTCCATCCCTATCATACTGAAATACTGATCTTCCAAGGGTTAAGACTGACTTTTGCTGCTGTTGTTATTGTTGTTGTCTTTGCCATGGGAATATTGATTATCCAGTGACATTTGCTAAATTATTTTGATGGGTGATATTGCTGCTGCCCTACTATTACTTTTCTCTCTCTCTCTCATTCTCTCTCTCTCTCTCTCTCTCTCTCTCTCTCTCTCTCTCTTTCTCTTTTTCTTTCTCTTTCTTTCTCTTCCTGTCTCTCTTAATGGATGGATTGAGATGGTTAAAAAATAAGAGAAAACACATTACAGATGCACAGAGACAAAAATGTGATGTGGGGGGTGGGCAGACAAAAAAAAACTGCTCATCATCATAATTGAAAGTGCAAAATGTCTTGAGGAGTGAGAAAGGAAAGTGAAATCCAGGAGCATAATAGTTCGAAGAGCTGTCATTTTAGGTTTCTCTTATTTGTATTTCAAGTCAGTTCTTCCAATCAATCAGAAAGTCTTGGGGGGAAGGGATTTTGTCTGATTTACGTATATTGATCTTCTTTATCTCTGGCAGGACATCGATCTCCCAAAGATTGATCACCCTATGAAAAAAAATCACGCCTGCTGCCATCAAGAGGTTATCTGGATTTCTGCAATGTAGGTCTTTGCTGTTGTTGTTAGCCACAAAGTCATGTCTGACCCATTGTGATCCCATGGACAACGTTTCTCCAGGCCTTCCTGTCCTCTGGAATCCATTTAAGCTTATTCCGACTGCTTCAGTGACTCCATCCAGCCACCTCATTCTCTGCTGTCCGGTTCTTCTTTTGCCCTCAATCTTTCCCAGCATTAGGCTCTTCTCCGGTGAGTCCTTCCTTCTCATTAGGTGGCCAAAGTACTTGAGTTTCATCTTTAGGATCTGGCCTTCTAGAGAGCAGTCAGGGTTGATCTCCTCTAGGACTGATCAGTTTGATTGCCTTGCAGTCCAAGGGACTCACAGGAGTCTTCTCCAGCACCATAGTTCAAAAGCCTCAATTCTTTGGCACGCAGCCTTTCTATGGTCCAACTTTCACAGCCATACATTGCAACTGGGAAAACCATAGCTTTGACTATACGTACTTTTGTTGGCATGGTGATGTCTCTGCTTTTTAGTATGCTGTCTAGATTTGCCATAGCTTTCCTCCCCAGGAGCAAGAGTCTTTTAATTTCTTGGCTGCAGTCCCCATCTGCGGTGATTTTGGAACCCAGGAAAATAAAATCTGTCACTACCTTCATTTCTTCCCCATCTATTTGCCAGGAATTGAGAGAGCTGGATGCCATGATCTTAGTTTTCTTAATGTTGAGTTTCAAGCCAACTTTTGCACTCTCCTTCTTCACCCTCATCAAAAGGCTCTTTAGTTCCACTTCACTTTCTGCCATTAGAGTGCCATCATCTGCATATCTGAGATTGTTGATATTTCTCCCGGCAATCTTAATTCCAATTTTTGATTCATCTAGCCCCACCTTCCTCATGATGTGCTCCGCATATATGTTAAATAGGCAGGGCGATAGTATACAGCCTTGTGGAACTCCTTTCCCAATTTTGAACTAATCAGTGGTTCCATGTCCAGTTCTCACTGTTGCTCACACAAACGAAGCCACGATGAGGCTTGCGTGAATTGGGTCACGAAGAGGCTCAAGGGAGTGGGGCTGTGCACACCCATAGAGACACATGCACTGTCCAGAAATTCAGCTTCCTAGCTGATTTTACAGCAAAAGGCATACATGTGCATCAGTGGTGGGTTTCTGCAGGTTCGCACCTACTCGCGAGAGCCGGATGGTGAAATTTAGAGAGCCGGTGAGAAGACCCGGAAGTAAGTCTGCCCCGCCGCTGCCGGTGACCCAACAAGAAGGAAAGGAAAGGAAACGAAGGAAGAAAGAAAAGAAAAGAAAAGAAAAGAAAAGAAAGAAAGAAAGAAAGAAAGAAAGAAAGAAAGAAAGAAAGAAAGAAAGAAAGAGAATTTATTATCACAATTGAGCCCAAAATTTTGGTTGCTAAGCAAGAGCGTTGTTAAATGAGTTTCACCACATTTTACAAGTTGGCCACTCCCACCCAGTCACATGACTGCCAAGCCATGCCCACAAAATAGGCCACACCTACAGAGTACAATTAGAATAACAGGTATGGATTGTTCTGTTATTGTTCTCCCCTGCTCGCTACTCAGCAGGCTGCTTGAGGTAGGTGGGTATGAGCTAGACCATGTGTAGTTCTGACTAACTGATCACTGTTGTAGGTAGGTGTTGTTGGTTTTGTCCTAAAGATAGTGATATGCTCCACAACCTACAACCACAATTGATCCCAAAATTTATGTTGTTAAGAGAGATATTTGTTATGTGAGTTTGACGACTTTTCTTGCCACTGTTGTTAAGCGAATCACTGCAATTGATAAGTTAGTCGCCCGGTTGTTAAGTGAATCCGGCTTTCCCATCGACTTTGCTTGTCAGAAGGTCGCAAAAAGGAGATCACATGACCCAGAGACACAGCAAAGATCATAAATATGAACCAGGTGCCAGGCATTTGAAGTTTGATCACATGATCATGGGGATGCTACAAAGATCTTAACTGTGAAAAACAGTCATAAGTCACATTTTTCAGTTCTTTCTAACTTTGAACAGTCACTAAATGAACTGTTGTAATTTGAGGACTAAATGTACAGCAAAAAAAAAAAAATCTGATCACTCCAGGAAGAAGTATCCAGAGTCCACAAACCCTGTTCTACTATATGTTCTGGTAAATCTTTTTCCCACCAGTTCGTGTTACTGTTTTGAGAGATGGAAAATGCACTGAACCAGTCCATTCTGAAATCTGTAAGGACAACGGCACTGTCCAGATCTTGTCAGGGTTCCAAGTAACATCCCCAACGAAAGAAGACTCCGAGGGTTGAGTTTCCTCAAAGTTCCATTTTATTAGAAATGTCATATTAGCACATCTGGGAAAACCCAGATCTGAAAGCTTCCAGGTTTTCCTCATCCAAATGAAAGTCCAAGCATCTACCCAGCAATGACACGTCCATCACATGGTCCAATCAAAGCACCACCCCAACTGGAGATGCCTCCCAGTCACACCCCTCCAGGTGCAGGATAGAATGTCCTTGACTCTCAGAGAAAAGAATGTTATTATGACTAAATATCTCCCCAGCTCCATACAATCCCCCCTCCCAGTTTCCCACAGACTAAATATGGCAGGCCTGAAGATCCAGTGCCCAAGATGGCTTCCAGGCCTGACAAATCTGTTGAGAAGGTGCAATGAAGTTCTTCTATTTCTTTGGGGAGGGGAAGAGTTTCTGTCAACATACCTTTCTACTGACTCAGTAATGGAGGAATGCACATTCATACATTCAAAGAATCCTTGGGTCTGTTGAATGCCTGCTTCTGTGAGGAGCACACACTTAACTTGAACCCAGGAAGTTATGAAATGCTCACTCCACACAACAGCTTCCTTAGTCTCTGCTAAGGGATCAGCCCTTTCAGCTGGGCCAGTTCACGAAACAGACTCCACAAATAAATCTGATCGGAACTGTACTTTTATTGACATTCTTTGTGTAGTTTCTCCAGGGTCACCTCTATGACCCTTTGTTTGGTCTACCAGATCTGGGCTGCAAAAACTCTTGTTTACACTCTCATTTTCCTGCCGGAGGAAAACAGTGGTCTGCTCTGTTTCATTCAGTGGTGGGATTCAATTTTTTTTACTACCAATTCTGTAGCCGTGGCTTGATGGGCGTGGCTGGGTGGGCATGTGACTGGGTGGGCATGGCCAACTCAGTGTCTCTCATGTTGAGTGGCACTTCACCTAGCCTGGCCTCTCGTGACCATGGGGATGCTGCAACAATTGTAAGTGTGAAAAACAGTCAAAAGTCACTTTTTCCAGTGACCATTGTAACTTTGAACGGTCACTAAATGAATGGTTGTAAATCGAGGATTACCTGTACAAAAATACAAAGAGCTTCTTTGCTTGCAAAAAGCTGCCCTAAATATCAATCATCGGATTAGAAATACCTGCAAGCCGGAGTTACAAATCAGGCAGGGTGCCAGAGTACCCTGAGGAATTAAAATAGTTACAATGCAATGATAACTATCCACAGACAACTCTTGCTCATAAAGCGAAACCCTTTAACAGAGAGGTCATTTCATTGCTCTTGAAATTATACATTCCTTAGGCAGGGCCACAGCCGTTTGAGAAGAGGAAAACTGAGGAAACAGAACGAGTTGAGTGGAAAGAAGATCATTATCTTAAGACACTGTAAGGAGCTGGGTAATATCAAGAGTGTCCAGGTGATGCCATGTTCCAAGAACAAAGCAGAGGGAGTTGTAGGATGATCCCAGATTCATGAGAGGCAGAGAAATTCCACAAAGCGCAAAGCAAAATTTTCAATCGCAAGCAATAATGAGAATGAACAGAGAGCTTGCTTAAGTCTGACAGGCTCGGCAGCACCCTGTAGATGTTACTCAATGAATCAGGTGGGGCAGTCCTGCTCTTGCCAGCTCTTAGCCTTAGTTACTAACCGTGACTCAACCACGGGAAGCTAAGCAATCTTTGTATTCTGGAACAGGAGGGGAGACATGGATTCTAATACCTCTTGATTTCCAGCAAGTTCTGCTTCTGGAAAAGTATTTGCCACCAACCCTGATAGTCAGCTCTAATTCTCCAATTTCCTGAGGATCTTGGTCCTGAAGAGGCATTAGCTCTTCGTTGTCATCAAAGGTCTCTTTAAAACAGAATTCGCTGGCTGGGGAATTCTGTGAGTTGAAGTCCAGACATCTTCAAGTTGCCAAGGTTGAGAAACACTGCTTTAGAAACATGATACTGCAATTGAAAGGGACGTAGTGGGTGAGTGGCTAAGATGCTGAGCTTTTCGATCAGAAAGGTTGGCAGTTCAATGGTTCGAACCGCTAGCACCCCGTAACAGAATGAGCTCCCATTACCTGTCCCAGCTTCTGCCAACCTAGCAGTTCGAAAGCAGGTAAAAATGCAAGTAGAAAAATAGCGACCACTTTTGGTGGGACGGTAACAGTGTTCCATGCGCCTTTGGTGTTTAGTCGTGCTGGCCACATGACCACAGAGACGTCTTCGGGCAGCGCTGGCTCTTCAGCTTTGAAACAGAGATGAGCACCGCCCCCTTGAGTCGGGAATGACTAGCACATAATGTGCGAGGGGAACCTTTACCTTTACTGTAATTATACAGACCCTGTAACGTGACCAAACCTTACATTGCCCAAACACAAAAAGGGAAAGTCATTTAATTCCATAGATTAAAATTCACAGAATTTGTAATTTGGATCACGGTGATCTGTTCTAACCAATATATAGGAATCACATATATCAGGAGTGTCAAACTTGTAGCATCACATTGTCGTCACATGATGTATTGTGACTTTTTTCCCTTTTGCTAAAACGGGGATGGGCATGGCCAGCACATGATGCATCTGGCCCACGGACCGCAATTTTGACACCTCTGGCCAGTGGTGGGTTGCTTCCGGTTCGGCCCGGTTCAGCTGAACCAGTAGTAACGGTGGCAGGAAGCTCTTCCCATCCATCCAGATGCTTCTATGCGCGCGTGTGCGGGCAAGCACACACAAATGCAAGTCCAAACTGGTAGTAAAAATAATTGCAACCCACCACTGCCCCTGACATATATCATGATGCATACATACATATACCTTCCTGTATATTTGTACTCAGAAGGGACATATGTGTATATGTGCATGCATAATTGCTTTGCTTCACTGGCATTTCCAGCAGAAATGTTGTCTTTATGTGCAAAAACACCCAGACAGCAACAGCCTTTAAAGCATTTAGAGCATTCTAGAGGATGCAGCTGCTTTAATACTTCACAAAGAGCTGTTTCATTCACACTAACAAGTTTTAAACAGCTTCCCTTTCAGATGCATAGGCTAAGATCCCCATATGCGCGTACACATACTTTAAAGGAATATTCAGTGATCTTTTAAGAGTGAGTGGTTAAGTTCAAGTGACAAGCATAATGTAGAGCAAGGGTCTCCAACCTTTGCAACTTTAAGTCTGAAAGACTTCAGCTCCCAGACTTCTCCAGCCAGCTAAGATAAGTCCTTCAGACTTAAAGTTGCAAAAGTTGGAGACCCCCCTCCTAGAGATCCTTTGTATATGCTTTGCTGGCTGGAGAATTCTGGGAGCTGAAGTCCTTCAGACTTAACGTTGCAAAGGTTGGAGACCCCTGATGTAGAGGATTTAGAAGAAGGGAAGAGAAAGGGAAAGGCTATAAAACGAGTCTAAAATGTTGGTTTACGATGGAGCTAAACAGGTGAAAGCAGACAGCCAGAAAAAATCCAACACTAGATTTTAAGGCTCAACTGTCATTGTCACTGTGAAAGTATTTCGAGCACATAGCAAATTACAAAGTGCTAAATCATATTGTACTAACTTGAGAAAAATACAGTTTTAGAAGCATTTGTTTTTCTGGAGGGGGGGGGAACAAAGCCTCTAAGGTAGAGATGAGAAGATGAATTAATGTTTTTCTCTAGTTTGGAAAAGAAGAAATATTTAAAGAATCAATTGTTGAAATCAGTCAACACCAAAGTTCTAACATGTATATAATTTTATATTATATAATATACCAATTTTCTATCAATCATTGGCAAACTCATTTAAGCTACATTTAACAAAAATAAAGAGTTGTCACTGGAACAGTTTTAACTTGTTTAATCCATTGCCCTTTTATAAATTCAAGGACCACTAACATTTAAATGTACAGTTCCTTTTGGATCATCTCATACTTTAACTGCTATTTATTATTTATTACTATTATTTATTCTGGTACTGCAGTATTTTTTTACTTGCTTAAGTCACAATGCATTCGTGGAGTATGGATTTCCAGCCTGATGTGCTTGATTGCCTATGTACAGGTGGTCCTTGACTTATGACACAACTGAGCCTAAAATTTGTTGCTAAGTGAGACATTTGTTAAGTGAGTTTCCCCCCCATTTTATGACTTTTCTTGCCATGGTTGTTAAGTGAATCTACTAGGTCATTTTCGTTTTTCCTTCAGAAAAATTTTGAATCCCAAAGCAAACTCATAGCCTCATTATTGTCGTTGCTCATCAAATTCTCTCCCTTTTCATATTGACATGCCTGCCTCCAAATTGGTTTTCTGCCAATGGAGAATGGCACTTTCTCAAACCCAGATGGACTTCATATTCCAAGAATATTACCAGCTCTTAGAGGAATAGGGGGGGTTAGGGAGGTTTGATCAAAATATTTTTAAAAAAATATATATATTTAGGGAAGACGTTTTTAACAAGTTTGCATAACTTGCTTTTTTTTTTTAAATTTCCATTTGTTGGAGTCACAGCCCATACTCCCGGAAGACACCAGATTTGGGAGGCTGTTTTGATTACACGGATTTGATTTTAGAGTTAAAACTTGAAGAAGTTAGTGGTGCCACACATAAAAAGCTCAACATAAACATTAGGGGGGGAAAGGATAGAAGGAAGGAAGGAAGGAAGGAAGGAAGGAAGGAAGGAAGGAAGGAAGGAAGGAAGGAAGGAAGGAAGGAAGGAAGGAAGGGTCGGTGGGAGGGAGAACTACAAGTTTCATAGAGCTGCAACAATGCAAGAAAAACCTTCCTTCAAGAGAGCAAGAGAGCGAACAATTTTACGAAATATGGAATACATTTTATCAATGGTTGGAAAAAAGGGAAATCTAAGGGATATAATATACATATTATATTATTATAAAACTTGAATACATTTTTGTCTTTAGAGGGAGGAAATGTTTTATTTTATAATGATAGAGTTACCTCTAGAGACAATGAAAAACAATGGTATAAAATGGGAAGACTTTCTTTTCTCCTTCCTTTCCTTTATTTAATACCTTGTTTATATATTGAAGAATTAGGGGGAAAAGATTGACTTGATAAATGGAAATGTTGTTATATGAAACAAAAGTGATATATATATATATGACCAAAGAAATATGGATAGATATCTTTGTGATCTCAAGCACTGACGCACAAAACGTTTGGCCAAACGACATGTTGTATAAAGCACGAAATGAATGATATAATATAATAATAATAAGTTTGCATTTATTAACCGCTCCCTCTCCCCACAGGGACCCGGGGCGGTGCACAGGAGAAACTAAAAACAATATAAACAATCGATACAAAATATACAGTTTAAAACACCATTAAACTATGTTATCCCGTGCTAAAAAATTAAAACCCATTAAAATACATTTAAAAATCTATAGACAGAGAGACTATCCAAGGCCGGCCAGTCGAAAGAAATGGGTCTTTAGTTTCATACGGAAGGAGCGGAGGTCCGTGGTCGTTCTGATATCGGGGGGAAGGTCGTTCCAGAGGGCCGGGCCCGCCACAGAGAGAGCCCTTCCCCTGGGCGTCGCCCGCTGACAAAGTCTGGTGGACGGCACCCGGAGAAGTCCCTCTCTGTGGGAGCGAATCGGTCGTGAGGATGTATGGGGCAGGATCCGATCCCGCAGATAGCTAGGTCCCGAGCCATGGAGCGCCTTAAAGATGATAGTTAGCACCTTGAAGCGCACCCGGAAGACGACAGGCAGCCAGTGCAGCTCGCGCAGGAGTGGTGTAACGTGGGCGAACCTGGTGGTCCCCATAATTGCCCGCGCGGCTGCATTCTGAACTAACTGAAGCCTCCGGGTGCACCTCAAGGGAAGCCCCATGTAGAGAGAGTTACAATAGTCCAGTCAGGATGTCACGAGGGCATGAGTGACTGTGCGAAGGGCGTCCCGATCCAATAGGGGGCGCAATTGGCGAACCAGGCGAACCTGGTAAAACGCCCTCCTGGCCACGGCTGTCACTTGCTCTTCCATAGACAGCCGGGTATCCAGGAGGACACCCAAATTGCGCGCCCCATCCACAGGGGCAAGATGTTCGCCCCCTATGGCCAGCGTTGGAGAAAGCTGGTTGAATCGGGCAGCCGGAAACCACAGCCACTCGGTCTTGGTCGGGTTGAGCCTGAGTCCGTTACTTCCCATCCAGATCCGCACGGCTTCCAGGCACTGGCACATCACCGCTACGGCATCGTTGGGGTGGTTTGGGGTAGATATGTACAGCTGGGTGTCATCAGCGTACAGGTGGTAATCTACCCCAAAACCACGGATGATCTCACCCAGCGGCTTCATATATGCGTTAAACAGGAGAGGCGAGAGGACCGACCCCTGAGGCACCCCGCATGTGAGTGGTCTCGGGGTCGACCTCTGCTCTCCTGCCCGCACAAATTGCGATCGGCCAGAGAGGTAGGAGGAGAACCACCGTAAAACGGTGCCTCCCACCCCCAACCCCCCCAGCCGATGCAATAGGATACCATGGTCGATGGTATCGAAAGCCGCCGAGAGGTCTAATAGGACCAGGATGGAGGAACATCCCCCATCTCTGGCCCTCCAGAGATCATCTACCAACGCGACCAATGCCGTCTCGGTGCTATGCCCGGGCCGAAAGCCGGACTGGCGCGGATCTAGATACTCAATTTCCTCCAGGTGACGGGGAAACTGCTGTGCCACCACACTCTCAACAACCTTCGCCAAAAAGGGAAGGTTGGAGACTGGACGATAGTTGTTTAAAAGAGCTGGGTCCAAAGAGGGCTTCTTGAGGAGGGGCCTCACCATGGCCTCTTTTAGGGAAGCAGGCAAGGAGCCCTCACTCAAGGATGCGTTGACAACCTCTTGGAGCCAGCCTCGTGTCACCTCCCAGGATGCCAGTACAAGCCAGGAGGGGCACGGGTCCAATAAACATGTGGTGGCTCGCAGTCGCCCACGTAACCTGTCCATATCTTCGGAAGTAACGGAGTCAAACTCCTCCCAAACAAGATCTCTCTCGTGGCATCCCACTGGGCCATGAATGGGGGCTAGCTCACTCTGTATCTGAGCGGTTTTCTCCTGCAGAAAAGACACAAATTCCTCTGCTCTACCCTGTAGTGGGGCTTCCCGCTCCCTCTGTTGGAGGAGGGAGCGGGTCACCCCAAACAGGGCGGCAGGGCGGTTTTCTGCGGATGCTATGAGAGTGGCACAATGGTGACGTTTGGCCACTCTCAGCGCCACAATGTAAGTCCGTAAATGGGCTCTTACCTGTGTCCGGTCAGATTCAGAACGGCTAGACCTCCATCTTCCCTCTAGGCATCTCTTGCGGCGTTTCATCACCCGCAGCTCCTCAGTAAACCATGGAGCCAGGGTGGTTCGCCGCCGCAAGAGAGGCCGCAAGGGCGCGACCCGATCCAAGGCTCCCACGGCCGCAATGTTCCATGCGGCCGTGAGGTCCTCGATCGGGGCGCGGGTGATGTTTTTTACTTATCTTTAATATTAAAAATAAAAATTTAATTTAAAAAAACAACAATGCAAGAAAAACCTAATTTACTGCAGTTTCAAATATTTTACATGAATTGAACCAGGAATGATTTGGCTCAGCTGCTGACCATAGATAATGGTGGAGCTAATTCTGGAGTAATACCAAGACATCAAGTGGAAGTACCTTCAACCTTTCTTCAAAAGTGAATGAAATAAAAAAATATTCAAGTCTAATTGGTTAATACTACCGATCAGGAAATACTGGGACACTAGCTAGTCTGGAAAAGGGTGGGGGGAACCAAGTAAACTACCCAGATGTACCAAAACATGCGATTATTCCACCCAGCAGAGCATTTTAAAATGAGTTAGCTTTACTTCAGTGGATGATCAAGAAAAATAAAACTCCTTACATATTTTATACCAAATTCTTTTGCTAGAGAGCATTCGTAATGACAGGTAGACAGGCAGGCATATAAACACATTTTGTTCATATATTTAATTATATATGAACTATAACTTCACAGGTGTGATCATATACCGAACTGATTCCAACAGTTGGGATTAAATGCCCTCAGAAATGTAAAGAAATAATTTTCAAAAGCCCATATTTTATTTACGACTAGCTGATAAACCGGTGTTCCCTAGGTATTTATTCATAGGGGGGAAATGTCCAGGACCATATGTAACTTCTAATGTTGGATTTCCCCCTTACCAGAGGGAGCCCACTTGTGGAGTACTGTGAAGCCATTACCATGGCAACTCCACTGCACTGTACAGTAGAAGCCATTTTACAGCAGTATAGTAGAAGCCATTTTAAGGCATTTTAAGGCTGTATCTTAACAGAACACACACCCTAAGGAGTTTTAGGTGTGTCTTACCCCCACAATATTTTTTCTCAGAGTGTAAGTCATCTGTGTACCAAATTTATTTAGGATTTCACATAGTGATGTTAAAATATGATTTCATATTTTGGTCAACAGTATCCAATGACAGCTGCAAGGTTATATGATACCTTTTGCCTTCTATTACACTGGCAGTATTCTCTAGTGGGTGAGATCAAAGCAAATTGGCTGACATGGACTAGCTTCCTCCATTTTTCTCCTGAAGGGTCTGATCTTCTGCCATACTGTCTTCCTACTGTGTTGGTGGTCCTTCAGATCTGTGCAGGTGTGATACCGTTATATTTTGTATCCTCCCAGTCCTCTAGCAACTGGTTGAGATGGTGTCAGAGAGAAAAGGAAGCAAAGGCAAAGAAATGTATCTGATGATTTATGATTGTATCACATGATTTATGGTTTATCACCTTGTTGTTTGTATGTACAGAGCGCTTCTGCACTGGAGGCAAATTCCTTGTGTGTCCAATCACATTTGGCCAGTAAAGACCTATTCTGTTCTGTTCTGTTCTGTTCTGTTCTGTCCTGTCCTGTCCTGTCCTGTCCTGTTCTATTCTTCTATTGCCAACAGGACAGTGCTATTTGGTAGTGACTCAAACCAAACACAATAAAGACAGAATCTAGATTGACAAGGAGGGGCAGGCAGAATGTCATCTCGATATAGTTTTCTATTGACTCAAGGATAGATGGGTATAAAAGATAGACGATAACTATCTTCTGTTGTGGTAAGGAATGTCAACCCTACAGGGTTAATTCCCTCCAGCATTCTCTTCCTTTTCACTCTCTCAGTTAAAGCAACCCTATTGGTCGGTATCAGATTTGGGGCAACTGATTTTGTGAGCTTTGCCTTCCGAGAAAGAACGCTGTTAGCAAGACATGTTGAGGAATTCCTGGAAGGACTATACAGTACATGGAAAAGTTTTGTCTCCTATCAGATGGTAAGATAATTGCACTTTTCCGCTAATACTACAAGGCTTGGACTGGGATCTGACAAGATAAAAATAGAACTAGCTGTAGTGCTTTAAAGGGGAAAAGAAATGACCCCCAGTACAGAGCTCTCATAAGTACATATTCTAACCCAGAAGATATTTTTTAAATGGTTGAGCTAAATTACAAATCCCTAAGATTTATGGTGGAACTGCTGACAGATCTTAAAATATAGTGACACCAGCAGCAGACTCCAGAGTAATAAAGTGGCATTTAAGTCTTCTTTGTGAAGACTTTGATTTCTGAAAAGGTCACATTTGAATACAACTCTGGCCTCTCCCAGGTAAACTTTATTACCTGGGAGAGAGGGTATTATTAGGGTATTGTCTTTACTGAAATCATGGAATTTCACTTGATTCTACTGTATTGTGAAGAAGTAAGCTGCCTTCTAAAATCAAGATCCTTGTTTGTCTCATTTTTCACCTATCCCATGTATAGTCCTCCATTGTTAAATCCACCTAAAGGTAAATCCATAACCTGTGACTTCATACCTCATAAATCTAAGCTAGCAGATGACTGAGACATAGGCAATTGCAAACAGCAACCTAGAGAAGCATTCTTGGCTGAGGTCCAGCCCCTTGGCTTTCACCTCTCTGTAAGGGTGCTTATATAAGTTCCCATATAACACACAGGGCCCTTCCTACTTTCCCACAAAGAGAAACAAATTTAGAAGGCTCAAAAGAGAGAGGAAGAGGGAGGGGGGGAGAGAAAAGAGGTAAGAGAAACTGTGCAGCTGCTGAAGCTGAAATGTAACAGTAGGTTAAAATATAAGCACTTTGCTGGCATATGTCATCTTGAACTTCATCACAGCACCCACATCAAGGCTAAAAAAATAAATAATGCTTTATGTATAAAGAAGATGAAAGAAGCATCCATTTTCAATTCCCACTTGTGCTTACTTGAGCAGCCAATAAATCAAGAGAGAAATACAGAACAGGGTGATCTGTAAGACCGTGGAATATTTAATTGACTCTACTGTACAGGAGGAGTGTCAGCCATCTAAATGATGTCAACCTTAGTGCAGATGGTCAGCTTAGGACCTACAGTTTGCATGCGCTTCCAAGCTTTTGAAGAGCCTGCCATCAAAATGTAGCAGTACATTCTTTAATTGGCTGATATAAGCTTCTTTTCCTTTTTTTGGAATTGCTAAGTTAACATTTTTAAAAGTAAAATGGATGTTAAGTCTACGCAGATGTTAAGTCTATCTGCTGAGTTTTAACACGCCTATTTTATTTATCATCCCAATGCGAAACAAAACAAGTGTCCACTCTCTACGGATGTCCCTCCAGCTGTCAGGATTCCAAGTAATAGACCCATAGCAAACAAAACTCCAAGGCAGGTAGATTCCTCAAGCTTTATTGGATATATCATATTGGCACAGATCTGGTGAAAACCGACTCTGAAAATTCCTGCGGTTTTCACCTAATTAAAAGTGAACGTTTTTCACCTTGTCAAAACAATCAGTCACATGGTCCAATCATGGCTCTGTCTGGTTGCCTAGTGACATCACTCCTCCTTCCTCTGACCAGGTGTGAGAATGTTCTTGGTTCCCAAGATAAAGTACTTTATTTTGGTTACAAAGTCCCAACTATGTCAAATCCCCCCTCCCTATCCCTCAGCTCCAGTGTGGCAACACTGAAGCACCAAGATGGCTTTGGTCAGGTCAGCTTCAGGGTTGACACCTGCATTCCCCAGAGGCTAAACATGCATTCTTAATCCGGAATGCTACATACACATACCCAATGCCTAAAGTTGCATAGATACAATGGCACTCTTAGTTCTAGAGCAGTGGGTCTCAACCTTCCTAATGCTGCGACCCTTTAATACAGTTCCTCATGTTGTGGTCACCCCCAACCATAAAATTATTTTATGCTTTCAGTATTTTTTCAAAAATATGTGTTTTCCAATGGTCTTAGGCGACCCCTGTGAAAGGGTTATTCGACCCCCAAAGGGGTCCCAACCCACAGATTGAGAACCACTGTTCTACAGTATCACAAGCAGCCCATGCATGCCTTGTAATTTCAAAACCACTGCTTTTATTAGATCAACAGAGAGGTACAACAATTCGGGTTTTTTTTTCATATGTTCTAAGTCACAAAAACAGCATGCCAAGTCTACCATAAATACTCCTGGGTATTTGCCCTCCCTGAAATGAGACAAGCGGTTTCAAAAACAATGACAGCAAATGACATGTTTGTCGAAGATATGAAATGTATGCACTCCCTGCTCCCTGTACGATAGTGGACTCCGCATTTATTTCTTCAGATCCTTGCAAAATGATTGCACGAGGGCAGAGGAAACCCTCGTATCACAAACTGCTAGCCAATCAGCACTTAGGCATATCTGGCCTGAAAACATGGAAGAATCAGGATCCTATCCTGAAGACAAATTACAGCAGCCTTGCCAAGCAAATAATAATGAAGGCATTGTTAATTTAACAGAAACTGTGAAGATATGAGCCGAGGTAGTGCAGGGGTTAGAGTGCAGTACTGCAGACTACTTCCGCTGACTGCTAGCTGCAGTTTGGCAGTTCAAATCTCACCAGCTCAAGGTTGACTCAGCCTTGCATCCTTCCAAGGTCGGTAAAAGGAGGAGCTATATTGTTGGGAGCAATAGGCTGACTCTGTGAACACTTAGAGAGGGATGTAAAAGCACTGGGAAGTGGTATATAAGTCTAAGTACTATTGCTATAGCAGAGAGAGAGAGGGAGGGAGGGAGGGAGAGGGGGAGAGAGAGGGGGGAGAGAGGGGGGGAGAGAGAGAGGGAGGGAGAGAGGGGGAGAGGGAGAGAGGGGGGGAGAGAGGGGGGAGAGAGAGAGGGAGAGGGAGGGAGGGAGAGAGAGGGGGAGGAAGGGAGGGAGAGGGAGGGGGAGAGAGAGGGAGGGAGAGAGAGGGAGGGAGAGAGGGAGGGAGAGGGAGGGAGAGAGGGAGGGAGAGAGAGGGGGAGAGGGAGGGAGAGAGGGGGGAGAGAGAGAGGGAGGGGGAGAGAGAGGGGAAGAGAGAGAGTGAGGGAGAGGGGGGGAGAGAGAGGGAGGGAGAGGGAGGGGGAGAGAGAGAGGGGGAGGGAGAGAGGGAGGGAGAGAGAGAGGGAGAGGGAGGGAGGGAGAGAGAGGGGGAGGGAGAGAGAGGGAGGGGGAGAGAGAGGGAGAGAGAGAGGGAGAGGGAGGGAGAGGGGGAGAGAGAGAGGGAGGGAGGGAGGGAGAGAGAGAGGGAGGGAGGGAGAGAGAGAGAGAGAGAGGAGGTAGCACAAAAACCTCTTTATTTGATCAAAGCCACCATCCATCTGGATACGTCTTCTGTCTCCACTAGTGGCCAGTAGCAAAAGCCTGGAAAAGAGCCCAGGGAAATAATTGAATATGCACTTCTCCTTGTCGTTCACTCTGTGTTGATGTAGGGCTACCTCATTCCTTGTCATTTAATCAGGAGCTTACATCATCCAAAATTATGTTTCAGTAGAGCGTGCAAGCAAGCGCACTCGGTCAAGGAGGTTTGCAGGGCGAGCACATTTGTTTAGCTTTAATAAAAATAGATAAACCCAGACACACACCCACACGGGGAGAGACAGCAGCAGCAAAAGTATGACCCCCACGACCCCACCCAACCTCACCTCAGGATCATTTGATTGGACGCCAGGGACAAAAGAAATCTCCCTTGGAAGAAACAAGCCAAACATGTAAGAACAAACGATAGATGGGGTGGGGAAAAAGAATGTATCTGTGCGTACTTCTTCCATAACGAGGTCATCTTTTTTTATTTTAGAATGACTTCATCCTATTAATTCTGTCTGAGAGATAAGTTGCCCAATTGAATGACAATGAAGACCAGGAAGGCAGAGGGCTGAAGAGTAAAGATCCCAGTAAAGTGAAGTGATTTTTTTCTTTCCAATAAAAGAGTACAATGGGAATCGGACTCCCCGATCACCTTGGTTGCAGCATGAAACTGTCCTGAGAGAGAGCATCTGGTCAGTTGTGCAAGTAAATAGCAGCTAAGTTGAGGAAGGAAATGAAGAACGGATAGGAGATGTTCAGGCTGTAATTATATCTCGTTCATATCGTCGTTGTCGTCATCATCAAGCTGAAGAACCAGTCCAGTAAGCATTCAAGAGCTCCACTGCGAGAGTGATGCAAATGACAAGAGGGAGGTGAATGTTTCTCACCTATTTGACATCTGAAGGTGAACATCAAGCAGCTTTGAGGTTTCCCCAGGGCTCCCAGCCACACTTTCACTGAGATAGCACTAAAGCTTCTCCACCTGTTCCTCAAGGGGAACAAGTCATGCCTTTGAAGATAGATCCTCAAGGGAACTGCGAACGCTGATTTCTATACTTGTTCAAAGCATCTTGAATCCTGAAGGCAACCGTTTCTTCATGATTTCTTCAGCCAAAATAGAGTTTTTCTGGAGAGCTGTAGGAGTGCTTATTGTATTGGGTTTTCTTTATCTTATTTCTATGGTTTGACGTTTTATTGTGTTTCCTTATTTTGTGAGCCACTTGTGATTCTGTAGCAGCATACAGGTTTGATAAATAAATCCATAAGCAAACTGATTTTAATCAGGTACATGCTTGGCAGCAAGTTTTGAGTGGATTCCTACATTTGATATTTTCTATGATGTAGAGAATGGCCTGAACATTTCGGAGACAAAACTAGAGATATTCCTATATGACTCTCAGTTTTTACTCTAAAATCTTTCATAGAAGATTGGACTTTAGCTAACTCATGAGCTGTTTGACAATGGTTTAAAGGTAAAGGTTCCCCTCGCGCATATGTGGTAGTCGTTCCCAACTCTAGGGGGCGGTGCTCATCTCTGTTTCAAAGCCAAACAGCCAGCGCTGTCCGACGACGTCTCCGTGGTCATGTGGCCGGCATGACTAAATGCTGAAGGCGCACGGAACACTTTTACCTTCCCACTAATTGTGGCCCCTATTTTTCTACTTGCATTTTTACATGGTTTCAAACTGCTAGCTTGGCAGAAACTGGGACAAGTAACGGGAGTTCATTCAACTATGCAGCGCTAGGGATTCGAACCACCGAACTGATGACCTTTCTGATTGACAAGCTCAGCGTCTTAGCCACTGAGCCACCTAGTCCCTTCAACCATTTAAAAGTATGTTTTAAAACCATGGTTTACTGAAGCCTAAAAATGATAGAGTAGTTGATACAAAATACTAACCTCAACTCAAATAAACCATACTGTATTTTAACCCAATGGTGCTTTTTTCAAGAGGCAACTGTTTTTTCTCTGAAGACATTTTGCTTCTCATACAAGACGTTTCTTCAGCTCAAAATGTCTTCAAAGAAAAATCAGAAAGTCCAGTTGTCTCTTGGGGGAAAAAAAACACCTTTGGGACAGAAAGAGAAAGAGAAAGAAAGGAAGAAAGAAAAAGAAAGTGGGAGAGAGAGATGAAAGAAAGAGAACTTATGACCACAATTGAGCCCAAAATTTTGATTGCTAAGCAAGAGCGTCGTTAAGTGAGTTTCACCACATTTTGCAAGTTGGCCACACCCACATGGTCATGTGACTGCTGAGCCACTCCCACAAAACAGGCCACACCTTCTTTTGGCTCTCAAAAGAAATTTCAATCGTTGTACTGTTGATATTTGGCTCTATTGACTAATGAGTTTTCCCACCACGGGTCTGTCCCATTCCTTCTCTATGGCTGTCCGTAGAGAGATCTTTATTCTTAATCTATTCCTGGCCATTTCTTCCAGCACCTTTAAAGGTACGTTATCTTCATGTGTGGTAAATGCTGTAATAGTCTCCTTGCTCTCTAATTTCTAATTATGTTAAGCCCGATCCAATAGCTTGATTGTGGTTTAATCGGTGTGAGTCCAATCAGTATAATCAAACCTTGACTGACAATTTACAGTCAATTACAGTTTATCCAATAACCTTGTGTGAATACAGTGTGATTTGTTTGGATTGGACTTTAGGACATTGCATGAACCTGAGCGGTTTGTAGCTTATTCTGGAAGGAAATAAGAAGGGTTTTTTAAACTCTTCTGCTTTGATATTCCATTAATAAGAGCCGCAGTGGCACCGTGGTTAGAATGCAGTGCCGCAGGCTATTTCTGCTGACTGCCTGCAATTTGGCAGTTCGAATGTTACCAGGCTCAAAGTTGACAGCCTTCCATCCTTCCAAGGTGGGTAAAATGAGGACCCAGATTGTTGGGGGCAATATGCTGACTCTGTAAACCACTTAGAGAGAGCTCTAAAACCATCTCATCACCACTGGGTGATGAGAAATAGGGCTACTATATCAGGGCTGCAAACATCTTGGTGACCATTAGATGGCAACCTCAAGTCCATTTGCTGCCATCTAGTGACAATGCAGGAAAAGCATTTTGACCCAATGCCTAAAGTTATGTTTCAGATGCTTATTCCAAGGCAGTTGGCTGACAAAAGGTTAAAAATCTGTTCACGTTGTAGGGATCCTTTTCCAGAAAGCAAAATCTCCTGGAGCAGATACTCACCAAGATTTCCTGTTACAAATACTCTAGGAATGTATCATTAGAGCAGATGTCTTTTGTTATCCTGTTTTACAGTTCCTGACCAGAGGAAACATCATGAAGATAATATTTTAACATACACACACAGACTGAGAACCAAAAATGTTACCCTTTTTCAGAAGTTCCCATTAATTCTTTGGAATCTTTCATTTGGGAGGCTTTCATAAGAACTGTTCAGTGATAACAGTGAACAAAACAGGCAAGGCATAACCATGTTTTTCCTTTGATATATTTTTTCTTGCTCTGTTTCTCTCTTAATATATTTGCACCAGCCTTTGGATGTAAGTTCTCATCATTAACTATAGAAATCATGGCACAAGTCAGATTTCTAAAAGCCTATATTAGCTGTAACTGTATAAATTGGTGGATCTGCATCTTGAGTGAAATCTTCCATGTTTTGCACAACAGTGAGGGCAAACTGGTCAAAGGAATAAGCATCTAGCGAAATTCACACAGTGTACACAGCTACATTTTAATCGTAGCTTGCTTCATTTGGTTCTGCCAAGGTGAGATGTGTAAATTAAGCCACTACCTAGCATCTCTTATTGTTATATATACAACAATACAATAATACAATAGCAGAGTTGGAAGGGACCTTGTAGGTCTTCTAGTCCAACCCCCTGCGTGGGCAGGAACCTTTTGCCATTTCAGACAAATGGCTATCTAACATCTTCATAAAGGCTTCCAGGGTTGGGGCATTCACAACTTCTGGAGGCAAGCTGTTCCAGAGGTTAATTGTTCTAACTGTCAGGAAATTTCTCCTTAGTTCTAAGTTGCTTCTCTCCTTGATTAGTTTCCACCCATTGCTTCTTGTCCTGCCCCCAGGTGCCTTGGAGAATATCTCTATTGGATCACTGTTCTACAGACCATAGCTTGGACACGAGGTATAAACCCTGAGTCAAATTATTGTTTCCTTCTCACAGGCCAGGAGTGGGCTTCATGAGAGGACCTCAATGACCCTTCTTTTAAATCCCAACTAACTTGAATTTGTTAATCCCTAATATACTGTGGGTGGGTGATTGATGTCCATCTATACAGCAAGATTGGAGTCTTGAAGTTCATTGTAACATGTTGGCAATTTCACACAAAAAGAGTAAGCTAACTAGAGCATCCTGCTTGATGGCTCTAGTTTGGTTCATTCTGCAATCTGGCCCTTCCTAATAATACCATATTTCCCCCAAAATAAGACCCAACTGGAAAATGCCCTAGCATAATTTTTCAGGATACTTGTAATATATGTCTTATCCCCAAAATAAAACCCAGTTAAGATCGTCAATCAGACGGACGCATTTACTACTATATTCCCCCCCCCCAAAATAAGACCTAACCAGAAAATAAATCTTAATATGTCTTTTGGAGCAAAAATTCATACAAGATCCAGTTTTATTTTGGGGAAAACACTGTAGAAAGTCTAATGTCATCATTGAATACAGACACTACCACAGTTCCAAAGTCTAAATGCAAGTTTTACCGTGGAAGAGACAGGCTAATACTAAATTTACGGTTCACACCAAGCCATAATTTGTTTCAGTATGATTTACTGAGCAAAGCAGGGGTACCTGGATTTCCACCAAACAAACTATATGATTGTTTAACATGATGTGTGAATCCAACCTAAAGCCTTCGAAAGTAGAGGCAGCACACTTGCTAAACCATTCTGATAGACTTCTGTGTTCATACTTGGCCAGTACTGGGTGTCATCATCTAGTCTGCTAAATGACATTAAATGGGAAGTGACAGATATTAATAGGATGCTTTAATAGGAAGTATCTGAGCCTAGGAGTATGGGTTGCATTTGAAAGATACATATTGTTGGTTAGATTCAGTGGCAGGCTTTAAAGTAAATAAAGACAAATTGTTCTACTTGTTCAACCTGAAGAAGAAGTTACCTTTTGTTTATGGTAGGAAATTAAGTGTTGATGGTGGTGAATATTGGAATGTTGAGAACAGAAGCGAAGAAAAGTTGGGGGTTTTTTGTTTATTTGTTTTTTGAATGAGCTGGCTGTAGGTATGGCTTTACCCATGACGTTGGTCAATGGCATTAATTATATTTGAGGAAACATTTGTTATATGTGGAATCTGCTATTCTAAGATTGGTCAGAATTAGAACAAAAGCCAAAAGCATCTGCTTATGTTTATGTTTATTTAATTTGTATACCGCCCTTCTCCCTCTCGGGACTCAGGGCGGTGAACAGCCACAATAAAAAGAAGAGATACAAAAATTAAAATAGCAGATTAATAAATATTAAATAGTTTGGCCTCTTAATTATAACACCCAATGCTAAAACCCAATTAAAAGACTGTGCGAGGCCAGCTGCACAAAATAGATGTGCCTTCAGGGCCCGACGGAAGAGATGGAAGAGACGGAAGTCTGTGATCGTGCGTAATTCAGGGGGGAGGTCATTCCAGAGGGCAGGAGCTGCCACAGAGAAGGCTCTTCCCCTGGGGGTCGCCAGCCAACATTGTCTGGCTGATGGCACCTTGAGGATGCCCTCTCTGTGGGAGCAGACTGGTCGGTGGGAGGTATTTGGCAGCAGGAGGCGGTCTTGCAGGTAACCAGGTCCCTTGCCATGGAGCGCTTTAAAGGTGATCACTAGAATCTTGAAGCGCACCCGGAAGGCCACAGGCAGCCAGTGCAGCTCACGCAGGAGAGGTGTCACATGGAAGTGTCTAGATGCTCCCAAAATCCCCGCGCGGCCGCATTCTGAACTAACTGGAGCCTCCGGGTGCACTTCAAGGGAAGCCCCATGTAGAGAGCGTTACAGTAGTCCAGGCGGGAGGTGACGAGAGCTTGAGTGACAGTGCGTAAGGCGTCATGATCCAGAAAGGGACGCAACTGGCGTATCAGGCGAACCTGATAAAAGGCCCCCCTGGCCACGGCCATCATGAGCTTTTCTAAAGACAGCCAAGAGTCCAGGAGGACACCCAAGTTGCGGGCCCTCTCTGTGGGGGCCAGTGACTCGTCCCCGATAGCCAGAGATGGCATCAACTGGCTATACCGTGACGCCGGAAGCCACAGCCACTCAGTCTTGGA
Source organism: Rhabdophis nuchalis (assembly GCA_039707465.1). Lineage (NCBI taxonomy): Eukaryota > Metazoa > Chordata > Lepidosauria > Squamata > Natricidae > Rhabdophis > Rhabdophis nuchalis. The sequence continues at coordinate 171,087,539 of CM077643.1, forward strand.
TGGATTGAGTCGAAGTCTGTTCCTCCCCATCCAGACTCGCACGGCCTCCAGACATCAGGACATCACTTCCACGGCATCTCCCTGTGTTGAGGCTGGATTTTTTTCTAATGATTTCGTATCTAAATTCAACTTTGCATGAATTTTCTATAACCATACAGGTAATATGAGCATGCACTGAGTATCAGCAAATGCATACATACATACATACAAACATACATACATATGAATAGGAGAATAGAATGGATATGCTTTAAGCATAACTTTAAATTGTTCCTCTGCTTGAGAAGATCCCATACATTTTGGGACAACAGGCATAATCTCAGATTCCACCAGCATACAGTCTCTCTTTCTTACACACCCACAGACGATTTGTTCAGTTTTGCTGTTTTCTGGCGTCAAAAGTCTGACTCACAGACTCCTTTAAGTGCAACCAGGTCAATGGTCTAACTCGCTAGCAGTATTTAGCCACCATCTCAGACATTTTAATGTATCTATTGGATTTTCTTTTTATTAGCCTTGGCTGAAATATACAGCAACATCACAAGATCAAATGAAATACCCTATTTCAAACTTTGCACACAAACAAGGAAAAGAAAGAGGGTGGAGGGAAACTCGATAAAATTGTATATCTGTTTGGACAAAACGCAAATATCTATGGAGATTCTCAGTCATTCGGGTCCTGGAAGCTTCTTGGATGAGAAGTAAAACGTCTTCAAGGAAAAACAAAAAAAAAGCCCTCTACTTGCCTTTTGAAATAAGCACTTTTGGCACAACAAAACACAAGTCTTCTTGCCACAAAAGAGTTAAGAACCATTGAAAAGTTAGACACTGGCATTAGCAGTGTGAGCAATTTGTGAGGTCTCTCAGTGCATGATTTAGATTGCAACCAGAAAAATCCCAGCATGTCACAATAATCAGATTTTAAAGTGCAGAGCAAGATTATCATTTTATGAAATAAGAATAGTGCCCTTTTTGGGATGATATTTTTGACCTTCTCTTCTTTCAAACAACTTTGATGGGTAATTGTAATTCCGATTCTCAATTTTAAACTGTCTTTTAAATCTTGCCACACACTTGCTGGAAACCAATAGAAGTGGCCCGGTGTCATCAATACACTTTTGAAGGGGGGATCCCCCCCGCCCCCCAGATTTTAAAAATATGGATAATAGACAGACTACCAGAATCCCTGGACGGATCTCTGTCCAGGGAATCCCAAACCTTTCAGCCCAGAATCTCTACAGACTTTCAGCTGTACAATTTTGGATGAACACCCTTTGAATGGTGTGGGCGTAGGAATGGATTTCCAGAGAAAAACCTGCAGACTACAGGAACCATTCGCACTTCACAGGTGACCCTGAAGACACCAATAAACCTCCAAGTGCTTCCATGACGCTCTTAAAGGATGTAAATGACCAGCTGTCTGCAAGGAATATGAATCCTTCCATTCCCTACCATCCAGTCAGAGCTGAAGAAGCTTCTTGGATGAGAAGTGAAATGTCTTCAAAGAAAAAATAGAAAATCCAGTTGCTTCCTGAAAAAGCACCTTTGGGACAACCATGACCTGGATGACTGACTTTTAATTGATGGGAGGGAAATTATTTTATTTTATTTTTTTTAAGTTTTTTTTTATTTTTCTTTCTCCTGCATACATACATTTCACAAATATACATTTCTCATACATACATATTATAAGTGTTATACATTATCCTTTGACATTTATAATTCCATTCTTCCCCTGAAGATATTGTAGGAAGTTAGTACCCACCCTTCCCCTAGAAAAATGAAATATCCTAGGAAATGTTGAAAAGGCAGAATATTATATTTCCCTTGCTAAGAAATGGAGAAACATGTTTTAGATAGGAAACAGACTGACTCGGAATAGCCCCAGGGGTGGGTTCCTGCCAGTTCTAGCCTCTTCTATAGAAGAGGTTCCACAAATCTACAGTGCCGTTTAGAACCGGTTCCAGCTCCCTCCCTCTGCCTGTCCGCACATCATCAAGATGAAGAGCGAGAGGAGGAATTCTGGGAGTTGAAGTCCACAAGTCTTACAGCTGTCAAGTTTGAACACCCTTGGGGCATTTTTTTTCTGAAGGGTTAGGGGTGCAAGGATCTTGTAACTTGACAGCTTTAAGACTTGTGTGCTTCAAATGCCAGAGTTTTGAGCCAACATTTTGGTTGCTAAGCAAGAGTGTTGTTAAGTGAGTTCCACCACATTTTACAAGTTGGCCACTCCTACCCGGTCACATGGCCAGCAAGCCATTCCCACAAAGCAGGCCATACCTACAGAAGAAGTTCTAAAAAATGTTGAAACCCACCAATGAATAGCCCCCACTTTTCTTAATGGCCCATTAAAATGCCCAAGCCAGTCTATTCTACATAATAAAGAGTTCTCCCCTTTAGCTCCAGGGTGATGGGATTAAGGCATGATAGTATTAGCTTTCCACAGAAACTCACCACATGGCATCTGGAAACTCAAAGTTGGCCCCATGGGAGTCTGACAGCCAATCAGAATAAATTTCTTAACTGGAATAGGAAACAGAGAGATGGGGCCGAACAGAGAGTATAAAACCAACAACTTTCAGCCCTTCTGTCTCTTTCTTCTTCTTCACCCAACATTGAAGCATGTGATCACCTTTTCTGTTCAAGACTCAAGCCAGGTGGTCCTGTCCACCATTAAACCATCTTTCCAAACAGCCTCCATGTCTCCAGTGTCTTTTTCCCCACTTAGAGCTGAACCCAGAAGGACATTTCTTCCAATAATATGATAATATACTTGAGATTGCTTTCCTGCCATCCCATACCTCCATCTTATATTACAACAACCCTACTTCTTCTCTCTCTCTTTCTCCTACCCCTTCTCTACTTTCTTCTTTCCTCCTCTCCTTTCTCTTCTTCCCCTTCCTCTCCCCTACTCCTCCCCTCTTCCGTCCCTTCCTACCCTCTCTCCTACTCTTGCTATCTGGGAGGGAAATAATTTTAATCGTGCCTGCTCCTCATGTTGTTAATATTGTAAGAATCAGTTCATATCACTTGTAAGGCCATTAATATTGATTACTTGTTCAAGAAACTATAATTTAGAAATGCTGGTTTGATGTTACATTTGATTACTGCAATAGGATGGTTCAGTTTAGCGTAGTGCAATTTGTGAATCTAGTTGCTCCAGTTCGTCAACACTAATACAGCTCAGCATTAAATTGGTGTTAAACAAGGGCACTAAAGTTTATTTAACTAAGACTAAAAAAAACCTATCGGTTAGTACATTGTGCAAATGGAGGCTTGTATATGCAAGTTCTATCCTTCTCTGTCCCTGACTATTTATGGATCCATTATAACAGGGGTGTCAAACTGGTGGCCTGCGGGCCAGATGTGTCATGTGCAGGCCACGCTCACCCAAGCTCCGCAAAGGGAAAAAGATGCCACGAAACCTCACATGATGGCAATGTGACACATGTTAGACACCCTTGCATTATAGCAGGGATGTCCAAACTTGGGAACTTTAAGACTTGTGGACTTCAACTCCCAGAATTCCCCAGCCAGCATAGCTGGCTGGGGAATTCTGGGAGTTGAAGTCCACAAGTCTTAAAGTTCCCAAGTTTGGACATCCCTGCATTTTAGGGTCCATCAGTGGCAGATTAAGGCTCACTGGTGCCCTAAATCCTGACAAATCTTGGTCCCCTCTCCTTTGTGCATACTGTACAAATCTTCATTGGGTTTTTTTTTTCCTTTCTCAACTTTGGGGTGCCCCCTTTGGGCCAGATGCTTAGTCTACTTAATGGTTAATGCACTGCTGGGTCCTTGAATAGCAGTGTAACACCTCCATCCCCAAAGATTAGCTTAGTCCTATTTCCAAAGATTGATAATCTGTCTGGAATAAATATACAGTTTGAACCTGGTGTCATATCCATTATTATGAAATGATTTGCTCTTCTGATAATCAACTAGCATCTCTTATTTCTCTCTGCTTTTTCTGTTCCACATCCCTGCACATATGTCACGAATATCTCTTAACGTTTTCACCACTGAAAATATTCATAGTCTAGTTGTATTCAAATTTGGGCCCCATTTTTTTTCCGGTATTCTGTCCATTGCTCTTCAAATGAGAAAGTCGATGAGCTTCTCTTTACACATATTATTTTTCCTCATTTTAATTATCCAGGGAATGTGAAATAGTTTTGAAATTTACGAGGAAAGTCTGCTTGGCAAGACAGTATATACCAAGCAGGGGTGAAATATCCTGCCAGTTCTAACCTCTTCTATAGAAGAGGTCCCACAAATCTGCAGTGCCGTTTAGAACCGATTCCAGCTTCCCCCCCCCCTCCCCCCCGTCCGCACATTATCAAGATGAAGAGCGAGAAAAGGAATTCTGGGAGTTGAAGTCCACAAGTCTTAAAGCTGTCAAGTTTGAACACCCCTGGGGTTTTTTTCTAAAGGGTTAGGGGTGCAAGGGTCTTGTAACTTGACAGCTTTAAGACTTGTGTGCTTCAAATGCCAGAGTTCCTGAGCCAACATTTTGGTTGCTAAGCAAGAGTGCTGTTAAGTGAGTTTCACCACATTTTACAAGTTGGCCACACTCACCCAGTCACATGACTGCCACGCCACTCCCACTCAGTCACATGGCTGGAAAGCCACTCCTACTCGGTCACATGGCCACCAAGCCACTCCCACAAAGCAGGCCACACCTACAGAAGAGTTTCTAAAAAATTTTGAAACCCACCACTGGTGTTACCACATTTTACAAGTTGGGCCACGCCCACCCAGTCACATGATTGCCAAGCCACTCTCATCTAGTTATATGGCTGGCAAGCCACTCCCACATAGCAGGCCACACCTACAGAAGAGGTTCTAAAAAATTTTGAAACCCACCACTGATACCAAAGCTGGATAATGGCCAATGTCCTATAGGAGAATACATGGATTATGCCAAATTAATTCTATCATATTATTGCTGTTATTAACATAATCATCCCTCGGGCAAGAAATGTACTTTGTTTGAATTAGAGTGAAGAATACCCTTGATTCCCAGGGAACCTCATGTCAGATATCCATCTGGGGCGGAAAACTACTTAGCGGTTTAGAATTACTATTTCTTCAGTGTTTCAATAATCTTTAAAAGAGGCACATCTGTAGGAAACCTAATAAAAAGTAGGTTATGCAGGATTTGCTGCTGGTAACTATAAAGTCGTATCATCTCAAACCAGACTATAGCATAAGACCTTTTAGCATCCACATAGCATGTATCCGGTGGGCATAGGGGGATACTAATACTGTATGTTAATCAGAATGGAGCCCTTTTTAAATAAGGCATATGTTCCCATTGACAGTAATCTTAAGGTCCATGCAAGGATCTCTCTTTCTCTCCAAGGGAATGAAAAGGGGAATATTTTCCCAGGGGCCCTAAGAATTAAGCACACCCTACCAACAAAGATTTTACATTTGTGTTACATTAGCACAACTTGTTGAAGATACTTGGAGAAAGGGATCCTTTTTTTTTCCAAACCAAAAACACTGCTAATTCTTTCTTATATTTACAGTGAATGTCTTCCCTTTAATTAGTACTAAGATAACTCAGTACCAAACTTGTACAGATGGTCCTTGACTTACAATAGTACATTTAGTGACCGTTCAGTTACAACAGTGAAAAAAGTGATTTATGGCCATTTTTCAGAGTTATAAACTGTTGCAACATCCCCATGATCATGTGATCAAAATTCAGACACTTGGCAGCTGATTTATACTTATGGCCATTGCAGCGTCCCAGAGTCATGTGATCACCTTTTGTGACCTTTTGACAAGCAGAGTCAATGGGGAAGTCAGATTCATTTAATAACCAAGCTACTAACTTCTCAGCTATAGTGGTTCACTTAGCAACTGAAGCAAGAAAGGTTGTACAATGGGGGAATACTCACTTAACAAATGTCTCACTTAACTATAGAAATGTGGGCTCAGCTGTGGTCATAAATCAATCATACCTGTATCTGCTAAACATGTACAATTCCAGTATATATATATTTGTCCTCCATTTTAGAGCAGCTGATTGTAACAGATTCACAGAAAGCATGATGATGAGCATATCTTCTGTCCTGGAAGTTTGTTTATTTCTTATTTATTAAACAAACGCATATAGCTGCCCACACACATAGGTGACACCAGGTAGTTTACAAAGTTTTTAAAAATCCTCTATGTCTTCTGCTGTGCTACTGTGCTAAAAGAGTTGAAAGTCAATGCCTTTTCCTTTCTTCTTCTGTACCTGTATTTTATTTATTTATTTATTTTTTTATTTTATCAAATTTATACCCCGCCCTTCTCCTTGTTAGGACACATTGATAGTACAATAAAAGTATATAATAAAAGTCCATTTAAAAGATTCCCATCCCACCAAACCATAGCAGCAACAACACAATCAAATCAGCCATTTGATCTGCTCCGTCTCCTTTTGTGGCCCCCAGACCCACTGACAAAAACCATGTTTTTTAGGAGCTTTTGAAAAAGCAACTGCACGGGGGCCAATCATGCCTTGGGGAAAATGAGGTTCCATAAAGAAAGGAGCCACCACCAAATTGCTGGATTTCAGCTTCAATGGCCAAAATAGCAAAAAATACTGGATGAAATTACTCTAGTCTGCTCTTGTGACTATCTTGTACTCATGTTGCTCTTAATGCAGTTTAAAGAGGCTCTCTATGTTCACCCTAGGACTAAACTAGACGGAATCCAACCACTGGCTATGTTGACTGGGCTGCTGGAGTTACAGGTTTCCACTCCTATCATCACATGGTACAAAGCTAGGGTGTATTACATTCCTTCCTCAGTAGTGAAGAAAAGTATTGATACTTCCCCTCACTTCCCTTGCAAGAGCAGAATTCACTTTTTCTCTAGTCTGTGCCAGTGATTTCGACATCTTATTTCATAACTATATGGCTTCCTATTGCGATGAGAGTTTCTGTTATGTCTGGAAGCATTCATTTGTGATCAATGTCTCCTAGACTAAGTCTCATCCCTTCAATGGTCTCCTTCAAAGATTGATTAAATCTGGATCCAATGAACTGTGCATACATTTAATTACATCCTTTTACAAACTATTGCCTTTCTGCTCTTGTGAAAGTTGTTAAGACTCGAGTTAGTCTGTACCAGGGGTGGAATATCCTGCCAGTTCTAACCTCTTCTATGGAAGAGGTTCCACAAATCTACAGTGCCGTTTAGAACCGGTTCCAGCTCCCTCCCCCCGTCCATCTGCACATCATCCAGATGAAGAGCGAGAGGAGGAATTCTGGGAGTTGAAGTCCACAAGTCTTAAAGCTGTCAAGTTTGAACACCCCTGGGGGTTTTCTTTCTAAAGAGTTAGGGGGGCAAGGGTCTTATAACTTGACAGCTTTAAGACTTGCATGCTTCAAATGCCCGAGTTTCTGAGCCAACATTTTGGTTGCTAGAGCGTTGTTAAGTGAGTTTTACCACTTTTTACAAGTTGGCCACTCCCACCCGGTCACATGGCTGGCAAGCCATTCCCACAAAGCAAGCCCCACCTACAGAAGAGGTTCTAAAAAACTTTGAAACCCACCACTGGTCTGTACCAGACTAGAAGGGAGTCATGGGGAGAAGAAAGGGGCCAAAGGTTGAGGTGCAACCAGGAAAGGATCAAAGAATAGAAACAGCACCATGAGAAGAACAATGCCAGGCTAGATAGTTGAACTGGAAATGTCAAAGCTAGAGTAAGGTCTCTAACTGTCTCCCAGAAATTAAATTATAAAAGCAAGAAATCAGGAAGAATCTATAATTTGTAAGGAAGAGAACTGTGACAGGAAAAAAAACAATAATAATAATCAGGAGAAGTCTGGTTTCTCCTGTTTTTTTGTGGAACCAGACTGGCAGATTCCTTCTGATGTTTTGTTAGCACAGACTAACACAGCTCTCCTCCTACAAATTACAAAAGAATCTTTCAGAGAAGATGCTGTCCTATGGAGTGACATAGCTTCCCACAACCCTCACTGATTGCATAATGTTGCCAATGCCAGTGTGCAGTCGAGACTCATCTTTGCGCAATGCTGTTTGTCCTTGAATGAGAAAATGTCATTTCAGCACCGCAAATACCACTTTAGAAATGGTAAACGTGGTACTGCCTCGTGCCTTCAGACACTGTTTGTGCTCCTAAGAGATGGGACTCTTGCTGAGTTTCCCAAGCTTTTGGACTCCCGTGGTAATAACTTGCGGGCCTGGTTAGGAAAAAAATATCCCCATGTTGAATTATAGGTAAGCTGGCATTACAAAATGCAGAGACTGAAACATGAGAGAACTTCACCGCCATGGCAAACATTTGTTGATACTTTTTCAGAATTGTCATTACTCAAACGACTTCTTGGTTGTTTTGCAAAACAATGGACAAATATTCAGAAGCATGTTCAAAAGCAGATGGAATGTAAGAGATGGGGAACAATAGCTCCTCCCGCCCCCTGGAAGTGTGGAGAAGAGAGACTAATGAGAAGCAGAGGGGTCAGGACAAGATAGTCAGTTACTAGATAACTTGAAAAGAAAGCAAACAACATTGATTGAATAACAGTTCTCCATACTACTCAGCCATTGGCCAAAAAGGGAAGGCACCAATTGACTCACAGTTCTTTTACAAGCTGTAGAACAAGAATATGATTGTATCATAGCTCCTTCCTTCCTTCCTTCCTTCCTTCCTTCCTTCCTTCCTTCCTTCCTTCCTTCCTTCTCTACCTCCCTCCCTCCATCCTTCCTTCCTTCCTTCCTTCCATCCATCCATTCATCCTTCCTTCCCTCCTTGCTTTCTTCCATCCATCCATCCATCCTTCCCTCCTTCCATCCATCCATCCATCCATCCTTCCTTCCTTCCTTCCTTCCTTCCATCCATCCATCCATCCATCCTTCCCTCCTTGCTTCCTTGCAGTGGCAGCATTTCCTCATTTTTAAGACTTAATGATAGGTCTTAAATAGGTCTGAAACAGGGCTGTCAAACTCAATTTCATTGAGGGCCTCATCAGGGTTGTGTTTGACCTGGTGGGCCAGTGCTTTGCTGTTTCCAGGGCAGCCTCCCCTTCCCCCCCCCTCGGGCCTTGAGTTTGACACCCCTGGTCTAAGACAATCATAAATAACAGGGGTCAACATGATATCCAGCAAGTAAAAATTCAAAGCAAATGAGAAAATCATATCCAATGTATACAAAACCGGTACGTCTTTTAAGGATAATTTCAGTGTGGGCTAAAAGGATGCTTGCTGCTGAACCCATTTCTGGGACCTTCTGTGTTCTGCATTCTGGACAAGATTTTGTCCTTGTCCCTTCTAAGTTGGTGAATGTGCACCCCTTGAGGTGCACCCGAAGACTGCAGCTTGTCCAGAATGCAGCCGCGCGGGCAGTTATGGGAACCTCCGGGTTCTTCCATGTAACACCACTCCTGCGCGAGCTGCATTGGCTGCCTGTCGTCTTTCGGGTGCGCTTCAAGGTGTTGGTTATGATCTTTAAAGCGCTCCATGGCACGGGACCTAGCTATCTGCGGGATCGCATCCTGCCCCATACATCCTCACGGCCGATTCGCTCCCACAGAGAGGGACTTCTCCGGGTGCCATCCACTAGGCTATGCCAGCGGGCGACGCCCAGGGGAAGGGCCTTCTCTGTGGCGGGCCTGACCCTGTGGAACGACCTTCCCCCCGATATTAGAACAACCACGGACCTCTGCTCCTTCCGTCAAAAACTAAAAACACACTTCTTCTGCTTGGCCGGCCTGGGATAATAGAACTGTTTTTAGGGTTTTTAGGGGTTTAGTTTTAGTTTTAATATGGGATTTTAGCGCAGGGTTTTAGTATAATTCATTTTAATATTGTATTTGTTTGTGGTTTTATATATGCATTTTTAAATTCCCTGTTCACCGCCTCGGGTCCCTTCGGGGAGAGAGAGCAGTTTATAAATTAAATTTATTGTTGTTGTTGTTGTTGTTGTTGTTGTTGTTGTTGTTGTTATTATTATTATTATTATTATTATTGTCTTTGGTCACCTTACCTGACTCTTAAGTTAGACATCAAGAAAATACATCACTGGAGCAGGCTCTGTTCCACCCCAATACTGACCTTGCTGAGTGCACAATAAGGGGGCAAGACAGATGGGCCTTTATCTCCTGACCTTTCAACAAAAATGTTCTCCTAACTGAGAGAAAATGTTTTTAAAAAGAGCTTCAAAACTTCCAACAGGCCTTCCCAACTTTTGGAAAGAGATGCTTCAGCAAATCAGAGAGGCCACGTTGATTCTTTAGTCACATTTGAACAGGGGGGAAAAGCTACACAAAAAGGATTTGTAGTGGGAACAAGAGCCTTGAACATAACAAAGCATTTGTTTTCAAGAGCTTCAAGAAACAACTTTATTTTGGGCATGTCTATTTTTCATAAAGGGGTTAAAACAGCAGAGAGCTAACATGTTATTTGGATGCCCCAACAAATTATTATTTCTGCTTTTTTTTCCCCATTTACCACAACCATCTTTTATTGTCCAGTACCTGAACTTCACAAAATGTCCTTGTGCTACTATTTAAATGTAAATTGGGACTGCTTTTAAAAAGATTTGCAATTGTGCAAATAGATATTGTGTTCGGTTCTAAAATCCACTCCTGAGACCACTTCTGGGCCTTAGTACATTTCGAAATAGGAGAGGGCTGCATCTTTGAAGGACATACATTCTTTTACAATGTTCGTCTTTCACACCCACTTCCATCCTTCAAGCAATAACAAAGGCTGTAACAATATAGTTGTTGTAGTCAATGGCAAGCCATCCTCTGACTTCCCAGTTTATTAAATAAACCATAACTGACATACAATAGCCAGAGCCACATCACATCACGACTTCGTGGTGTGTGAGAATGTAGAAGGTCTGTGAGTCTTTCAGTGTCTTCGCCCTGCTTTAATTTACAAGGACCCATCAAATGCATTCTTTGATCTTTGGAAGGGGGCTGGGAGGGACAGATGCATTTGGGGAAGAAGGCATGGGATAGGCTTCTGCTAGGCACAGTGTTTCTCAACCTTGTCAACTTGAAGATGTCTGGACTTCAACTCCCAGAATTCCCCAGCCAGCATTCGCCCTTTCATCTATTATTATTTCATTGCTCTTATTATGACTCATTGTTTATTAACTAGTAATTCTTCAATAACAATCTAAAACAATCTAAAGTTTGCAAAAATTCTCCCCAATTTTGTTAAACAACATCCATCAACATTCCTACGTGGTTAGTTAAAAGTCTTACTTATGTCCAACCTCCTACTCATGCATACATACACATACATACATACATACATACATGTATATCATTAAACTATACCATTATTATTAGTAACTCTTATTATAGGTAATTATTTACTAACTAATAATCCTTCAATGATAATCTAAGACAATCTATAACATAATAAATTCCTACTTATTAATCATCAAAGGATGGCTAATCTTTAATTATCAACTTTCATTGTCAGCCAGTGTCTTTCCAGTAGCGAGGTGAACTTGTCTCTCTTGTCATTTGTGGCTCCTGTCTCTTTTTATTCTTCTTTCCAGGTTTCTTGTAAACTTCTTTTCATACTTTGTTGTCCAGTATAACTCTCAAATAATATCGCTGCCCAGTTCCTGGCAAAATTTCTGAAATGGTTTGCCACTGCCTCCTTTCTAGGACTGGGAGAGAGTAACTGGACCAAAGCCACACAGTTGGCTTTGTGCCTAAGATTGGCCTCCACCAAACTGGCTCTCTTCCCCCAACTTTACTGTTTTTAAAATATCTATAATTCTACCTCTCTACCATGCTTAATTGAACCATGGTTGATTTAATCCAATTTTCAGTGCCTCCGCAATGTGCTAAATCATAAACCAACCCCATGTTCTGGGTTCACATAATATAATATGTTAAAAGTGTGGCTGGCTTCTGGGTGCATTGCAAACACAGGTGTTAAGTACTTAGCACAATTTTGGGAATGAAACTGATCTTGACATCCAATATGGTGTTGAAGTATAAAAGTTATGTTTGCCTTCGGTTATCAAACCTGGGCTCCTAAAATCCAAATGACCTGTAGATCATTTGTGTCAAAATGGAAACAAGTCCATTTTGCACTTCTCCGTCACACCTATGATTGAAGCTGAAGATAGAGCTTATTCACTGATGATAGTGGTTGACTGAACCAAGGCTTATTGACTAAATCATTATTAATGGCTTAGTACAACATACTAAACTCAAGCCAAAACATCATAGAGTGGGTTACTATAATCATGTTAACTAAGACTTAAGCTCCACGGGGCCCAGATGTTTACACTTTCATTCATATGGATCACTGGGTTCAATGATACCAGGCAACCTGTCTTTACTATTATTATTATTCATATATATTTGTTGCCATCAGGCCTGTAAAAATTGATTCCTTTCACCATAACAGCTAATTTAACTTTGCTTTGAACGAATAGCCTCTTTCCATTTCTCATTGGTTTCCCTATGTTGAATTTTAGGGGTTTTATACTATGTAATGTGTTGTGCTCATTGTTGTCACTAAAGACTAATAATAGAATTATGACATGTATTTGAATACTATGTTCAGTCTAATTACCTTTCATCCCCTGACACTTGCTGATGTATCAAACGATCCAGATTAATCCTCTCTGTATAGATAATGTATCCTGTCATCCCAAACTGCAGAACTGATATTTTAATTCAGAGACTCCATTTCAGCATCTCACAAGCAGAAAAATTATTTTCAGCTCCCATTTTCCAGCCTTTATGTAAGATATGAATCCTATAAGGAATAAAACAGAGTAAAATCCTTGCATACTAAGGCTGTATATACCCACTTCAATCTTTAAATGATTTAAAATCCAATAATCTCCTAACAGGATTAGCTGGACAAGGTACTGAAACATTTACAATTACTCAATGCTATGACTCCTGGCTGATCTGTTTCTTCACAAAAGAATGTCATCTTGGATAAGAATGCTCATTTCTAACTAAATTCTTATTTCTGTACTGCAGGAACTGACTTCTGGTGATGTGGATATTAAATAAGATTGTGTGCATTCTCATTTCTGCTTAGTAATTATTACTTGGGGATCTTGAATGGTGATCGGAAGCCCTGAATGTAGGTCAATGAATGGTCTACAATCGGGGTGTCAAACTTGACACCCCGATCAAGGCTGTGTTTGACCTAAGGGGGCTGTGGTGGGCATGGCCAAGGTGGGCATGGCCAGATCAATGTCACTTATATTGGGGGGGGGCTATGGCGACCCGAGCACTCTGCCAGCCCCCCCGAGCTCCGTTTTCAGCTGCGATGGCCTCCTGCAACCTTCTGCTAGTGAAAACAGAGCCTTATTTGCTAAGCATCCATTTTTAATCTATCGAATGTGATGAAGTATGATCACGGTGCAAGATTAAGAATGGCTGAAAACCAATTCAAAATTGAAAGATTAAAGATTCAGGGTTCAGACTTTCTGTTTTCCAACTTCTGCTGAAAAATATGCTTAATTCATTGATGTGTCCTGGTTTACTTTGTAAGTTTTGCACTATTGAGTAATAACCCTGAAAAGCAAAGAAGAGTTAGGAATAGAAGCATCTGCAGGAGGCTTCAAGAAAAGTCAAGATGGCAGGCAAAACTTTGCAATCAAAGCTCTACCTCTATTTTCACACAGGCAGAAGGTCAGATTATAATAATATTTCCAAACAATGCTCCATCCTGCAAATATCCCTGGGCAGGTTCTTTTTAATTCTCCTGTAAAGGTTTTCCCTGTCACATTGTACCTAATTATGGGGAAGTGCTCATTCTCTGTTTCCTAAACAAGGGAGACAGCATTGTCCAAAGAAAATGCCATACTCATGTGGCCATCATGATTATATGCTGAAGTGCATGGAAAGCTGTTACTTTCCACCAAAGTGGTACCTATTTTTCTACTCGCATTTGCATGCTTTCGAACTGCTAGGTGGGCAGGAGCTAGGGCAAGTGACAGGAGCTCACCTCGTTGCACGGTCCTCAGGTCTTGAACCCAGGCTGTCAGCTTTCCAACTGACAAGCTCACCACCTTTAACCCCTTGAAGAGCACCCGGAGGCTCCAACTGGTCCAGAATGTGGCCGCGTGGGTAATTATGGGGCCGACGCAACGCTCCCATGTAACACCCCTCCTGCCTGAGCTGCACTGGCTTCCGGTGATTTTCCGGGTGTGATTCAAGGTGTTGGTTACTATCTTTAAAGCACTCCATGGCTTAGGACCTGGGTACTTACAAGATCGCCTTCTGCCACCGAGAGCCTCCCACCGGCCAGTACGCTCCCATAAAGAGGGTCTCCTCATGGTGCCGTCGGCTAGACAATATCGACTGGCGACACCCAGGGGGAGAGCCGTCTCCGTGGGAGCCCCTGTCCTCTGGAATGAATCGCCCCCGGAATTAAGAACTATCCCTGACTTACGCACCTTCCGGCTTGTTGGAAAAACTTTTTTTTTCCAACAAGCCGGGCTGGCATAAAAATGATTTTTAAATTGCAATTTTTTATTAATTTTAATCAGGGTTGGTTGGGTTTTTTCATTGTTAGGCCAAATTGTTCAATATCTCTTTTAAAAACTTTAAAAACTTTTATATGTTTGTTTTACTCTGGCTTTACACCGCCCTGAGTCCTTCGGGAGTAGGGCGGTATAAAAAACCAATACAACCTAAACCTAAAACCTAAACCTAATCGAATCTAAATAATCTAATCATCATCATAATTGTCATCTAAATTTATGGGCGCTCCTCTAATGCCCACAAATTGACATCAAATCCAACAAGGGCCAAAACGTCCAACCAATATAAGCAAAATAATAACTTTTAAAAATATTCAAATTTACATCCAGGAAAATGTGCTCCCTCTGTAAAATGTCTTTTCTCCAAGTGTGCTTGACATTTCTGGAACAATCATTTGCAGCCACGATGATAACATCAAATCAATAGCAATTAGAGTCAACAGATTCTCAAACAGGATCCAAAAGCATAATGCATAAAAATGGCTTCAAATCAACCTTTAAAAAGAAAGGGATATCTTGTTTTTCAGACTGTCCTCTGTTAATCTTACCTCCCACCGACATCATGCAACCTTCCAAAATTGCTGTTATGAGTGATTTTTTTTTAAATTCCAATTAGCCCTGACCTTTTTTGTTACTGATTGTAATTTTCTATTACCTATCACTTTGGGGATGCATTGATTTCTGTAGGAAAGGCAAAATGAATTAATTCCACTACAATGTCAGGAAGAGGAGAGAATGATGATGATGTTATGTTGCTCATAACGTTATCTTTGTTTCAGCAGATAGATTCTAATGGTCCCTTCCCTAGCCGCCCCTAGGCCAAAGAATATAGTACAATTGAAGAGTGGCACGCTCCATAAGCTCCCGTTTCTGTCATGACATCTGTAGATGCTTCTCAGAGCTTACAGGTTGGGGACTTTCTTCAACACTCTCTGACATTATTCTTTACGTTTAGCCTCATACGGGGCCTATGAAATGGAACAGAGAAAATGCTGCTTCTCTTACTCATAAGCAGTCCAGACAGTTGTGTCCTTTTAAACATCTCGGAACTTCTTATATGTCAGATGAAGACAAAAAGGGCTGGATCTCAAATTGACTCCTCACCAGATGGCTTGCTTTCTAACCCAGATGGTGATTTGATCAGGGCTTGTCGGTGGAGGGAAAAAGCCAACGCACATGCAGCTTTCCCAGCTAGCTCTCAGTCCACCAGTGAACTTTCTCTTTGCAAGCTAATCAAATGAAAATTCCACTCTGTTGGAAGGTCGTCTTGTCTGAATCAAAGCCACAGTCTTATGGACTCACTGCCTACGTGAGTGGGCAAATATCTACAAACTCATCGGCTGAACACTATGCGAAAAGTGGGCACCTCTTGTTTTTTTCGGTTCATAAGTGGCACTTTCTCCTCAACTGACAGACTGTTCATCAAAGCAGATGGCAGCAAAGCCCATCAAAGTTTGGAATTCTCTGGCTACTTCGAGTACAGAAATCATCCCATATTGTGGAAGAGGATTTGCTTGAGATTAACTGGTTGATTAGTGGCAAATTAATAGTACTGATATGGCTCAATGGTCTACAGTAATCCCACAAATTGAACAATGATCAATAATAGCCATTGTTTTCCAAAGAAAAGAGATTTTGCTCAGCTAAATATTTTAGCACTAGCCGTTCCTGGCCACGCGTTGCTGTGGCCCAGTCTGGTTAAATGGCCAACCAATCTGTGTGTAGATCTACACCTGTACACACAAACACATACACACAACCACCATATAACCCCCAACCTACCTACCTACTGTATTTCTCCCTCTCCCCCTTTACCTACTTACCTACTTACCTACCTACCTACTGTATTTCTCCCTTTCTCTGTCCCTCTACCTACCTACCTACCTACTGTATTTCTCCTTGAATCTTATGGACAGATTATTTTATGGCATAAAGGATGACATAATACCTGTGGCCCACTGCTCTCTCTGTATCCCTCTACCTACCTTTTTTACAATTTTTTATATTTCTATTGCGTGTACCTGGCACAGGTGTGACATCTACATAATCTATATATCATTGGTGCCGTATTTGAAAGGAACGTTGTGTGAAAATTTGGAAGCGATTGGTGCAGTACTTTCGGCGATTAGCGGTTTTGAACCAACTCATAGTTACATTTTTATTTATATAGATTAGAATTAGATTAGATATTGAATGGATAATTTTTGAAGAGGAAAAAATAGGGGAAACCCAGCTGAACTCCAAGGATTGGTGGATTTCTCTTCTGTCAGGAAGTTACTAATATAGTCTGCTAGCAAAACTATCATATGGGATAGCTTTTCTTCATATACGCATGTAATTTTTTTTTAAAAAAGTGAATGCAAGAGAGATTTAGGTTCAGGAAGAAGAGATAATTTCAGTTCAAAAGCTCTATGTTATCTATATATCTGTTCATATGTTCATAATGCGTAGTCCAAATTTTGCCCAATCATTCTGATACTGTAGGTGCAGATTTCCTCACCTACCTTCTCCCCAGACAATAATGTAGAAGCAGAACATGAAAGTGTAGAACAAAGGTTTAAGGTTAGGATTCATCTCAATGAACCAAATGCCAATTGAACTTGAGAAATTTGTCTCATTAAAAGAAAATATCTGGAGCTGGAGGTTGAACTGCGGAGATCGTGATGCTCTCTGCTCTTAGTTGTTTGCTTGCAGAGGTTTCAACTAGATAACAAGAGGTTTTATAACTAGTTTCGTTACCAAGGGCTGGACAACTTGTTATCTAAAATGTAGAATAGCTGCTACATCCCACCCCCCTGCTTAATGGGAAGTAGGAGATTTAACCCCCTCCTTTCCCTCTAGACTGGGAACTCCGATCTGCTGTTGAAGCAGATTGATCAGGTTATAACTTGTTAAAGGTTTTCTAATAGCTTCAAGTACCTTATCTGGTGGCTGAGTCACGGCAACTGGATTTTTTTTCTTTTCGGTTTGAAACATTTCTCTGCTTATCCAAATAGCTTCAAGTACAGGTAGTCTTGGACGTACAACTGTTTGTTTAGTGACCAAAGTTACGATGGCACTGAAAAAAGAAACAAGAAAATGAGTTAAAACTCAACACGTCTCACTTAACAACAGAAACTTCAGGCTCAGTAAGTCAAGTACCTCCTGTACCTGTACCTCCTTTCTTAGCATTCAACTTCACATCTCCTGTGATAGGTGCATGTTTTTAATATAATTGGGACCTAGTCTGGCTTCTGCCAACTGAGTAACAATATGGTACCGAATTTGGTCCAGCATTTGCTTCAAAGTTTTGTTTTGTGCCTTTAGTGCATCCTATGGTTACTCTCCTTTGAATAATACAGCAGAAGTGGGCTGCTCTAATCCTGAAGCCTGATGGCTGGAAAGCCTGTTTGCCTTATGGCTAGACTGAAGCTTGGAGAAAAGTAAAGAAAGAATCCATTGTCTTAAATGACACATCCAGCAGAGAAGACTGCTGCATAAATAATGCCCCAGGCACAGCCTCCGGAGGGGAAAACAGTCTTTGCTCTATAATTTGAGTTTTATGGAGTTTAGTTTAACACCTTTTGCAAAAACCGTTATGGCCAGCCCACCACTCCCTTCAGGATGGTGCCTAAGAGGATTTCTCTTTACTTTAAAAAAGATCCAATTTTTCCAAGGGGGAGGGGAGGGGTGATTCTTAACGGTGTCTTCATACATCAGCATCCAAAGTGATCAAAGAAGGCAGCAAAACGGACACTGGGCTTTGCCCATTGTTTATGTCTCTAATATGACTACTGTGGCTGCTGTGGCTATTATGAACAGACATGCTAAAAACAGTTTAATTTCCACATTCTTCACAGTGAGTAATGCTTCTCACCATGCCGAGTGCTAGACGGCACTAAAGAAAATAGGTAACAATGCTTCTTTTTCAACGTCCTAATTATCGCTTTAAATTTTGGTTCCCCTTGTTGGATTTGCATCTCGAGAATTGGGTAGCCCTCCAGCATCCCCTAAACGCCCACCCTCTTAGAAGTCCCCCATTATTGCCAACTGGCTCACTTCTTTGGTAGTTTCAGCTGAATACAGTCCAGCTGTCATTGGCAAAGCTTTAAAGAAAAGCTGGTCTTAGCAGATGGCAGCATCTAGCTGATCTTGGACGCTAAGCAGGGTTTCTCCTGAATTAGTACTTGGATGAGAGTCCATCTAGGAATTCCAAGGCTGTAGGCTATTCAGACAGGAAAAATAGCCCAGAAGAAGCTGCCAGGAAAAAAATCTGTGTGTGCAGTAATTGAAAGTCAACCAGAAAAAGGCAGATACGAATTAGGATTAGCTTCCAAGAGAGTCCATTTCCTAATTTTAATGGGCCTGTCTTTATTGAGCTACACCCCCTTCTTTGGTAATCAGATTTGAGGTAGCTCTCTAAAAGAAACCTTCTCTAGATATTATCTCTTTTTATACCATGTTTCTCCGAAAATAAGATAGGGTCTTATTTTCTTTTGACCCCTGAAATAAGCGCTCGGCCTTAGTTTTGGGGAGGTCTTATTATTTTTGAGGTGCAGGAAGGCAATGAGCGTGGTCACCTCATGGCTGCTGCTGTGTTGCAATATTTTTTGGGAGGGCTTATTTTCCAGGGCGGGCTTATTTTAGTGCATGCACTCAAAAGCCCAATTGGGCTTATGACCCGGGAAGATCTTATTTTCAGCAAAACAGGGTAAATGTGGCCCATGATGAGATGAAATCATAATGTGTGTCTGAGGACACTAAAATAAAATCTTTATAATAAAAACTCTGTTTTAGCATGACTTGTGTATCTAACCATTCTGTACAGCATTAATCATATATCTGTTTCTCCTTCAAAAGCACCTAGCAATAACACTTGGCTAAACTGAAAAAATATTCTCATAAACCAAACTCATATGATCCTAGCTTATTTTCTTCAGTTGTTGAGTTAAATTAAAACAGAATTTTCCACTATGGGTATTATCTACTATCATCATGAACTTTGATGGGGACTGATATGCATCAAACAGAAAGAAAGGGTGTGGTAGGAACCCTGAGAATTGACATTTATTTACAAAAGCTACCATATGTGACTCCCATAACCTCAGTCACATTTTCTTTTTTATCAGATGGGATAAAGCAGTAAAAAAAATGAAATCCCAGTTGAGTGATGTTTTACGTGCAGAAAGTTGGCACTTCTGAGTTAGAAGTTGGTTCAATACCAAGCAATCATCCAGTGGCTTTCTTCAGGATAAGCATCTCACTCTGCACAGGATTTCCAGCCACATTAATCAACAACATTTTGTCCTATGAAAAGCAACTTGTATGTCCCACAAGATCCTCCTAGGCATTTTAACTAAGGAATAGACAATATTTAAGAAATAAGGTTATTTGCCCCCGCCTCTTTGGGAAGTAGCAGGGAGGACTGGCATTTTTCAAGATTCTTTTTATTTATTATTAAGAATGTAAGGACTTTTCAAAAGTTGATAAATGCATTTTGCTAGGGGACGGGGTTGTTGATAGCTGCCAGGAAATGATGCTTTCCAACAGGGGTATAGAGAAGGGTTGTCGTTGTTGTTGCTAGTTGAGAAGTCATGTTTGACCCATCGCCACCCCATGGACAACATTCCTCCAGGCCTTCCTGTCCTCTACCCTCCTCTGGGGTCCATTTAAGCTCATGCTGACTGCTTCAGTGACTCCATTCAGCCATTCTTCAGCCATTCTTCTTTTGCCCTCAATCTTTCCCAGCATTTGGCTCTTCTCCAATGGTCCTTCCTTCTCATTAGGTGGCCAAAATATTTGAGTTTCATCTTCAGGATCTGGCCTTCTAAAGAGCAGTCAGGGTTGATCTCCTCTAGGACTGACCGGTTTGATCGTCTTGCAGTCCAAGGGACTTGCAGGAGTCTTCTCCAGCACCATAGTTCAAAGTTCATACTTCAAAGGGTGGAGCTACCTATGGCTGTGAAAGCTGGACCTTAAAAAAACAAGACAGAAAGAAAATCAACTTGTTTGAGCTGTGTTTTTTTGGAGAAGGCTCCTGCATATTCCTTTGCAAAAGCAACTAATAGGCAAGGACTGGAATGCATAACACCAAACATGTCACTGGAAGGCAAAAATCACAAAACGGTTTCTTGCTTATTTTGGCCATGGCATGTGGGGCAATTGACTGAAGAAAGCAATCATGCAGGAAACCAGGGCGTCAAAGAACATGGTGTCTGGACACCATCAAACCTAACACCAGCCAGAGCATAGAACAACTCAGAGTAGTAGTACAAGATCAGAAGATGTGGAGGGACCTAGCTCATAGAATCGCCAAGAGTCAAGCACAACTAAATGGATAACATCCTCATCATAATCACAGATAAGGAATTTAAAAGCAACATGTCACCTACAGACTTTGAATTGCCCAGGCCAGGTTGAGACTACAGGCTATTCAGATCAACCTGTGGGTTACAAAAAAAAATAGGGTCAGGTAGGCACAGAAGCCCAATCCAGATTCATTAACTGTAGATTACATTGTGGAAAGTTATCACCCATCTCTCTCCCAGAAAAATGAAATACCCTAGGAAATATTGAAAAGGCAGAATATTATATTTCCCTAGATGTGAAAATGAAGAAACATGTTTTGTTTCCTGCAGCCTCCTGCCCCCACCCCCTTTGTCAATGGGCCATTAAGGCCTGGGCTAGTCCACTTTACATAATAAAGAGTTCTCCTCTTCAGCTCCAGAGTCATGGGATTAAGGTAGGACTGGCCTTACCAAACCTGGACTCAGCCCAAGGGAGACTGGCAACGAATCAGAGTACAGTTCTTACACAGGAACAAGAAACAGATAGGTGGGGCCAAACAGTTGATAAAAAGCCCTGCAAGCCACTTGCTCAGCCCTTCTCTTCCTGTCCACCAACATTGAAGCATGTGATCACCTTTTCTGTTCAGGACTGCAGCCATGTGGTCCTGTCCACCATTAAACCATCTTTCCAAGCAGCCTCCATGTCTCCAGTGTCTTCTTCCCCACTTGGAGCCTAACCCAGAAGGACATTCCTTTTAACAACATCCTGCAACAGTACCTTTCACCCCATTGAACTTCCATATCTTCCTATCCCAGGCCATTAGGAAGGACTCAATAAAAACGCCAAATCCAGTCAAAGTATCTGACTGACTACACAACCATAACCATAATAATAAATGTCATAGCTGATAAGCTGCGATCCATTATTGGCACAGCTATTCGAAGCAGTGGCTTCATTCTGCCTAATAGGTAGGCCATCCAGCACATAAATCTGAGCCTAGTAATACTGCTGAGATAGAAATCTTTCAGAAGAAGCTTAATTCTTGCCAATATCTTTAAAGGATCTTTAAAGAGGTAGGTTTATCAAATTGGACAAAGTCTGCACAAATGTAGTAACTCAAGCATGTCCCAAGAATGGATACACATCAACAAGGGAAACAAAGTACAGTAAGAGCTATATATGTGAAAATTTAATGCTGCAGGAACAGAAAAATGTTAGCTGGTAAATAAGTATCAAGGGGGGGGGGCATACTTGGTGATACAGTTTGCCATGATTTCAGTTTGTGGTTTCAGTGAGTTTAAAGTTCTGCTGAAGAGCTTTTCCATAGACTTTCTCCTAGACTCCAATTGTAAGCTGCCTACAGCTGAAGCGGGCTTAAGTCTTAAAGACTCCCTTTCTGGATATCAACCCCTTTGCCACTTTGGCCACAGTGATGACCAAGTGTTCTCCCTGGATCAGGATTAACCCACCACTTTATTAGTAAAATTCCCTGCTTCTATAGTGCCCACTCAGGTCAGGCAAGCAAGTACCAATTGCTCTCTTTCTGTAGACAGGCCTTTGATGACATGAGTCTTCTAGTAATAGGCTTTTATATGAGGAAGGAAGGAGGGAGGGAGGGAGGGAGGAACGGCTTTCACTTTTCTGCTTAAGGGGGAAAAAACCATCAGCCTATGTTTCACTAGTCTGGCAGGCTAGCTTTCTCCATTACAATTGTTGGCTTCTTTTCTGTTGAAGATAAATTCCTGGGGCTTTAAACATTCTGCAAGTTGGCAGCCAAATGGAGTTGAAATAAGAGGCAGAAGTAACCACAGAAAAACTAAAAGGAAAATATGAAATCTCTTTACTGGACCACCGGTGAAAGAAAGAAGGAAGGAAGGAAGGAAGGAAGGAAGGAAGGAAGGAAGGAAGGAAGGAAGGAAGGAAGGAAGGAAGGAAGGAAGGAAGGAAAGAAAGAAAGAAAGAAAGAAAGAAAGAAAGAAAGAAAGAAAGAAAGAAAGAAAGAAAGAAAGAAAGAAATCACTAACTTTGCAGGTTGTTTGTCTTTTGAGTCCCAAATTGGTTGAGTTCCCAGATGCCATGTGGTGAGTTTCCATTGAAGGCTAATCCTACCTTTGTTATGTAGAGTAGACTAGCTCAAGCTTCTTTGATGGGCCATTGAGAAAGGTGAGGGCTATTGTATTGTATTGTATTGTATTAAGTTTCCTGCCTAAAACATGTTTCTCCATTTCTTATCCAGGGAAAATATAATATTCTGCCTTTTCAATATTTCCCAGGATATTTCATTTTTCTAGGAGAGGGGTAGGTGCTAACTTCCTACAATACAATGTGAGGAACCCGATTAGAAATTAAAGAAAGTGTTCGGTTGCAGTCATTGCAGCTAAAAGCGATGAAACCAGGTACTGAATATAAAGGGGTAATTACCTTTTCACACCCGCACGTCACAGGTTGTGTGATTTTGTTTATGAAATAAAACAAGTTCTCGAGTTTGGTAGCGTTTGTTTATTCGCCCTCCCTTTCTGTTTCAGTGGGATCCACATGGAGCTCTGATAACATCTCAGCAGCAAAGATGGGAAGAAGAACCTCCGGGGAAAAAATCACTTCCCCAGGGTGCAACTGCAATAGATTTCTGCAATTATTGGGGAATTAGATAATTCTACCTTTGTGATTCCCATCTTCCCTTGGTAACGTTATCTGTATGCAGCGCTGTGGGTTGGTGCACACTCCTCCTTGTACAAACTATACCCAAAAGACCAAAATCAACATGCCAAAGAAATGTTCCGTAGGTCACTTGAGGCTTTCCCCCTCCTCTTTTTTTTTTAAACTTGTTTTTTAAAAAAAAACAAGTTGTGATGTATTCTTAAGGATAATGGTTGCTCCACATACAGGAAACGATTTCTCAATCCCCCCCAGCCTTGCAGTCAAAAGCAGACAAGCCCAGAGAAATCGATTGGCCTTTATCGTCCAACTAAATGAGTTCAGGTCACCAGACTCTTGTGTTCCCATTCGTTTTAAAGAGGGCTTTAAAAGATTGTACACTGAATCCCTACCGTATCTGGAAAGGAAAGGATTTGAAGAAAACTAAAACCATGTCAGGAAAGAACATCCTTGATCTTGGTTCTCCTACAGCAATTTTTTCCCCCCTGCTTATCCGAGAGGAGGCCATTATATCCGATAACCTGAAGTTCCTTATAAAAAGATTTCTACTGCCCTAAAGTGCTTTGCTGCTCTTCATCCTTTGAAGAATTAAGGCCAGGAGAGAACGGCGGAAGAATATAAATCCAAAGCTAGTACAGCAAAGGTGACAAAATTTCAAATCCCAGTCCTGAAAAAAGGATTATGGCAGAAGAATCGTTCATTTCTCCACCCTTATTAAAAGTAACAAGCTTCTTGGAGCTCGTGAAAATGCATTTAATTGGGCAAAAGGAGGACGTTTTATCAATGTCAATAGAGGCGAAGGGAGGAAAAGGAAAGGAATCTTAACTTTAACCCACTTACTAACGCTAGCAAATCTGAAGGACTTTTAAGCAAATATTGAAAGCAAATGTATAGCATTCTCCATAAGGAAATGTTGCTGTTTTAGGTGGGGGTGGGGGTTAATTAAGAGTATTTAATTGTATTAGGACAAAAGAAAGGTTTTTTTCCCCGACTAAGCTAAATGAATATAGAATAAAATGCAATTAATTTTGGCCTATTGATATTTTTTTGTGTCCTAGAGCAAAAAAAACCAAAACAATTGTTGAAATAAAAGTCCAGGACAGAACTAAGTGATGTCAGTACTAAAATACAGTAAGCAGTTCTACTTTCTGCAAAAAAAAAAAAAAAAAAAAAAGTGGCTATTGTGCAAGACCTCCAGCGCTCTTAACAACTAATCTCTCCTGCACTATTATCTGATGGTGCCCTTTCATCTTCTTTTGGCTCCAGCAAGAACATCCAACAATAAGATGAGTGAGACTTGCAACTGTAAATGCCCGGAGTTAGTGTACTTCTGCAAAGATAAAAATTCTTTACAGGTCAAGATAGATTTTTTTTCCCTCCCGCTTTTGACCCTAAACATACAGAAATGAATTAGCTAGACAGCTTTTAAAGCTGTTGGCAGAAGATAACCATTAGCTCAATTGAAGGGCAAGCTTTAGAAAGGAAACTGGGACGCTTGTTACTGGAAAGGGCCGGATTCATTAATGGTACTGTAGGTCCCGTTGTGGGGATGGGAAGGTCTCAGCCAAGCTCCCGTTTACCGCTTCTGATAATGTAAGGAGTGCTAAGGGAACAAGAGGACAGGCAGGGAGCATGATCTCCAAAGGCATCTGATTGTTGTTATTTTTCCAAACTTTTAAACTCTCGTAAATATATCCTGCCTTCTCAGCACTCTTGCTCTCACTTCTTCTACGCACCAAAAATTCACACCAGCGTGAAACGCTGTCTAGTGCCTGCAGGAGGTGAGATTTTTTTCGGTTTCTCACTGCCAGACAGGTTGGCAGATTGTTTAATTTTAATTTGGGAAGTTGTAAGGTGTGCGAATGCAACAGCTAAATCCAGAGCAAGCAGAAGACAAAACTGGAAGATGCGCTGAACAGCCTAAGCCTGTGGACTGCTATCGAGGTCACCGAAGCTACACCAGCTCATCAAGTTAAGGACAGGTACTCCTCGACTTACTTCCACAATTGAGGCCAAAATTTATGTCGCTAAGTGAGACAGTTGTTAAATGAGTTTTGCTCCATTTTACTATAGGAAGTTAGCACCCACCCCTCTCCTAGAAGAATGAAATATTCTAGGAAATATTGAAAAGGCAGAATACTATATTTCCCTGGATAAGAAATGGAGAAACATGTTTTTAGGCAGGAAACAGACTCACTCTTAATAGCCCCCATCTTTGTCAATGGGCCATTAAAATAAAGCCTGAGCTAGTCTACATAACAAAGGTAGGATTAGCCTTCTACAGAAACTCACCA
Organism: Rhabdophis nuchalis; assembly: GCA_039707465.1. Classification (NCBI taxonomy): domain Eukaryota; kingdom Metazoa; phylum Chordata; class Lepidosauria; order Squamata; family Natricidae; genus Rhabdophis; species Rhabdophis nuchalis. The sequence goes on from CM077643.1 coordinate 171,113,261, forward strand.
CAGGGCACCTGGGAAGAAGCTGTGCTCAACCAAACTTGGACACAAGAAAGCCTAGAGAGTTGCCCCTGCATGGGAGTCTTGACAACCAATCAGAATACATTTCTTACACAGGAACAGGAAACAGAGAGGTGGGAGTATAAGAGAGTATAAGAGAGTATAAAAAACCCAGGAAGTCTCAGCAAAGCCCCTTTTTCTCTCTTTTCTTCTTCACCCAACATCTGGAAGCATGTGATCCCCCCTTTTATGTTCAGGAGGTCAAGCCATGTGATCACCTGTCCACCATTAAACCATCTTTCCAAGCAGCCTCCATGTCTCTGGTCTCTTTTCCCCCCCTTGGAATTGAACCCAGAAGGGCGTTTCTTCCAACATTACAATCTTTCTTCCTACAGTTGTTAAGTGAATCACTGCAGTTATCAAAGTAGTAATGGGGGTTGTTAAGTGAATCTGGCTTCCCCCTTGACTTTGCTCATCGGAGGTTTGCAAAAGGGGATGACGTAACCCCAGGACACTGCAATCATCATCACTACTTGCCAATTGCCAAGTGTCTGAATTTTGACCATTGGACCATGGGGATGCCACAAGTGTGAAAAATGGTCATAAGCCATTATTTTCAGTGCCGTTGTAACTACGAACAGTCAATAAATGACCTGTTGTAAGTTGAGGACTACCTGTGCCAAGTCCTTATGAGAGCCATGGTTCTTCTAAGCCTTGCTTCCTACATCCTAATTTTTAGTTAAGGGATTTTAGCACAGGAATAAGTTTAATTTGTTTTAAATTTGTATGTACTTTGTATATTTATTGCTTTTATTTTCCCTGTGCACCGCCCCGAGTCCCTGTGGGGAGAGGGAGCGGTCAATAAATTCAACATTATTATTATTATTATTATCTCTATAAAAACAGATGGAGAAAGTCTTTTAAAAAACGGGGAGCAAGGAAGGCAGAACGTAGACATTTCAGTCAGCTGGTTGCATTACACCCATAATTCATTGGATTTTCAATAGATGATTATGTTTTCTGGGCGATTGGCAATTCAAGGGCAGGAATTAATATTATTGGCTCATGCATAGTTGGGTGAGAAATAATTCTATGAGAACCGCTAAGGCCTCAGTGGCATAATTAGACTCTATAGATATAAGCCTTCTAGCATGTAATTTAATGAGTTTGATGAGGCATGTAGTAATAAAAACTGAGGTATGTGGTAATAAACCTCAGATGACAGTATGGCCTTCCCCACAGAAGAAATCTGTGCAATAGTGCCTTGCTAATGAGGAGGTTTTAAAAAATAAATGTGTGCTTAAATATTAAAAAGAAAAGCTAAGAACTACTTCATCACGTCTCAAAAGAAAGCAATCAGGAGGGCTACATTAAGTCGGGCTGCTTGTGAGAGATTAGGGGCAGTTGGCCAGCCTCAACCTCAGCAACACTACAATGCTGCAACAACGTGTGGACTTCAACTCCCAGAATCCCGCCTACCACATGCCGTAAAGTTGTTCAGGTTGAGAAACTCCGGGCTATAACCCCCTAGACAGCAAAAAGCCTCCTAAGCTACCACACGGCCCATGCCAATATTGCAATGCAATCCACCAGTCCAGGAAAATAGGCCTGCCTCACTGATCCCTAGTCTGCCAGTAAATGAGGCCAGCAACAGGTGCTGTCTTTGCAGATTTTTATGGAGGACAAATCAAAGGACGCAACTGGTGCTTTGACTAAATGTCACCAGTTGATGAGAAAACACCCACCCGTGACTTTCCTTTAGGTGGTGGTGAGGGAATGAGTTTTGATAGATGGTTAAACCTGCCAGTGTGCTGAGCGGTGTTAACAAAGCAGCGCTCTCTTATTAGTTAGGGCGGCCACTGGACTTGCAGAAAATTCACGCGGTGGCAGAAGAAAGCAGGAGAGCTCCATGTTTCACTGGGCAGCCCTACAGAGAAGACAGGAACCAGCTCTCGCCATGGCAAGTCTCCAGTTCCACAGATCTTCTGAAAGAGCATAAACCCAGTATGGGAATTATTGTAGCAATCATCAGAAGAATGTCATGCCTGTCACGCCAGCAGAAGAGCTTTCTATAGAATAGAATAGAATAGAATAGAATAGAATAGAATAGAATAGAATAGAATTCTTTATTGGCCAGGTGTGATTGGACACACAAGGAATTTGTCTTTGGTGCATGTGCTCTCAGTGCACATAAAAAGACAAGATACATTTGTCAAGAATCAAAAGATACAACACTTAATGATACTCATAGAGTACAAATAAGCAATCAGGAAACAATCAATAGCAATAGCAATGATACAAGCAACAAAGTTACAGTCCTGCAGTAAATGGGAGGAGATGGGTGATAGGAATGATGAGAAGACCAACAGTAATAGTAATGCAGCCTTAGTGAATGGTTTGACAGTGGTGAGGGGTCTGTAAATATTTTCACAGCCCTCTTTTTGACTTGTGCAGTGTTCAGATCCTCAATGGAAGGCAGGTTGGCAGTAATTGTGTTTTCTGCAGTTCTTTTTATCCTCTGAAGTCTGTATCAGTCTTGTTGGGTTGCAGAGCGAAACCAGACAATTACAGAGGTGCAGATGACAGACTCAATAATTCCTCTATAGAACAGAATCAGCAGCTCCTTGGGCAGTTTGAGCTTCCTGAGTTGGCTCAGAAAGACCATTCTTTGTTGTGCTTTTTTGATGACAACTCTCGCAACCCCCCCCCCCCCCACAATGCATATCAGCAGTCCAGAGCTTTCTGTCCTTTCTCTGGGTGAAAGAGAAAACCTATGAGACCCAGAAGACCAACCCATCCACTTCCTAACTTTATTCCTTCTTCTCTTTCTATTTTCTTACTTGTTTGGGGTGGTTTTTTGGCCAGTTCTCTCCCAACTCCGGATCACTTACTTTGTGTCTTGCTGTTCCTCCACTGCTGCCTCCTCTGCCATCTGTGAAGACCAGTCGAGTATTTTGTTCATATAAAACAGAGCACTGTCAAAGGAAGCCTCAAGTTGAAAGAGATTGGGGCCAGAGATCTGCCAAGATAGAGCATTTATCAATGTAGTCATTACTCGCTTGCTCTGCCTGCAAATTTAGGCAGAGAGCTTAAGTTTTTTAATTCGATCAGTTCAAGAGGAAAACGGTTTATATTTGTCCCTTGTTTTCTTCATCTCTATCCCCCCCCCCCCTGTTGTTGCTTCCAAATATCTTCTTTCAAAACAGAAGAAATGAGACGCATGCTCTCGTCATGAAGATCCTACCTCCTTTCATAATACTTTAACAAGGCAGTTGTGGGAGAATGGAACAGGTAGGCAGCTGAAGATTGTGGCTGAGGTATATCTGACTGCATCTCAGAAAGGGAAAACAGGTGTGTGAATGAACTGGGAAGTTTCTCTCTTCTCTCTGTGCTCCATGGCTTTGCCTGTGTGTAGAAATGATTGGGGTGGGGGTGGGGGGTCTGGACTTGTTCAAAGAGAATAGGAGGTTGTCTTCTCTTTTTAGTGGCGGCCTTTTGATATGAGAGAAAATCATTCGACGTAGGAGATTCATGTGGCTGAAATGGATCCTTTTAATGAAGAGTCTGGTGAGGCCTAGTTCAAGGATTTAAACAGGACTAAAAAATGTTTAAAAAAATAGGCGCTAACCTAAGCCAAATGTATGTATTTATTTTATTTATTTATCAACAAGTACAGGGAAACAAGTATGAAAACACATGAAAAAATGGCACAAATAAAAGGATATAAATAAGCAAAACATAGCCATAAACACATAAAAATAGTACATATAAATGGGGACAGTAGGACAGGGACGGTAGGCAAGCTGGTACGCTTATTCACACCCTCTTAGGAACCTCTTAAGAAATGCTTAAGATCCATGGTAGACAGTTTAAAGTAAAAGGTATGGGGGTTTGAGTAACTAATGACAGGATCGGGTAGGGTGCTCCACACATGTACTACTCTATTTCTGAAATCGTTTTTCCTGCAATCAAGATTAGAACGGATTGCATTTAGTTTGTATCTATTGATAGCCCTTGTGTTATTGCAGTTGAAGTAAAAGTAAGTCATTCAATATGACCTCTTCTCTTTCACACAACTGGCAGGCAAAATTTTTAAGCCACTTTTAACAGTTTTATTCATGCTGAACCACAACCCTGATAATGTATTTAGATTGCTAAGTTGGGTGCTGGTTTTGCCTGTGCAAACTGACTAATTTAGCTCCTGTTCAACTGGCTGGTGGGTCTCCAGGCTCTCCTATCAGAGGTAGGTAAAGACACACTTGTTGTCTTTGTCACCAGGTCCTTAAAGGAGCAAACGTTGTGCCTGGGCTCACCCAGAAGCTTCAGAAAAAACAGACCTTTGAGTTCAGCAGGCACTGCGGAGGTGATGACAGAGGGAAACTGCGTCCCCATCCTGTTGCCACCTCCTTAGCACCTTGAGGTCCTGAGGACATAGCATAAAAATCTGGTTGCGTGGACATGTTTGTGCTATTAGAAGAACACAAGGATGAATTCTTGCACATAGTGAAGATTTTAATGAGGCGTTCCTTCTAAAGTGAACAAAATTAAATCTCCATAAACAGAAAAAAAGGGGGCTGTTGGGAAAGAGATTATTAAAAAAAATAAAAATAAGGAAACACAACAATTTCACAGAAAAAAAATTCTGATAAAAACTCAGCTGTTTTACTTACTTATTATGTCCTTGAAAGCTCTTGGATTTCAGCATAATCTCATACCAGGTAAGAAGGTTGGAGCGAAATCATTTCAGCCTGCTCAGACATTCATAGATAGACCTTTCTTGTTCCTTCTTTAATTTCTTCCTCTTCCATCTCCATTCTTTTTTCTCCCCTGAGAGCGTAATCTTAAACAAAGTGAGGGATAAATAAAAGTTTGCTTCTCTGGGGCAACTGGCCAGTTAAAAACAATGGTCCATCTGTGATATCTTGGATCTAGATAGCAAATCAGAAATTATCTAGGGGCTACATTCCCTTCCCTAATGGTCCTTGATGGAATTATAAAAACACAGCTTGGTTTCCCATCGGTTCTGCCTTTGTGTAAATATGAGTACAAAAGAGAAATCATTTTGAGAAACAAAAGCTTGAAGCCTATCTATTCATACCTCCCACCATGAGGTCAGTTTATCAGATGCTTTAAGGAGTAGTATTCTTGTGCCACTCAAAACTGTGTCACACAAGGGGAGATGAAAGGCTAACTATAATGGGAAAGGCAAGGGGGTTGGTTGAATATTTATTCATATTGACAAGCCTGATGCCATTCTCTCTTTATCATAGACCTGCCAGGAGCGAAGAACCTGAGGCAATTCAGGTATTGCTCAATTACAATTCCCAGCAAGTCTCACCCCAAAGTTATACTCTCTGGGATTGCTAAGTGTTGTAATTAGACAACATCTGAAAGGTCACAGGGATCCTATCAATGTCCTAATAAAGTCTTTTCTGTAGATCTATTTGTGACTATAGCATTGCGAAACTCAGATTGATTGATGTGTGTTTGAATAAGTGATGACATGTGAAAAGAGAAGATACAAAAGGAGGGAAAAATATGCTGGATAGCTTTTCTTTGAGTTGTACATTTACTCAGGGAAGGTTCCCCTTCCCCCCATTTGTTGTTTTGCTCATTTATTCCTGAACATTTGAATTAATAATCAGAGCTTAATGGCATACATACATACATTAAGGCAAATTTTGCAGCAACCAATGAACCAAATTATATTTGCATACTTAGGTGTGAACAGCTTCCAGCAGCTTTGAAATGAGAATGCTGCATATGTCAAACCCAAGCCATAATTTTATTAGTGTCCAAAACAGGGTATCATTCTTAAAATATACAGTACATAAATACACACATACATACCGGTACATACATAAACATAAACATACATACACACACACACACTTTTGTGCTAATAAATAAATAAAGGGAGACTAGTATAGATCTATTTCAAGCTATTTGAAATAGATTTCAAGACTAGTATAGATCTATTTCAAGCTTTACAGGACTCTACTCAGAGTCCTGTAAAGGCTGATGTAATCAGGGGAAGCCAGATAGCTCAAGGCATAGAAAGGCTTGCCTCATATGCTGGAGAGTGCCGGTTCAAACCCCAGTAAAAGGAGTATGGCCAGCTGAAGAAGGCTAATAAGCCTGAAATGGATCCATCCTGGTCTCTTATTTATTAATCAGCCCTTAAAATCCTAACACATATCTAAAAAATTCAACAGTAATCTCATGGCTCTCTGCCAAAGATGGTCTCTGGGATGAGCCGAATAGGCAGAGAAGGATGACAGTTTGTCTCCTCCCTTAAAGGGGCCTCAACAGTTGTAAAACATTGTCTCATACACACACACACACACACACACACACACACACACATATATATATATATATGAGAGAGAATATTATCACAGCTCCTGTTCAAGGGTCCCTTTAAGGGGAGGAGACTTAATGTCATCCCTCTCTGCCCTTCGACTCAACCTAGAGATCATCCAGACAGAGAACCAATTAGATTACTGCTGTGTGGCATTTTTTAGATATGTGTATATATATATATATATATATATATATATATATATATATATATATATATATATATATATATATATATATATATATATATATATATATATATATATATATATATATATATATATATATATATATATATATATATATATATATATATATATATATATATATATATATATATATGTTAAATTTCTTTAAGGGATGATTAATAATAATTAAATAAGAGACCAGGATGGATCCATTTCGGGCTCCTTAGCCCTCGTCAGCTGGCCATACTTCCCTACAGGGATTTGAACTGGTGCTCTCCAGCATTCGAAGCAGGCTTCTCTATGCCTTGAGCTAACCAGTTTCCCTGATTACATCATCCTTTCTACAGGACTTTATTGATGAAGTGGATATATTGTTACAGCTTCCTGTTAGGCCTATTCAAGGGAGGAGACAAACTTGTCATCCTTCTCTGTCCTTCGAGTATGGCCAGCTGACGAGGGCTAAGGAGCCCGAAATGGATCCATCCTGGTCTCTTATTTAATTATTATTAATCATCCCTTAAAGAAATTTAACACATATCTAAAAAGACAGCAGCAATTTAATAGGTCTCTGTCTGGATGGTCTCTAGGTTGAGTCGAAGGACAGAGAAGGATGACAAGTTTGTCTCCTCCCTTGAATAGGCCTAACAGGAAGCTGTAACAATATATCCACTTCATATATATATATATATATATACACATATCTAAAAAATGTATATATATGTTTTCGTAGATTTTCACGGGTGTAGGTATGCTGGCATAGCTGGCTTCGGGGATTTTCCCGTGTATAAGGCATAGAAAAGTTGTTGCAACGTTTCTTGTCGAAACGTTGCAACAACTTTTCTATGCCTTATACACGGGAAAATCCCCGAAGCCAGCTATGCCAGTATATATATATATATATATATATATATATATATATATATATATATATATATATATATATATATATATATGTATGTATGTATGTATGTATATATATATATATATATATATATATATATATATATATATATATATATATATATATATATATATATATATATATATATATATATATATATATATATATATATATATATATATATATATATGTAGGTCTTTGGTTGTTCGGGTTTTCTCCCGCGTAGAATTGGAAGTATCTTCACGACGTTTCGATGAAATCTCATTCATCATCATCATTATATATATACATATATATATATAATCAGACTTTGATGTGATCAATGCATTCATTAGTTGTCTATTGAAGCTCATAGTTATATTATGATTAGACTAATAAGATTGTTTGGTTTTATCATTTATTTGGGGGAAAGGTATTTTAATATTAGGGTTACATGACAACACTATGAGGATCAGCTAAATGACTAAGTGGCTGAGGCAAATGCCCCAAGTCCAGATGTTCAGGGGCAACTGTTCTCTCTGAACTTACTGTCAAATGCCCCATCCTTAGATAGCTGCATGCATTTTTCACAGAAGGTGCCCAGAATCCCCATATTAATCGGATGCTCTCAGTGCAATGGGGAATGCTAATCAAATGGCATTGAGGACTTCTGGATGGAGTGGGAATACCAGCTTGGCATTTATTTTAGGCCAGACCTCTGAGAAATAGTGACTGAAACATCAAAGAGTAGTGATCTGGGGTTTTATCAGAACCTCGTGTGAAGTTGCACTATTTAGATAATATGCTGAGGAGTAGAAAATCCACTATGGAAATTAGCAAATTAATATTTTCCCACTGCTATACCAACATCATTTTGAACTTGGCAGGCATCGCTCATTACCTAATCGCTGGTAAGAGAATTAGGCAAATGAATATGGAATTCAAGGGTATTTAGTAGTGGAGATAAATGAGCCTTCTAGGTTCGAAAGGAAAGTATCTCAGAATGCAAACCAGGATTGGATAAGCCAGGGTTGCCCCATTTACTGTCCCTGGAAACCCTGCTGAAAATTGGAGGTGAAAAATGATAAGGTGTTATGGTTGCATTAGTAATTATGCAAGCCGTGATTGGAAGAGTTAGCAAGCCAACACAAGCAACAATTTCTGTAAAGTGAAGTCATAATCAAGTATGGAAGTGCTTGTGCAGCAGGTAACAGGAGGTTGCATAACATGATGGAAACTCTGGATCTTAGCTCTCTTGCAAGGTTGAGATAGAAGCAGAAGGATATCATAAATCTGTATCATGGATTTAGGTTACACTTCTTAATCATTAGTTTTCCTTGTGGGCAGCAATTACTAGGCAAAGATTCTCACTTCCTTATGAAGCCTTTTGGTATGATTTCTGCAGTTGTGAATTAATTCTGCTCATGCGTTCACTTGATATTCTGCATGCAAACAGATTTCCAGATCAGTATCAAACATCTACAGTAAGTGTGCAAGAAAAAAGACACTAAGCTGTTGATATAAATAATTATTTGTACTTCTATTGCAAAATATGACATCACTTCATGAGAATATTTCAGGATGTAAGTTAACTCAGAATTTAATTTACATATTTAATTCAACTTTACTTTCCATAAGTTATGTTCTATTATGAAAACATTATTGTAGGTTCCTTCCTGCTTTTGTTGCTTATTATTAATTCACTTTTTATACTGGCTTTTCTCTTTATAAAAAGCCCAGAACAGTACACAAAACACTTAAAATACAACACTACATTACATCAACTAAAAACGTCAGTTAGGAAACTTAAGACTCAGAAGTATACATAACTCAATATTTATCCCACCCACTATTTAATATCCTCACACTTTTTAGTCTTATTGGTGCCTGTTTGTGAAGCTTCCTTAACTATTATTAACTCTGCATGGCAATCATATACAGTAAATTAAGAAGTAAATATACTACTAGAGTATGATATTACTAACGTATGCATGGACAAACACACAGACGGAGAATGGAAAAATGCATAGTCTTCTACTCTACCTAATTATAGGAATAATAGAAAGTCGTGCTGACATTTGAAGTAGAAGCATGGAGCCATATTTGTCACACACACAAATGCACGAACAGTCAAGACAAAGTTGATCAGACTCATTATTTCAGGAAAAAAACCTAGCCGAATATAGTGCAGTTAAGATAAAATTGCTATATCATGATGATGTCCTGGAAATCAGGACATTCTCCAAGGTTCTCCAAGGTTTTAAGGAAACGTTTCCCTGGAGCCCTGGCCAGGTGACTTGGTGTGCAGTCTGTTTGAATGCTTAAATTCTTTTTTTATGTTTTTATTATTTTAAGGCACCCAAAGTCATCCTGAAGTCTGGTGGGTTTGAAATCAATCAAATAAATAAATACAAGCCACCAAGCAAGCTGGATCAGCCTACTCTGCTGTTTTAAACAGAAAACAATAGATATATTTATAAATTTAATTTAATTCACAAATCTGTAAAATGAAAAGAATTGTTTTATACCCGGGCACTAGGGTAGTTAACAGGCATCAGAATCACTCACTTTACTCTTGTTCGAGCGCTACTCCACAAAGTGAGGTTTTGAAAGAAAAATTAAGATTAGCTGAAGTGAGGTGTGTGTGTGTGTTTGTGTGTGTGTCTTTGTTTGTTTGTTTGTTGCATATGTGTATTCTATTAAAGATTTTTACAAGAATAAAATGTAGGCATTAAAAAAATATGAAGAAAATTTAAGAAAAATAAAAAGTACAAGCAGTACAGAGGGAAAAAATGAACTACACAGAAAAAGAAAAGAAAACAGATTCAATTTCTATCATTTCTAATGAGTAGAGGCATAATATAAATATACTCCCCCCTTTTTTGCATCATATTCTTTAAAAAGGGAATGGCTATTCACAGAATTCTTCTTTGAGTAACACACACACACACACCCTGAGAGAGTCAGTTTTTCATTTCATTTTTTTCATTTTATTACATTTATATCCCGCCCTTCTCCACAGAGGACCCAGGGCGGCGCACAGGAAATTTAAAAAAACATACACAATAGAAGATAGACAAATAATTTAAAATATATATTAAATAATCCCCAATCCTGTGCTAAAAACCAATTATTAAAAACCCAATTTAAAACTTTTCTAAAAGTCCCCAGTCTGCAGTAATATAAAAAGCTATGTCAAAACAATGGACAGTTTGTCCAATTAGCCGAGCATTGCCTATTTTAGGCTACCAGTGGTGAAAGTAACAGTATCTACCCTGGACGTAGAGAATTCTTTTTCCTTTAGCTGCTACTTAATCCAGGGTTTTCTGCAAATGGTGGACCTGACCTGGTTTTGGTGTTTGATGAATGCAATACGGGTTAAAGGGTTGAGGCTTTGATTAACTGGCCACATCCATTAGATTGATGTCATTCTGATTCTTGTTTTCTCTCTGTCTGACTCTCCCCCCACTCTCTCTCACACACACACACTTCCTCTGTTCTGATTGACATGCTAACAAACTGTAAGGACTTTTAATAACATTAACAGATTAACAGAGTTGGAAGGGGCCTTGCAGGTCATCTAGTCCAACCCCCTGCCCAAGAAGGAGACCCTACATGTGCCTCTACCTAGGATCGAACACACAACCTCCTGCTAGTGAGGCAAGAGCTCTACCTCTAGGCCACAGCAGCTTCAATTACAAGAAAGCTCCAGCACTTTCAGAAGAAGATAACATTATCAGCATGCCTTTTCTAGACAAAATGATCCTGGACAATTTTCATCCAGACTCCAATATTAAGGGTGAAATATTTTGGACAAGCGAGGCATCACTTTGCAAGACAGATACACCGTCTACAATTTGTATCCCCATCTTGCCTCAGTCTTTGGTCTTTATCCAGTGCACTGCTCTGCCTAAAATTGGTTCACAATTGGTTCGTCTGTGTTAGATAAGAGCTGGCTATCATCTGCATACTGATGGCACCTCAAATCTTCCCATGACCTCTTTGAGTAGAATAGAATAGAATAGAATAATTTAATTTATAGACCGCTCCTCTCCCCGTAGGGACTCGGAGCGGTGCACAGGGAAAACTAAAACCACAATACAATAAATATACAAATATAATTAAGAACAAATTAAATCTGGGCCTGTGCTAAAATCCCCTTAACATGCTAAAATACCCAATTAAAACAGCTAGACCCTGTAGAGAGAGGCTACCCAAGGCCGGCCAATTTCATTCAGTAATTCCATGTAGCTGTTAAAAAGAATAAATATAAAATGGAGCCCAACCATCACGAGACAGAGTACGTTATCCCTCATCACCATCTTCTACAAATGTCCATCCATATAGGACTGGTATTACCATTGTACAGTATCCCCACACCCTAGCTCTGACAGCCATACCATGATCAATGGTGTACAATGGTGTAAAAAAAAATCACTGAGAGGACCATGAAGACTCACAAAGGTGTACACCCTCTATCTTTTTCCTGGAACAGGCCAACCACAAGATGATCAGGGCAGTTTCTGACTCATAATTAAGCCAAAAAGTGGACTGAAATGGATCTAGACAATTTTCTAGAATTGATCAGCTGCTACTCCCTCAAGTAACTTGCAGAGGAAGGGAATATTAGCCACTGGCTTAAAGTGGGTTCCATCTTCTGGGTCCAGATTTGGCTTTTTCAGAAGTAGCTGATCAACGGGTTGCTAACGTGTCTCCTGTCAATGAGGAATTTAGCAGGGGTGAAATTCAGCAGGTTCTGACAGGTTCTGGAGAACCGGTAGCGGAAATTTTGAATAGTCTGGAGAACCGGCAAATACCACCGCTGGCTGGCTCCAGAATGGGGTGGGAATGGAGATCTTGCAGTATTCTTCCCCTGCCACACTCACCAAGCTATGCCCACAGAACCGGTAGTAAACAAATTTGAATTTCACAACTGGAATTTAAGTCCTCCCGAACCCATTCAAATAGCCTCCCTGCTAGATTTGATAAGCCAAGAAGGGTAGGCCAAACACATCCAAGTATCTTTATTCTGCTGCAGTGGTGTGTGTGTGTGTGTGTGTGTGTGTGTGTGTGTGTGTGAAGTCTGGAATAACCAAAGGCCCTTCCTTTTACTAATTAATTATTCATAGCATTGTTTCCTGTTGCTCTGGAAAGCTCTGAGCCTTTTTGATATATAGATAGATATAAATAATGAAAATTGTTCCTTATTATTTATGTCTCTCCTTTCTGGGCCTACCTTCTGCCTAGTTTTTGCCAATAAAGTATTGTTTACTTTTGTTGATGTTTAATAAATGAACATCAGGCTCTATTTTTTGCTAGCTGAAGTGAGTGATATGTCTGCTTGCTCTGATCTGGATATAGGAGTTGATTGAGAGAGTGCTGGGTACAAAGAAGCACCCCCCAAGCTACCCCCAAGCTACCCCCAATCATTTCCCAACAAAAAAAATGGTTGTGGGTCTAGCAGGGAATCAGAAAATAAACTCTGAGTGCATAGGGGCACCCCAAAGCACGCCAGTCACAAAAATGTCCCCTCTTTATTTCCAGGTGTGTGTGATAGATAAGATTTATGGTAATTCAAGTGTGTTTAGGAACAGCATGTTCATTGGATGTTTCATAGATATTAGAAAGTATTCCATTAGTTTGGTAACTTAAATCTTTGTGAAGGTCATTTCAGCAATCTCATTTCACAGATGTTAGCTCTAGGAGCTGATTTGTAGAGATCTGGTGATACATCAAGGAATGTGTGAAGAGACAGGGCTGATCTTTTTACTGAGCTAACTAAATGGTAATCCCATTAGCTAGATAAAAATGCATATAAAGATTATAACTTTTTTGCCTCCAGAGTGACTTTTTAAAACTTGCAAAATGAGAGGGTAGCATGTGAAAAATCCTCTATTAAAATGAAAAATGGATGTAAGAGAGATTTGTTATGGTTTCAAATTATTGTTTTTCTTTCTTTAAAGAAGCCATGGATGTTTTAATTTGATCAGACAAATGGGCTTTTCTTTTATTCCTCTCCTCATCTTCCCATTTCTCCAGTCTAAATCACTTCCTTCTAATCAATCCTGGTACAGGAAGACAGAAATTAGGAGGGGTTTAAGATCACTGGATATTGTAGCCCTCCTGCTCTCTAAAGGCAGTTTTCCAATCAGATTAGCTGTCCCTTGAAACTACAAAAAGGGAAGAAAGAGAACTGTCATTAAATCTGGAGGCCCACCCTCTACCATTGTTAAGTCTTCTACTGTTCTCTTGGCATGAAGTTAAATGCATTCCATTGTTGAGAAAATGTCGGGGAGTTGTTTGCGCAAGACTTACAAAAGCAGATGTACAAGAAGGAGGAGGAGGAGGAGGAGGAGGAGGAGGAGGAGGAGGAGGAGGAAGAAGAAGAAGAAGAAGAAGAAGAAGAAGAAGAAGAAGAAGAAGAAGAAGAAGAAGAAGAAGAAGAAGAAGAAGAAGAAGAAGAAGAGGCACTTGAGTAGCATATGCCCTCTTCAGTTCAGATTATACATTGTGCCAGCCAATACCTGCTTATTCCTACTTGCCTACATTGAAATGGAAGAATGGAGTTTGTGTGGTGTGAGTTGAATTCTTCTGATTGCCTGGACATTGGCAACAAAAGAAGGCAGTTCCAAAAAACAACAACCCTGTCCCCTCTTTTAACATGCTTGAGAGAAATAGGCTCACCCAAATATCCCCTCAACAAATCTCCTGGATGAAATATCTGCTGAAATATAGGAGGGAAGGCATTATCTAATCAAATGTCTGTGAAATCTCTTCCTTAGCTTTTTGTCTTTCCAATGGGGCGGAGATAACAGGGATTCTGACAGGAACTTTGCTTTCTCTCATTCTGGATTTTGACAAAACAAAAGTGGCAAGATAGATATAAGATGCTTCCCGGCCCCCCCTGCTCCTAGATAAAATTGTCAAAACTTTCCCAGATAATGCCATGAGCAAGATAATGCCATTGACGTCACAGAATTGCCAACCTTTGTGAGGCCATCTCTTGCCAGGACAGAGTGTAAGGGAGGGGGGGGGGATGACAGTGATGGAAAACATGAGAAACTTAGGAGGAGGAACACCAGTGGTGGGATTCAGCCAGTTTGCACCTATTCAGGAGACCCGGTTGTTAACTTTTTAAGCAGTTCGGAGAACCGGTTGTTGCAAGAAATCTCCTTTTGTTTTTTTCCATTTTACAGGGCAAATCCTGTAAGGAAGGCAGGAAGGAGATATTCTGGTGTTGTTTCTAGCCTGATCTTTATTGCCCTGATTACAGAAACTGCCTCTCCGGTTAACCCTTGTTACATTGCCACAGCTAAGGCAAAGCGCCCATTGACCTGAGTGATGTTGAGTTGGACACGCCCACACGGTCACATGACCACCGAGCCACGCCTACCAAGCTGGCCATTAGGGCAGAGAACTGGTTGCTAAATTATTTCAATCCCACCACTGAGGAACACCATGAAGTATTATTTCTCCCTAGGTTTGGAAATGAATCTCTGAAGTCCTTTTCAGGAATATCATTACAGCATATTACATTGCTGCAATAAAAGCAGATTCTTGACCTGGTGACCTTCCGTTTGTGGACCTTTGGATCACACGTCCTAGAATTCCCAAACAGCATAGTGGGAATATGATAATCCAATGTACTGTATGTGGAGATGAGGGTCCAAAGTTGATAATTTAAGTAATGATAGTTTTGATTGTACATTTGCTTAATTTATCAAACTATATGCTCCTGCATTTCAGAGATAATTGATGTAATATTTTGATTAATTTTGCTTAAACTTCCCGATCTTTCATCCTTTGCTTCAGCCTTCCCCAGTCTAAGTCTGTGAGGGGACTTGATTTTTTTTCAGAATTCTCAAGAATTGTCATGCTGGTTTAGGAATGCTAAAAACTGAGGAATCCCAGGTTTGTGGAAGCCTAGTCCATTCTAATTCTGCTAGAACATATTGCTTTGAAACAATTGGTAGTGTTGCAATAGTGTAAAATATGACTTAGAGCGTGGCTCAGTGGCTAAGACACTGAGCTTGTCAATCAGAAAGGTTAGCAGTTCAGCGGTTTGAAACCCTAGCACCGCGTAACAGAGTAAGCTCCCGTTACTTGTCCCAGCTTCTGCCAACCTACCGTGTTTTCCCCAAAATAAGACAGGGTCTTATTATTTTTGAGTTGCAGGAGGCCCCTCAGCCTCGGCCCATGGATCAGCTGATCCAGGGAGGGCCTGGAGTTCTGTCTCTGTTTCTGGCACGCTCTTGCCAGCCTGAGCATCACTGGGCCTACTGCTCTTTTTGAAGGTTCCACTAAGACAGGGGTCTGCAAAGTCGGCTCTTTTAAGACTGGTGGACTTCAACTCCCAGAATTCCCCAGCCAGCTATGCTGGCTGGGGAACTCTGGGAGTTGAAGTCCACCAGTCTTAAAAGAGCCGACTTTGCAGACCCCTGCACTAAGAGAACAAGCGTGGTAGCTAGGGTTTGCAACAGCGGCCTCCGCAAGGCCGTTCCATGTGGATGGCAGGTGCATACAGGGACCATGGCATATTCCCCCCCTTCCTTTCTCGGGAAATGGTGGGGACCACTGCACGTGCATTTAAATATTTTAGGGGAAGGCTTATTTTCAGGGGGAAAGGGTAGCAGTTCGAAAGCATGTAAAAATGCAAGTAGAAAAATAGGAACCACCTTTGGTGGGAAGGTAACAGCATTCCATGCGCCTTGGGCATCTAGTCATGCCGACCGCATGACCACGCAGACGTCTTCAGGCAGCGCTGGCTCTTCGGCTTTGAAATAGAAATGAGCATCACCCCCTAGAGTCAGGAACAACTAGTACATATGTGCAAGGGGAACCTTTACCTAAAATGTGACTTACTGCATACTATGAACCCAGCCAATATATCACTTTATGGTTTGGTGAGTTATGCATGCTTAGACCACCAGGTTAACTGAGCAACAGTGACTAAGTAAACCATGGATTTGTGTGCTGTAGGAACACCAAAGCCTCACAATGATTTAGGTTGCAGCCTTCTGCCAACGTAGCAGAAATTTTCACAGTATGTGCACAATATTTTAGCCATCCCAGTTTCTTGTTATGTCTTTGTCTCACATCTTTCATCAAATTATATTTTTTGAGATCAAGAAGCTTGCAAGTCCGAGGAATTTCAGTTGGAAATAGCTGGAAAGGCCTGAGGAACAATGGCGTGATCTTTATCCCCATTTTGAAGCTTATAATTGATGGGACAATGACCTACCCAAGAATACAGCTGGTTTCTCTTCTTAATTTTTAAATTATTTAATATATAGCATAATAAGAAGGCAACCAATGAACTGTTAAACTTCCTGTGGCCATGAATATTAATATTTTATCTTATTAATTATTGTTGCTATCTGTATTTGCTATTGTAGATATATGGCTCTACTGCATTGTACAGCTGTTATAAATCTGATTATAACATTAATCTTAATAGTATTTTATTTTTGTATCTCATCCTGGCTGTCAGTAGCATGAGAGAAGGGTGATCTATAGATATGGCAGGGGTTTTCCTTCATGGATTTTCAGAGTAAAGAGCTACTAGGCCTTGTAATAAAGTCTCAGACAAGGAGAGTTCTTAAGACTTGTAGTCTTGATCTGAATCTGACCGGACACAGGTAAGAGCCCATTTACGGACTTACATTGTGGCGCTGAGAGTGGCCAAACGCCACCATTGTGCCACTCTCATAGCATCCGCAGATAACCGCCCTGCTGCCCTGTTTAGGGTGACCCGCTCCCTCCTTCAACAGAGGGTGCGGGAAGCCCCATTACAGGGTAGAGCAGAGGAATTTGTGATTTATCTGCAGGAGAAAATCGCTCAGATCCAGAACGAGTTAGTCTCCATTGATAGCCCAGTGGGATTGCACGAGGCGGATCTTGGTTGGGAGGAGTTTGACTCTGTTACTTCCGAGGATATGGACAGGTTACGTGGCCGACTGCGAGCCACCACATGTTTATTGGACCCGTGTCCCTCCTGGCTTGTACTGGCATCCTGGGAGGTGACACGAGGCTGGCTCCAAAAGGTTGTCAACACTTCTTTAAGTAAGGGTTTCTTGCCTGCCTCCCTTAAAGAGGCCATGGTGAGGCCCCTCCTGAAGAAGCCCTCTTTGGACCCAGCTTTATTAGCCAACTATCGTCCCGTCTCCAACCTTCCCTTTCTGGCGAAGGTTGTAGAGAGTGTGGTGGCACAACAGTTTCCCCGTCACCTGGAGGAAGTTGATTATCTAGACCCGCACCAGTCCGGCTTTCGGCCCGGGCATAGCACCGAGACGGCATTGGTCGCGTTGGTAGATGATCTCTGGAGGGCCAGAGATGGGGGTTGTTCCTCCATCCTGGTCCTATTAGACCTCTCAGCGGCTTTCGATACCATCGACCATGGTATCCTATTGCATCGGCTGGGGGGGTTGGGGGTGGGAGGCACCGTTTTACGGTGGTTCTCCTCCTACCTCTCCGGTCGATCGCAATTTGTGTTGGCAGGGGAGCAGAGGTCGACCTCGAGACCCCTCACATGTGGGGTGCCCCAGGGGTCGGTCCTCTCGCCTCTCCTGTTCAACACATATATGAAGCCGCTGGGTGAGATCATCCGTGGTTTTGGGGTAGAGTACCACTTCTACGCTGATGATACACAGTTGTATATATCTACCCCAAACCACCCCAACGATGCCGTAGTGGTGATGTGCCAGTGCCTGGAACCCGTGCGGATCTGGATGGGAAGTAACAGACTCAGACTCAACCCATCTAAGACCGAGTGGCTGTGGTTTCCGGCCGCCCGATTCAACCAGTTGACTCCATCACTGGCCATAGGGGGCGAACACCTTACCCCTGTGGATGGGGCGCGCAACTTGGGTGTCCTCCTGGATACCCGGCTGTCCATGGAAGATCAAGTGACAGCCGTGGCCAGGAGGGCATTTTACCAGGTTCGCCTGGTACGCCAGTTGCGCCCCCTATTGGATCGGGATGCCCTTTGCACAGTCACTCATGCCCTCGTGACATCCCGACTGGACTATTGTAACTCTCTCTACATGGGGCTCCCCCTGAAGTGCACCCGAAGACTTCATCTGGTCCAGAATGCAGCCGCGCGAGCAATAATGGGGACCGCTAGGTACACCCATATAACACCTATCTTGCGCGAGCTGCACTGGCTGCCTGTCGTCTTTCGGGTGTGCTTCAAGGTGTTAGTTATCATCTTTAAAGCGCTCCATGGCACGGGACCTAGTTATCTACGGGATCGGATTCTGCCCCACACATCCCTGCGACCGATCCGCTCCCACGGAGAGGGACTACTCCGGGTGCCGTCCACTAGGCTATGCCAGCGGGCGACGCCCAGGGGAAGGGCCTTCTCTGTGGTGGGCCCAGCCCTCTGTAACGACCTTCCCCCCGAAATTAGAACAACAACGGACCTCCGCTCCTTCCATCAAAAACTTAAAACACACTTTTTCTGCTTGGCCGGCCTAGGTTAGGCTCCCGTCTTTTTATAGGGCTTTAGGGGTTTTAGTATAATTTAATTTAAGGGATTTTAGCGCAGGGACAATTGTTTAATTCGTTTCTTAACTATTTATTTTTTCTATGTATTTTATATTGGTTTTATTCCCTGTGCACCGCTCCGAGTCCCTTCGGGGAGAGGAGGCGGTATATAAATAAATTTATTATTATTATTAAACCCCCAAATGCCACCTCTGGCTGGCCATGCCCACCCCACCCTGCCCCTCCCATCCACCCCATCCCTCCCAGGAGTCTCCATTATGCCAGGTAAGTGCAGAGTCACGTGGAGATTTGGGAAGGGGAGGAGAACGGGCCTACCAGAGATTCCGGAAGTCCAGAAATGGACCTTTTTCTGGGCTCTGGAGGGCCTCCAGAGCCTGGGGGAAGCAGTTTTTGCCCTCCCAGAGGCTCAAGGAAAGCCTCCGGAGCCTGGGGAAGGAGAAAAATGCTTCTGCCACCATGGTTCAGGAGGTTGACTAGGCCATGCCCACCATGGCCATGCCCACCCAGCAGCAGTGCAGCAAACCCGTTGCTGCAATTTTTGAAGCCCACCCCTGCAGTGGTGGGTTCCTACTGGTTCAGACCAGTTTGGTCGAACTGGTAGTGGTTTGGTAGCTTGGGTTGCTGGAACCAGCAGCAACACAGGCCTGCCACGCCCCTGAAACAGTTCTCCTACAGTAGCGCCATCTTGATTTCGGTTCTGCACACAATTTTCCTTGCACAAATGTAATTTCTTCCCCATTTTTTTAATGTTTTGTGCATGCACAGACCTATTTATTTGCAAATGCGCACACGTGCGGACCGAACCAGCAGTAATGCTGACAACAACCCACCCCTACACCCCTGGCTGTGATTGTATTAAGCGTTGACTTTAACTTTTTAAAATTTTACTTGCATTAATTGGACATCTCTTTACCCTTTTCTAGAACTTGGTCATGGGCCTGATTTGATCACATAATTTATCTCTGACCATCTAACCCTAGCACAGCACAGTATATCATCAATAAAGCTGGTATCTTATACCTACTTGCCTGAGAGGACATGTACTTAACTCAGTGGAATTTATATCTAAGTTGGCCTTCAGGGGATTTTGCATTATTATACCCCACTTTTAGCCTGATTGAACTTATTGGAACTTTATCTCTGAGAAGACAAGCATAAAGGTAAAAGGTAAAGGTTCCCCTCGTACATGTGTGCTAGCCGTTCCTTACTCTAGGGGGCGGTGCTCATCTCCATTTCAAAGCCAAAGAGCCAGCACTGTCCGAAGACGTCTCCGTGGTCATATGGCCGGCATGATTAAATGCCGAAGGTGCACGGAACGCTGTTACCTTCCCACCAAAGTGGTCCCTATTTTACTACTTGCATTTTTACATGCTTTCGAACTGCTAGGTTGGCAGAAGCTGGGACAAGTAACGGGAGCTCACTCCGTTATGCAGCACTAGGGATTCGAACTGCCGAACTGCCGATCTTTCTGATCGACAAGCTCAGCTTCTTAGTCACTGAGTCACCACGTCCCATTGCATTACACCTTCATTTCCATACATTCTTAATTAGAAAATAAATTCATTTAAGGAGAAAAACCTCATCTTTTCCAGGCATTCTAATCATGATTTAGGCTTTTAGCAAGAGCAGGCCTCCTTTTGGTGGACAAAGGCTGAACTTGACAAGTTTCAGAGGGTGACTTTGGAGGAATGTTCTAGACATTTTTAAAATTCTGACTGGATTCAGAAGCTCTGGTGTCAGAGCTTATGTTACAGTTTTCATTTATTTCTTAATTCAGAGCATCCAGAAACTATCCTGTCAGTTTTCAGCTGTCATGGGTGAGGGGAGAGCTCTGATTAGGCACCCAAAGAAGACTTTGAAGCTGTAGGCTATTCATCCAGAGAATGCCCTTTTTTCCCTCCATTATCAGTATATTTCTTTTCCTCTTGTTTCAGCTATAGCTGTTCTTAAGAGGGGATTTGCTACTTGGCAACTTAATTTAAATATGAATGTTTTACTATCAGTTGCCCCTTCACCCAAACCAAGCTCATAAAGACATTCCCTGTCATTTGCATTGCTGGAAGATACCCTGCCATATAAAGTAGTTGCAACTAAACTACAGCAGCTGTGCACTGTCTCCAAAAAGAATTATGGGGTATGTCCTGAATGTGTGGCATTGCTTTGTGAGGATTTGCAGCACTACAGTTTAGTCACAACAAAAAAGGCTGAGTGTTACCTGTACAACCACCGGCTCTGAAGGCCAAGATTTCTGCCCACAGTCAATATACTTTCTTCTTCTTCTTCTCCTTCTCCTTCTCCTTCTCCTTCTCCTTCTTCTTCTTCCTCTTCCTCTTCCTCTTCTTCTTCTTCTCCTCCTCCTCCTCCTTCTCTTTCTTCCTCCTCTTCTTCTTCTTCTTCTTCTTCTTCTTCTTGACTTTTCATATCCAGTTTTAATTCCTCACCTACGTTATATAAATAATTACTTTTGCCTACACTATTGGCAAGACATTTATTTACTCCTGTGTTTAAGAAACAATTACGCACAGTGATACTGAAAACCCATCCTGTCAAAATTGCCAGATTGTTCTCCAAAAATTTACACGCAGGCAGCCAAAAAAAACATATAATCATTTAACTCTAAAAGAGCAGTACTCAAGGGTATCTTATTGTTCATAGGATGCATCACAGTTAAAAACAATGCCAAATTGAACAGCATAGCAAATGTCATTGTGGTGAACATAATGCATTTTTTTTTTTTAAATGAAAATACAATTAGTGGATTATTACAAAGCATACAGTGTATTTAATGCTTGGAAAGTATTATGGGCTAGCACTGGACATAAATGTTCTAGTATCTAGAGATAGTGGGTGATAGTTTGGTTTCCCCACCAATTTAAAATCTGAATTAATTCCATGAATCTCTGATTTATTTTATTTATTTATTTTATTTTATTAAATTTATACCCCTCCCTTCTCCTTGTTAGGACCCAAGGCGGCGCACAGGCATTATTAAAAACTCCAAAATACAATAAATATCAGTTAAAATGAATTAAATTAATTGACCCGTGCTAAAACCCATGTTAAAAACCATTAGCAAATTATAATTTGTTTTTGTTTTTTTTAAAAAGTCAGAAACGGGGGATATCCTAGGCTGGCTTGCTGAAATAAATACGTCTTAAGACGTTGGCGGAAGAGGCGGAGGTCCGAGATAGTGCGAAGGTCGGGGGGTAGGTCATTCCAGAGGGCCGGGCCCGCCAGAGAGAAGGCCCTTCCCCTGGGTGTCGCCAACCGGCATTGCCCCGCCGACGGCACCCGGAGAAGGCCCTCTCTGTGGGAGCGGATCGGATGAAGGGATGTATGATGCCCCGAACATGAGACAGATTTACCTTGGGTTTGCTACAAACATAATAATAATAATAATAATAATAATAATAATAATAATAATAATAATAATAATAATAATAATAATAATAATAATAATAATAATAATTTAATTTATAACCCGCTCTCTCTCCCAGAAGGGACTCGAGGCGGGGCACAGGGAATTTAAAATACATATAAAATACAAACAGTATACAATAATAAAATGAAATTAAACTAACTAACCCTGCTCTAAAATCCCATATTAAAACTAACCCCAATCTAAAAAGAGACTACCCTAGGCCGGCCAAGCGAAACAGATGTGTCTTTAATTTTAGGCGGAAGGAGCGGAGGTCTGTGGTTGTCCTGATATCGGGGGGAAGGTCGTTCCAGAGGGCTGGGCCCGCCACAGAGAAGGCCCTTCCCCTGGGCGTCACCCGCTGACAAAGTCTAGTGGACGGCACCCGGAGAAGTCCCTCTCTGTGGGAGCGAATCGGCCGTGAGGATGTATGGGGCAGGATCCGATCCCGCAGATAGCTAGGTCCCGAGCCATGGAGCGCTTTGAAGATGATGACTAACACCTTGAAGCGCACCCGGAAGACGACAGGTAGCCAGTGTTACGTGGGTGAACCTAGAGGCTCCCATTATTGCTCGCGCGGCTGCATTCTGGACCAACTGAAGTCTCCGGGTGCACCTCAAGGGGAGCCCCATGTAGAGAGAGTTGCAATAGTCCAGTCGGGATGTCACGAGAGCATGAGTGACTGTGCGAAGGGCGTCCCGATCCAATAGGGGGCGCAACTGGCGTACCAAGCGAACCTGGTAAAACGCCCTCCTGGCCACGGCTGTCACTTGATCTTCCATGGACAGCCGGGTATCCAGGAGGACACCCAAGTTGCGCGCCCCATCCACAGGGGCAAGATGTTCGCCCCCTATGGCCAGCGATGGAGTCAGCTGGTTGAATCGGGCAGCCGGAAACCACAGCCACTCGGTCTTGGTCGGGTTGAGCCTGAGTCCGTTACTTCCCATCCAGATCCGCACGGCTTCCAGGCACTGGCACATCACCGCTACGGCATCGTTGGGGTGGTTTGGGGTAGATATATACAGCTGAGTATCATCAGCGTAGAGATGATACTCTACCCCAAAACCACGGATGATCTCGCCCAGCGGCTTCATGTATGTGTTGAACAGGAGAGGCGAGAGGACCGACCCCTGAGGCACCCCACATGTGAGGGGTCTCGGGGTCGACCTCTGCTCTCCTGTCAACACAAATTGCGATCGGCCAGAGAGGTAGGAGGAGAACCACCGCAAAACGGTGCCTCCCACCCCCAACCCCCCCAGCCAATGCAATAGGATACCATGGTCGATGGTATCGAAAGCCGCCGAGAGGTCTAACAGAACCAGGATGGAGGAGCAACCCCCATCTCTGGCCCTCCAGAGATCATCCACCAACGCGACCAATGCCGTCTCGGTGCTATGCCCGGGCCGAAAGCCGGACTGGCACGGGTCTAGATAATCAACTTCCTCCAGATGACGGGGAAACTGTTGTGCCACCACACTCTCAACAACCTTCGCCAGGAAGGGAAGGTTGGAGACTGGACGATAGTTGGTTAATAAAGCTGGATCCAGAGAGGGCTTCTTGAGGAGGGGCCTCACCATGGCCTCTTTTAGGGAGGCAGGCAAGGAACCCTCACTCAAGGATGCGTTGATAACCTCTTGGAGCCAGCCTCGTGTCACCTCCCAGGATGCCAGTACAAGCCAGGAGGGACACGGGTCCAATAAACATGTGGTGGCTCGCAGTCACCCACGTAACCTGTCCTTATCCTCGGAAGTAACGGAGTCAAACTCCTCCCAAACAAGATCCCCCTCGTGGCAATCCACTGGACCAGCAATGGGGGCTAACTCATTCTGTATCTGAGCGATTTTCTCCTGCAGATAAGACACAAATTCCTCTGCTCTACCCTGTAAGGGGGCTTCCCGCACCCTCTGTTGAAGCATGATATTTGTGCCAGCCACTGTAAGAACTCTACTACCATAGGAACCTAAGGTATTCAAGAGCCATGGAGTGTTGGTTGAATGTATCTAAGCCTCAACTTGAACTTGCTTTTTATTTGACTTGGGTTCAATTTTCTATCAGTTCAAAGTCAGAGTTGTTATTTTGAGAATGAAATTAGAGGTCCTTAATTTATTATTATAAAATTTGTTTTCCACCCATCTTACTGGAGGGATACTCTGAACGCTAAGAAAAACCTCAGAATGGACTAGATTAATTATTCCCATTCCTTATCACAACGAATTAGTTGGAATTCTCATCCTCACAGAATCTCCATAACTTCTGTACATTATACAGAACCTCCAATATTAAATATTCATGCATTTTGTATGCTGTTGCCACCTTTTTCTCCCACAAGGCAAAGAAGTATTTCTGCACTGCACAACAATTGTTAATAATTCTCCAGTGAGGGATCACTCTCCAAAGCACCTGAGGGTAGAACAAGAAGCAATGGGTGGAAACTAATCAAGGAGAGAAGCAACTTAGAACTGAGGAGAAATTTCCTGACAGTTAGAACAATTAATCAGTGGAACAGCTTGCCTCCAGAGGTCGTGAATGCCCCAACACTGCAAGTCTTCAAGAAGATGTTGGATAGCCACTTGTCTGAAATGATACAGGGTTTCCTGCCTAGGCAGGGGGTTAGACTAGAAGACCTCCAAGGTCCCTTCCAACTCTGCTATTGTATTGATCATTAAGAACAGCAACAATGATAAGGGTTTTTTCCCCTTGTTCTCTAGTAGCAATTATTTTTGCAATGAAACAAAATAAGTACATAACCCCTGACTAACCACTGGATGCTGGATTGGGAGGCAGATGGGGAAACCTGTCTGTTGATGTGACTGTGGAGGATGGGGAGATGCCACCTTGCCTTCTAACAGGAGGAGAGAAACATTGGGCGATGGGAGGACTCCTACCCAAAACTCCACAATTTTTCCTCTGGAACAGAAGCTTAGCCTATAGTGAAGGAACAGCTTCCCAAACTCCTCAAAAACCTAGCAATACTTGTGTGTGGAAGTTGCCTTTGTTTTTGAAGCAAGTTTGCATGTACAGTTGACAGACACAGGGAAATGGTGGTGAAGATACTATATGGCTCTTCAGATGTTGTTGAACTGCAGCTCACAGCCATCTCAAAGCCCAAGGTATTTCATCTGGGAAATAACTCTTACGTTTGGAAATGTCAACCAGGATGCAATTGAAGGAGGAGATTTCTGTGAGCCTGTGATGGCAAAAAACAAACAAAACCGATAACACTTTTCCCGACAACTTTTAAGGAAAGGCATCAGCATTTGGGAGCCACAGCTGAGTTCATCAGATGATACTATAATATGTCAATCAGTTAGTTGCTGATAATAATTATTAATGAAGCAAGAATATATGCCTTAAGCCGTAGAAGATGCTGGATGAGGGCATTTCATTGCATGAATTAGCTCCAAATTTTTGTTTTAGATTGAAATCCAAAGCAGGTGGTAGAGATGTTTAACTGTTTAGAGTTTTGTTTTTTCTTCTTCTCATGTCTGACACTTTTCTGAAATGCAAGATAATAAGAAACACAGACTGACGCATTGCAGTCAACAAAGGACCAATGTTTGCTTACAAAGATTGCATTCATTAATGTCCTAAAATAATGGAGATACTATTTCCAACCACTTAAAAATAACTTATGGAGCAGTCTTTTCTTGTTCCTGTTGTGGGATGTGAACAAATATAGACTCCCAAAGGAAAGTTTGTCATCAGACCAGTATGCCACATTATTTTTAAAATTCATGACAAATCTGCTGTTGTGCAGGTCATCTGAAGGAAACTTCAGCAACTCAAGAAAATGACTACCCGTGCACAATATGGAAGATATGTGTTTCTATTAATACGTAGTACTAAAATTCACATCAGACTTCCGAGAAGGAGCGTGATCATCTGAGAAATGCTTGTGATGAGGATGAAAGGTAAGTAACTAACAGATACAAATACCAAATTACTAATTGAATTGAATTAAAAACATTCAAAAATACAAGTACCAAAATAAAGGAGGGGTGGGCTTTCCTGCATTGAAATAATTTCCTATAAAGCAGAGGCAGTCTTGGGTTAAGTCTCAAGCAGGCACTAGCTTAGAGCACAAAGCTTAGGAGATACCAATGCCATCCCTCCTTCTGAAAACAAAGGCTATTCTAAAAATGTAAATCATGGCATTGACAGGTGGTGATGCCATCAGTCAATGTGGCCTGGTGCACCATGTACCCATGACCTGGCACCACTTTAAGGAATAGGTTCTGTAGTCTACAGCTCCTTCACTGAAAGCGCATAGTGGTTAAACTCTTGTAGAATTTAAATTGGGAGAGAAGGGAGAAGACAAGAAGGTTATGCAAGTTACATTGGAGACAGAATACAAGTATGTTAGTAATTAAACTTATTCATTAATAGCTCTAATGTATTAAAAAACCCATTGTGCTTGCTAGGTCTTTGAGATGGCCTGAAACCTTTTGACTTGTGTATATGAGTTAGAATAGAATAACAGAGTTGGAAGGGACCTTGGAGGTCTTCTAGTCCAACCCCCTCCTTATGCAGGTAACTCTATACCACTTCAGACAAATGGCTATCCAACATCTTCTTAAAGACTTGCAGTGTTGGAGCATTCACAACTTCTGGAGGCAAGCTGTTCCACTAATTAATTGTTCTAACTGTCAGGAAATTTATCCTTAGTTCTAAGTTGCTTCTCTCCTTGATTAGTTTCCACCTATTGCTTCTTGTCCTGCCCTCAGGTGCCTTGGAGAATAGCTTGACTCCCTCTTCTTTGTGGCAGCCCCTGAGATATTGGAACACTGCAAACATGTCTCCCCTAGGCGTTCTTTTCATTCAACCAGACATACCTAGTTCCTGCAGCAGTTCTTTATATGTTTTAGCCTCCAGTCCCCTAATCATCTTTGTTGCTCTTCTCTGCACTCTTTCTAGAGTCTCAACATATTTTAATACAATAATACAATAGC
Organism: Rhabdophis nuchalis; assembly: GCA_039707465.1. NCBI lineage: Eukaryota > Metazoa > Chordata > Lepidosauria > Squamata > Natricidae > Rhabdophis > Rhabdophis nuchalis. The sequence continues at coordinate 171,140,555 of CM077643.1, forward strand.
AGAGTTGGAAGGGACCTTGGAGGTCTTCTAGTCCAACCCCCTGCCTAGGCAGGAACTTATACCATTTCAGACAAATGGCTATCCAACATCTTCTTAAAGCCTTCCAGTGTTGGGGCATTCAAAACCTCTGGAGAAGTTGTATTTTTTATATCATGGCAACCAAAAAGTTGAACAATCTCGCTCAATTGGGCTGGTAAAGGTTCTCTGTTCCCAAGCCACTACTCTGAGATTGAAGATAGAATGTATCAAATACAATAATAAACTAAAATACTAAAATGTCGGTTTGGTGTAGTGGTTAAAGTGCTGATTAGAAACTGAAAAGCCATGAATCTTAGTCTTCTTATAATGAAAATTCATTGAATTTTCAAATGCAAAAATAAAACTGAGATAAGGCCTAGGGGAGACATGTTAGCAGTGTTCCAATATCTCAGGGGCTGCGACAAAGAAGAGGGAGTCAAGCTATTCTCCAAAGCGCCTGGGGGCAGAACAAGAAGCAATGGGTGGAAACTAATCAAGGAGAGAAGCAACCTAGAACTAAGGAGAAATTTCCTGACAGTTAGAACAATTAATCAGTGGAACAGCTTGCCTCCAGAAGTTGTGAATGCTCCAACTCTCAGTTTTATTTTTGCATTTGAGTATTGTATTGACACTTGCTGGTAAGATGCAGATGCTTCAAAGAACTCCAAATATCTCTGTTTAAAAAAATTCATATCTACAACTTAATTATTTAACTTAGTTATTACCTTGCATCACGGAAGACGTTGGAGAGTTAGTTAAGCATCTTTCAATCTTGTTGAATTCCCAGTAAATTCGTGCACAGATGCTTTACTGCAGGGGTGTCAAACTCGCAATGATACATTGTTGTCATGTAACGTATCACAGCTTTTTTCCCCTTCACTAAACTGGAAGCGGGCGTGGCCAGTGTGTGATGCATCCGGCCCGTGGGCCACAAGTTTGACACCCCTGCTTCTTTAGTGTTACAGTAAGCGGCGGTTCTGCTATTGTGTAGTTTTTCTAAAACAATGTCACAGGGTAAAATGATAGCAACTCTACTTTTAACAGAATAACAGAGTTCTATAAAGTCACATTTGTTCCATAAGTGGATGGATGGATGGATGGATGGATGGATGGATGGATGGATGGATGGATGGATAAAAAAACAATTTACTGCTGGTTCAGCCTGTTATTAATTAGCCATGGAAATCCTATCTTAATGATAATGATGGTCTCCTGAGTGGCTGCTGGCCGACATTCATTCACTCTGTTTTTGGAAGATACTATTTGTGTCTATGAGATAAATAGCATGGTACGGCCACTTCTCTTAACTTGTACAATTTGAAGTGTCTTCTTGGGTTAAAGGATTCAAACTAGGACAGCATCAAAATGCAGTAAACAACCGATCACATGGCTGCACACTGTAAGCTAAGAGGTCATTTCTGGAGGGGGGGGGGAAGTGCAAAGCTTTAAAAAGATCTCAGAAGAAACGAGAGACCGAACCAATCTCAAATGCAAGGATGAGCTCATCCCTCATTTCGAGATGCCGACTGTAGTGGGGGGGGGGGGGGGGAAGAGAGCATGGAGACTATTTTGGCTGCAGGTATGCTCAGATGATTGGCTCACTGTCGAGAAAGGAATGTGCTTCTTTTATAAATGGCCACTCGGCTTTTGAAGTGAAATTATACCACAAGCAGCAAGTGACTAGGCTTACCCAGGTCCCATATTTCAGGTTTCTGAGCTTCCACTCCACATTGTATTTGAAATGGAACACCTGCCAAGCATTGATGAGCAGGCTAGTTACTTGGAAAGGGATATCTCTCTTCGCTGTAGCAAGAAGGGTCCAACTGGTTGCAAAACACTGTGGCCCAGGGATGCAGCTAAACAATTTTGAAGACTGAACTTAACAAACCTGGATGTGTATACATGCACATCGCGCACACACACATTTGCTTCATTCACGCGGCTTTCATTTCTCGCTTGTCCCGTGCTACCGTTCCCTCTTTTATAATGGGTTCACAGACCCACAAGGTTGCATTGCCCTAGTTTAAAGCAAAAAGGGGAGAGATCAGGAAATATATATATATATGTGGGGATGGTGTGTGTGTGTGTGTGTGTGTATGTGTTAGTTTTATGAACTGATCAATAAATAAATCAGAGAGACTAGGATAGATCTATTTCGAGCTTTTTAGCTCTCATCAGCTAGTCATACTCTTACTGGGATTCGAACCTGGGCTGTATTGCATATCAGGCAGGAGCCTGTAACCATTCAGCCAGCCTGGCTCTCCTAATTGCATCAGCTGAGACAGGAGGATTAGTATCTATAAATGTTCCAAATATATATATATATATATATAAGGCTTATGAGCTGATCAATAAATAAACCTAATACACATATTTTAAAAATTACACAACAGAACTCATGGCTTTCTGTCTAGATGGTCTCTGGTGATGAGCCAAAAGGCAGAAAAGGAAACAGTATGCTTCCTCCTTTAATTGGGGCCCTAATAGGGTATATATATATGTGTATATATATATATATATATATATATGTCTTTGGTTGTTCGGGTTTTCTCCCGCGTAGAATTGGAAGTATCTTCACGACGTTTCGATGAAATCTCATTCATCATCTTCAGGCTGGTGCTTCGGGCTTGGTGCTTCCAGAAACGTCGTGAAGATACTTCCAATTCTACGCGGGAGAAAACCCGAACAACCAAAGACCTACATACAAACACCCGCGAAAACCTCAGAAAACATTATATATATATATATATGTAGATTTTGGTTTATTCGGGTCTTTTCCCGTGTAAAATTAAAGGTGTTTTTGCAACGTTTCGATGGGATCACCCCCATCATCATCAGGCTTTGGCTTCTGCCTTTTGCAAATGAACTGCATTTGAAATGGCAGTTTTTCTGTAAGTGGAGGTGGGAGGGGTTGGAATGTTGGCTCTGCTACTTTTAAACCGATTGGTTGGCTGATTTGCCACATCCTGATTGGTAGCTGGAGTTTGTTGAGAGTGATTGATGATGGTGTCAGTGTTTGTGGCCGGGACTTGTTTAGTGGCTGGGACTCGTTTAGTGGCCAGGGTTTGTTTAGTGTCCGGGACTCGTTTAGTGGCCAGAGCTGGTTTCCAGATGTCTGGCAGGCGGGAGGCATCATCGCGTCTGTTCATATTTTGGGGATGTTTTTCTATTTCAATAGCTTCCATAATCATTCTCCTGTTGGAGTGTTCAGTCCTGGAGAGCAATTTGGTTTTTTCAAAGTCAATTTGATGACCTGTTGCTTGGAAGTGCTGGAAGAGGGAGGAAGTATTTACTTGTCTTTTAACAGAATTCTTATGCTCTGAGATACGTGCACTAATTCTCCTATTAGTTTGTCCAATGTATGTGGACGAGCAGACTTTGCATGGTATTTCATAGACTCCTTGGTTTTCTAGCTGGATTTTGTCTTTGGGGTTCCTTAAAATGTTGGCAATTTTTTGGTTAGTGTCGAAGGATGTCTTTATATTGTGTTTGTGGAGAATTTTGCTGATTTTATCAGTGGTACCTTTAATATAGGGGAGGAGAGCGATGCCATTGTCTTGTTCTGTGTTTTGGATCTTGGGGGGTGTCTGCTTTTGGATTAGTTTGGTGATTGTGTTTCTTTGGAAACCATTAGAGATTAATATCTTTGTGAGGGTTTGTAATTCATTTTTCAGGTGGTCTTTGTCAGCTAGGCGTTTGGTTCTGGAGATGAGGGTCTTGGCTACAGAGTTGATCTGTGCAGGGTGGTGATGTGATTGTGCGTTTAGGTAGCGGTTTGTGTGTGTTTTTTTCCGGTAGATGGTGTGTCCTATATATATGGGAAGAAGCAAAAGAAAAATAAATAAATAAAATAAAACTAACACACACACACACGTGCCTCATTTTTTATATTTTAAAGTCAGTTAGGAATAAAAAGGACATTTGTGTTTGGATATTTGGGGAGGGTGGGGGAGAGGAATCTATGTAGATTTTGTTTTGTTTCATTCTAGCCAAACAGGGCAAATGGGGCAGTTCTTAATTCATCATCTGTAGAACCTCAGGAGAAATGGCACTCAGGATACTGATAGTTTCGAGGTTGCAAGAGTGAACCATAACTGACTGGTGTCCACACCATGTAACTCCAATTTATATTTTCAGATATATATTTTGGCCTTTTTTTCATTATTAAACATATTCCTTCACTCCCCTGTATGTATTTGTCAGATGCGCTCAAGGTGAGACTACCTTCATTCAAACCTATTGTATTCATCCCTTTTCTCTTAGGCTCATCAGCATGCAACATATCTATTTTTCATTTCATTTCCTGCTTTTTCCCATTTACTTCTCTATTCCAAGTCACAATATCCCCTATGCCAGGGGTCCCCAACCTTTGCAACTTTAAGTCTGAAGCTTTGCTGGCTGGAGAATTCTGGGAGCTGAAGTCCTTCAGACTTAAAGTTGCAAAGGTTGGGGACCCCTGCCCTATGCCATAGTGGGTACCATATGGACCATACAGATTTCCTTCCACCTCCTATTCATAGCTTTGGTTAATTATGGGTTTCATATAGGATGCTTTATTAAAATAAAGAACAGACTTGGTTTTTGGCATCAGCCACATTCTGCAATTGGTAATTTCTGCTAATGGTACCAACAGTATTTATTTATTTATTTATTTATGTATTTATTCATTATGGCCAGCATCTATCCATTGAAACTCTGGGCCAAGGACTTGCCAGGTGTCATTGTTTCACCAAAGGGATTTTGAACATGCCCTACCAGATCTGGTAGGATACTCGTACCAACACATTTAGACCAATATGCTGAAACATAACCAAAGTCGTATTTTTCCCCTCAAGCATGCTTTCTTGCTATTCTACACAAGATACAATCTCTAGTTTGAAGATGGTCTTGCAAATCTAGATCTACATACTGTCTAATCAACTAATAAGTATATGCAATGTATTAACACACATTAGGATACTTCCATTTTTATTTTATTTTTGCTAATGGAGGCTCTCCTGCTGTAGTTGAATCCAATTCTAATAATGTTTTCCCTTATAAGCTATGATAAGAAGATAAGATAGCCTTTATTGTCTTTTTTTTCTGCGAACACACTGGCACACATTAAAAAATGAAATGCTGATGTTCTTTCTCAAAATAATACACACACACACACACATATCAGTGGTGAAATTCAATTTTTTTACTACTGGTTCTCTGGGCGTGGCTTGATGGGCATGGCAGGGGAAGGATCCTGCAAAATCTCCATTCCCTCCCCATTCCTGGGGGAAGAATATTGCAAAATCTCCATTCCCACCCCACTCCAGGGGAAGTTTACTATGAAATCCCCATTTCCTCCCAATCAGCTGGGACTCGGGAGGCAGAGAATAGATGGGGCAGGGCCAGTCAGAAGCGGTATTTGCCAGTTCTCTGAACTACTCAAAATTTCTCCAGAACCTGTCAGAACCTGCTGAATTTCACCCCTGACACACATACCTATTAATCACAGCCCATCTTAAATACTTAGCAGAAAAAAGAGTCGTGAGATTTAACAAGGTTGATCCTTTATGGTACAAAGCTATTACAGATCTAGTTGTTCTGCTTCGGATACGGTGAAGCCTCCTCCCAGAAGGCAACAAATGATGAGTCTGTATATGTATGTCTGTGTGTATGTGTGTGTTTACACATATTTACATTCACCAAAAGCCACAACCGCCTCCGAAAAATGGCAAGATCAAGATAAAAAGTAATTGGAGTAGTAATAACAAAGGCTTAATATTATATCCATATTAAAAAGGTGTGCCCTTTATAACATTATTTTTGTACGTACAGTACATACGAAAAACTCTTCTCTCACACATACACAAACCACTCCGTTATCTATAAGTACACAAAGACAGATCCTCCCTCCTTCCAACAGAAATAGGAAAAGAACAGGATGAACAACACAACCAGAATGAAGACAGATTAAGAGAATAAGCAGCAGCCCCAGAAGCTAAGAAGAGGACCAAAAATGGATAGCGAGGAAGCAAGGGTTAAGAGTTCCCGATTAAAGGGCAGTTACATAAACAACAAGCTGCAAGCTTTTTCTTTCTCAACTATATGACCTGTCTCCCTACTGTCTCCTTAAAAGACAATTAGAACACAAATCAAACATTTCTCTGCCCTAATATATATATACTGGAATATTTTGGTTCTAAATCTAATTTGGTTACTAGACTTTGTACCGCCATCCTTTCTATTTCAATAAATCTTGCTAAAGAAATTCAGTGAAATCAGGTGGGGAATTCTTTCAGTTTTAGGCTGCTTCCAAAGAGACCAGAGGAAGGAACAAAAGGAGATCTGGACCTGCCTTCAGAAGGAGAAATGCCTGAAAAGAAGGAAGAGAGGGGTGGAGATTCTATCCTCTCTTCTGCCTCACTAAGGACTCTTCTTGATGCTTACCTCCAGGGCTTGAAGCAGAGGTGGGTTCCTACCAGTTCGGGCCGGTTCGGTCGAACTGGTAGTAACTTGGCGGCCTGGGTCACTGGAACCGGCAGCGACCCAAGCCTGCCACGCCCCCAAACCGGTTCTCCTATAGTGCCACCATCTTGATTTCAAGTTTTGCACATGCGCAGAAAAAAATTCATTGCAGAAATGTAATTTTTTCCCCTTTTCTAATGTTTTGCACATGCACAGACCTTTTTGGTTGCAAATGTGCACGCACACATAATGCGCAATTTGGCATGTATGTGGGCGAAGCGAGCAAAAGGTTTTGCACACTGAATCAGCAATAATGCCGGCAGCAACCCACCCCTGGCTTGAGGTAACAAAAAAGTATGATGGTATATTCCCACCTCATTGCCATACCTTATTCTGTCCTGTAAGTAGAATTACCCTGAAATAAGAGATGGCGAGGAGGAAAGTTGTTAAATTAGTCACAGGGTTGTTACGTGAATCTGGCTTCCCCATTGACTTTGCTTGTCAGAAGATCACAAAAGGGGACTGCATGACTTTGGGACCATAAATACATGCCAGTTGCCAAGAGTCTGAATTTTGATCACCTGATCATGGGTCGCTAAGTGTGAAAAATTGTCATGTCACTTTTTTCATGTGCTGTTGTAACTTTGAACGGTCATTAAGTGAACCATTGTAAGTCAAGGACTACCTGTATTTTACGGTTGATATACTTACATTGTCCCAGGAAGACATTGGCGTCAATACAGTATGATCTTCGGGGACTTGGTTAATGGGGGAAATCGAAGAGAGAACAAGAAAGTTAGATGAAACTCAGGAGCTTGGAGCACTTCCCAGGAAACCCACCACAGATTGCACCATGGAACATAATTGCTGTCAAGAAAGTTTGATGAAACACTTAACTTTTGGGGAGCAGAAAATTGACTCAGAGGCAAACAATGTACTCAGGTAACTGAATTCCTGAGCTAACTTGGATGAAAATAATGTTGCCCATTGTATTTATGATTGAGCAATAAAGGTAGGTATGCCTACCGCAAACTCAGCACCACTGCAAATAGTGGGACTTTCTTGATAGCAATGATATGCTATGGTACAATCTGTGGTGGGTTTCCTAGGAAGTTCTCCAAGCTCCTGAGTTTCACCTAACTTTCTTGTTCTCTCTCCGATTTCCCCTGTCAACCAAGACCCCGAAGACCATACTGTGTTGACTCCAATGTCTTTCTGGGGCAACATAAATATATCAACATAAACAGAGAACTTAACAGCATGTTCTCCAAAATCAGCTGGCTGATGGGTTGCATATTGTATCACATGCCCTGCCTCCCCCTTATGTCAGAGTTCCAAGTAACACCCCCAACGAAAGAAGACTCCGAAGCCTGTGATTCCTCAAAGCTCCATTTTATTAGAGATGTCATATTGGCACATTCCGAATCTGAAAACTTCCAGGTTTTCCCCACCCAAACGAAAGTTCAAGTCCCTGCCCAGCACCCACATGTCCATCACATGGTCCAAGCAAAACACCGTCTCAACTGAAGGTGCCTCCCAGTCATGCCACTCCAGGTGCAGGGCAGGATGACCTTGACTCTCTGAGAAAGGAATGTTATTTAGACTATATCTACCCCACTCCTTATAACCCCCCCCATCCCAGTTTCCCACAGTAATAAATACGGCAGGCCTTAAGGCCCAGTGCAAAAGATGGCTTCCAGGCCTGGCTTCCTTGTAACCTTCAACCTGGTTTGTTTGGGGCCTGAATCTAGGGAGGGGAGGAGAGGGAGGGGGAGGAGAGGGGGAGTGGAAGGAAGGAAGGAAGGAAGGAAGGAAGGGGGAGGAGAGAGAGGGAAGGAAGGGGAGGAGAGGGAGGGGAGGGGAGGGAGGGAAGGGGAGGAGAGGGGGAGGAGAGAGAGGGAAGGGAGGGGAGGAGAGGGAGGGAAGGGGGAGGGAGGGAAGGAAAGGGGAGGAGAGGGGGAGAGGAAGGAAGGAAGGAAGGGGGAGGAGGGAGAGGGAGGGAAGGAAGGAAGAGGAGAGAGGGAGGGAGGCTAGGAAGGAAGAAAGAAAGGAGGGGGCGGGAGCATCATAACAATATTTATTTCATTTTATTTTTCCTGAAAAATCATTGTGTGTTATAAATGAATTACAATTGTAGCAGTTTGATACAGGATTCATCCCTGGCCCTGTGATTACTAATAGGTGAAATATTAGATCTGCTAATTATGAACTGTAATTGTATCATCAGAGATAAGTGAAATATCAGTATGACTTCCAGGTTTGTAAAACTCTTACAGTACATTCCAAAGTCAGCAGAATTCTAACACACAAAATTACTCATGATACTGTACCCTGTATACTTATTTTCCAACGCTGAAGTATAACAAAAGCATTCCCCCTGACTAAAGGAAGATAAATTAGGCTGTCAAATATTTGGCTGCATAGTGTGGCTGCTAACACCTGTTGGCCTGCTATTTTTGGCAACAGGCAGAAGAATCTGATTTAAGAGCATATTTTGCCACTGTTGCCTGAATGGTAAGCTCTTTTAGAACAAGTCTAACTAAGTTTAGAATCATGATATTACAATTTGTGAAATGCATTACACAAATACAAACAACATCATAAGCCATCACAGTGCTACAGCTGAAGCATCTGTTCTTTTAATTGAATTCTGTGACTTAATAAGGTGATTTGAATCTGTGGTTTTTTGATTTTATTCATATTTGTATCCCGCCCTTCTCCACGGAGGTTAATTTCTATGCACTTCCTGAAATGTGTCTTGCAACCCAAGAGATCTATAGGCTCTAGAATATTTCTCAACACGAGATCACATATTATAAAGGAATGTGTTAGAATATATTTACAACCTTTTGTTTAGAGACTGTTCAAAGTTACAATAGCACTGAAAAAAAGGACTTATCGACATTTTTCATATTTGCGACCATTGCAGCATCCTCATAGTCACGTAATCAAAAGTCGGATGCTTAGCAACTGACTCGTATTTATGACAGTTGCTGTCCAAAATATACAATACTCAGTGATTGTTATAGGATAAGATACTAAATAATCAAAATAAAGCATAATAGGATACTAAATAAAAGCAATTAACTTAAATCATGAGATATGAATAACAAAGTTATAGCTATAACTTAAGTTATAGTCATAATTTTGTTTGATTCGTGAGCCGCGGTGGCACAGTGGTTAGAATGCAGTACTGCAGTCTACTTCTGCCGACTGCCAGCTGCCAGCGATTTGGCAGCTCGAATCTCACCAGGCTCAAGGTTGACTCAGCCTTCCATCCTTTGGAGGTGGGTAAAATGGGGACCCAAATTGTTGGGGACAATATGCTGACTCTGTAAACCACTTAGAGAGGGCTGTGAAGCACTATAAAGCGGTATATAAGTCTAAGTGTCATTGCTATTGTCATTGTGCTCACTGTAATGAATTCCTGGCTGTCAAAAAACAAGTCTTGAAACCATGGTGGCTTAACTTGAGGTGTCCAGACTGGCAACTATGTAGATCATGGCTGGCTGGGAAAATTCTGGGAGTTGAAGTCCACAAGTTTTAAAATTGCCAAGTTTGGAGACCCCTGATGTAGTTGAAGCCTTCTTTGTCCCACTCATAGAATGTCAGCTCCTGTAAGAGAGAAGGAGAGATTCATTTTGGGAATAGGGGAGATGTCCCCATAGGGAGGAGCAAGCTCTTGCATCATGAATCCATATCTTCTGCCGAGGCTATTCTTCTGAGTGATGGAAAGCTTTTAATTGTAAGTGATACAATCATTAGAAACATAGACATGTGGGTGGTGATTACATGTAGATCACATGTTAATTTGCTTATGTAATGGAAAGGCTGCAGAGTAAGCACACCCTCTAGATAAGCTGTTAGATAGTGCTGGAGAAGAAGCAGAATGCATGGTTCATATGGGTGCCAAATGAATCATTCTCTTTAGGACTGTAGTCAGCCAGCCCTGGAAACCAAATTTAGATAGCAGGTTGAAATCCAGAGTGGCCAAAGTGGCATTCTCGGAAAAGCTAGGCATGAAGATGATGACAATAATTAAATCAAATAAAAATGAAATACATAGCTAGAGGAGACAGGTAGTTTGAAAACAATATACTGTATGTAAAAGTATATGCATCAGGAGTAGTATACACTTACCTTTCCTATCGGTTCACAAATGTGAGCGCCCACCTCCACGCATGCGTAGATCCTTCTGTGCATGCACTTTCGGCGAAAAAAGGCCTAAATGGGATAACATAGAGCCGGGCATGGGTGAGCTGAGCCTCCCACGATTTCTGCTATCGGTTTGGGCGATCTGGTCCGAACTGGTAGAATACCACCTCTCATATGTATGTATACTATGAGATGAACCTTGGAGTCCTATTGGACAATAGGCTTAAATATGAGCCAGCAGTGTGTGGCAGCAGCCAAAAAAGCTAATACAATCCTTGGTTGTATAAACAGAGTGATGGAATCAAGAATCATGTGACGTATTAGTACTGCTATATAAAACCTTAGTAATAATAATAATAATAATCTTTATTGTCATTGTAATAAGATTGTAATAAAATTACAATGAAATTGTATTCCAGACCATACCTGGAATACTGCACCCACTTTTGGTCACCACGTTATACAAAAGATGTTGAGACTTTGGGAAAAGTACAGAAAAGAGCAATTAAGATGACTAAAGGACTGGAGATCAAAACATATGAAGAACGGTTGCAGGATTTGGGTTTGGCTAATCTAGAGAAAAGAAGGACTAGAGGTGACATGATAGCAATATTTCAATATTTGAATGGCTGCCACAAAGAAGAAGGAGTCAACTTATCTTCCAAAGCACCTGAAGGCAGGTCAAGAAACAATGGATAGAAACGAATCAAGGAGAGAAGCAACCTGGAATTAAGGAGAAACTTCTTAACAATGAGGACAATTAACCAATGAAACAGCTTGTCTTCAGAGGTTGTAGGTGCTTCATCACTGGAGATTTTAAGAATAGACTGGACAGCCACCACTCTAAAATAGTATAGGGTTTCCTGCTTGAGCAGAGGGTTGGATTATTTATTTAATTAGATTTCTAGACCGCCCCCTCTCCCCGAAGGGACTCGGTGGGATTAGAAGATCCCTTCCAGATCTATTCTGAATTAATTAAAAAAGGGATCTTAAAATTATGTTTAATCAACTAGCTGTACCCAGCCACACATTGCTGTGGCCCAGTCTGGTTAAATGGCCAACCAATCTGTGTGTAGATCTACACCTGCACACACAAACACGTACACACAACCACCGTATAACCCCCAACCTACCTACCTACTGTATTTCTTCCTCTCTCCCTCTACCTACCTACCTACCTACCTACCTACCTATCTACTGTATTTCCCCCTCTCTCTATCACTCTACCTACCTACCTACTGTAATTTCTCCCTCTCTCTCTCTCTATACCCACCTACCTACCTACCTACCTACCTACCTACCTACCTACCTACCTACTATATTTTCACTCTCTCTCTCTTTATCCCTCTACTTACCTATCTACCATGCAGCCTCCTGGGACCAAAAATGGGCCACATGGGAGTGTGCCACCCCCTGCACCTTTTTTTGGGCCTAGTAGGCCTCCATGCCGCCTCCTGGAACCAAAAATGGGCCACCTGGGAGTGTGCCACCCCCGTGCTTTGTTTTTTTTTTGGACTAGTAGGTGCCCATGCAGCCTCCTGGGACCAAAAATGGGCCACATGGGAGTGTGCCATGTGTGAGGGAACATTGGTGGCTTATTAGGTTGCTGAGGAAACGACCGTTGGAAATGGGAGGGGCGTGTGCGTGATGCATCATAAGAAGCAGCCAGGTGGGAGGAGCTTAAGGGAGGTGAAAATCTCAGAAGTATGTACCTTTTACATTTGTGCTGCTTGCACATGGCACAGGTGTGCCAGCCACAACAACTGTACGTATGATTGCTTCGGAAGTTCTGGGGAACATTGTGTGAAAATTTGGTGCCGATCGGCGCAGTACTTTCTGAGAATAGTGGCTTTGCACAAACTATTTTGAAATTTTTATTTATATAGATAACTGAACATAAATAATCTATGTGGAAGAATGCTGAAACAGCAAATGCAATGTTAGGCTGCATTTCAAGCAGTATACAAATAGTCCTTCATTTCAACCAAAATTGGACACCAGAATTTCCATGGCTAAGCTGATTTTATGACTTTTACCATGGTTCTTAAGCAAATCACTGAAGTTGTTAAGTGAATCATGTGGACATTAAGTGCATCCAGCTTTCCTCATTGACTTTGCTTATCAAAATTGAATGGCAACCATATGACCCTGGGACCCTTCAACCATCATAAATACAGGCCAGTTGCCAAGCCTCTAAATTTTGATCACATGACGATGAGGAATGCTGCAACAGTCATCAATGTAAGGACCAGTCATAAGTCTCTTTTTATTTTCATTGTATTTTTGAAAAGTTGCTAAACAAATGCTTGTAAATTAAGAACTACTATAATTCCCAATTCTAGGCTTTAGTACCCTGTTTCCCTGAAAATAAGACCTCCCTGGATAATAATCCCAATTGGGCTTTTGAGCGCATATGCTAAAATAAGCCCTCCCCAAAAATATTTAAATGTATGTGCAGCCGGTCCCTGCCATTTCCTCTGGCTGCTTGCCATGCAAATAACATGAGGTGAGGAGGCAAGGCCACAGGGAGGGAAAAGAAGTGGGGAACATGCCCCATGCACTCCACACACCCTTACGACCGCTCCTACAACCCTAGCCACGGCACCCCTTCCATCACGCTAATGGCTACCACAAAAAGAGCGGTAGATCCAGTGACGCGCAACACAGCAGCAGCCATGAGGTGACCACGTTCGCCACCTCCTGCACCTCAAAGATAATAAGGCCTCCCTGAAAATAAGGCCAAGCACTTATTTTGGGGGTCAAAAGAAAATAAGACCCTATCTTATTTTCGGGGAAACATGGTATGTTTTGTACTGGCTAGAAGCTACCTTGAGGACTTTGTTCAGTTTTGGCAGCATATTTTAAGAAAGTTTCAGAGAAACGTGGGCAGAAAAAAGGAGCACAAAATCGAATGGAAACTAAGCCTTGCAGGGGGAGATTGAGGGGATTGAGGAGGCTTCGCGCTAAGAAAAGTTGACGGATACAATAGCACTTTTCAAGTTTCCGATGTCATACAAAAGAAGGTCAAGACCCAACCTCCATCCTTCAGGAGCGCAGGACATGGAACAATAGTTTTAAGTTACAGGGAGGCAGATTCCAATTGAACGTTAAATAAAACTTCCTGACAGTAAGAACAATTTGACAGCGAAACTAATTATCTAGAGAGGTGATATGCTTCCTTTCATCGGATGTGTTGAAGCAGAGACTGAATAACCCCTTATTGGAAGTGCCTTAATATGAATTTGTGCGCTAAGCAGGTGACTGGATTTGATGGACCAATAGCTTATTGAAACTCGATGATTCTTTTAAAGCATGAGGAATTGCTTGGACAAAAAAACTCCCTTGTCTTCAAAACTTAAGCTAGTATAAAGATCCTCATCATGTAGGAACATTATGTGCTGGGAGCCCAGGCCTTACCAGGCCTGCGTTCCAGTAATAGCACGGTTCAAACTGAAGGCCAGGAGACACTGCAGCTCCTCCAGTGGCATTCACCCACAGAAATTAGGACTTCTCAGGAGTAACATTTTCATTGAGTTATAAGATAAAATACAAAACACGAAAGTAAATAGTGGGGAGGAAGAGGGGGAAGAAACCTGAAGAAATTAGGATTTCTCCATAGAGGTACGCCAGGGAATATCTGAATGGTAAAAATTCATGATGTCATGTAATCAGTAGGGAATTCATCTTAATCCCTTATCATATTTGCATTGTTACTAATTTAACAGCTGCAGTGATTCACTTAACAACCGTGACAAGAAAGGACACAAAATGGGGCAAAACTCACTTAACAACTGCCTTGCTTAGCGAAGGAAATTTTGGTCACAATTGTATAGCTAGAGAAACTCTCTTTGAGCAAATCATTCTGAGCAATTTTCAGATCTGTTTGGCTCGGTTAGCAGCTTTTCGGATGGGTTACAAATCATTTTAAGGCATAGCAATGGTTTGTTTTGGGATTTTGAAGCACGAGTGAATGCAACTCAAGAATAGGACCATGGTTTGCAAAACACTGGAGGGAAATTCACATAAACAACATAATCATAAATAGGATTATTCAGAGAGTAATTGTTAAAGATCGTGTGTTTCTAGCTGGGATTTAAGTCAGGAGAGGCTGCTGGGTACAGTTTCATGAAGGTAATAATTTCAGTAGGGTTTGTTTGGAAGGAAGTTGACTGCACTGAAAATAAAATTCTATTTGATCAGTTTTTATTATGTCAATTTATATCACTACCCCCACCACTCCTCTTATACCCAGGCTGCTTGAGTTGGCTAACAATCAATAATAACCCAACAGAAATAGCTAAATCATTTATGAATGCAACTCATAAAAGGCTTGGTTTGAAACAAAGTTTTAACTTCAAAGATAAAATCTTTAGAGAATAAGAAAAATGGAATTTAGAGAATAAGTTGCATTTGACATGCAGTCGTGATCAGAGATTTCCTTCTCCTTTATTCTAGAATTGAAGTACAGATAGTAGTCGGCTTACAACCACAACTGAGCGCAACATTTCTGTGGCTAAGCAAGACGGCCCCATTTTATATCCTGTCTTGCCACAGTTGAATCACTGCAATTGTTAAGGTAGTTACACAGTTGTTAAGTGAATATGGCTTCCCCGTTAATTTTGGTTGTCAGAAAGTTGCAAAAGGGATCACATGAGCCCAAGACACTACAATCATCATAAATAAATGACCTGATTGAAGTCTATAAAATCATGCACGGTGTGGACAAAGTAGAAAAGGAAAAACTGTTTTCCCTATCGCACAACACTAAAACTAGGGGGCACTCCATGAAACTTTTGATAGCTAGACCTCAAACAAATAAGAGGAAGTACTTTTTCACCCAGAGGATCACTGGTCTATGGAACTCCCTGCCAGAAGAAGTGGTGACAGCTGTCAGCCTCGACACCTTTAAGAAAGGATTAGACGAGTTCATGGAGAACAAGGGTATCCATGGCTATCATTGTGGATGCCTAAGGACATCCTCCGGGTTGGAGAGATAGGCAGGATATCTCTCAATGCCATTTGCAGGGAATTATAAGCAGGTGAAGACATCTGCTTGGGAAGACCCTGAAGCAAATGGTGAGCCACTGTGTGAGACAGAATGCTGGACCAGATGGGCTGTGGCCTGTTCCAGCAAGGCTGTTCTTATGTTCTTATGTTATGTTCTTATGTTCTTAAATATGAGTTAGTTGCCAAGCAACTGAATTTTGATCACGTGACTGTGGGAATGCTGCAGTAGTCACAAGTGTGAAAATGGTGATAAGTCATTTTTTTTCAGTGGTATGGTAACCTTGAACTGTTTACAACAAAATGTTGTAAATCAAGCATTACCTGTAATCAAATATCATCTGGCAAGACATCGAGAAAAAGAGGGGACAACTTGAAGAGGCAGTACAACTATACATGTTTCCTTGGAATAAACTTTATGAGATGTATTTGAACCTAGGACTAAGCCATGATTATTAAAGATGGTTTATTCAATAAATCATAATTGGGTAGAATGCCATATGATAAGGCTGATTTGTCTGGTTTTGACTTAGCATGCTATATGAATTGAACCACTCAATTCAGAAACGTATTGCCTAATAGATATGTATGGAACTGTGGCCTAGATCTGATTATGCGAATTTTACATTTATTTACATTTTAATTTTACATTCTGCTAATTTTACAATATAGAAAGGTACTTCTATAGAGACTGTAAGTTCCAGTTCTGCCTTAGACGAAAAGCCAGCTGGGTAACTTTGAGCCAGTCATTCTCTCCCACCCTAGCAAGGATAAACCACTTCCTAAAAACTTGTAAGGAAACCACAGGGACGAGCTCAGATGTTTTCCAGGAGTCAAGATTGATTCAAAGGGACACACAAACACTAACATCATTGCCCAGAGGATCATTGGTTGTCTTCTCCCCTCTTTGGAAGAGCTTTATAGCTCCCGCTGCCTTAAGAAAGTTCAAAACATTCTTAAAGATCCATCTCATCCTCAGCATCCTTTTTTTGGAACTATTACCATCTGGCAGATGGTACAGGGTAATAAAAACAAGGACAAACAGAATGAAAAACAGCTGCTATCCCAGGACAATAACCATATTGAATTCTACGGTATAGTGTAATATTGGGTTTTCAATTTCAGTTATATAAAATGTAAAGGATGTATGTTTGTGCTTTTATTTTTATAATTGTAATGTACACTGGAGACAGCATTTAATTTTGTTGTACCATGTGTAATGACAATAATCTAAACTAAACTAAACAAACTGCACTACTCATATTCTAAAAGAACATATAGGGTCAATCTGGGAAAGTGAAGAGTATATGCTAAGGTGATATTTTCTAAATGTGTTGGAATAAAGCTCATGTAATGTTCAGTCAACCGGTTTTGACTTTCAATTCTAGCATTTTAGCCTCCCAGATCCAGAGCGGACCCGCCCTGGGTCCTTTTGGAGAAAGGCGGGGTATAAATTTAATAAAATAAAATAAATTAAATTAAATAAGATCATCAGGTTGGGAAAAGTAGTTGGAGGTTATCCCAGGAATGCACAGAAAGTAGCATCAAAAAAAAAACCACCAACCTTTGACAGACTGTGAAGCTCAGTTATTTTCACTTTGACATGTTTATTTTTTTTAAAAAAAGGAGATCATTTAATTAAAACTCCCACTTGGATGTATTTTCCCAGAGAAAAGAGTAGGTGAATGACATTTGCAGCTCTGCCTAGTTTTCCAAAACAAACAAATATTCAGACAAATTGGAGGAATCTAATGATGTGATTGCCTGGAGCAGGGGTGTCCAATCATGGTAAATGTAAGAGTTGTGGACTTGAACTCCCAGAATTCTGGGAGTTGAAGTCCACAAGTCTTAAAGTTGTGAAGGCTGGGCATCTTTGTCCTAGAAGAAACGGGGATTGAAAACAACCCTGATTTTCCAAAACAATCTTGCCAGAAATAATGACAGGACCAGATACACTATATTGCCAAAAGTATTTGCTCACCCATCCAAATAATCAGAATCAGATGTTCTAATCACTTCCATGGCCACAGGTGTATAAAATCAAGTACCTAGGCGTGCAGACTGTTGTTACAAACATTTGTGAAAGAATGGGTCACTCTCAGGAGCTCAGCGTGGAACTGTGATAGGATGCCACCTGTGCAACAAATCCAGTCGTGAAATTTCCTCGCTCCTAAATATTCCACAGTCAACTGTCAGCTGTATTATAAGAAAGTAGAAGTGTTTGGGAACGACAGCAACTCAGCCACGAAGTGGTAGGCCACTTCGTGGTGGGGTCACCGGATGCTGAGGCGCATAGTGCAAAGAAGTCGCCAATGTTCTGCAGAGTGAATCACTACAGACCTCCAAACTTCATGTGGCCTTCAGATTAGCTGATGAACAGTGCGTAGTGGACTGACGTCATATAAGAACATAAGAACATAAGAATAGCCTTGCTGGAACAGGCCACAGCCCATCTGGCCCAGCATTCTGTCTCACACAGTGGCTCACCATTTGCTTCAGGTTATTCCCAAGCAGATGTCTTCACCTGCTTATGATTCCCTGCAAATGGCATTGAGAGATATCCTGCCTATCTCTCCAACCCGGAGAGTGTCCTTAGGCATCCACAATGATAGCCATGGATACCCTTGTTCTCCATGAACTCGTCTAATCCTTTCTTAAAGATGTCGAGGCTGACAGCTGTCACCACTTCTTCTGGCAGGGAGTTCCATAGACCAGTGATCCTCTGGGTGAAAAAGTACTTCCTCTTATTTGTTTGAGGTCTAGCCTATTGAACCCTATGGATTAGGAATGGGATGTCACTTACTGTACGTTCATATGCGAGTAAAGGCAGGTGAGCAAATACTTTTGGCAATATAGTCTATAAAGAAAAGCTCTCTGACTTTGGAGGAGTAGGGCAGAAATTGAGCTTTCCCAGTCATGGAGCCAGGGTATAAAGGAAACCTTCCTTCTGTGCCAATACAGCTAGCAAAGTCAACATGCAGCAAACTGCTTATGTAGACAAAGTAACCTGCTTTCAGACAAAGAGTAGAACCTCACGTGGCAACACCATTTTAGAGAATCACATGGAAAGAGAAGTCTGTGGAATAACACTGAAGAGGAGAAATTTTAAATGCAAAATATCCAGTGTGGGAGCAAAATAAGCAGAGGAGATAAAAAAATCAATCCTACTTCAGCTCCTCTACATGAAGGCCATCCATCTTTTATAAGCAAGGCTCAAGTATAGCACATTATAGGTACATGATATCCAGAGTTAAAGT
This sequence comes from Rhabdophis nuchalis, assembly GCA_039707465.1. Lineage (NCBI taxonomy): Eukaryota > Metazoa > Chordata > Lepidosauria > Squamata > Natricidae > Rhabdophis > Rhabdophis nuchalis. The sequence goes on from CM077643.1 coordinate 171,159,430, forward strand.
TAGCTTGCAAATCAATCTTCTCAAGCTATAAATGAGGATGAAGATAAAATGGAAAGAATGCTTACATAACTAGGCAGGAAAGGCAATTAAATTTCATGAAATCTAACTGGACTTAATAAAATATATATATTTGTATTTTTGCAACATCTTAATAGCCATAGTTTAACCAGGAGGAAACATAAATCTGTTTTATGCTTTTCTTACGGCTATAATCCCAAAAAATAAATATTGTCCGCACAGTTTCAATGGTTTCATTACTAGGAAACGAGCAGGGTGCTTTTTTTTTTCTTTTGGGCAATAAGATGTACCTGTATGCATATCTTTGGAATGCATAGATGCCTCTTTTATTTTGCTGCTTTATATACATCAAAATGTGCCTTCAAGCTAATTGCTGCATTTACCTCCCGAGCTATCCTCTCACATATTCTTTGGAAAGTACTATAAAAATAAAACTTCACATTATCTATGATGCACATCTATAACAACACCAGTTATGGCAAACATCTAAGAAGGAAGGAAGGAAGGAAGGAAGGAAGGAAGGAAGGAAGGAAGGAAGGAAGGAAGGAAGGAAGGAAGGAAGGAAGGAAGGAAGGAAGGAAGGTCTGAATGAATTGGTTAGGTTACTAGGTTGTTGGTTGTTTCTAGAATGGATACAGGGTTTTTGGAGATGAAAATTTCCAACAAATTTGTTTATAAAACTTGGAGCAATGTCTCTAAATTGACTCTTGTTGTCTCAATGTCTCTTATTGACTCTTCATCTGGGTTATCCAAGCAGCCAAGAATGCTTGGATGGATAGGAAGTTTGAAGGTCATTATGCTAGCATTATATAAATACACACATACATTTCCTTTTCCTTTCTTCAGATGTGTCTTTTTATGCATGTTCATAAACAAGCAGCAAAACAAATCCCTAGACTAAAAGCCGTGCTTGTTTCAAACAAACACAGTTCATACTTTTCATACCAATTAGAACAAATAGCCAGAAGCACATCTCTGTTTTACATAGAAATGTATTATTAATCCATGCTTAGACCTGCCAATACAATTAACTATCTTTTCCAAAATGGTGGGGTTTTTTTAATATCTGCAACATAGTTGAAATAAGTGATGATTATCTCTTCCAGGCACTCGGTTCCATTCCCATTTCCCCCTCCAATTTCTCATTCAATAATTTTTGGAGAAAATTTTGGAGAAAATCTTTTGGAGAAGATTTTCTGTACATTTCCTTTCCTCTCACCCCTGCTAAAGTTTTTAGACCTTCAGCCAGTGGTGGGTTTCAAAAATGTTTGGAACCTCTCCTGTGGGTGTGGCTTGCTTTGTGGGAGTGGCTTGCTGGCCATGTGACTGAGCGGGAGTGGTTTGGCAGCCATGTAATCGGGTGGGCGTGGCCACCTTGTAAAATGTGGTGAAACTCACTTAACAACGCTCTTTCTTAGCAACCAAAATGTTGGCCGGCTGATACCTTCCCCCTCACCTGAATATAGCTTTTAAAAATTTTTAATTAATTAATTAATTAATCAATTAATTAATCAATTATTTATTTATTTATTTATTTATTTATTTATTTATTTATTTATTTATTTTATTGGATTTCTAGACCGCCCCCTCTCCCAAAGGGGACTCGGGGTGGTGTACAGGAAAAAATTAAAACTACTAAAAACATGACAATACATACAACATTAAAATTGAATTAAATAACCCTGTACAAATTTATAAACGTTAAAAACTGAACCCATTAAAACCGAATGAAACAATTTAAATTACAGACTGGGGCTTGATGAAACAGATGAGTTTTAAGTTTCTGGCGGAAGGAGTGGAGGTCCGTGGTAGTTCTGATATCCGGGGGTAGGTCGTTCCAAAGGGTCGGGCCCATCACAGAGAAGGCCCTTCCCCTGGGGTCCCATTTAGAGAAAATCAGTTGTACTTGTGCTATTTCTGTCTTCAGAAGAATGCAGGGAAACAGTATCCAACATAGATACTGATTTTGCTGAAATTCCATGCTCGTGCCCAAATCAGGAAACTCATAGTTCTGGTACTAATAAAGGCAGTCCTCTACTTACAGCAGTTGATTTAGTGACCGTTCAAAGTTACAACAGCACTGAAAAACACTTACATCTCCTTGGTCACATGATGAAAATTCAGACACTTAGTGACCGACTCATATTTGTGACGGTTGCAGTGCCCTAAGACCAGGCGATCACTTTTTGTGACCTTGTGACCAGCAAAATCATTGGGGAAGCCAGATTCCTTTAATAACCATGTTACTAATTTAACAACTACAGTGATTTGCTTAACAACAGTGGCAAGAATGCAGAGGTGGGCTTCTGCTGGTTTGCCCTGGATTGGGCGAGCCTGTAGTGGCAGCGGCGGGAGGCTCCGCCCACCTGCCCGGTTACTTCTGCACATGTGCAGAAGCACCGTGCAAGCACACGCACATGCACACACACACACATATGAGTGAACCAGTAGTAAAATAAATTGAAACCCACCACTGCAAGAAAGGTTGTAAAATGGGGCAAAACTCACTTAATAAATATCTCACTTTGCAACAGAAATGTTGGGCTCAATCATGGTTGTAAGAGGAGGACTACCTGTATAGCTTTTTTAGTTATAATTAGGTATCCTATTTTGAGAAAAATCTGTTGTAGATCTTGTGCTAGTTCTGAAGATACTGGCTTTGCTATAATCCCACGCCACTACCTAAATCAGGGATCTCATTACTCTGATACTACTAATGGTATCTAATACAAGCAAGTAGTCGTTCCTTTCACATTTGTTGTCTCAGAAAACATTGACTTGATTAACCAGTTTGTGGCAAATAAAAAGACAGAGACAAGGAGTGCTGTATTGTTATTCATTCCTTCAATTGAAGAAGCTTCTAACACAAGGGGATTTCTGAGAGCAATGGGAATTATAGCTTGCCAGCTTATGATGGAAATTGTTTTATGCTAACTTTCCTACCCTCAGGAAAATGTCTTTAGTATTCACTGTGGTTCATTTGGAAGTACAAAACCTGAAGATAAGACCTTCCTTAATTATTTAATCCATGGTTATAGTCGCTATTCTTTTGAAAGTGCAGTGACTCAACTTTAACTCTCAAATGAATGTTGAAAACCAGTTTGCTGTAGTGGTTAAGGCATTGAATGGCAGCAAGCAAATCTTCTAATGCTGCCTTAAGCACCGGACCAGCTGGGTGACTTTGGGCCAGTCATTCTCTCTCAACCCTAGGAAAAAGGCAATGGCAAACTGCTTCCAAAGCAACCTTGCCAAGGGACTTGCCTAGACAGGAATCAAGAGTGACTCAAAGCCCCCCCCCTCCCAAAAAGGGGGGGGGGGGAGAAAAGGCAAGTTTAGAATCATTTTTTGCTGCTTTTCTGAATTTACCATGGACTTGCTGTATGTTGAGGAAATAAAATTTAAAATAAAAACTGTAATTCAAAAGGTGGCTTACCTAAATCACTGAAATGAAAAGCCTGAGGAAGTAAAGCTTTGTCAAATAGAGCCCGAGCGGCCCTTTGTAAATGTATGTGGGAATCACCCTGGGAGACAGGAGAACTATAGATTAGACAAAGATTAGATAAGAGGCAGCTTAGTCCAAAGAAACATGTCCTGGCTACAGGAACAGGAAGCTCAAGGGCAAGGCCCAAGAGACAGTATAAATCAGTAATGGTATCCTCTTTTCTTCACTACTGGTTCGGTAGTAGGAGCACGCGTTTTGCTTGCACGCGGCACGTCTGGCCATGCACATGCTCAGAAGGTCTGTGATGATGTCTGGGTGGACGAGTGGGTGGAGCCTCATGCCGCCACCACTACCGGTTCACCTGAACCAGTGCAAACCGGTAAAATACCACCTCTGGTATAAATAACTCACTCTCTACTCCATGTGTTCAGCTGCCCAGGACTTCAAACCCATCTGGGTCCTGTTTAGAAATAAACATCTTTCCAATGAGCCTCCAAGTTTCCAGTGTCTTTCTCCCCACTTGGAACTGAACCAGATGTAAATTTCTTCCAACACTTGGCTGCTTAAGTTCAGCCCAAGAATAGTGGCCGAAGCTGATCGGCCCCACCAACATGAGATTTGAGCAAGAAACTGTATTTTTGCCTGCTGTATCACAGATGCAATTCTATTTCATCTGTGGTATATGTTGCAATCCAGATTTCAGCAGAAGGTAATTGGGCTGTAAAATAAAAGCATTCATATGTGCTTCTCTCTAAACTCGATACAGTATATAACACCAATATTCTTTTAAAGACCTATTTTTAAGGGGGGAATAATCACTTTGAAATAGGGTCCTTGCAATTAACTTTGCAATTAGCAATGTTTTTTTTAATTATTTTGGAACCTTACCATGAATCTTAGCCCCTCGCAGAAACACATACTCAATGAACAGTGAGATGGCTTCATGGTGGTAGAACAATCCAAAAATCAAAAATGTTTGGAATATCACCTGCTTTTTAGATTAGTCTAGCTTACGTTCTGAATTCCTCTGTTATTTTTTGCAATATGTCCATATTATGCAACAGTAATTACAGTAGCAATTTTTGTCTGTTTATTTTGACAAAACGTGGTATCACCTAGCACAAATTTAATTCTGAACTGTTATGTTTTTTTTGCTAAATTATTATCTTATTTCTTAGCACTTCCAACAAGTGCTAGATTTGTAAGAAGGCTGGTTTCTGTGTTACTGTAGAGGCTGATTCTGAACCAAGATTCAGAATATGCAACTCTGCTAACATAACCTTTTATAAAAGAACTTATTGTACAACCATTTCCTCTTCCAGTTGATCACAAACCTGATGATTTATGTGGGGAAATGGATGTTTCATTGATTCACATAACCTATGAAGCATGAATTGTATACAACAGTGGTGAAATTTAAAAAAAAATACTACTGGTCCTGTGGCTTGGTGGGCCTGGCAGGGGAAGGATTCTGCAAAATCTCCATTCCCTCCCCACTCCAGGGGAAGGTTACTGCAAAATCCCCATTTCCTCCTGATCAGCTGGGACTCGGGAGGCAGAGAATAGATGGGGGGGGGGGGCAGTCAGAGGTGATACTTACCAATTTTCCAAACTACTCAAAATTTCTACTACCGATTCTCCAGAACTGGTCAGAAACTGCTGAATACCACCTCTGAAATACACACATCACTAAGCATATTTTCATCTCTTTAAACATCTGCATGACAGCTGGAAAACTTGAACGCTAAAGTCAAATACATTGACCATATTTTATAAGACCATACACCTTAGAATTGGTCAACAGTCCATACTTTTAGAAGTTGCTGCCTCTAAGATATAGTTCAACTCAGATATATTTCTTAACCACATCTATATAAATAAAAATGTAAAATAGTTTGTACGAATCCACTAATCTCAAAAATTACTTGACTGATTTACCTCAATTTTTCACACAATGTTCATAAGGACTTCTGATAATAGAATACCTACTCATTTTGTGCCTAGCACACGTGTGTCATGTGCAAGGTACACAAATGTAAAATGTACCCACTGATCATGTTTTCACCTCCCTGTAGCCCCGCCCATCAGACTGCTTTTCAACTGTCAGTGTTGGAAGAGGCCTCATATGGAGGCCTCTTAGGGCCAAAAAGGCACTGGGATAGCAAACTCCCAGGTGGCCCATAGAGAGAGGGGGTGGGAGAAATACAGTTTAAATTTAAATTTTATTAAATTTATATCCCGCCCTTCTCCTACAAAAGGACCCAGGGTTTAATAAAAGAAGGACTAGGGGAGACATGATAGCAGCCTTCCAATATCTCAGGGGTTGCCACAAAGAAGAGGGGGGCAAGCTATTCTCCAAAGCACCTGAGGGCAGAACAAGAAGCAATGGGTGGAAACTAATCAAGGAGAGAAGCAACTTAGAACTGAGGAGAAATTTCCTGACAGTTAGAACAATTAACCAGTGGAACAGAAGTTGCCTCCAGAAGTTGTGAATGCCCCAACACTGCAAGTCTTCAAGAAGATGTTGGATAGCCATTTGTCGGAAATGGTATGGGGAGTGATGGCTAACCTTTTTTGGCTCGCGTGCCAAAAGCAGGGGGAGTGCAGGGGCGATGTGCACAGGTGTGCCACATCCATAATGCTATGTGCATGACCCCCTGCATTTGGCATGCTTTTTACGTCCTCCCCAGGCTCCAGAGCTTTATAGGAGCCTGGGGAGGGTGAAAACAGCCTTCCCCCACCTCCATAGGGCAAAAAACGGCCTCAAAAGAAGGCCTAAATCAGCTGGCCAGGGCACACATACACACTGAAGCTGACAGGGCAATGCCTCGCATGCCCTAAGAAATGGTTCCATATGTCACCTGTGGCACCCGTGCCATAGGTTCGCCATCATGGATATAGGGCTTCCTGCCTAGACAGGGAGTTGGACTAGATGACCTCCAAGGTCCCTTCCAACTCTGCTATTGTATTATTGTATTACAGTAGGTAGGTAGATAGAGGGATAGATAGAGAGGGAGAAATAAGGTAGGTAGGTAGGTAGGCAGAGGGAGAAAGGAAGAAATATAGTAGGTAGGTAGGTAGGTAGGGGGATAGATAGATAGGTAGGTAGGTAGGTAGGTAGGTAGGTAGGTAGGTAGGTAGGTAGGTAGGTAGGTAGATAGATAGATAGATAGATAGATAGATAGATAGATAGATAGATAGATAGATAGATAGATAGATAGATAGATAGATAGATAGATAGATAGATAGATACAGTAGGTAGGTAGGTAGGTAGGTGTATAGATAGATAGGGAGAAATACAGTAAGTAGGTAGGTAGGAAGGTAGGTAGAGGAATAGAGAGAGAGGGAGAAATTCAGTAAGTAGGTATGTAGGAAGGTAGGTAGAGGAATAGCTAGAGAGGGAGAAATACAGTAGGTAGGTAGGTAGAGGGATAGAGAGGGGGAAATACAGTAGGTAGGTAGGTAGATAGAGGGAGAAAGGGAGAAATACAGTAGGTAGGTAGGTTGGGGGTTATATGGTGGTTGTGTGTATGTGTGCAGGTGTAGATCTACACACAGATTGGTTGGCCATTTAACCAGACTGGGCCACAGCAACGCGTGGCCGGGTATAGCTAGTATTAAATAAGAAACTAAGATGAATTTACAGTCTACTAACTCTATAAATAAGTACAGGTAGTCCTCGACTTACAATCACAACTGAGGACAGAATTTCCATTGCTAAGCAAGACCGTTGTTAAGTGAGTTTTGCCCCATTGTATGACATTTTTGGCACAGTTGTTTTAGTGCATCACTGTAGTTCAGTTAGTAACATGGTTGTTAAGTGAAACTGGCTTCCCCATTGATTTTGCTTGTCCAAAGGTCTCAAAAGGGAATGCCATGACTCTGGGACACTGCAACTGTCATAAATACATGCCACTTGCCAAAAGTTCAAATTTTGATCACATGACCACAGGATTCTGCATCAGTCATAAGCGTGAAAAACTTCAAATGACTTGTCCTGTATTCTTCTGCCTCTAAGTTTGGGGCAATCTTTTCATAGTTAAAAAGAACATAATGAGATTAGGCTAAGAGCCAGCAAATCAACCCAATAGATCTTTTACATTCTAATTAGAACAATGTCATTGTTATTAGGTTTCCATGTTTGTAATAAATTTGGTATGCATTATTTTTCTTCCTACATCAGCAAGATAATTAACTTTTTTCAGCATATATTTCACAATGATAACAATTAAAAATTACAATAGTTAAAGAGCCGTAGAAACACATCACCCTAAAGTTCTTCATAGCAGCATCTAATTATGTGAGCAAGTTCAAAAATTAGTCATTAAAATATATACTGCAATGATTTACAAGTAACCAAATGGGCATTAATTTATATATGTTTTCAAAATGACTTCTTGATTATGATTATGGATATTTGATGAGGGATTTTTGTTTGTTTGCTCCTGGAGTAGATCAATACGTGAGAGAAAAAGTAAAAATATCTTTAGCAATATGAATGAATATTGATACATACAGGCTAAGAAATAAAAAGATTGAGATATTTAATCAGAACCTATATTTCTGTGCTCATAAGAGGCAGGAGCTATTTACACATTTCAATTTCAATTTCAATTTATTTCAATTTATATACCGCACCTATCTCCATCAAGATGGACTCAGGGCGGTGCACAGGGAATTAAAATCACAAATAAATAACAACAAATACAATAACAATAATTAAAATGAATTAAATAAGAAACCTGTGCTAAAATTCCCATTTAAAATACTAACATCCATTTACTAATTGGCTAGCGCTGTATTGCGCCAGATTTCTAAACTCTAAGCTAGACCGGCTTGATGGAAAAGGAACGTCTTGAGTGAGCGGCGGAAGTGGGGAAGGTCCGTGATAGTACGAAGTTCAAGGGGTAGGTCGTTTCAGAGGGCTGGCCCTGCCACAGAGAAGGCCCTGTCCCTGGGCACCGCTAGCTGGCATTGACCGGCGGTAGGCAACCTGAGGAGGCCCTCCCTGTGGGAGCGAATCGGTCGGTGGGAGGTATATGGCAGGAGACGGTCCCGCAAATAACTAGCCCCGAGCCATGGAGCGATTTAAAGATGGTGACAAGCACCTTGAAGCCCACTCGGAATGCAACCGGTAGCCAGTGCAGCTCGCGCAGGAGAGGTGTTACGTGGGAGCATCCCCCGTGCGGCCGCATTCTGCACCAACTGGAGCCTCCGGATGCACCTCAAGGGGAGCCCCATGTAGAGAGCATTTAACAGAGCCACCTGCTAAAACCTTATTTTTAAAGACGCCTGAATCACTTGATCCTTAGATCCATTGGGCGTTGACTAAAGTTTAGACTCAATAAGAATGTACCAAATACAAAAATGGGTAGGCTATAATTTCACATAAACAGACATCACATCAGAGGTAGTATTCAGCAGGTTCTGACCAGTTCTAGAGAACCGGTAGCGGAAATTTTGAGTACTTTGGAGAACCGGTAAATACCACCTCTGACTGGCCCCACCACCATCTATTCTCTGTCTCCTGAGTTACAGCTGATCAGGAGAAAATGGGGATTTTGCAGTAACCTTCCCCTGGAGTGGGGAAGGAATGGAGATTTTGCAGTATCCTTCCCCTGCCATCCCCATCAAGCCTATTCATTTATGGCAAAGTAAATCCAATCCATATGCTGTATAATAAAGTGGAAAACCAGAAAAAGAAGCTAATTCAATAATAAGACTGTGCTGCATGAAAACAAGCATTAACAAGCATGGTTAATATTCCATATGCAAAATGAGGTCTCCTTAGCTATGTTCACAGGACATGCTGAGAACTGTAAGCTTTCCAGCTATACTGGATCCTCCTGCATTGCAATGAATAGAAACCAAGTTGCGCGTTAATGTACACACATTACACATTGCACATTGTGTTAATGTGCAAATATGGGAAATGTTGAAATACCACCCACACCATGAAGGGGAAAGTAACAGATGACTTCTCAAATTATTAAAAAGAAGACTGTTTACTGTTGGGCTCACCTTGGTTCCAAACCTAATTATTAGCTATTTGGCATACTTTTATTATTATTATTATTATTTTATTATTATTTTCAATATATATACCGCCCTTTTCACCCTTTTCTGTGTGACTCAGGGCGGTGCACAGAAAGATAAAACCCCACAATATACAAAATATAAAAAACAATTAAACCAGTAAAGCTGTGCTAAAATTGAATAAATAATTAAAACCCATAAATAACGAATTAAAATATTCCCTAATCTATGTCAGGCCGGCTAGATGAAAGAAATGAGCTTTTACCATCCGATGGAAGAGGCGTAGGTCCGTGATGGTGCGGATATCGGGGGGAAGGTCGTTCAAGAGTGTCGGACCCGCCACAGAGAAGGCTCTTCCCCTGGGGGTCGCCAGTCGGCATTGACTGGCTGACGGCACCCTGAGCAGGCCAACTCTGTGAGAACGGACAGGTCGAAGGGAGGAATGTGGTAGGAGGCAGTCTCTCAGGTAACCAGGACCCGAGCCATGGAGCGCTTTGAAGATGGTAACTACCACCTTGAAGCGCACCCGGAAGGCCACAGGCAGCCAGTGCAGCTCGCGCAGGAGAGGTGTTACGTGGGAGTAACGAGAGACTCCCAGAATCCCCCACACGGTTGCATTCTGCACCAGCTAGAGCCTCCAGGTGCACCTCAAGGGGAGCCCCATGTAGAGGGCATTGCAGTAGTCTAGGCGGGAAAATGTTACAAATACATGTTACTTAATGGTTTAATGGGCTCAAGCCAGCTGGCTTTTTTGATCTTATATCTTGTATAAAATACAGGTAGTCCTCAACTTATGACCACAGTGGAGCCCAAAATTTATGTTGCTAAGTGACACAGTTGTTAAATGAGTTTGGGCCCATTTTACAACCTTTCTTGCCACAATTGTTAAGTGAATTGCTACAGTTGTTCAGTTAGTAACACAGTCCTTAAGTGAATCTGGCTTCCGCGTTGATTTTGCTTGTCAGAAGTTTGCAAAAGGTGATCACATGATCCCAGGACACTGTGACCGTCATAAATATGAACCAGTTGCCAAGTGTCTGAATATTGATCACATGAACCATGGGGATACTGCAATGGTCTTAAGTGTGAAAAGTGGTCATAAATCCATTTTTGGTGCCATTATAACTTTGAACAGTCACTAACTGAACTACCTGTATGAATACCGGTATGTTGTGCAGGCTGAGGGCTAATGAATTACAAGGGGGTGTTATTTGAAAGATTTCATTTTTGCTACATATTCAACCTGGGCTTTTTTCCTAATGTTTCCTAAGTTATTAATTTACTGGATGCTTTTCCACATTAACACATTGTCCCAGAATAAAGGGCCCAGAGCAATGGACTTCCGTCTGACTGGAAGGCAGATCATGACTGAATGTTGTGGGGTGGTAACTGTGCAACCACAAGAGCCACACGACAGTGAAACCAATGACACAAAGAGGATGTGGGTTCCCTTTCAGGCAGTGGCTCAATAACCATCTCTCTGGGATGTTATAATCTGGATTTCTCTACTGAGCAGAGCACTGGACAAAATAGTGGCCCCATTCGATTCAATGATTCTGTGAATCTAGCACGCAAGAAGGCATTGGGCATTTCTTCCTTTAGTTAACAGATTAACAGATTAACAGAGTTGGAAGGGACCTTGCAGGTCATCTAGTCCAACCCCCTGCCCAAGCAGGAGAACCTATATCTGCCTCTACCTAGGATTGAACTCACAACCTCCTGAGTGGGAGGCGAGAGCTCGTAGCAGTGAAAACCCGGGGCTCTCAGAAATTTTAAGTGATTTTCAACAGAATAACAGAGTTGGAAGGGATCTTGGAGGTCTTCTAGTCCAACCCTGGGCTCAGCCAGAAAGCCCTATACCATTTTAGACAGATTGTTGTCCAAGTTCTTCTTAAAAACTTCCAGTGTTGGAGGATTCACAATTTCTGGGGGAAAGTGGTTCCACTGATTAATTGTTCTAGCTGTCAAGAAATGTCTCCTTAATTCCAGGTTGCTTCTCTCCTTGATTAGTTTCCATCAGATGCTTCTTGTCCTGCTCTCAGGTTCTTTGGAAAATAGGTTGACTCCCTCTTCTTTGTGACAAGATATTGGAGCACTGCTATCATGTCATCCTAGTCATCCTTTTCACTAATCCAGGGGTGTCCTGGATTCCTTTTCACTAAGCCAGGGGTCATCCTAGTCATCCTTTTCACTAAGCCAGGGGTGTCCAAACTTGGGAACTTTAAGACTTGTGGACTTCAACTCACAGAATCCTGGGAGTTGAAGTCCACAAGTCTTAAAGTTCCCAAGTTTGGACACCCCTGCACTAAGCAATTCCAGCAACTGTTCTTTATATGTTTTAGTCTCCAGTCCCCTAATCATCTCTGTTGCTCTTCCCTGCACTATTTCTAGAGTCTCCACATCTTTTTTACATTATGGGGACCAAATCTGGATGCAGTATTCCAGGTGTGGCCTTACCAAGTCATTATAAAGTGGTATCATATCACACATGAGCCCATTTTTTTATTTTATTTATTTTTCGCTGATCAAAGGTATATTGTGAGGAGTCTTTTGAAGACTGGTGGGTATCTTGGAGTGGTTTTCTGACCCTATCAGTGCTTATTTAATTTCTGGCTTTTCTCCCACAGTTGTTGTTCTTCAGGGAGTGATTTGGCAAATCCTTTCAAATACTAACCCGTAGTTCCAGAGGTGTGTCCAGCTTCCATGGAAAAGTGGAAGCACTCAGCAGTAACTAAATAACACAGTAATCGCATGCTGTAATTAGGGCAGAGAGTTCAACCTCTGTTTGTGTTGGAGTTTAATGTAGTAAAAGGAATGTATTCATAGGACAAGAACATTGGCATTTTCGCAATACATGAGTTTCTCTTGCAATGTGTTTTTGCTTTTTTTCCCAGGACAATGGAAACAACACTATAAATGATTATGCAATGCTCAGAGTTCTAGCTGATCTAGCAAAAAAAAGAAGAACAGAAATGAGGGCTTGATGTAGAAATAGCAGTGAAGGAGTATGAAAATAGAAGTGTGTGCTCTGATTAAACAGATTTCTTGTGTAATCTCTTTGCTCCATGACTGTATCATGAACTTTGATTTGACTGACAAGGGATAGGGGGGAGGGGGGAGGGAAGAGGAGAATGAGAACTTTTGGGCAAAAATCCATATAAAGGCAAAGACATCTCAATGTAAAGTAACAGCTGTAAGTCAATTTAAATAAGAGAGAGAGAGAGAGAGAGAGATAAACTAGGTTGGAACTCTGGCTATAGCCAGTATATAAGTGAAATTCATCCTCAATGGATTGTATAGTTCAGCAGCCAAGTATATATAAAATTCATATCAATGATGGTTAATATATTGTCCTGATTGCATTATTTCTGCTCACTTGTGTATCACTTTTCATTCATATTATGCTCGTACATTAAGGCATGCATTTATTCAGCTTTCAGAAATCTCTCCATATCCTAAGCCTTCAGTTCTCAATATGGTGTCAACTGTGAAATACATTCACTAAGTTCCCTGCTCCAACTGTATTTTTAAATATATATTTTTTAAATTAAAGGCAATGATAGCATTGCCTTTGCATAAAGCAAAACATCAGAATAGGCCTAATCTATACTTCCCAAGATGCCTGGATGGTTGCAGGGCAATGCTTTGCTTGCCTTCTGTGGACATTTTGTGATTGGCCACACCCACTATGATAATCATTCTGAGATAATGCATATAGCAAAACCCCAAATGAGCCCATGAGCCCAAATCCTTGAAGATTCCTGATTTTATGTCATGGGACTGATGACATGTTTTATATGAATGAAATGTTGTTGAGTAAAGGTAGTCCTCATATTACAACCATTTGTTTAGTGACCTTTTAAAGTTACAGTGGCCCTGAAAAAAGTGACTTATGACTATTTTTCACACTTACGTCCGTTGCAGCTCTCCACGGTCACGTGATCAAAATTAGGGCACTTGGCACCTGGCATGTAGTTGTGATAACTGCACTGTCCCAAAGTCATGATTTGAAACCTTCTCAGACAACCTCCACAACCCAAGTCAATCCGGTGAATTGAGATTCACTTAATAGCCCCATGGTTCACTTAATAACTGCAGTGATTCACTTAATTTTAGCTGTGGCTAAAAAGCTTGCAAAATAAGGCGCAACTCCCTTAACAACATTGCCTTGCTTAGCCATGAATGGAAACTTGGGGATCCATTGTGGTCATAAATCAAGGACTACCCGCAATTAAAATATATGATTCCCCCTGCAATATCCAGGCTCAATTCCATCTGGAATCTCCGTGGAGAATCTGCAAGGCAAAGGATCCAGTATTGTGTTCACATGTTCAATTGTGCCATTCAGCAAGTGGGAACTTTCTCATTTCCTGAGCTAGAACTTTGTAAGATGGCTTTGTGCTTGGATCAAGAAGAGATGAAAATGTTGGCTGTTTGAGAATAAATGTCCTGAAAAGGGTGCATTTAAAAAAAGAGTTTGTTGTCTCTAGTAATGATCCTGTTCCATTAGCAGTGGCAGTTAAGGGAAATGATGAGTTGCGATGGGTAAGAGTTCACTATAAGAATCTATAGGGTTGAAGGCCATGACACAGGGAGAAGGATCCATTTATGTTCCAAGGACAGAGTGAAATAGCTTGGAAACCTGACTTTGGCCATTTTCCCATTAGTGGCATGTATCTCCACAGAATCACCCCAGCCAAGGGACCTAAAACCGGTCCTCGTTACTATTCATTGACACATGGGTTCTTGGATGACTGTAGAAGATGCTTTGCCTCTCTGGCAGAGCAATGACCTTGGATTCAGCACACATGTATTCAGTGACTCTTCTGAAAAGGCAAAATTATGCAAGTTTCACTGTTCCCTAATGCAGGGGTCCCCAACCCCCGGTCCGTGGCTTGATAGGAACCGGGCCGCAGGGCCGGAGAGGAGGAGGGAGGACGGGACAGCCCCCTGGGCAGAGCGCGCACCGGGGGCGGGAAATCGCAGGTGCGGCCGCTCACGCCGTTGGGGGCCCTAGAGGGGCGAGTGAGCCGACTCACCACCAACCCGCATGTGCATGCGCCGCCTGTTTCCCACTCCCCCCGCTCCCTCTCTACGCCAGCCAGTCCGCGGAATTTTCTTTAAAATGAAACTGGTCCCTGGTGCAAAAAAGGTTGGGGACCCCTGCTCTAATGAGTCCACTCTCTCTGGCCACTCCTACAGCCTTCAGTGCTGTATAATTGTTAATCTCATTCTTTCAGGGGGAAACTGCCGATGGAGCTTAAAGAAATGTTCAGAACTAAATTGTAATTAGGCAAAGGATAAGAGTTTGTGTATTATTTTCTGTCATTTTTAACAAAAAAATATATGATTTTTTTCTTTTTCTAGAACTGGTACCCAGGTATTTGATAGGCTTTTTAAATACACTCCTGAATAAGGGAGGGGGGAGAGAGAGAGAGAGAGAGAGAGAGAGAGAGAGAGAGAGAGAGAGAGAGAGAGAGAGAGAGAGAGAGAGAGAATTGCATTTGAGCAAATGTATCTATTATAGTAATTTTCTCCAGAAAAGAGACATTTAAGTTAACTTAAAATACTTTTTTTTTAACGCATTAACTTTGACAAATTTAACATAAAGATATTTTCATGTGATCTACAGTCCAGTTTTAAAGTCTATGAAGTTCTTACTGTTAAATGCTAACAAAAGCATACAGGTCTGAATTGATTTTCACTTACAATCTTCATTCCTCTTCCACCAATGTCTAAAGACATACCTTTTCCATCAAGCCGGCCTAGCATAACCTCCGTTGGGACTATTATTAGACAGTTTTAAATTTGGGGATTTTAAATTGATTTTAGCACAGGGGAAATTTAATAGTTTTTTAAATTTTATATTTTGTCTATATTTGTATGTTTTAATTTCCTGTGCGCCGCCCTGGGTCCTTTTGGAGAAGGGCGGCATATAAATACGAATAAAAAATAAATAAAATTAAAAATTAAAAAAAAGTTACAAAGTTCATTCAAAGTTACAATGGCAGGAAAAAAGTGACCGATGACCATTTTTCACTCTTAACGTCCATTGTAGCATCTCCACCATCACGTGATTAAAATGACAACTGGTTCATATTTATGACGGTCATAGTGTCCTGAGGTCATGTAATTATCTTTTGCGACCTTCTGACAAGCAAAGTCAATGGCCAAGCCGAAGCCATTTAATAATCATGTTACTAACTTAACAGTTGCGGTCATCCATTTAACAATTGTGGCAAGAGAGGTCATAAAATGGGCAAAACTCAATAACTGTCTTGTTTAACAATAGAAATGTTGGGCTTAATTGTGTTTGTAAGTCAAGGGCTACCTTGACTTACAAGCGAAACATCTGCTGTGGTGCAGTGGTTAGAAAGTAGTACAGCAGGCTACTTCTACTGACTGCTGGCTGCCTGCAATTTTGAATCTCACCAGGCACAAGGTTGGCTCAGCCTTCCATCCATCCGAGGTTGGTAAAACAAGAACCCAGATTGTTTGGGGGCAATGTGCTGACTCTGTAAACCGCTTAGAGGGAGCTGTAAACGTCATAACCGCAGCGAGAATCATATATGCACAAAATTGGAAGAATAAAAATATACCATCAGAGGAAAATGTGATTTTAAAAAGTGTTCAAATGTTCTGAGATGGACAGACTCACAAGAGAAATAAAAGATAAAGGCAAATCCAATTATTACTTGGTATGGAATATATGGTATAAATGACTAGAGGAAAGATGTGAAGAATAAGAAAGCATTAAGGGAAGAAAGATTAAGAAATCAGAAAAGAATTACAAAGCCTCATAAATAAATAAGATATAAAATGTAAGATGTACTGTATATAAAATAGTACACTAATATGTATAAAAGAACTATATGTACACGTATAGAGCGATAAGATGTATTGTATATAAATTAGTACATTAGTAAATTAATACGTATAAAAGAAATATAACTATGTGTAGGGATATAAGATGTATTATAGATGTATTGTAGATAAATTCATATACTAGTAGATTATTATGTATAAAAGAAGTATATGCACAAACGTATGGATAAAAATGATATAATGGGGATATACTGATCTGGAAATGTTGCATTTGATGATAAATGTATTTTTAAAAAAATTGAAAAAACTGTTCAATAAAAAAAAAATTTTTTTAATTATGTCCTATCAAAGTTGGAGGGGAGAGGGGGCTGTAAAACATTGTAAAGCAGTATATAAGTCTAAGTGCTAGGGTTATCTGCACACAGTGATCTCCAGGCAAAAGTAGTGGCATTACTGGTAGTTGAGATTATTTTAAAGCCAAAGAGATAAATGCAGAGTTTCACTGAAAGTACAGAACACAAATTTTGGGCTGTCTATATGAGATCCTCTCAATCAATCTCTACTTGGATCTTCATCTGGCCACAGTGTGAAGTCCATACTGTTGATACCGTGTTTCCCACAAATAATAATAATAATAATAATAATAATTTTAATATTTCTAAACCGCGCCCTCTCCCCACAGGGACTTGGGGCGGTGCACAGGCACAGTAAAACAATAAATACATATAAACATTTCATTAAAAATAAATTAAATCCAAACCTGCGCTAAAATTCCCATTAAAACTAAGCAATATTACAAAACCCCAATAAAACCCCAAAGACAGAGAGACTATCCTAGGCCGGCCAGACAGAAGAAATGAGTTTTTAATTTGAGACGGAAGGAGCGGAGGTCCGTGGTTGTCCTAATATCGGGGGGAAGGTCGTTCCAGAGGGCCGGGCCCGCCACAGAGAGAGCCCTTCCCCTGGGCGTCGCCCGCTGACAAAGTCTAGTGGACGGCACCCGGAGAAGTCCCTCTCTGTGGGAGCGAATCGGTCGTGAGGATGTATGAGGCAGGATCCGATCCCGCAGATAGCTAGGTCCCGAGCCATGGTCTTATTTTCTTTTGACCCCCTCCCCAAACAAACAGCCTTATTTTGGGGACGGTCTTATTATTTTTGAGGTGCAGGAGGTGGTGAGCATGGTCACCTCATGGCTGCTGTGTTGCAATATTTCTGGGGGAGGGCTAACTTTAGCCCATGCGCTCAAAAGCCCGATTGGGCTTATTATCCAGGGAGGAAACAGGGTACTGTTCTTTACCTTCCTATTGGACCTATTGCGCTTCCTAATACAACTGTCAGCTACTATTCCGCCTGCTTTGAAAGCTGGGAGTTTCACTCTTTCAGAAGGATGTTAAAACTCATCCAGAAGACCACAACTTTTAACAAGTCTTCTGGAGGAATGGCAAATCCACCTTCAAAAGCAGCACCAAGCAACAGCTGGCAGGCAAGGGTCATTTTGCTGTGAAATGGCAGAGAGCCAGCTCTATGCAATTCTCCACCCACGCCAGCTGTTGTTCGGGCTCTCAACAATTCAACCTGATCCAGATCACCAAACGAAGTTTTAGCTAGAAAAATCTGGGAGCGAAACAGCTTCTTTCCCCCCCTCTGCCTGTCACTTCCTGGCCTGGCACCAGAATCAAGACTGGAAGAAATGGCAGATGTGGGGGGTTACTTCGGACACATGGCTAAATCCAGGGGTCTGGGCCACTTGTCAAAACGTTTTCACAGCACAGCTGAGGTTGGCAAGTGTTACACTGAAAAGCATAAGGAGGGCAGCCTTCCCTGCATGTGAGGTGAGGAAAGCCACCGTCTGGCCAATTGGGGTTGACAATGGGGACAGTGAATCTATCTTGGTTTTAGCTTTTTGCTGCGAGAAAGAAGAACGCTGTAACTGAGTTGTGGCAACGAGCTCTAACACTTCTACACTCCAGCCCAGAAGAGAAGAACATTTGTGCTTTTCATAATAACGAAACAGATAAGGAAACTGAAAAAGCCTCTTTGACCCCAAAAGGAGGAATGGTCACAATTATATCCACAGCATAAAGTTTCACTGCCTAGGAAAGCAGCAGGGAAAGGAACTTTAAAACAAAAATTATGCGATGAATCAGTAAGAAACCCATCTGCCTGGGACAGCCTATCTTTTCAAATTGCAGTCTCTGTAACTGAATTGTTAAAAAAGACCCCACATGTACATTCATATTTAAGTAGTGGTCTCTTAGGTTGTTCTCCTTCATAACTTCATGCTGCCAGCTTTCAGCGTGTCATCTCCAAGGACTTAAATTTCCTATATTCAATAAATGTTATTGTGTTTTGGTTTGGTTTGTACATCTTCTAACCCAGTGATGTTGTGCATATCGCTCGTGTGTGCTCATTGGGGCTGCACTCCGAAAAAGCCAAACCTCCGGGTTCTAGCATGCATGCGTGCATGACAATCAACTGGCTGGCGCACATGCACAGGCCAGGTTTTGGCCCTGCCATGCACACAAAGGGATTGTGCTCCGGAAAAGCCAAATGTCTGGATTCTGGCATGTGCACTCGACAATCAGCTGGCCAGCGTGCATGCACACACTGGTTTTCGGCACTGCCACATGTATGAAGAATAGTTGAACATCTTGCACGCATGCACATCAGAAACCCGGAAGACAAATAGGCAAGGCTGCACATGCCAAGTGACATGGCTTCATGTGCCACTTTAGGCACACGTGCCATAGGTTCACCATCACGGTTCTAACCTATTCTAGAGGCTATTTCAGAGCTCAATTGAGTTCTGATTGCCTTTTCAGAAGTAAACTGTTAAGGGAAAATTCATTTTTCGGCAGTCCATTCTCCCAGAGAGAGAATGTTTCTGAATTCTCCAAAACATTATCCTACAGAATCTTTTCTTCAGTGCAAGATCCAACCAGCATTCTGCCTAGAGAATTCTGGGAGATGAAGTTCCCATACCTTAAAGCTGCCAAGTCTACAAATCACTACTCTAAACTATAGTCTTTTTTTTTAGTGCTTTTTAAGCATTAAAATATGTCACATAGATAATGGCATTAGGCCCTCTAAACACGATAAAGCAAATATGCTACCTCCATAAACCACTGGACAAAACCTGTATGCTGGATGAGTAGGAATTGTGCCATTGTGACTTTAGTCTAGCATTCAACTTGAAAACACTGGTTGGTTCATTCTGGTAGAGCTACTGGTAGTTTGATCCTGTGATTAAGGCACCAGGCTAGAAAGCCAGAGAGTGGGAGTTTTAGCTCTGGTTCTAGTTCTGCCTTAAGCATGAAAGCTGGCTGGTGACATGCTCCCAGCGCCACCCACCTCAGAGGCACATGTAGGGTCTCCTGCTTGGGCAGGGGGTTGGACTAGATGACCTGCAAGGTCCCTTCCAACTCTGTTAATCTGTTATGTTTATGTTTATTCAATTCCTATACCGCTCCTATCTCCCCAATAGGACTCAGGGCGGTGCACAGGAAGTTAAAAATGACACAGCAAACAACAATAAATACAGTCACAACATTAAAAAGTAATTAAATTAAGTGACCTGTGCTAAAATATTCACGCTAATAAAAATTTAAAATTCATTGCCTAATCTATTAAAATTATATCAAAATCTAGGCTCTAAGCTAGGCCGGCTTGATGAAAAAAGTGCGTCTTGAGTGATCGGTGGAAGAGGCGAAGGTCCATGATGGTACGAAGTTCGGGGGGTAGGTCGTTCCAGAGGGCTGGACCTGTCACAGAGAAGGCCCTTCCCCGGGCGCCGCCAGCTGACATTGACCGTCAGACGGCACCCTGAGGAGGCCCTCCCTGTGGGAGCGGATCGGTTGAAAGGAGGTATGTGGTAGGAGACGGTCCCGCAGGTAAGTAGGCCCTGTGCCATGGAGCAATTTAAAGATGGTTACCAACACCTTGAAGCACACCCGGAAGGCCACCGGCAGCCAGTGCAGCTCACGCAGGAGGGGTGTTACGTGGAAGCACCGTGAGGCTAAAACACCGTGAGGGTGTTAAAGGAAAGGATTTTCACTGAGTTATTTATAACGGAGCTAAACAAATAAACAAAGATAAAATGAATAGTTCTATTTCTCCTTGTCATTCGATGAGGTATACGCATGTATCTGGATGCTTTAACAGACTGGAGAAGAGCCAATGAATGGATGTTGAACCTCAGAAAAAAAATGGATTGGGCCCCAAATTAGGAAGATCTCCAACTCTAGTTTCAGTCATCTTCAAGAAGCAGAAACTCAGCTTTGGTATATTCCTACATTTTGTCTTTATTACTTGAGGTTCAATTAAATATCATTGTCCAGGTATCTGATGACTACGACTCTTTCTGGAGTGGAATAGGCTGATCAGAACAACATCTTCTTTCTAATGTCTGACTATGTCAACATAGACTCTACATGAGTTCTGCCTTTGAAGGCAACTCTGAAATCACACCTGTAGTAGAATGTCGTGAGGCTATTATACGTCTTCAGAAAACATGACATTGATCATAAAAGTACTTGCCTGACTGTCTCCACATTACCAGCTGAACTTCTATATTGTGCCTAAGGTCCATAGCAGTTAAGGATCCTGCTGCTAGAGAGAGTTCCTATCCTAAGGCTAACATCTGAGGATCTCCTCAATGAACCGTGGACGGCAAAGCTCACTATATGGAAGTGCAGGAGAAATATTTTTTTTCATTATTATTATAAATAGTTATACACATTGACAAAGACATACACAACACTTCCAAGTAACATTGGAACTTTCCGTTCCTTCTTACAGCAGATATTTATCGGCGCATTTTTACAAACATTTTTCCCCCTCTCAAACTTTTTACACTTATCATTCTATTATTTCTTAATGTTTCGCTTATCAGTCTATGTTTGGTTATTTGCATCAGACAGTCTTTATTGCTCTTTTACCAATAAATACCTTTTTCTTCTTCTGTAAATCCTATTTTTCCTACCTTTTTATCATTAATTCCTACTTCTTCTATAATACAAACTATATTTTTTAGATTCTTATTTCCTATTTCTATCCCCTAGCCATTTGTACCATTTCCCCCAAATTAGATAGTACTTTGTTTCCTCCTTTCCCTTGAATTTCCTTGGTCAATTTATCCCTCTCTGCGCATTCTAAGATCTTCCGTATTATCTCATCCTCATTTGGTATTGTGTTGTTCTTCCATTTCTGCGCATATGCTATTCTAGCCGCTGTGATGTTATGTAGAATTAGGTGTAGAGTCTCATTATTGGAAGTGCAGGAGAAATCTTCTATGTTATGGTAGCCTATCCTGGGAATGGAGACCGGCCTGATGTGACCTTCCCTGCTTGGAACTCTACTGTTACATATGAAACTTAGTGTCCATAGGCTGACCATTCCTTTTGTCCTTTCATCATACCTCTCTTGCTCTTTTACTTGTCTTCTCTTCTCGTTTTCTGCTTTATAGTAGTGGACTACAAATATTTCTTTTTAAAAAATATACCAAGCATGTACATTAGTACGAATGGGAGGGGCAGGCACTTTAAAAAGTATTCCCATTTTAGGTAGGGTGAAGATATAAGGGAATTTTTCGTTTTTTCTAGGATCTGAGACAGATTAGGATCAGTAGAGATTCTCCACCATTGCTTCTATTGATTGATGGCAGTGAAATTTCTTCTTTTGGAGAATTTGAGGAGTGGGGGTTGAAAGTACGTGGTAGAAATGCCTCCAGGCGGAGTTGCCAATTAAAATTGTTTTACTCTACTGAAGGAGCATGAGAAACAAGAGAAAAATTGCAGACATCCTCTTGAAGATATATCTTACTTCATCCCCCTTTCCCTGCTTTGCGACCTTCAACCTATTGTGAAGCAAGAGCATAAGGAAAAGTGAACACAGATGCAGCCAGTTGTCATACACAGACAATCGTTCCAGTGATGGACTACACAGTATGTCATAACGATGTTCATGAGATAGCAAGGAAGGTGCATTAGCATTTAATTTCATGTATTGCTTCTGGGCATCTCCTGAATACTAATGATCAAGTAACCCATTGGAAGAGATGTGAGGCTACACATCTTGAGCAAATCCGCCCTGGCTGCCTTCTGGAAATATCAATAATACAATTTGCAAGGCAAGGATACGTAATGCACTTTTAAACGAGAGTATCTGTCAGAAGTGTTTTAATGGATACGTTTCGGAGGGGGAAGGATTGGCTTTGTGTGTGGATTTCAGATTAATTGGGGGGGTAGGAATCAGGTTTGATATTGGAAGGACATAACTTAAGCGGAATTAGTCAGTGAGATGTCCCTAATTCTTCATTTTCACTTTTTCAGGCAAAGCCTGGAAGCCCTGATCTATCATTTATAAACAACTTGCATATTTATTTATTTGAAACAAGCACCAGATCTGATGGTTCAATGAAACTTCATTCTTTCTTCTTTTAATAAAAAAAACACTATAGTAGTGGTGATTATTGAAGCTTGGGAAACAGTGTAGACTTTTACACTACACGTTTAAACTACATATAAACCAAACATATGGCTGCTCTTCTTTCTTGCAAGTGATATAATATATTAGATATGCTAGGTATAAAGGTAAAGGTTCCCCTCGTACATATATGCTAATCTTTCCTGACTCTAGAGGGTGGTGCTCATCTCCATTTCAAAGCCGAAGAGCCAGCGTTGTCTGAAGATGTCTCCGTGATCATGTGGCCGGAATGACTCAATGCCTAAGGCACACGGAACACTGTTACCTTCCCACCAAGGTGGTCCCTATTTTTCTACTTGCATTTTTACATGCTTTCGAAATGCTAGGTTGGCAGAAGCTGGGACAAGTAACGGGAGCTCACTCCATTATGCGGCACTAGGGATTCGAACAGCTGAACTGTCGACCTTTCTGATCAACAAACTCAGTGTCTCAGCCACTGAGCCACCGCATCCCTATAGGCTAGGTATAGTATGAGTATTATTTTTTTTAAATTTCTCTTTTACCATGCCTGTGGCTTTGCTGGTGTTCACTTTGCATATAGGAGAATTGGGTGAGAATTTTAAAAATGCAAAGGAATCTCCCCTTTCTAACCTGTTTTCTCTGAAAAACAGATTCCATTAACCTCAACAGATGTAGAATGAATAATTAGTTTGCATAGACTTGCAGAAAGCTAAAAGATTGTGAGAAAATAGGATACAAATTTCTATTTTAATGAAAACTAAATAATGAATATCTTCTCTTCTAAAGAGGGGAAATGGCTAAAAATTTTGGCTACCGTATATAAATGGAACAATGGGAGAATATATAATTGAAAGGAGTGCAATGTTATAATCTTAAAGAGAATGGTTAAAAAACGATGAATCATTGGTATGTCACTGAAGAAATTGCCTAGAATGTATAAAGGCATTTCAAATATATGTTGGAAATGCACAAATAAAAACAACAAGGAGGAACATTTTTATCATGTAGGTATAAGTAAAAAAGGCAGAAAGTTTTGGATTCAAATTCATATACCAATTTAGAAGATTTTAAAGATTAATATACAGTTGACACCAGAGGCCTTTCATTAGGGACTGATGGAAAAAGTGATGGAAAAGTCATGGAACTTTGTTTTTATACATGAAAATGCAAGACTAATGTATGCGTGGAAATAATCAACATTACCCTAAATGGATGAATGGATTGTAAATATAGGAATTGGCTGATACAGTCAAATTAACTTCTTTGATTTAAGAAAAGACATTTTCTGTGTTTATTGCTGACTGGAAAACATTTATAGACTTTTCTTTTTGCATGAAAGAGGGAAAAAAATGAACGTTCGATTGATGGATTTAATAATTTAAAAAGTAGATTATAGAAAAAGTGAGTTGTGATGTAGCCATAGAATAAGAGGTAAATCTAGACCGTAAACAAAATGGGAAGTTACTTCTTCACGTTTTCTTTCTCTCCTTTTTACTGCACTTATTCTTTCTTTTATTCTACATAAATTTCTGTTAATCTTTCTTTTAAAAATGCACACGTATGCACGCATACACACATTAGTTTAGACTTGTTTACAATGTTTGTATGTATGTAAGTCTAAACTATTATAAAAATAGTAGCTATACAGTATAATTTTTCTTTCACATAAATTATGTATGAAATATATAAGTAAGCTTTTTGGTTTGCATACGTATCTGATTTTGATATTCAATCATATGTTTCAAGTCATTACATATGTTGAAATCTTATTAGATCAGTGTATAAGGCTGGAAACTTTTTTTTCATCCTGTAGGGAATCTACATGATTAAAGAAGTAAGCCTTGATTTCTCTTATATTCTAATTTGTCAGGATTTGTTTCTGTTTTGCACTCCATCCAGGCATGCTGACAAACTGATAACAGTCTTTTTCCTGATATGCTTGAAAATATGGTTAGTCAAGTTAAATCCATGGTTGCCCTTCCATAAGGTGGAGTCTTTTTTTGATGTATGCATCTTTCTTTTTCCTGCTGATTTTGCATTTTATTCCAAACCTTTATTTTTCTTCAATTAAAAGAGAAAATGGTTATCAAGTTGTCAGGAAAAACTGTATGACTTTGTATTGGAAAAATAATTTTACAGGTTAATCTGATTTATTAAATAGTTTAAATCTGTTTTTTAAAGAGTAACTGTAGCATGCCTGAAAATTGAAAGAACATTCAGAAAACCTCAGCAGAGAGAGCGTTACTTGTTAATTTTATTAGTTAAACTTCCAAATTCTTCATTTTCAGTTGGGTTACTTTTTGAAGTTTTAGCTTGCCTTTGATGATTAATTTTGGATATTTGCAAGCCAAAATAATCTACGCTCCACAGACCAAACGGAACAATGTACATGTTCAGTAGGGGGAAAAACAGAAGAAATAAGTTTCCGGATGCATTAAAAGCATTCACCAGAAAAAAATGAAAGTGAAATTGAAACATTATTTAGGGATATGATCACTCCAGCAGACCATTTCTGTATGGAGAAACATTTGGGAAATCATATTGAATAACAGAGGTATAATTTTTTCTTTACGTTTTGTATATGAACTTCCGGTCTCATAGGAAAGGAGGACTTAACAGTAATAATTAAAAATGAAGGGTCAAATCATGAAAAGTGGCTGATCGAGATTTGTCAAACTATTTTTTTTCTAGCTATCTTGACCAGAATCCTCCCTTCTTGAGATCAAACATACCAGAATCACATTTATACTGGTATCTTTGTCTCCTTGGAACCCATAGAAGTTTCCAGAGGGGTAAAAAAATGACTTAAAACCCTTTTTAAAAATTATACCAAATCTACTCTGCCTAGAAAGCATTGGGCCAACTCCATTCCATTTGGGACTGGGGCAAAAGACAGTAATGTCCATGCACCAAATTCAATAATTTTAAACAAAATTTATAAAACGTTATTTAAACAAAACTTATAAAGCATTAAACAAAAGTTATAAAGCATTATTTCAAGAAAAGTTATAAAACACATTGGCTGGAAAATTCTGGGAACGGAAGTCCACAAGTCTTAAAAGATAAGGGGAAATTACACTCTGGCTTGTAATATTTGGGAACCTGGTCGCTAGCCTATCATATACTTGACATACAATGCGTCTTCCAAAGCTTGCCTGTCTTAGTCATGGGTTTCATTCCATTCTTTGGGCAGATTTTTAGGAGAGTGGCCCTATTCATTCCACCCAAACTGAAAGCAAGCAACTGCTTAGTTGGAATGAACTCTTCGAACGATGAGATTTTCTCTCCTGAGAGCCGCATAAGCCTCCCTAATACACTTTAATCCAGCTTGATATTGAAACACTAGACACTCTGGCACCCTTCTTCTGATTGCCAAATAAGATAAATAGTTGTTTTAAATGGCTGAGTGCACATGTTAAGATAAAGCTATCACCAGGCTATGAAAAACGTCGTTCAACCGAGTGTCATTTCTACATCTCAGATTGAGGAAATATGGCGGAGTCTTCAAGCCGCTGAGTATCTGTTCCTGGCTTTGTGAGAAAAAGAGCATCTGTCTGCCAAAACAAATCAGGATCTAATGAGCTGCTAATTAATTTCCAGGAAAATCCAGATTATCAGGAATCTGGGGATTCTTGTCCATATTGTTGTGACGGGGTGGAACTTCATTGCAGAATAGACTGCTTGTCTTTTCGAATGTTGCCATTTCAGTTATATAATCGTTTGCGTATGAGTTGAAAGATGCTATACTTCTTTTTGGTTATGGGGGAAATGGCTTTAAAATATTGAAAGATTTGTTAATATTCTAAACAAAAGCTTTCCATCAGTCCTAAAGTTGGTTTCAGCCATTCAATAATAATTGTAATCTTTAGATAACCAATTCCACTTTTATTTTCCATAGAACTTCAGAGTAGACCTAAGGAGCTTTTATAACAAATTGTTTAAGTGAGACCTACTATCTTCGATACAGAAAGCTGTATTGAACTAACAGATTTCCTAACTATCTATTTGCACACTGTCCAGAATTGCTCTATGAGGGACATGGGCAGTTTCTAAATATGAAAGATAGAGAGAAGATAGCTAGCTAGCTAGGTATACATTATGAAGACATACTGTGATTTATGTCAAGGTTAATTTTTTTACTGTGAGCAAGGCAATGTATATAAATAATTGAGTTTAAGGGATGTGTCTGATTCAACCACTTGCATATTATTCAGCTACCATATGTAAAATACAGATACATACCCACAAACCCCTAATGTAGTGTATGTGAAATACCTCAATTATTTATTGTAAAATAGATGTTTGTGTGGTAATAATTATATTTAACACAATATCCACCAGTAAAAGGAATTACACAGAATCCTTAGCAAGCTTATAATTTTTATTAAGAGGATATTAATAACAATATCCCAAATGCATGGATTATTTCAATCAGGAGTAGCAAGCTGACCCACACTCCAAATATGGCCACACCCAATTTTTGGGAGCAAGACTTAAGGTTCCATCTTCTCCTTCAACTTCCTCGTCTAGATTCAAAAAATTTAAGAGAAGGGTTGAAGGCATGCCACACCTTTTCTATCCTGCCCCTTTATGCTATCTAAGATTCTTCTACTAAGAAGTCTATCACGACTTTCAACAAGACAAAGCAAAACTAAAGTATAATTATACTGTGAAGATGCTGTCTTTCAGTGATGTTTTGTCATTTTAAGGTCACATTTTGCTGATTATATTCTAGCACCGAAGTAAACGTCTTCATACCTTTCAGTTTTCCGTATGATCAATATTTCATTCTATTCATTGAGATACTGTGGACAGACATGCATTATTCACATGCAGGATTGTCTTGGTTTTTGATGGAGATTATCACATTTGCTTCATTTACTTGCATGAGTCACTTGTTTGCCCCTAAGGATTATTATGCCATTAAAAAAACCTTTGTCATTGCCATCCCATTTTTTAAAATATTACATTTAACTTCCATTTCAGAAAGTAACCAGGAAAAGGGGTGGGGGAGCCAGCAACAACACATTGAGAGGTGCTTCCAGGTAAAAAGACTCAAAAGTTGAGTTCTATGTTCCCAAATGCTTATTTTTGCTTTGCCTCTTTCTTCTAATTTCATTTTTTTTTGTCTGAAAAAGTTTTATTGGTTTTAACATTTTAGATAGATAAGGTATCAAGTAGTATTTTAGAGCTTCCACATCGGGTTTGATGACCGCCTCCGAGTCTTCATACATATTCCATTAGGAAATAATAAAAGGAAGGGGTACATACATTTTAAATCATAAATTTTCATATTATTTTATACATTCAATTACTTTGTTCTATTAACATCCGTACAGGAATTACCATCATAAAAAAAAAAAAGATAGCAAGTTATTTTTGCGATCTGAGCCTCTTTGCTATAGTCTCTTCCTCCTCCACCCCCACCAGCAGGTGGACCCGTGGCCCCTCCCGTTCCCATCTCACCATCATCCAGGATTGAGGAGTGTTTTTTAAGAAAATTCTCCGCCTCTTCTACTGTTTTGATTCTAACTCTTCCTCCCTCCCAGAATACCAGCATCCCTTCAGGCATCAGCCACTTGAATGTCAGGGCCCCTTTCTTCGAATATTCAAGAAAGACCACACTTACACATTGTTTGGAATGTATAAGGCTACTTTTACTGAATACAGAAGATCAAGGGACCAAGGTGAAGCAGGAAGTAACTAGTTTAGGCGCGAAGAATGATTATTAAAGCTTAAGCCCACCCCAATAGCCCTAACCCCCCTTCCAGCAGTGTCCAATGCACGTTCGTCTCCGACATCAGGTGGGCAGTTCGTCCAACACCATCATCAGCATGGAATGTGAGACCGTTAAGCCACAGATAACACCGGCCGGTAACATCTTCCACCAATCTTCCACCAGCTCACATAATTAACCCCTATAGCCCCACCCTCCCCGTTTCCATGGCAGCCAAGCAGCATAGAGATAAACGAAGAGCGAAGGCTGACACCCCCTTTTTGTGTAATTTTTTTGTTAAGAAGGAATAATTCCTTCTTATATCTCGTATTTTCTTTGGGATCTGCTTCAATATGGCCACCTCGTTTTGCTGATATATCAGAGGGCCCCCCCTTTGCGCTCTCAGTCTTCTAATTTCTTAATAAGGACATACCTGTGGCCATTGCAGCATTTTTTTTCCTTACAGAAGCCCCTTTGTCTCTTATTCCCCACCACCACTTTTGAGCATGCACACCCAGAATTGATTTGTGTACTGGAATCCAATAAGCAGTGAGGAAAAACAACACTACTGGGCACTCCTCATGTTTGTTCCTATAAATGGTTGACCAGACTACTGCCAGACTAGAGCAAAAATTACAGAGCAGTTTCTGGGGGAACAAAATGAGCGCTACACATACAGTCTCTGTAGCAGAGATCAGAAATGGTTGTCCAGATACTCCATGTCTTCAGCAGGTTTTTGTTGCTGTTGTTGAATGAATAGCCTTATTGGCTTTTGTGGGAGAGAAAATGCTCTAATAAAATAATAAGAAACAGCAAGGGAGGCAGGCATATATAAGGGTATGTTTATATGTTTTCCTGTGATTGAAACAAAACTTGGAATAAACTTATTCCTGTCCATGTTCTTTCCCCAGCTTTATGGTTCCCACCAATTCAGGAGCTGATTGCACAGTGGTTAGAATGGAATATTGCAGGCTGACATTGCCAACTGCCACTAGTCAAGTAATTTACTTAATTCATTTTCTTCCATGATTGATTTACAAATTGGAGAAAATAGTGAAATATTTGAACTACATACAGCTCCAAGTCAGGAGTTTGATCCTGACCAACTCAAGATTGACTTAGCCTTCCATCCTTCTGAGGTTGGGGGCAATATGCTGACTCTGTAAATCGCTTAAAGAGGGTTGTAAAGCACTATGAAGTGGTATATACAGTAAATCTAAGTGCTATTTCTTTTTCTATTGGGCTTGTGCTTCTTCCTTGTTGGAATTGCAAAACAACATCGGAAAGTTTCTTGAAATAATTTTTAATATGATTATCCATCAACTTTGTGTACTAAATTCTTCTGAAACCCAAAGTGTGCTTCTCAGTTAGCCTTTGCTGGGCAATGGGTGACTGCTTTGTATCCTAATTGTTTTGTTCTTCTTTGAAGCTTTTGTTTTGTTCCAAACAATAACTACCCTTCCTTAAATATCTTTCCAAGCCCCATTTTAGCTAGCTTATCAGTAGCACTCTTATTCAGCCCCCTCCCCCAAAGGATTCAAATCAGTTTGTGATTATTAGTGATAATCACTAGGGAATGAGAAGTTTGTTTTTCTGAGAAGCGTTATTTCTAAACCAGAAGCTATACTTCTGAAAATGCTGCAACTAAATTCCTTGTCCAAAGGATTAGTCTACAAAATTGTCCATCAAAAAAGGTCAGATGTGATAAATATCACACACCTTTCTCTGTAAAAGACTATTTCCCAATCTGTATTAAGGGACAGCAAAGACTCGTTGGTTCCATCTACAGCATGGGTGTCAAACTTGTCACGGAGCTGGGGTGGGCATGATATGCGTGTGGCACATTCGGCCCGCAGGCTGCCAGTTTGACACTCCTGATCTACAGCAACTTCACTCTACTGAGTTCACGATTCTGCCTATTAAAGGACTACCTTTGCCCACGACGGTCATTGTGCATCAGTCGTCAATGGGGATAAGGCTGTTGTTTTCCCTGACATCACCATCATTCTTTATTCTCTCCAATCTTTTCTTCTCCTTCTCCACTTGGCTGGCAGGCTCACTGAGCTCCTAATAGCTGACATGGATTGGAAAGCAACGTGATAGCCAAGGCTGCTGCTTTGGGCCACATTCACTAATTCACGAGGATGGTTCATTGTAGCTTACCACTCTGTTCTTTGTTATCTTCCCATCTCTGAAATCAGCCCTGTGAAATCTGCAGTCTATTCCAGTGGAAAAAAAATACTCTTGACTTTTGTCATTAGATGTTTGTGAGAGTAGGAAAACATGAATGCATGCATGCAGTTTATTTCTCAGTGAGCAAGTCCTTCTATTCAATTCAAAGTTTATTACAATTAAAGATCAGCCTAGAAAAAGAAATCAACAGACTGCTTAAAAGTAGGAGAGGAAGGTCAGATATGAAACACAACAGAAAAGGGTAGAATAGAATATGATTACTACTATTGTTACCACTATTGTAATAGTGGTATCGGGATCGGATCCTGCCTCATACATCCTCACGGCCGATTCGCTCCCACAGAGAGGGACTTCTCCGGGTGCCGTCCACTAGACTTTGTCAGCGGGCAACGCCCAGGGGAAGGGCTCTCTCTGTGGCGGGCCCAGCCCTCTGGAACGACCTTCCCCCCGACATTAGAACGACCACGGACTTCCGCTCCTTCCGTCTAAAACTAAAAACACATCTTTTCTGCTTGGCCGGCCTAGGGTAGTCTCTCTATCTATGGGGTTTTAGTTGTTTTAACTGGGAATTTTAGTATGTTAATGGGGTATTTTAGCACAGGTATATGTTTAATTTGTTTTTAATGTGTTTGTATATTTATTGTTTTAGTTTTCCCTGTGCACCGCTCCGAGTCCCTATGGGGAGAGGGAGCGGTCAACAAATTAAAATTATTATTATTATTAAATTATTAATTATTATAAACTGTGTCTCTACAACAAGGAAACAGAGTGTCACTTCTAAACATAAAACTAAATTTGAAAGACAAACGTTGGCAGAAAGTAAAATTTATCTAATGTTGCTTAACTGATCTGCAAAAGCGGATCAGTTAATATCAAATTCGAGATCTGGCTATTCTTTACATACTGGCTGAAGATATTTTCCCCTCAGACCATTGAGACCTTCTTCCCGACCTAATAGATAATTTTAATGCTATGTAGAAGAAATATCTTCTAGACAAATTGCACTTTTATGGCTTTCGCAGAAGGCCCTCTTTCCCTTGGGATATGAACAAGTATTCTGATACAATGCATTTTGGACCCGGGAAGACCAGAAAACCAGTCTCACTCCTACCCGGGAATATTTTCCTAAGCTGTGAACAACTCTTGTTTGTATGTGGTGGGAATCTAGGATAAAACCTCAGATCTGCATTCACTTCCTCAAATTTTCAACATGAATCATGGGCTTGTGGGTGTCAACAGTTATGCAACATCCATGCAGTCTGTCATAAATTCTCCTTTAATTCAGTGTTGAGCAAATCACACAAATCCAGCTATCCAGATGAACAAATTGGTTTGTGTTACCTGAATTAGAATAGGTACTTCAGCATTGCTTTTTGTCTTCTATTATGCAATTCTCTTCTAGAATTTGAATTCTGATGAATTTGAAGAAACACTTGAAAAATTGCATCTAATTATTCAAATCATCTTCAGATGTTCTTCTGAAAGTGAACACCTATTTTTTTAATCTTTCCAGAAGACAATAGGCAGGTTTCAATTTAATATTATTGAAAAGGTCCTAACAGTAAAGACTATTGAATACTGACAACAATTATTCCGAGAAGTGTTAATTTCTCCTTCACTGATTGTGCCCAAGCAGAGGCTGGATATCTTTCGGGGATGCTTTGAGTTCATGCAATGAGCAGAAAATAGCCTAAAATACCCCCTTCCAACTCTATAAGTTTTGGGTATCACACAAAGAACATTATCTAGTTTCTTCCTCTCTATAGAGTAGTCTCCTTAGGGAAATCGATCTAACCTCACTACCTGCATTCAGCACCCATGCAGAGACAGATAAGACAATTTTCCAACAGGTATTACAAACCAATATTATACAGTTCTGTTTGTAATGATTGCTGTTAGAACAAGGCGAAATAAACTAAGTAAACTGTATATTATTTAAAGTAAATATTTCATAAATTGTTGATTTTAAAATCTGTGAGAATTAAATATTTTGCCACTGTTGCCTTTTGAGTTTTGGCTTAAAAAGAATGCTGCTTTATTATTATCTAAAATTTTAATTGTTTTTTGCTGACAAACATTCCAAGGACATTTGCTAGTTCGGTGATGTAAAAGATTGACTAAAATATGAAGAAGGAACATAGATATTAATTTAATCGAGTGCAAGCTAAAGAGAAATTGTGTATTTATCCTCTGATTGTACCGTAGGACATCTGAAATAATATGCAAAATACTTTTCTTCTAATGGTCGCTTTTAAGCGTGGGTAACTTATCAATCTCAGAAACAGACAACAATGGCTATACATCAATCAAGGAACTAGACGTAATGAGAAAGGTTCTTGGAGCTCATGCATATAAAGTGTGCTGTTCAATGTATCACTGAACCATGGGGTCCTTATTGAACAAGTTAATATTACTAGCAATTAAGATACTCCAAAATACATTGAAGCTAGCCTGGAAAACTGCCTTAGACCTCATCCTTCACCGCCTATTTGTGCAACAAAAATGTATATACATTCAAAATATGCACTGGTTTTCTCCATCCCAGAAAAGTTGAGAGCATTGATTTCATCAAAATTCTATCAATAGATTCATTAGCAAGGAAGCGGTTTAAAAACTAAGCCTATTTAAATACATCAATAGATAAAATGTAAATCTGCGTAGAGATTGAAGGTATTGATTTCTTCTATTCCAAGAACAGATTGGACATAAGATTTTAATTTTTAAAAACAAGCAGATAACTGCATGATTGAGTACTATATTCAATGTATTCCTTGTGTGTTGAACATAAGGAAAAGAACAAACTTTACAGTATCATATAAAGTATATATTGCTGTTACATGAGGCAATTGTGTATCTATTTTAAAGAATGGTCCCCTTTACATTTTTTAAATACATTGTTTAATACTATATATTTTTATGCATTTCACTATTAACAGCAAGATGTAGAGAAGAGGGCTATTCACTACATTGTGACCTAGGACTATAGATAAATGATTCTAAATGTTACAATGAATTGGAAGGAAATGCATATGTACTATTTTTCCATTTCCCTGATTTGAGAGTTGGGCAGTCTACAAACGGCATAAAAATAAATATTTTTGTCATTAGCAATTCCATACAAAACAGCCTTGTGATGATAAGAGAATACATGTATGGTACCTCTGGATTGGACTGTTGAGTTGTAAAAGTTCTGTTGGCTTGGTTTTTCATTTGCAGATTTCATTTACCTGTGACAGGTAAGATTTTCCAGGCTGCAGCTATAGTGCAGCTATATTTCATTATATAGCTATAATGAAATGTCAGGAAATGAAAACAAATACACAGATAACACCTACAAGCCTATATAAGTCTTTCCAAATTACTGCTCTATGTGAATTAGCTAAAATTGCCAGAGTTCCTGCCAAACATGATCAAATTAAAATAAAATAAACAAATGGCAGTAGATTGGGGGAAAACTATAGCTTCTACTTCATCCTTCCATTCAAATGCTCATTAGGATTATGGTTTATATCCTGCCAAGTGATACATTTTAAAAACCGCATTCATATTTGCCAATATAAGAAATCATTATTAGCAATAAATAAACCTGTAAAAAAAAAACCCAATGTGGTATCTTTTACAATAATTTCTTAACAATTTAAGAGGATCTGCATTCAAATTATCTTCAAATAGAAATGAATAAACAATGAAGGCAACTTTGATGAAAATAGTTGGCCGTTATTTAAATACTGCATGGAAATATATACATACCTCTTTTTAGGACAAAAATAATAATAATAATAATAATAAATAAATAATAATAATTTAATTTGTAGACCGCTTCCTCTCCCCTAGGGGACTCGGAGAGGTGCACAGGGAAATTAAAAAATACAATAAATATACATAATAATTTAGTTAAAAGGCAAATTAAATAAATTTATCCCTGCGCTAAAATCCCCCAATTTAAAATTACTAAAATCCCCTAACCCATAAGAAGAGACTACCCTAGGCCGGCCAAGCAGAAGAAGTGAGTTTTTAATTTTTGACGGAAGGAGCGGAGGTCCGTGGTTGTTCTAATGTCGGGGGGAAGGTCGTTCCAGAGGGCTGGGCCCGCCACAGAGAAGGCCCTTCCCCTGGGAGTCGCCCGCTGACAGAGTCTAGTGGACAGCACCCGGAGAAGTCCCTCTCTGTGGGAGCGAATCGGCCGTGAGGATGTATGGGGCAGGATCCGATCCCGCAGATAGCTAGGTCCCCCGAGGCATGGAGCGCTTTAAATATGACAACTAGCACCTTGAAGTGCACCCGAAAGACGACAGGCAGTCAGTGCAGCTCGCGCAAGAGCGGTGTTATGTGGGTGTACCTTGTGGTCCCCATTATGGCTCGCGCGGCTGCATTCTGGACCAGCTGAAGTCTCCGGGTGCACCTCAAGGGGAGCCCCATGTAGAGAGAGTTACAATAGTCCAGTCGGGATGTCACGAGGGCATGAGTGACTGTGCAAAGGGCATCCTGATCCAATAGGGGGCGCAACTGGCATACCAGGCGAACCTGGTAAAACGCCCTCCTGGCCACGGCCGTCACTTGATCTTCCATGGACAGCCGGGTATCCAGAAGGACACCCAAGTTGCGCGCCCCATCCACAGGGGCAAGGTGTTCGCCCCCTATGGCCAGCGATGGGATCAGCTGGTTGAATCGGGCAGCCGGAAACCACACCCACTCGGTTTTGGTCGGGTTGAGCCTGAGTCCGTTACTTCCCATCCAGATCCGCACGGCTTCCAGGCACTGGCACATCACCGCTACGGCATCGTTGGGGTGGTCTGGGGTAGATATATACAGCTGTGTATCATCAGCCTAGAGGTGATACTCTACCCCAAAACCACGGATGATCACACCCAGCGGCTTCATATATGTGTTGAACAGGAGAGGCAAGAGGACCGACCCCTGAGGCACCCCACATGTGAGGGGTCTCAAGGTCGACCTCTGCTCTCCTGTCAACACAAATTGCGATCGACCGGAGAGGTAGGAGGAGAACCACCGCAAAACGGTGCCTCCCACCCCCAACCCCCCCAGCCAATGCAATAGGATACCATGGTCGATGGTATCGAAAGCCGCCGAGAGATCTAATAGGACCAGGATGGAGGAGCAATCCCCATTTCTGGCCCTCCAGAGATCATCTACCAACGCGACCAATGCCGTCTCGGTGCTATGCCCGGGCCGAAAGCCGGACTGGCGCAGGTCTAGATAATCAACTTCCTCCAGGTGACGGAGAAACTGTTGTGCCACCACACTCTCTACAACCTTCGCCAAAAAGGGAAGGTTGGAGACGGGACGATAGTTGGCTAATAAAGCTGGGTCCAAAGAGGGCTTCTTCAGGAGGGGCCTCACCATGGCCTCTTTAAGGGAGGCAGGCAAGAAACCCTCACTTAAAGAAGTGTTGACAACCTCTTGGAGCCAGCCTCGTGTCACCTCCCAGGATGCCAGTACAAGCCAGGAAGGACACGGGTCCAATAAACATGTGGTGGCTCGCAGTCGCCCACGTAACCTGTCCATATCCTCGGAAGTAACGGAGTCAAACTCCTCCCAAACAAGATCCGCCTCGTGCAATCCCACTGGGCTATCAATGGGGACTAACTCGTTCTGTATCTGAGCGATTTTCTCCTGCAGATAAATCACAAATTCCTCTTCTCTACCCTGTAATGGGGCTTCCCGCACCCTCTGTTGAAGGAGGGAGCGGGTCACCCTAAACAGGGCGGCAGGGCAGTTATCTGCGGATGCTATGAGAGTGGCACAATGATGGCGTTTGGCCACTCTCAGCGCCACAATGTAAGTCCGTAAATGGGCTCTTACTTGTGTCCGGTCAGATTCAGATCGGGTAGACCTCCATCTTCTCTCTAGGCATCTCTTATGGCGTTTCATCACCCTCAGCTCCTCGGTGAACCAAGGAGCCAGGGTGGCTCACCGCCGCAAGAGAGGCCGCAAGGGCGCGACCCGATCCAAGGCTCCCGTGGCCGCAATATTCCATGCGGCCACGAGGTCCTCCATCGGGGCGCGGGTCAGGGGTACAGGAAGTGGCCCAAGCGCCGCCTGGAACCCATCAGGGTCCATCAGGAGCCTGGGGCGGAACCAAATAGGTGACTCGGGTTCCGCCTCCCCGCGGTGGGGGGTAGCGGTTGGAAAGTCGAGCCGGAGAAGTGAGTGGTCTGACCATGACAAGGGCGTGATGACTATATCCCCTATACCCAGATCACTCTTCCATTGGCCTGAGACAAAGATGAGATCCGGTGTATGTCCACCCTCGTGGGTGGGGCCTTGAATTAATTGGGTCAGGTCCATGGCCGTCATGGAACCCATGAACTCCCGAGCTACCTCGGATGATTCGCCCACCGATGGCAGATTAAAGTCCCCCATGACTAAGAATCTGGGGGTCTCAACTGCCATCGTAGCGATCACCTCGAGGAGCTCGGGCAGGGCTGCTGCTACATAGCGGGGCGCCAGGTATACAACCAGCAAGCCCAATTGCCTCCCTAGGCCCCACTTCACACAGAGGGACTCACAACCGGTAGTCTGTGGCACAACGGTCTCTCTCGGCTCCAGACCTTCCCTAATGATAACCGCCACCCCACCACCCCTGCCTAGGGCCCGGGGCTGATGAAAAGCGCGGTAACCTGGTGGGCACATTTCAACGAGGGGAAGTCCTCCCTCGTGGCCCAACCAGGTCTCCGCAATTCCTACCAGGTCCGGCTCCCCCTCTGACACAAGGTCATAAATGAGGGGGGCTTTGTTGACCACGGACCTGGCATTGCAGAACATCAGCCGCAGGCCCTGGCTCTGTACTCCCTGGCCACCTAGCCTGCGGGGGTTGTGGCACCTGACCGTTTGCAACCAACGGCTACGTGCCTTCAACCGGGAGGATAAAACTTGCCTCCTCTCGGACCTGCCTCTCCCCACGACCCTATGGATGGATATGCCCTCCATTGGAACGACTCTTATTTCCCCCCCCCCGGCCGGATCCTTCCGCTTCCCTCCGCCAGCTGCTGGTCCGGCCCTTTCTTTCCTCCTCAGTCTCTACCTGTCTATACCCTCCCCCTTCCCTGGTACCCCCTAAAATAGACAATAATTTCTGAACTAAAAAACCCCTAAGACCGCGCTTTTTCCACCTCTCTGGATTAATAAATCCCTCATCAAGGTGGGCCCTCGTTAGAGTGGAGGGCCAAACCTGCGAGAGCGGGGACTTTCGCAGTCGCAACAGGTCAGCTCTAGAGTACATAGTATAAATTAATTGTATGATAGTATAAATTAATTAATAATTAATATAAATAGATTGAATAAATAAATAATTTAAAATGGGTCGCAATTCGTTATTTAAAAGGCACAATAGCTGCTAAAATTATATAGGATATTAAATACAGTAAAATTCATAGATTAAGTTCCAGGAGTGCATGATATGGTATCAGGCTCAAAGATTTTGGAATGTTCTTAAAAATTTCTGAAGAAGTTCTAAAATAGTTTTCAACAGTTCTTACAGTTCTTAAGGTCGGGGTAACGGAGAAGTTAATGGTGGTAAATGGACCGTGTGGGTAGGTCTGTTGTGCAGGTTGTGCAGGCCTCGGCATTCGATCTTCCATCTTGGGTCGGATATTAGAAGACCTCACCTCACTCCTAATATCAGCAATTTAACTCAAGGCTATAGTTGTTAAGGCCTCCAAATCGCTCCTCCACACCGCTCGCTGCTCTCCTTCTAGTTCTTCCAATCCCTTCATGGTCCCCTGGCTTCGCCGGTAACCAGGCCGCCAAGCCGCCCGTCGTTCGCCCCCGCCGCTCGCCACTCACTTTTCCGGCTCTCTCACAGCCTTCCGGCCCTCTCACGGCCTCTGAATGGCGCTCAGCGTACAGCGCCCATCTTCCGGCTCGGCTACCAGGTAACTAGGCCTCCATGCCGCCCTGTCGCTCGCCCCCGCCGCTCACCGCTCGGTTGTTCCCGGCTCTCTCACAGCCTCCGATTTTTCTTTTGGCTCTCTCACAGCCGGCTCTCTCACAGCCTCCAGCCCTCTCACGGCCTCCGGGTGGCGCTCAGCAGACAGCGCCCGGCGTCTGGCTCGGCGCCTGGCCCAGCGTTTCGTCAGCCGGCCTCCTCACACCTCCAACCTCGTCACTCGAGCCCCCGACCACCCTGGAGGACCCGCCTGGTCTCAAATCACTGCCAGGGTGGTCCACTCACTGTTTCCGGCCCCTCCGGTGGTCCTACGGGCCAGACTTGTCAATTTTAGCTGCCATTCAAGCCTCTGCGACCAGCACAGGACTCAGAAGCCGACCGCCATCTCGCGCATGCGCTTATTGTTAAATAATCATCAATCCTACAATTAAGCAATCCTCTTAGAAATAAGCCACAGAAATATCTGTCTGGTGGGAAAGTTAATAGTTTTAACTATAGTTAATAGTTACAAGTTTTTTTCTGAATGTAATCAGACCCTATCTACATCAAAGGAGTTTTACAGTAAATTTGGCAATTAAAGTGGTAACCGACTACAAGAAAGTCAGTTAACTCCGTCAAATGTTGGCAACCCTCTGGAGTCCAGGAATGTGTAGGTATTTGAGTTCAACATAGAAATGAGTCTTTGGGATGGCTGTAGATGTCCTTGCTGTATCTGTTGGCCTATCTTTTAAAACAACCTGTGCCTTTTCTTACCCCAAAGAGAATGATTAATAGTATTTCTGATTTATTTTTATAACAACCTTTTTGAATAACCTTTTTTGAATATTGAACCTTTTTGAATATAAATCCAATAAATAAATAAGGCATGGGTTTGAAGCATCTTCAGCGCAGATTTAAAACTTGTTTTGAAACTTCATTAATGCAAAATTCATCGAGTGGTATCACAAGACGGACATCTCATCCAATCCCAGTGTCTTCCAGATGTGCCAAAATTACAGCTCACAATATTTGCAAGAATGTTGTGAATTGCAGACCTAGCACATTATGGAGGGTCGGGGAGAGTGAGCTAATCAAATATAATTTGTGATTCTTGCAAGAGATGACATAAACATAAAACACCATTTATGATTTTACTACTGCTGGAAGACCCTTCTCCAGCTCATTGAAACAAGATTCTTTTTACATGTCACATTTTAGCTGCCTGGGTTAAATTCTTGCATCAATCCATGCATCCATCATGTTTGTCATATCAACTTTTTTTTTTTGATCTAGACAGAAAATAACTGCCATTTTTTTTTTAAATCAGGTGCCAGAAAAATGTTCTTCCTCTTAATTGCTCAGGAACAAAATGTAAGCACCGAGTAAAATCTGGCAGCATGTGTTTTTTTTCCCAGGCAGATCTAAAACTCAGCGCGCCCACGTGTGTATGTCTGCGTGTGATAATGTGTTTATTCTTCTAGTGTCTTCCCTGCGAGCAATAAAGCAGAAGCCAGATCGGAACAACAAGATGGTTCAAGCATAATTGGTAAAGGGGGTGAGAGTTTTGTGGCTAGAGTTATGGCAAACGGCTGCCCAGGAAGACTCCATTGACATTCCTGTTTGCAGAGTCTGCCAGCCTTTTTGACTGTAATACAGGTAGTCCTGAAAATATGTCTGGTCACTTAGTGATCAACTTACAACAGATCCTGAAAATGGTACTTATGATCTGGATTTGAAGTAGCAATGGATGCCCCCTCTGTGGTCATGTGACTGCATTTTGGGTGCTCAGCAACTGCATTTATAGATGTTTGTAGTTTTGCACTAGCACGATTATGATTTATGATTTCCCCCCCCCCCCCCCAAAAAAAAACCCTGGAATTTACTTTGATTTTCTGGCAAAAACCACCCCATAGCGAACAATAAAATTCGTTTAATGACTGTCACAAAAAAGGTCATAAAATCGGGTGTGGTCATGTGATGCCTCACTTAATGACCATCATTGGATGTTCAGTGTAAGCTCAGCAAGGTACTGCCACATCCCAAGATACATCAGAGACTTCTAATTTAAGTCCAAAGTAACAAAATCTATTTATTTGAAATGCAAATCCCAAACTCTCATTTATAAAATGGCCACGGTTATTTAACCTTAATCCAAAGATGGACTGGAACAATGACTGAAATTGAAATGCAAAGCGATCATCATATGATCGTGCTAGGCTTCAGCTGGAGGTAAGAGAGGAGGACACAGAGAAATATTGAACTATTTTCAGCAAGACCAAATATAAACATTACGTTTCCAGGAAGGAAAAGAAAATTATGTGGATGGACTCATGTCCATCGGAAACTAAAATCCATGATCTCTTAAATAATGAAGCTAATTATTACAGCAACTCTCAGCAGAAATGACTTAAGAATGAGATCATATATAAACCATATTTCTCCCATACTGTACATGGGCTTGCAGTCTGATGATGACATGTCACCTGAATGTTCTCAGACCCCCCCCCACACACATACTATTTATTTTTAAATAGGCATTACTATTTAGCAGCTATTTGGCATCATCAGTTGGTATGCAGCAATTTTGCAGCACTGTTTTGCAGTGCCTGACCGCACAATACAATAGCAACTTTTTAAAGGAGTTGCTTACAAGACTGACTACAACTTGACTCAGAGTTGCATAATATTTTGTGAACAACTGCGAAATAATAGTTGGCACTGAGTAACTTCTCTTTATGGCCATGAAATATATCCGACAGATATTTTTCCAGGCATCTGACAATATCTTCTATGGCCATACAAGTTTAGCTTACATAATAACTGGTTTGTGAAAAAATTCACTGTGCCTGTTCGTTCATCAATCAAAACTGTTAGTTTACATTTTGATTTTAAAATTTAGTTCCTTGGATTTGGCTAGATTTATTCTAATAATGGAAAATTATGTCTATATCTACAGCTGGACATACTGTACATATGAGCAGAAAAAGCTCACATGTATGCATTCTTGCATGCAATCACTGATTATATGATCTATGTTCCAGCATCTTTCAAAGAGACAGGAATAGTTGGAATGTGAGAAAAACATATATTAAGAAAGAAAAATCCAATTCCTATTGGAGACAATGAAAATAAGCAAGAATACCTTATTACTATATAAATTTGGATGACATATAATTCATTGTATAGTGCTGCCATGACATACAGGAAATCCTTATTGACAATCATTTACATAACTGCTTAGAATTCAATCTTTAATCAAAATATTTACCTATTGCTAAAGGAAGTATTTCCAATAAAATAAATTTGAGTGTGTTTTAATTTAC
Source organism: Rhabdophis nuchalis (assembly GCA_039707465.1). Classification (NCBI taxonomy): domain Eukaryota; kingdom Metazoa; phylum Chordata; class Lepidosauria; order Squamata; family Natricidae; genus Rhabdophis; species Rhabdophis nuchalis. The sequence continues at coordinate 171,201,315 of CM077643.1, forward strand.
TGAAAGTATTTTATATACACTATATTGCCAAAAGTATTTGCTCACCCATCCAAATAATCAGAATCAGATGTTCTAATCACTTCCATGGCCACAGGTGTATAAAATCAAGTACCTAGGCATGCAGAATGTTGTTACAAACATTTGTGAAAGAATGGGTCACTCTCAGGAGCTCAGCGTGGAACTGTGATAGGATGCCACCTGTGCAACAAATCCAGTCATGAAATTTCCTCGCTCCTAAATATTCCATAGTCAACTGTCAGCTGTATTATAAGAATGTAGAAGTGTTTGGGAATGACAGCAACTCAGCCACAAAGTGGTAGGCCACGTAAACTGATAGAGCGGGATCAGCGGATGCTGAGGTGCAGAGTAGGAAGAGGTCGCCAATGTTCTGCAGAGTCAATCGCTACAGACCTCCAAACTTCATGTGGCCTTCAGATTAGCTCAAAAACAGTGTGCAGTGGACCAACGTCATATCGAACCCTATGGATTAGGAATGGGATGTCACTTACTGTATGTTCATATGTGAGTAAAGGCAGTAGAGTGAGTACTTTTGGCAATATAGTGTATATGACAGTCAGTTTTGTGTAGTGGTTAAGGCATCAGGTTAGAAACTGGAAGATTGTGAGTTCTAGTCGCACCTTGAGCACAAAGAAACTGAAAAACTTTATTTACAAGAATAAATTGTGAAAAAGCCATACTTGGCATTTTTAGGGTCCAGAGTAAGTCAATTTCAGTATAATTCAAATTCATTGTATGTATTTTAAAACTGCATCTTCTATTTAATATACGTGAACCAAACAGACATTAAAGGGATCAAAATACCATATGGCAAAAATCATATATGACAGCTGAGGCTTCAATGTTATCCTCCAAATGTAAAAAAAAAATACTAATCAGTGTAAGCCATGTTGTGACCATGCATGTTAAAGATCTCCCAGGATTTCCATACTACTTGAAGGAGTATAGGAGTTGAAGTTAATATGTTTAGAACATAGCTGGGATTGATAATAACTGATGAAACTGTCTGTAATTTTAACCGTGTGATGATTATTCAGAAGTAGTTGGGCCTGATGTAGTTATACATAAACTGGTAGAACATGTTCCTATAAATTATATTAAAACTGCAGGTTAAACAAGGTGTTGCAAGACTTAATTAATATTTATAAGTCAAGTCAAATTAGCCAGCAGAAACAGCAGTTGCCAAAGTATTTCAGTACATCCTATTATTTTCTGTACAGCATAACCATATAACAAAATGTCAAATATTCAAAGGGAAGCAAAGTGAAGATTCAGCTTTTTAAACTTGACAGACCTGGGATTGCAGAATAATTTCTTACTTTATTACATACATTTTAGTTCAGGAGGAATGACCGGTATATGATGTGTTCTGATTTGTTCTGAGCACGGATCATGGATTAAAACACTATTGTGTCATTAAGACATGCTAGTGCTTATGATAAGGGGCTGTAAACAGTTCAACAAGATAGAAGTTCCATTTTATATTAGCACATTCCAAAGACAGATTTAATAGTGATAAAATATGAAAAAAACCCTATGAATTGCTTGACATTTTGATTTTCAGTACATCAGGTACAGGATGCAATATTTACAGTGTAATAAAGTTAAAGCCTTCAAGCAAATTTCTGTAGCAAAACCCAGAATTGAGAGACATAAAGGTAGACCAACTTCAGAACAAGAAAGGAAAAATAACAAGGAAAAAAAGTGAAATATTTCTATTACTGAACCAATTCTTCATTAAACACTTTAAACCCTACACTAAAAAATTCCAATTGCAAATAACAACAGAGGTGAGGTGGGGTTGAGAAAAAGAGATTTTGGAAATGTGGTTGTATTCCAAGAATAGGAATAGAAATAGGCCTGCCATGCCCAAATCCCTAATATTTGAAATCTTGTGACATTTGCAAATGTGAATACAAACAATTTATTTAAATTACCTTAACTGCAATAAACGTATAGCATTTCATGTTTGCATTTTAAAAAGTTCTGAAAGTTGTTTTGAACCAGTCTTGACAAGTCTAAATATATACAATATAAATAACATCATCCTACATATTTTCAATTCTTCCCTTTTTTTTAACAGACTTTTCGACCCCGAGATATTCTTTAGTGCTGCCACCCTTTTCCTCCATCATACCTCACTATCCACAACTTCTAAAAGTCTTTCAACATGTCAATACTTTGGAGGCCAGCATATATACAGTATATGTATATATAAAAGCCACCCCGTAACGATAGATTCTGTTCTGTGCTTTCACAAGGTCAGTTAGGGACATTATTTTGTCACAGGACAAAAGGGATTTTTTAAAATGATACGTAAGTATATAGATATCCAAAGCAAATGCAAGTGTCAAGATGATATATGTTATGGTGACAGCAAAATACAATATTTCTGTTATATATTTGCACCCAAGTGTCTGACCAAATACATACAAAATTAAAAACACACTTTTTCTGCTTGGCCGGCCTAGGATAATCAACTGTTTTTAGGGTTTTTAATGATTAATTTTTAGCTTTAATATGGGGTTTTAGCGCAGGGTTAGTTTAATTTTATTTTATATTGTACTATGTTTGTGTTTTTATATGTATTTTAAATTCCCTGTGCCCCGCCTCGAGTCCCTTTGGGGAGAGTGGGTTATAAATTTTAAAAAATATATTATTATTATTATTATTATTATTATTATTATTATTATTATTTCCAGGTTTCTGTTCATGGTGCATATTTTGTAATGTACTCCCACCCCACAATGTCTATGGAAATCATAATTAAGTCTCATTGTTGCAGTGCGAACTGCTGTTTGGTTATTGGTTATTTTTTGTCATATAGATTTGTGTTGCAGCTTCCATGAAAGATTGTCAAAAGCCTTTTGAATTAAAATTAATTTTCTGATGCACTATCTCTGAAATACTGTACTGAGTGTTGTATGATAAAAAAGTGAATGTGCCAGGAAAAGGAAAAGTCAACTGAAAATAATTAGTATTTTGTGTGGTTGCATCTTTAAGGTCAGGACATCAACCACTGTTCAGTGTAGCTACTTACTTCACACTGTTGGACAGTTCCAAGTGGGGAGAAAGACATTGAAAACATGGAGGCTGATTGGAAAGATGGTTTACTGATGGACAGGACCACATGGGTTTGAGATCCTGGGCAGATGAACACATGGAGAAGAGAAAGAGAGGTATTTATACCCTCTCTTGGGCATTGCCCATGGGCTTCCTGTTCAAGAAATGATTCTATTGGTTGTCAGGCTCCCAGGCGGCTATGCAGGAGTCCTAGGGAGGTTGTCTGAGATAAGTTTCCTTGAACTTTGCTGGGTGATGCAATGAAGGGGCTTGGTTGTGCCATGTGGTGAGCTCTGCTTCTAATCCTATTATGTCCTAGAGGATCATATCTTAATTCCATCATCCTGGAGCTGAGGTCTTTTGTTTTGTAGATAGACTGGCCCAGTCCTCAATGGGCACCAAATATCTGCTGGGGGCAGGGAGCTGCTCTGTGTCTTTAAAAAGATGTTTCTCCTTTTCTCACCCAGGGAAATATAATATTCTGCCTTTTTAATATTTCCTAGAATATTTCATTCTTCTAAGAGAGGAGCGGGTGCTAATTTTCTACAACACTAACATATGCAAAGTAGTTTAAAGGAATTATATGAAATGGCTATTCCATCTTATTTTATTATTTGCATTATTCACCCAATGAATAACTCATTACTTAAAAAGTTTCAGTAGTGTTTCCATATGCCTTAATATAATATACAGTTCTCAAAAGTATTGTTGTGACTAATATGAACCAAAACATTTCCAGAATATTTATTGCATCTGCAGCAAAGTGCAGAAGTAATGGGCTTTTCATTTGTCATTATTTAGCTGGAAAAGGCCATTGTCATTTTTCAAGTAATGATCTCAAAAACAAAAGGTTCAATAAGGACTCATAAACTTCCAACAAGTACTAAGTTGAAGAGGCATAAAATCTAAAGTAATTTATCCTGCTATTGAGGAAGATAATTTGGGGTTCACATTTCAAATTCAGGAAACCTTGTATTTTCTGTCACTTCTTGTTTGGAATAGATCTCTCAGTCCATTGTCACAACAACATTATAATCTTAGGTATTCACAGAGGTGGTAAAATGTAAAAGTGGTTAGAAATATTGACTGTATATTGGTTGATTTTTTTTCTTAAGAGCACTTGTAAAATGATTTGAAAATGCCATGTGCCAAAAGGGCAATTTGTTTATAAAAAGACTGTAGGATTATAAATTTAGCTCCACTTTAAGATTGCATATCATCTCAGGCTCCTTTATATTCAAAATGAAAACTTCTGTCCTGGGATTTATTTCTATTTATTGAGGTTTACTCCATGATGTAATACCCTGATATGAAGATATAGATATAAGATCTACAATCTCACAGAATACTGAAAAAGAAATTAAGAGAGTCCTTCTTTTACTCTTAAAGGCAGGACATTACAAATCAGACAAACTGATCTCCTTCTGTAACTTCACTTTTTCCTGCTTTGCTTGATTAATTTTGTGTTGCTGTTGAAAAAAAATCTATTTAATAATGATCAAGTCTATGGTTACTAGGGGAAAAGGTATCATTTTTGTCTTAGTTCAAATCATAAATAAAAAATAGATTTAATGCATGTAACAGTGGGAAGGAAACATTGTGATCCTTAATCATATAAGGAAGTTAATGAACAGATTGTGACTTTTCAAATGAGAGGCTATTAGAGCGAACTCTGTTTTGTACTTGTTAATTATATACCAAATGCAAACAGATGTTTGGTCACAGATTATCATCTTTTTAAAACACCTGCAACGGTTCTCTAAACAGCGTTATTGAACTTCTATAGCAGAAAGTTGCTGTCCAATCACATCAACTCTTAGGGTTGAACACAAGTATTCTAATTTCATATGCACACTATCAAACAATGGCCTACTGGATATATTTTCGTCTCCATCAGTTAAAAAACCACTCGTGAAATTATGCTCTTATTACCTACTAAAAAGTGTAACATAAATTTTAACACTCTTCAAAACTATAAGCTTAGTTTTATTTATGAAAGTTGTACAATAATTACCAGTATATAAAATTCTGAGGATACAGGTTAAAGAAGAATAGTAATCTGTTACAGGCCTGGGTCCATCATTCACTTGGAAAACTCATTCATATTGAAGCACATGTATTGATGAACCCAGAATATTCTGAAGTTAATGATTTCTGAAACTTTCCTTTTGCAAGCAGATTTAAGTGCCTAACAGGAGTTCTGACTATATCCAAAAGGTACATCTGCTATCCATTCATATTGTAATCTCAAGGTTTTAAAAACACTTGAGTATCCCCACCATCATCAGCCATGGCAAAATAAAAAAACTCTGATGGAAACTAAAACAAACATCTCCAAATCGGGATCCTGTGAGCACGCAGCATTTTTGATGCAGACAAAGTTCAAATAATGTCAGCAGACAAGCATGTTTTCCCCTCCAATTAACTGAGCCAAATGAAGTAGCATCCAACGACTCTTATCTCTCGGTTGGAAAAACAACCAGCCCTGAGATTGGAAGGTTTTCTCGCAAGACTAAAAAAAATCCTCACAATTCCCAAAGGAACTCTAAGGAAGTGATCCCAAAGGTGCTTTTTTTCTTCTTTCTTCAAAAGGCAAGTGGAACTTTCTTAGTTGAACGGAAGAAGCTTCTTCGATTAGAAACTATACACGTTTTTTGTATGCTCAATAATAGCGATGTATTTAGATATGCTTAATGGATCACCTGTGATTTTATTACTAATTGTAAAAACGGATGCACAAAAGCCTGTAACCAAACGACACGCTTGATGGAATTGAGGAAAGTATTGTATATGCGTTGTTTTGTCTTTGTTTTAAAAATAAAAAAAAATTAACAAAAAAAGGAACTATACAAGTTTAAAAACAAAAAAACCAAGAAAGCCCAGTTGTCTTTATTTGGGGGGGGGGGGGGGGGGACGGGACTTTTGAGACAACCACGACCAGGATGGTTGAGAATCTCCACCACGGAGTAAGGAAGCGCGAGGAGTAATTCCTCCCCCCCCTTCACCAGATTCCCCCCAGCAAGGCTAAAAATGCATACCTATCACATGCATGTCTGTGTGCATAAACACATATGTACACAGAGACGCATTCATGCGCATGTGTATCTGTGTGAATGCGCGCGTATGCATACATACATACACACACACACACACCTTCTAAGAGTGTCCGCTCTGCTCTTAAGGTTGAAAAATGCAGGTTTGTTGCTCTGACGGGAAAGATCCAAAGGATTTTCAATCACATTTTTTTGCACTGCGAAGAAAACCGAGCGGCTCAGCTGCGCGCTCGACAACACCGACCTCCCCCCCACCCCCCCGCCCCAACCGCGCGCGCCTTCCACACCTGGAACATCGCACAGACGGGAGAATCGCGTCCCCTAAAGCCCGCGAGGCGCGGGAAAGGCGGGAGCGAAGCCCCACCCACCCTTCGGCCCCCTCCTCGTTCCAAATGGCTTAGCGCGGCCTGCCAATCAAGAGAAATCATCCGCCCACAAACGCGCGCACGCCCCATGTGTGGAAGGGGCAGCGGTTAAGATTAGCGGACTGGGGTGGAGGGAGGGAGAGGGAGCGAGTCCGCGCGTGCGCTAGGAGGGAGCTGTTGGGGGGGGGAGCAGATTAAAAAAAAAAGGGGGGGGGGAGGTGGAGAAGAAACAAAAACAATCGCTCGAGCGCCGCCATCTTGGCTCGCTTCTCTCCACCACGCAAGTGAATGGGTAGCTATGAAATTACCACAGGGGAGCGGCAAGGTACGGAGGGCTACTCAGCGCTACAAGCCGGGCCTGCGCGACGATAAAAGCGGCGCTTTCCCTTTCCTTCTGTTCGCCTCCGGTTTCCGCCTCCTCGAGGGAAGAAAATCTCGGCAGGGCCCTTCCTTTTTCTCGCCGTCGTCTCTTCAACTTCGCTACCCAGAGCTCAAAGTTGGGCTTAGCCGCCGTTTCGTCGACACCTCCGCCAGCCAAGAGACCGAAGAGTTGGATCTCGGAGCCTCGAGCTTTTCGCAGTCTGGGAGGAAGAGTTAGGAGGAGGAGGAGGAGAAAGGCTCGTCGATCGCCTGCCTTCCCTCCCTCCGTTGTTCTCGCTGCACGGGCTGGTCTGAGCTACGCTGCATAGGAGGCACAACGAGGGGAGAGGGAAAAGGCGAGCGAGGATTGACCGGGCTCCGCGCCCTTACCCGCCCCATTCTCATCCACTCGCTGCGGGCGTGAAGAAAAGGGAGGAGGAGGAAGAGGAGAAGAAGGAAAAAGGGAGGAGAAGCAAACAAAAACCAAGTTGGACCGCGGACGAAGAAAAAAAAAAAGCCCGCCTGCCTCCAAACCGGTCGAAGGGTGGTGGTGGTGGGCAGGGGGGTGAACCTTGCTGGTAAACGGTGAGCCGGTGAAGGTTGAAAACGGAGGGAGGGCCCGCCGACAAACGCCTCGACGAGCTCGAAGAGGGTTTTGTTGCTCGAGGAGAAAAGATCTTACTAAACCCGCTAGCTTCGTCGCTGCAAAAAGACCAATATATACCCGTATTTGATCCTCGGGCTTCTTAGAGCATCGCTTCACCTACTTTTAATTGAGACGTTTTTTATGCTTAACTGCTTCAGGAAGCCTCTCCAGTCTTTTTTAATAAGATTTTTTTTTAAAGAAGGGGGGAATAATCACCGTTTAACATCTGGAAAGAGCATCTCCTCCTTCCCTCCCTCCCTCATTTTCGTGCGTTTTTAAATACCAAATACAAAGACGGTTTTTAAGTGTAGCCTGGGCATTTGAATGGGGGAGTTCTTGTAAGAGTTGGGGAGAAGCCTGAAATCTGTCGGCCAAATGAAAAAAGATCGTGAAAACAAACGGCTGGAATAAACAAGGGGAAGCATTTTCCTGGTCTCTAGATAAGGACTCTCCATTCCTTCCTTACGTGTGTGATTTTACATAGGACTGATTATTTCTGCTCTTGTTTGCTCTCAGCATTTGTTAATAGGAAACACCAGTGTTTTTACAAATTGGTTTCCTATTGGTTGTTACATCGAAGGCATATTTATTTTGACACTTGAAACGAAGACGAAACTGTTTCTCATCCAGATACTACATCGTGTAAAAACAGTGTGAAGACAAGAGTATTGTTTACTAATATTTGTGCGCCTTGCCTGTTCCCAGGACACATGGGAAATCCGATTTGATACTGAAGAAAATATATTGTGCTTCAGGACAATTATTAGTTTTAACATTCAGCTACTTCACTGTTGAATGTTCCTCTTTTAACCTGGATAGTTAACATCCTCTTATGAATTGGATTTTTCACCATCATTAGAACAGAAGCCAAATGATGTGTTTCCAAATGTACTGGAGGGACTATTGAATAAGACCTAGAGAGACTATATTACAGAAGCTGGATTTCATTCTTACGGATTTTCCAAATATATATTATTATCACTTTGAGGAAGTGACAGACGGATTTTCTTGTTTGTAAGATCTCAGAAGCTGGATATAGTATTTTTTCCCTATTGATACTAACAATCTGGAAAATGGGAGCTGCTACAAAGCTGGTGTTTGCTGTTTTTCTTATATCTTGTTCTTCAGGCAAGTATATGCTTTTTCACTTTTAGTTCATAATATAACTAGATTCAAATGCAGATTTACATTTTTCATACTGCTTTCAACTAAGTAATTATTGTCTCTTAATATTGGGGAGTGAATATAGTAATGAACCCTGAGTTGTGCAGCAGAAAATCTGCATTTTAAATAAATTTGTAGTTTCAGAGAAGTACTTTCCTGGATAGCAACTAGTTGTTAGACATACTGTTTTCTGGACAAAGCTATTCAAAGATGTAATCACCTGGGTTGTCTCTTCATTATTTAGAATGTAATATATGATCTGTTTTTATTTTATTTCCAGAACAGTTCTGAGTTTTAATAGAACATTATTAATGAACTGATATAATTATGATTTCTTATTACATATCTGCTAGTGAGAGCCCTGTGTAAGATTCTGCTGAATGGTACACTTCTCTTGTGGTTATTAAATGGATGCAGTCTAGTCTTGTGTCTGTAATGTTATTGATCTGTTCTGTGTGGGCTGACTGCTGTGAAATGGTGATCACTAAGCGATTGAACAGACTGAAGTTTGCTTAAAAGAAAAAAATGGCTAATTTTGGTTTTGGGTAATTGTGACATAGTTATAGTGGAGTTTAAATAAGTGATATTAATAACTGTGATAGTAGTAAACTTGTAACCATTTTAGCTTTTTGGTAAAATACCTTTTAGGATACAGTACTATATTTAGATTCTTCAGTTGCTTTTTGACAATAAGATTTGAAGTTTTCCTACATACTTCGTTTATATTTGTATTTTATTAATTTCACTCAAGATCTACTCTTATTTTTTAACTATTGACAAAGAGGCAGTTCAAGCCAGTTAGGAATTTTAAACTGTTTCTAAAAGATTGATAGCAAAAACAATTATCAGAGAGATATACTTAAAGATAATGAGTACCTTTAAATATACCTTACTAGTTTTAAAAACTCATATGGAAACCCATACATTTGCACAAACAATACAATATACCCATATTAGCTTTATTATAAAGTTAGTGATGATAAAGTTGCAGGGAGTGAATAAGACTTCAATACATATTCAGTAAGCTGGATGTACATGTCCCAGATCTCTTCCAAGCAAACTGAAAATTTATTACATCTTTGCTGTGTTTTTTTTTTTTTTTTTTTTTTTTTTGCAGAATTGAAAAGTTCTGTAGAGAGTACTTTTTAAGTGAGCTGCTAGAATGGTCTCAATATTTTCTCTGGTTTTCTTATTTGGTTTCTAGAATTTCTCTTTCAGTGTTGATTGTGTTGCTGTAAAATGGAGTTGTATAAATACAAAGAAAAACATCTTGCACTGCTGTTTTAAGTAGTGATGGAGAGCCACAATAATTCATTTCAAATATTATACTAAACTGGGATTTTAACATGAATTTAGCACATTTCCAAGTCAAAAACAAATAACATGGATTAGAAAGTTAAAAGATCTAGTAAATAAAGTTTACTTTTGAGTAAATATAATTTTAAAAAACCTAAATTTTGAACTTGAAAAATCACTAAAATTATCATTGTGGGTCATATTTTTAAAATAAATATAGCAATAATTTTTGCAGTATTCAAAAAAACTGACTGAAAACATGCATATATATTGAAAAACCATGAAAAAATATAAATGTATATTTATATATTTATTAAATATAAAAATATAAAATGAATAAGGGGAAAATATTGGGAGTGGTGACAATAGGGTAACAATAGTACATTATGTAATTACTTTAACTACAGAAGGTTTAATACTGGATATTGGTAAAATACCTGTATCTAAATAACATCAACTGTAGAATTGTTTCTTATAAAATGTTGTTATAATTGTTTGTTGGCTTGAAATATGTTAGAATAAAACTTCACAAAATTCCATAGGCAATAGAATCACTCTTATAATCTAGGCCTTGTTTTGTTTTTCAGAATTTCAAACATAAAAGCTTCTAACAGCTTCTTTCCATATAATCCCTTAGACACTAAATTGTTTTGGCAAATAATCTATTTACATTTCACCAAATTAGAAAAACTTTTCTAAGAATGTTTTGTATATAAATGAAAAATCTTATAAGAAAACCAATTGCTTCTTGCAGTATATTGTTTAGTCTTGATATAATAGTGGTTAAAGAATGTGCTGTTGCTACAGAAACAGTAGTTGGGTATATGAATTCATATGATGTTTCAATCCAGTCAAACTGACCAATCTAAGAAAAGAGCAGATGGAATCATTTTTTTCCTCCTTGGAATGTTTATTAAAGCTATTTGTGTTCTTTGTCAGTAATTAAGATTTATATCAGTAGCCCTGGAGCATAGGTTACTTGGCTATAATTGTTGTGATCTTTAAAGATATGCCTAATATTGCAAGTTATTAATTGTAGGATACAACATACAACTTGAAGAATACAAAGACTGTCAAATCCATATCACATTGAGCTATTCGTATGCATTTAGGAAGAATAAATAGTATATTTGTATTATCCTTTTTTCTGCTTTTTTCCTGAACAACTGATATAAAATATTGTGATAAATTAAATAATTTTCAACTATGAACAAACAGTACATGATACCTATGTGATGCTGCTTTTATCCCCCCCCCCCATGAATACTATCGATGTTTTGATGCTCAAGATATGCTGATTTTAATGAAAATGAAAGATGTTTAATAATAAAATGATTATGACTGTAATTGGAATAGCTTCTTCTTTGCTGTGTCTATCAATATATTGATTGGATTTTAAGGGGGAGGTAGGATTTATGTAACTATTACTAAATTTGATCTTTCTTGAAAGCTTTGATTTTACATTTAATGCTGGATTTGGGATCGAAATATTTTTAATTGTTTAAGTAACAGGTTACTTCCTTAAGTCGTTTCAGACCCCAATTACAGTATCATGATTTTGGAGAAACTACATAAAATAATGAATTATTCTCAGAGACAGGAAGTATAAGATTATCACAGATTTTGCTTCCTTATCTATTGGTTCAACTGTATACCTAGTCATGAAATGTGTTCTTGTACATAAGAAAGGTAGCTTTATGTTCTCTTAGGTTGGACTTTGTGAATAGCTGTTACAGTCCTGTTACTGTTGAAATGCAGTTCATTTACACAAGATGTTTGTTTCCTCAGATACATCTCCCCTAAAACCTGCTAGGTGGCATTCAATTGTTTTGAGAATAGGTCTGTAAGATTTTAGAAGTTTGAATTGGCTTACAATACACATTATACACATTTCCTTGTGAGCTTTACTTTTTATAGAGTTATGACTTAGTCGTTTTTTAAAAATTTTGTAAGGGAAACAGCATGATGGAGCATGCTATATATATGCCATATGACAACAACAAAAACCTCACAACAATTATTTGACTTTAAGTCAGGATGGTTTTGGATAATGTTAATAGTATTGAAGCATCAATACTATTTTATTTACTAAATAATATATCAAATACTACCAATACTAATCTTGACCTCAAACTATTATACCATCCTTGTAGATGTTATGAAACACCTTACTTTTGAGTTATTTCATGCACTCTATAGACTATTCAGTTCCAAACTTTTTAGTATAGTATAATCATTCTCTTTTTTTCTTAACTGATTCCTGGGAAACATGGTGCTAGTAGGAGTTGTGAGAGCTCAGTTAAATAGGAATAAATTCTTTAGGCTTCAGTCTACAGCTGTGTGTGACACAGTACAACTTAGGGAGCTATTTGGATTTTTTTTAAATTCATGCAGATGCTGCAGTGCCATACTTCTACTTCCTTATGTGCCTGTTTGAGATAATTTGACATCATTAACTGTTAGAGTTGTACAGCACTTTGCATTCAGTCTCAAAAAAGTGCTTCAGAGTATATGGGAGCATGAATTTAACACCTGTTGTATTTCCTTGGCACAGCCTAATTACAGGTTGCAGATAGGCACTAATCTGTACTCCCAAATTTCTTTTGGGAATTAAATCTTAAATGTTGCATGATCTTAGTGATTATATTGGTACTAGTGGTGATTGGTAACTGCTAACCAAGAAATATAGGATTATTGATTCAGAATGAATGCTTAAATATTGTTATAGACTGGTTAAGAGTTACAGTCATGACCAACAGTGTTGGCATCCCTGAAATGTTTCCAGAAAATCAAGTATTTCTCACAGAAAAGTATTGCATTAACACATGTTTTGCTATACACATATTTATTCCCTTTGTGTATATTGGAACAAAACAAAAAAGGGAGGAAAAAAGCAAATTTGACATAATGTCACACAAAACTCCAAAATGGGCTGGACAAAAGTATTGGCACCCTTAACTTAATATTTGGTTGCACACCTTTTGGAAAAAATAACTGAAATCAGTCGCTTCCTATAACCATCAATAAGCTTCTTACACCTCTCACCCGGAATTTTGGACCACTCTTCCTTTGCAAACTGCTCCAGGTCTCTGTTATTGGACGGGTGCCTTTTCCCAACATCAATTTTAAGATCTCCACAGGTGTTCAATGGGATTTAGATCGGGACTTATTACTGGCCACTTCAGAACTTTCCAACACTTTGTTGCCAGCTTTCTGACACTGGGCTCTACAGTGCGCCCCAAAATCCTTTGGTAATCCTCATATTTCATGATGCCTTGCACACAGTCAAGGCACCCATTGCCTTAGGCAGCAAAACAACCCCAAAACATCATTGAACCTCCACCATATTTCACTGTAGGTACTGTGTTATTTTCTTTGTAGGCCTCATTCCGTTTTCGGTAAACAGTAGAATGATGTGCCTTACCAAAAAGTTCTATCTTGGTCTCATCTGTCCACAAGACGTTTTCCCAGAAGGATTTTGGCTTACTCAAGTACATTTTGGCAAACTGTAGTCTTGTTTTTTTTTATGTCTCTGTGTCAGCCGCCCTGGGTCCATTCGGAGAAGGGCGGGGTATAAATTCAATAAATAAATAAATAAATAAGCAGTGGGGTCCTCCAGGGTCTCCTGCCATAGCGTTTAATTTCATTTAAATGTCGACGGATAGTTCACACTGACACTGATGCTCCCTGAGCCTGCAGGACAGCTTGCATTTCTTTGGAACTTCTTTGGGGCTGCTTATCCACCATCCGGACTATCCTGCATTGCAACCTTTCATCAATTTTTCTCTTCTGTCCATGCCCAGGGAGATTAGCTATAGTGCCATGGGTTGCAAACTTCTTGACAATGTTGCACACTGGACAAAGGCAAATCTAGATCTCTGGAGATGGACTTGTAACCTTGAGTTTGATGATACTTTTCCACAATTTTGGTTCTCAAGTCCTCAGTTCTCTTCTCTTTCTGTTGTCCATACTTAGTGTGGCACACACAGACACACAATGCAAAGACAAAGTGAACTTCTGTCCATTTATCTGCTTTCAGGTGTGATTTTTTATTGCCCACACCTGTTACTTGCTCCAGGTGAGTTTAAAGAGGCATTGCATGCTTTGAACAATCTTATTCATCCACAATTTTGAAACGGTGCCAATACTTTTGTCCAGCCCATTTTTGGAGTTTTGTGTGACATTATGTCAAATTTGCTTTTTTCCTCCCTTTTTTTGTTTTGTTCCAATACACAGAAAGGAAATAAACATGTGTATAGCAAAACATGTGTTAATGCAATACTTTTCTGTGAGAAATACTTGATTTTTCTGGAAAAATTTCAGCGATGCCAACACTTTTGGCCATGACTGTAAGTATGAAATGATATTGTAGCTTCAGGTCTTATTAGATCAAACTGATAATCTAAACAGACTAAACTGGTTTTCCTTTTATTCTTTTTACCCATAAGTGTTACTTGCATTAGAAGGTCTTAAACATTGTTGCATTTGATAGCATGCTTCTAGGATGCCTTCTTGCAGTGGGGATGTTTGGACAGTTTTCCTGAGGTTCCTCTGTCGAGGTAGATTGTGAAAGACAGTGTTGAGATAGAGGATTCATTTTAATATATTTGGTTTATAACTTCTTTACAATTTTAACTTGTACCTTCCCTTGGGATAGTCTTATATGCAAGCTACAGTGGTCAACTGTGAGGTTCTTAAAGAATTAAGTTCAAATGCTCTGTGTGGTTAGCATTGGTTTTTATGCAAATTAAGATATTGTGCTGCTATTGAAATAGTTTTCTTAACATTGTAACTAAAACTTAGCAAATTAAAATAAAACTGCATATTTATCCATATGGGTTTCAGCATATGGTAGTAATTTTGAGGAAATGCAGAATAAGGGCTATTGTACATTCAGAAATATGGTGAAATGTCACAACATCCTTAACAGTTCATTCTGCAGACTCTGGATGATATACAGTGGCGCTCCTATTTAGGGTTGTATTAACGTTTTAAATAAATAAATAAGACTATCAATTCCAGTTTAGGAAAGAAAAGTTGCCTATCTCTGATCTTTAGTAATGTGGGCACTTAAAGGGACAGATGTTTTGACAATTTTAGGAACAAGATTCATTCCAGAAATAGTTTCTAAATCAAATACATAATTAGAAGAGTTATTACAAATGGTGCAGAACAAGTTAAATTATGCTAAATTCACAGATCACATACATTTAGATCGTTCTAGATGCTTAAATATAAGGAACAAGCAGGTTTGCTGTAGTAACATTATATAGACTTTAAATTTCTTATAACTGCCTTCCTCTGCCATTCATTACAGAGCTCTGATTTTTTTTTTTCCATGTTTCTGAGTAAGTCTGAAAAATAGTTGTGGATGCATTGTAAATGGACACCTTAAAGCTTAATATCTTTTGTTTGTTTGTTTCATAAGCATATTTTTAAAAGTGGCATGCTTTACTGAATATCAAAAAGATATGTTACTCGTAAGATAGTCAAAACTCTTCTGAATTATTTTCAAAGTATGTACAGCTCCCAAAACTTACTAATGCAAAACGGAAGGCTTATGAACCAAGAAGAGAGTTCTTAAAACATGCACCCTGGCATAAATAAAGTTTTGATCTAGGACCATAATAAAGTACTTTACTTGCTAATGTCTTGTTTGGTCTTTAGTAGTAGTTATACTGCTATGGGAATAAATCTCACTGAGGAAAATATACCTTTTTTCTGAGAACAGAAGCATAAGATAATGCTGTAAATTAATGAATACTCAAATACTTTTGTATAAACCTAGTAGCATATACAAAGTGAGTTAAACCAAGGCATTGTAAATAACTGAAATAACTAATTGGTGTACAAATTCTTAGTCATGCAGGCTGCCTGTTGTGTCATGCACTAACATGAAAATATATTTGTACTGTTGAACAAAATATTTTATGTTTGCAGATAACATAGTAATTTAATATTGTATTATATTTACAATGATACCAACAATAACATTTTCCCCTTTGTTTTATTTTAGAAAACAAAATTTAAATCAATTATTTAATTTGTGTGTTTCAAATTTTGCTAGAAATTTATAGTTTTTTATAATATCAAATATGAGGTTTTTAAAAATAGCCTTACAATCATTTGTTTACCTGCAGTTCAGAAAATAGTTTGAAGAAAACATGCACGCATTTTGCACAGCCTTTCTTCTGCAAAACCACTTACACATTGGACATATTAGTAGTGAATATAGTAATATGAACCTTGAAAGAATAGAAAACAAAAACAGGTTTAAACCTGTTGTATCTTTAGAAGTTTTAAAATTTGGCATGATCTCAGAACTGAATCTTTGTTTGATAAATGGTTGTGGACTTTGTTCTAAAGTATTATGAGCATAGACTATAACATAGTTGAATTATATTTAGGAATTTCAAATAAGCCCAATTCTTATAGGCCTATTCTAGTTTTCTAACTATGAAAGCTAATTGTTTGTTCACATTAAAATTTACTGTACAAATAAGGTACAATAGAATTAACCTGATAGATTAGATATGAAGTAGATGGCATAGGTAAAATTGGTTTCAAAAATCATATACACCTTCCTGGTGTGCATCTGTGTCCATCGTTTCCTAGCCGTTTTTCATAGTAGATTGCCTCAGGATGAAAAATAAAAAGTTATGAACTACAGATTTGGCTGCACAATATCTAGAATGCCATCCTTTCTAATTTTTAATTAGATTTTTTATTTTGCCTTTATTATTTTATAAGTAACTCAAGGTGGCAAACATACATAATATCCCTTCTTCCTATATTCCCACAGCACACAGCAGCAACCCTATGAGATGAGTTGGAGTGATAGAGTGACTGGCCCTAAGTCCCAAGTTAGCTTGCATACATAGGGTGGGGTCTAACTCATAATCTCTGTTATTCTAGGCCAGCTCCTTAACCACTTACACCAGGGGTAGTCAACCTTTTTATACCTATGGCCCATTTTTGTATCTCTGTTAGTAGTAAAATTTTCTAACCACTCACCGGTTCCACAGTAATGGCGATTTATAAAGTAGGGAAGTAATTACCATATTTCTCATCAACCACTCTAACTAAGCAACTTTCCGAAAGGGAAAAAAAGTTTTTGCACTCTGCAACCTCCCCAAAACAGCCTGTTTTATGCAAAAATTGGCCCTTTTTCAAATAAAAGGCACGAATAGCCTTGGGGAGGCTTATAGAGTGCTGCTGGGGGACAAAAAATGACCCATTTTAAGCTCATTTCTGCCCTCCCCACCCCCCAGGAAGTCTCTGAAAGCCTCCACCCACCATGAAAGCTGGAACGCCCACTAGTGGGCGGTAGGGAGCAGGTTGACTATCACTGACGTACACCAAACACTCTATTTTCAAATATATTAGCTGATAAATAATCTGCAAACCTCCAGACAGCATTGCTGGATATAGGTGCTTAGTTAGAGGTTTTGGATAAATTGATTTAAAGTCAATCCTGAATGGATCCATCATGAACTACAGCAGTTGAAGAATCAAGTTTCCCATTGGTAGTTAAAAATGTAACTTTTTTTTTCATTTTTTAAAAAAATTTCTAACTAAAAATAGTTTACTGTATTGATGGCTCATAGTTCAACTTGCAAATTACAACTCACAAAACAGTGATGGCTAACCTTTTCCAGATGGAGTGCCCAAAGCATGCATGCATCTGAACCCCCAAAAGGCAATGTGGATATAAGTCCTGCACATGCCCCCCATGCATGCATGCACAGGCCTCCACATTTGTATCATCCCCCTGTGCCCCACCCATGCACTTCCCACATGCATTCCACCCCCCACACATGTGCACATGCCCTCTGAATGCATCCCGCAAATGCGCATCAGACACCCAATGGCCAGCGGAGGCGCACGCATGCACTACGGATTTGGGGTGACGGTTTGCATGCCCACAAAGGGTGCACACATGCCTTAGGTTCGCCATCACCATTATAGGCAGTCCCCTCTTGTCTTTCTCCGCCTCCTTTGACCTTCAATCAATGTAACAAGTAAAGGCAGACTAAAAGAGTGAGATTCTGAGCCTGGGTGAGGATAAGACAGTGGTCGGCAAACTAATTAGTCAAAAGAGCCAAATATCAACAATACCACGATTGAAATTTATTTTGAGAGCCTGAAGGTGTGGCCTGTTTTGTGGGAGTGGCTTGACAGTCATGTGACCGGGTGGGCGTGGCCAACTTGGAAAATGTGGTGAAACTCACTTAACAACGGTCTTCCTTAGCAACCAAAATTTTGGCCTCAATTGTGGTCATAAGTTCTCTTTCATCTCTCTCCCACTTTCTTTTTCTTTCTTTTCTTTCTTCCCTTCTTTCTCTTTCTCTTTCTGTTTCTCTCTGAGTCTGTCTGTCTCTCTCTCTCTCTCTCTGTGGCTCTTTATCTCTCCCTCCCTCCCTCCCTCTCTGTCTCTTTCTATCATTCTCTGTGTCTGTCTCTCTGTGTCTCTCTCTCCTCCCTCCCTCTCTATCTCTGTGTCTCTCTCCCCTCCCTTCTTCTCTGTCTCTCTCTGTCATTCTCTCTGTGTCTGTCTGTCTCTCTCTGTGGCTCTTTGTCTCCCTCCCTCCCTCTCTGTCTCTTTCTGTCATTCTCTCTCTGTGCCTGCCTCTCTGTATCTCTCTTTTCTCCCTCCCTCTTATCTCTGTGTCTCTCCCCTCCCTTCCTGTCTCTCTCTGTCATTCTCTCTGTGTGTCTGTCAGATTCTGATTCCCTCTCTCGCTCTGTGCCTCTCTCAGTCTGCCTGTCACTGTCTCTCTCCACAGAATACCACGTGAAGCAGTGGCGACTCTCTGCGCTGCTGGCGACGCCATCTGCGAGGTCCCCCTCACGTTCCTCGTCTTCCCCGATGGCGTCTGGAGTGATCAGGGGCCGTGCAGGAACTCGCCGCTTTTCCACACCATGGAAAAGATAGGCGTGTGCAGGTCCTGCTGAATTACAGCGCAAATTCCCACCGCTACAAAGTCTCCGAGACTAATTGGGCGGGGCATACGCACGCCTATCTTTTCCGCGCGCATGCCCCGCCCGATTACAGTCTCGGAGACTTCGTAGCGGTGGGAATTTGCACTGTAATTCCGCAGGACCTGCATGCGCCTATCTTTCTCCTGTGAGCTGCTTGGAGAGTCCAACAATGGGTTAATCCTGCCTTTCTGCCCTTCTGGACTGGATTGATTTTCTTTTAAGCCACGCCTCCTCCGTGTGCTTGCCAGAATTTCAATCCAGTCTGAATGCCCAGGACATGTTCTGTTGGTTCTCCCTAAGAGATTCAGGACATTTAGTTGGACTCTCCAAGTAGAGTATTTATTTTAATTTAAATTATTTTATTTAGGAATTTTTTCCTTACAGCAAACAGCTGGTGAAGCTCTGCGACTCACCAGCTGCTGCAGACCCGACGCGACCTGGGTTCGCCCGGGCGCGCGTGGGTCCATTCACCTGGCCCCAGGTGAGGATCGACCTGGGAGCCAAGAGACGTCTCGGTCAGTGGCGAGGAGCCCTGCCGCTGACGTCCCAAATCGCCGGACCGGCCAGACCTGAGCCGTTTTCGCAGCGGCAGCTGCAGGCTCTTTTTTCTTTTTAGGCAAACAGGACGGCTTCGCGCCGTCCGTTTGAATCGCGCCCGCCATTTTGGAGGCTGATCGGCCATTGGCGGGCGCCTGATACAAGAGAGAAGCCGGAAGCGGCGTGACGGGCCGCTCGTCCTCTTCCGGAGGACTGTGTTTTTTCCGACCGGCAAGCGGCAAGGCGCGCCATTTAAAACGCGTGCGGAGCCGCATTTTAAAGAAGAAGAAAATCTTTTTTTCCTTTTGAATTTTTTCGTCCATTTTCTTCAAGAATCCCTTTGGCCGGCTCCAGGCGAGAAGCGGGGGAAAGGTTTCTGTCCGGCCCAGATCCGGCAGACTTTCCTCAGCTCGGGTGCAGACCTGCTCCTGCGGAGGCAGCACTTGAGTCTTGCTTGCAAGCTGATCTGCTGCTCCACCTTGCCATCCTCAAGCCTGCGGATCAGGATTACCTGGCTGAAGCCCCTTTGACCAGCGATCTTCGAGTGGTGAGTTACTGGGGCCCAAAATGTCGGAGAGAGCTCCCCAAGATTCTGAACAGCCAGGGCCATCCACCAGCAGGGGGCTTGTGAGACAGGCCAGCAGGGCCGCAGCTGAAGCCCTGAGCAAGGCAGGGGGGAAGAGGCAGGACAAGGCCCAAGACAGGGCTGCCTCCAGGCGGCAAAAGGCCCTTGAAAAAGAATTCGAGAAGGCCCAACGAAGGGCCAACGAAGACCCCATAGAGGATCCAGAGGGGATGGCTCAAGCGGATCCCAGTATCCCAACAGCATCCATTCCCCAGATAGTCAGAGAAGAGGAAGAAGAAGAATTCTCCTCTGATGAGTCCCCAGAACCCTCCTTGCTAGGAGATGAGGACCTGTTTCAAGAAGACAGCTTAGCCTCCTCCAGAAGGATTACCCCCCCACCTGCCCCAGAGAGGCCCCCCAAGAGGCCCAGAGCTGAGGAGGGCCAAGGGACTGTGATATCCCCAGAATTGCAGGCCATCATTAACAGGGCCATCGCCCAGGGCATTGCTGATGGCATTAAGCAAAAGACCAAGCGCCCCAGGGGGCGCAGTAGATCCAGAGCATCTGGAAGCCAAGAAGCTCCAAGATCCCCCTCACCTCATTCCTCGCTGGACAGCGGGGATTCCACTGTGGAGGATGATCTGCTCCCAGAGCAAGAATTCTCAGGGGATGAGCAGGCTGTCCCAGAGAAGCCCGCTTTCAAGGGGTTATTCCATTGCTCCTCCTTTAAGACAATCTTAACGAAGGCCAAGGTTTCCACCCGCATGACGGTTACCACCCCCACTCCCACCACTGAGGTGGCGTCTGAGGATGATGAGGGTCTTTTTGAGGAGCCAGAGGAGACCCAGGAGGTAGTCCCCGTACCAAAAATGTTTCTTAACCTAGTTCAGAAACAGTGGGCACAGCCAGGCACAGCTGCCTCGCACAGTAACATCGACAGGCAACTGTACACAGTTGACGCTCCCCTGGAGGACCTACTCAAGCTACCCCCGGTAGATGCCCCAGTGCAGGCACTCACATCCACGTCAGTGCTACCCCCTGACCTCTTGGAAGGTCTCAAGGCGGAGGACAAGAGGTCGGAGAGGGCCTGTCACAAGACCCACATGGCGGCTGCCTGGGCCATCAAGACGGCCACCTCAGCCTCATTCATGTCCAGGGCCACTCTTAAGTGGCTCCGAAAGCTGTTAGCGAAGGTTCCAGCAGGGGATGCTAGAGCTAGGCAGGAACTGAGGAAGATAATGGCAGGTGTCTCTTACACCGCCGACGCCACCCTGAGCTCTGCAAAGTTCGCCTCTAGAGCCCTGGCCTCCAATGTAACTTCCAGGAGGCTGCTTTGGCTCCACCACTGGAACGCGGACATGCGCTCAAAGTGGAAGATCGCCTCCGCCCCCTATAAAGGGGGGAAACTGGTGAGGTCCTTGACCCGGTGTTGGTGGAAAACAGGGACAAAAAGAAGGTCATGCCTTCGGTCTACAAGAAGTCGGACCACAAGAGGTCGGGTTCCTTTCGAAAGCAGCCCTTTCGGAACTCAGAACCTTCCACCAGTTCAGGGCAGTTAACCAGGGACCAGATAGGGGGCAGGACCGCCACTCCTTCAGGGACAGAGGCAGACAGCAATCCTTCTCCAGACGCCCCTTCAGAGGAGGATCCGGTTCCCGTCCCTTCCGAAAGTTCAAGTGACTCCCCGACGGATGCTCCCATAGGAGGCCGCCTGCAGCTGTTTCAGGCGGCCTGGGAGCAAACCACGTCGGATCAGTGGGTCCTACAGACCATCAGGTTAGGGCTCACGCTGGAATTCCTCTCCATGCCTCCCAGGCGATTCATCCGCTGCCCCACCCCATCCTCTCCCCTCAAGAGGTCTCTGATGGAACAGGAGGTGGCCCACCTGAAGGAGATAAATGCCATAGAGCCGGTCCCGGCAGAGCAGGCAGGGTCAGGCTTCTACTCCATCCTGTTCCTGGTCCCCAAGAACTCGGGAGGATGGAGGGGGATCCTAGACCTAAAGCAGTTGAACAAGCACCTGGCGTACAGGCGCTTCAAAATGCAGTCTCTCCAGTCCATCCTGAGCTGCATCCGGACAGGAGACCTGCTGACCTCGATAGACCTTCAGGAGGCCTATCTACACATTCCAGTCCGGGAGGCGCACTGCAGATTCCTCAGGTTCTATTATGCGGGCCAGCATTACCAGTACAGGGCTCTCCCCTTCGGCTTGTCGTCCGCCCCGAGGACCTTCACGAAGGTCCTTGCCGCGGTCCTGGCGTACCTCAGGGCGCGGCCAGTCAGATTGCAGGCGTACCTAGACGACATCGTGATCCAGTCGTCCAACCACCGGCAGGCGCTCAGGGATCTCCGGCTGACCATGAGGACCCTCGAACATCACGGGTTCTCCATCAACCTGAAGAAGAGCCACCTGAGCCCTACCACCAGTCTGACACATCTGGGAGCGGTCATAGACACCATCTCCGGCCGGGTCTATCTGTCTCCAGAGCGGGCGAACAGCCTGATCCCACTGGCGCTGAAGGTAGGATCAGCAGGAACCGCCCCCATCGTGCTACTGTCACAGCTCCTCGGGAAAATGATATCTTGCCTCTCCATTGTGCCTTGGGCGCGCCTCCACTCGAGACATCTGCAGTGGTGCCTCCTACCACACCAGCGAGCCAAGGAGAGCGACTCACCCAGACACGTACCAGTCCCAGACAAGGTCAAAGCGTCTCTAAGGTGGTGGACAGCGAGGTCCCTGACCAAAGGATGCCTCTTTCGAGAGCCAGAAAGGACCGTCATCACCACAGACGCCAGTCTCTACGGCTGGGGTGCCCACCTGGACCAGCAGGTGGCGCAAGGGAAATGGTCACCCGAGGAACTCAAACACAGTATCAACTGGCTGGAGCTCAGAGCTGCGCGCCTAGCACTTCTCCACTTCCGCCCGAGGATCAAGAACTGCCACGTGCTACTACTCACGGACAATGTGTCCACCAAGGCCCACATCAACCGACAGGGGGGCACCCGGTCCAAGTCACTGATGGAGGAAGCAGAGCGGCTGGGTCTGTGGGCGGAGAGACACCTGGCCTCGATCAGAGCCGAACACATCTCGGGCGAGAGCAACATCCAGGCGGACTGGCTGAGCAGAGCCACCATCGACAACTCAGAGTGGCAACTACACCCGAACCTCTTCTCCAGCATCACGCAGAGGTTCGGTCAACCAGCAGTCGACCTGTTCGCGTCAGCAACAAACGCTCAAGTTCCAAGGTATTTCACCAGGTACCGGTGCCAGGGGGCGGAGGGAGTCAACGCCCTCAGGTGCCATTGGCCCCCGGGCCTCCTGTATGCCTTCCCTCCACTTCCGCTCCTGCCGTGCCTGGTCCGGAAGATACTCAAGGAACAGGCAGAAGTCATAGTGATAGCCCCTTACTGGCCCAGGAGAGCCTGGTTCGCGGACCTAGTGAGCCTCTCCGTAGCCAGGCCGTGGAGAATTCCGCAGGGGGAGGTGTCACTCGTGCAGGGCTCCATCGAGCACCCGGAGCCACACTGGTTGCAACTGACCGCCTGGCTTGTGAAAGGCAACTGCTAAGAAGAGCACAGTTTTTCCGAGGGGGTCATCCGGACCATCCAGGCCTCGCGACGAGGCTCGACTACCAGGATATACGACGCCACCTGGAAGACCTTCGTAGCTTGGTGCAGCTCCAGGGGAGTCGAACCCATCTCAGCCTCCATCCCGGACGTGCTGGATTTCCTTCAGCGAGGTCTGGAGCAGGGGCTGGCTGCCAACACGCTCAGGCGCCAGACGGCCGCACTCTCAACCGTGCTAGCTTTCGACTCCTACTCATCCCTGGCTAGACACCCAGGGGTCAGGGCTTTCCTAAGAGGAGCTACCAACATCCGACCACCGGTAGTTCACAGGTACCCCACGTGGGACCTACACGTGGTGCTAAGGGCACTGATTGACCCGCCGTTCGAGCCCCTACGCACTTGCGACCTACAGCGTCTTACCGTAAAGACGGCCTTCCTAGTGGCCATCACCTCGGCACGCCGAATTTCGGAACTGGCAGCTTTGTCCGTCAGAGACGACCTCTGCATCATCCATGAGGACAGGGTGACCCTACGGCTCGATCCCACATTCATCCCCAAGGTCAACTCAACCTTCCACCGGACCCAGGAGGTCGTCCTACCGAATTTTTGCCCAAGACCGGTACATCCCACAGAGCGGCGATGGCACAAGCTCGACGCCAGGCGTGCACTTAAGTACTATGTTACACGCACCGCATCCTATCGGCGGTCTGAGGCCCTATTCGTCACCTTCCAGCCCCGCAACATGGGCCAGAAGGCCTCACCAGCCACCATCGGCAGATGGTTACGTAGCTGCATCGCCTCAGCTTATGAACTTCAACGCCAGAGGGCACCTCGCCGCATCACAGCTCACTCGACCAGAAGCGCGGCAACCTCGGCGGCCTGGGCGACCCAGGCATCGCTTGACGAGATCTGCAGGGCGGCCACTTGGGCCTCCCCGTCCCAGTTTGTACGTAACTACAGATTGGACAAGTTTGCATCTTCAGAGGCGGCCTTTGGGCGCAGAGTGTTGCAACAGGTGCATTTGTCCACGGAATCTACCAGAGACAGTTTTTCCCGCCCTGGGAACATTTAGCTTGGGCATTTTCCCATTGTTGGACTCTCCAAGCAGCTCACAGGAGAAGAGTCGTTGGCTTACCTGAACGATCTTCTCTGTGAGCTGCGAGGAGAGGCCAACCCCGCCCTAGCTCGTAGATTCCTCAAGTTGTGTGTTGTTAAACGTTTGTGTTACTGTATTTATAGTTGACAGAAGTATTTGCATTAAAGCCTACGACGATAAAGGAACCAACCAGACGACTACTGGTCCACGCCTAAATTGAAATTCTGGCAAGCACACGGAGGAGGCGTGGCTTAAAAGAAAATCAATCCAGTCCAGAAGGGCAGAAAGGCAGGATTAACCCATTGTTGGCCTCTCCTCGCAGCTCACAGAGAAGATCGTTCAGGTAAGCCAACGACTCTTTCCACAGTGTGGAAAAGCGGCATGTTTCTGCATGGCCCCTGATCACTCCAGACACCATCGGGGAAGACGAGGAACGTGAGGGGGACCTCGCGGATGGCCCGCCGGCAGCACACAGACTCGCCGCTGCTTCACACGGTATTCTGAGGACAGAGACAGTGACAGGCAGACAGAGAGAGAGAGGAAGGGAGGGAATCAGAGACTGAAGAGCCACGTTCAAGGGGCCAAAGATGCGGCTCGTGAGCTCCGGTTTGCCGACCACTGGGATAAGACAAATAGGAAGAAAAAACAACACTTCAAACAGTGAAGAGTAAATGGCTGAGAACTAACACAAACCTCTCAATTTCCTTCTAATATATATGTACTTACACAAACCATGATCCAAAAAAGGTACACAAGATGCCACGGAGTCTGTATTCATCACAAAGACAGTTTTTAAAGGAACACACATAATTTCCAATCCTTTTCTCTGCAACTCAATAGTTTCTTAACCTAGCATTTTGTTTTATGCACAGAAATACACTGGTGCCTTAATGCTGGCAATTTAACAAAAACACCTCCCTCCTATCTTGCATGCAGACTATCAAAACCCTATAGAGGTACAGGAATTATTCCTCCTCAGCTGGGAGAAAAAAATGGTACATGTGGATTCCAATTGAATCATTTGACAGGGAGACAGATAAGCAAAAAAATATTCTTGTATTACTTAGATATTCATAAATAAACAATGACTGCTTATTCTGATTGTAATGACATGGTAGTAGCATTTGTCTGGTTACCAAATCTGCTATTAGCTTTGATGATTTTAAATTACAGCTTTGCAATGATTGCCCTAATTGCAAATGTCAGTGGCAAATTCTCAGAAAGAAAGCTGCTATAGCTTTAAAATATTTTTATTTTATTTTTAGTACTAAGCTGTGCATGCTTTAAAGTTCTTTCAATACCTAGTATAAAATACATCATGAGTTTCATCAGCTCTGAAAAATGTTATTTCTTTGAGTACTCTTAATAGGGTTAATTTTGCTTCGTGGTCAAATTACAAGATTTCAAGACAGTGTTACAATCGGCTGAAGTACAGAGGTAAAGTTGTGTCCAACAATAGCAGGGCCCCAATTTTATTTTCTTCTCTCACATACACACAGAAAAAAATATATCAAAAATTTCAGTTGACAACAATTAAATGTTCCCCACTCTGGTCAGTTTTGTTTTCCATAATTATCCAAAACTTATGCCAGTTTGATTTATTTAAAAAAAAAATCTTACACGTGTTGAATTGAGAGCATTTGTAACATCCCAAGCCTGCAGGAATTTTTCTTTAAGTAAGTCTGTACTATTGGTATGATTTTGAGTGGGAACAATCCAGGTGCTCTTGTAGTGGTGTTCAGTCATTCCAGTTTTGCTAGCTTTTAATGTTTTTGTGGTGCATAGAGGTGAGCTATAATTTTAATAATACTTTGCTACGCTCTTATGACTTCTGCAGTTTTTGTCATATCATGTGATTTACATTGCATATTGCTCTGGGCACATTTAGGATGGCTGATGCTTTCTTATACAGATTAAAATAGAAGTTGAGGGTAATAGACAGCATGTGTTATGAAGTTTAACTTGTCCAGATATGTTTGTATATGGAGGGGTGCCTCAGGACTGCATCTTCAAATTAAAGTTGACCCATGAGATATGGAAGAACCTCTTAATAATGCCCCACTTTCAGGAGGAGAGCTGAGGCTCAAAGGCACTGTTTTTCCATGATGACCTCAATCCTCAAGAATACAATCCACCCCATAGAGGTGAGACTGGCACCATCTATAATAGCTTTCAGAAACTTGTTAAAACCAAGTTATTCTGGAGGGATTGGGGATGATCTGTGACATCATAGCGTAATATATGCTTTAATTTAACTTAATTTTAATTCCATGTTACTGTGGACATTTTATTGTTGCACTTTGTCATGAATCATCAAGAGTTATGAAATGTGGCAGGAGAAGCCTGTTCATCCTGTATGTTCAATTAGTGAATCAAGAGATTCTATCAAAAAGCAGAAGCATTTTAAGGCAACTGTTTCAACCATTTGTTTCTTTTCTCTGTTAACACATTCGAGAACATAACTTATCCTCTTACCTGAATTTCAAAGTGATGAAACTACAAAAGCTTCAGAAGCTCAATTCAAGCCATAAAATCTTCATCCTCCTAGTTTCAATCAAAGAAGCAACTATATATGATTGCATGCTAGGTGAGCGGATTTCACAGAAAATTGGTTCACTGCATAAATTATTCCCATTTCTCCTATTCTATAGATCAAAAGATTTATTTCTGAGTACAAAAGACACATGGGTGAGATTGCAATGAAAAAAAGGTATAGCCTTGTCAGCAAACATTGTTTACTACTATTTATGACAGCCATGACATCCAAATTTCCAATTATGATTCAGAGTAGAATCTCACATAGGAATACACACACTTTGACTTTATGCAGAGGTAGAGGCCAGCAAGACATCTCAGGTGTTGGGATCTGGCCATGTGTCAAAGATTTATCCTATAAATCACCAATAAATTTAAGCATAATGCACATTTGGAATTTTTTAACATTTTGTTGTTCCTCACAGGTCTTCCAATGACTTCAAAGGTGAAATCTATAAGATTAGAAATACAGTATATCACAGGAATACACTCTCTCACAATTTGTAAATATTTAAGTATATATTTTCATGTGACAACACTGAAGAAATAACATGTGGCTACAATGTAAAGTATGCATCTTGTATAACAGTGCAAATGTGCTGTCCCCTCAAAATAACACAACACACAGCCATTAATGTCTAAACTGCTGGCAACAAAATTGAGTTCACCCCTAAATGATAATTTCCAAATGGGCCCATGTAGTTGTTTTCTCTACCTGGTGTCATGTGACTTGTTAGTGGTACAAGGTCTCAGGTGTGAAGGGGGTGCAAGTATGTTAAATTTGATGTTATTGCTCTCACACTCTCATACTGTCACTGGAAGTTCAACATGGCACCTCATGGAAATGAACTCTCTGAGGATCTGAAAAAACAAATTGCTGCTCTACATAAAGATGGCCTAGGCCAGCGCTGGTGAAGCTTTTTTGGCTCGTGTGCCATAAGTGGGGGGAGCGCATGGGGGTCATGCGCTATCGTGCCACACCCATAATATAATGCGTGACCCCCCCAGTGCACTTGGGCGCACTACCGCCCCTCCATTTTTGCATGCTTTTTTTGTCCTCCCCAAGCTCCAGAGGCTTTATATGAGCCTGGGGAGGGCGAAAACAGCCTCCCTCCCCCAGGCCCTCCGGAGGCTTCAGGGACCTTGAGGAGGCTTCTAAAGGGGGGGCGCGGGGAGGCTCTTTTCACCCTCCCCAGGCTCCTATAAAGCCTCTGGAGCCTGGAGAGGGCAAAAAATGGCTTTTAAAAAGGGTGAATTCAGCTGGCCAGCACGTGCATGCGCACTGGCCAGCTGACAGGGCAGCGCCTTGTGTGCCTGACAAATGGCTTTGCGTGCCACCGGTTTGCCATCTTGAGCCTAGGCTATAAGAACATTGACAAGAACCTGAAACTGAGCTGCAGTATGGTGGCCAATACCATACGGCGGTTTAACAGGACAGGTTCTACTCAGAACAGTCCTCGCCATGGTTGACCAAAGAAGTTGAGTGCCTGTGCTTAGCATCATATCCAGATGTTGACTTTGGGAAATAGAAGTTATGAGTGCTGCCAGCATTGCTGCAGAGGTTGAAGGGGATAAGGGGACAGTGCTCAGACCATACGCCCCACACTGCATCAAATTGGTCTTGCAGGTCTGTCATCCCAGAAGAAAGCCTCTTCTAAAAATGATGCACAAGAAAGCTGGCAAATAGTTTGCTCCAGACAAGCAGAATTAGGACATGGATTTCTGGAACCATGTCCTGTGGTCCGATGAGACCATAATAAACATTTGGTTCAGATGGTGTCAAGTGTGTGTGGCGGCAACTAGGTGAGTACAAAGACAAGCTGCTGACACTGGGGTGCTACAGTTCATTGAGGGAACCATGAATGTAACATGTATCGTGACATAATGAAGCAGAGCATGATCTCCTCCCTTCGGAGACTGGGCCGCAGGGTAGTATTCTAACATAACAACCCCAAACACACCTCCCAAATGATCACTGCCTTGCTAAAGAAGCTGAGGGTAAAAGTGATGGACTGGCCAAGCATGTCTCCAGACATAAACCCTATTGAGCATCTGTGTGGCATCCTGAAACGGAAGGTGGAGGTGCACAAGGTCTCTAACGCCCACCAGTTCCGTGACATTGTTACAGAGGAGTACAAGAGGACTCCAGTGGCAACCTGTGAAGCTCCGGTGAACTCTATGCCCAAGAGGGTTAAGGTAGTGCTGGAAAATAATGGTGGCCACACAAAATATTGTCACTTTGGGCCCCATTTGGACATTATCACTTAGGGGTATATTCACTTTTGTTGCCAGCAGTTTAGATATTAATGAAGGAATAGGACTTAATCACCATGCATGCTCATGGTGTCTGAGTTTCAAGGCAACACTTGAAATGATTAATTTCCACATATTAGATCAGGGGCCCCCAACCTCTGAGCTGTTTGCAAGCTAGTAATCACTTGTGTGAGCAGTGGGCAAGTACATGCTCGCATTCGCCATTTGCCCATGCGGAACCATGCCACTCTCCCCTACCTTGCCAGTCCACAAAGCCAGAAAGATTGAGGAACTCTGTATTAGATTATTCTGTTACATTAAAACTGAAATTTATTGTCTTGGTGATTGAATTAGATAATGATAGAAAATTCTGTAAATTCTTCATCCATCTGGTTCTTTTCTACCAATGCATCTAATTGCAAAGATGGATTGAAATTTTATAAATGAAGAGGCAGAACTAGTTTGTGTATCTTAAATTAGTCTATATTAGGATGAGCATTATTTGAGGGGATGGAGATAGCAACCTAGCTTCCTGATCTTCTGGAAAGGCACAGGAAGCCATGGTAATATTTTAGGAAGAGATGTTAACAATGTTTAGTCGGTTGGGAGGTAATTGGGAGTAGCCTCTGTCTACTCCAGTTTGTCTTTATAAGATTATACATTGGTGGAAGTATACAATCTTTAGCCATAATTATTTTTTTTCTAAACACAGGATTGCAACTTAATCCAATTACATTCTGATATATGTGGTGCACAGTCTTTAAAAGTTGAAATCCTATGTGGATAAACAAATCTGCCCTCATTCTATTTCCATTAAATTTTGTTTTATCTGAATACAAGATCATTGTAATGTTAATTTATTTCATAAAGTGTTGGTGCATGATATATACTCTTTAGTGGGTTCAAGTAGATGGACAATTGCAGGTAACAGAAATAAAGTACAATAAATTTGATATATTTTCATATCCTTCCCTCCCTCAAAGATGTCTATTTAATTTTTTTCAGATTTATTATGTAGTATCAGCTTACTGTATATAGCATAGTGTAGAGAGCAATGATTTATATATTGCCTTAAAAGGGCCTACTCCTTCGTAATGTTGATAGGGAAGAAAAAAAATTATGTACTTCCATTGCATTTCCTAGCTTAATGTCAGCTAGGAAAGCTCTGTTTCTGGCTAGGGGCTTACTTTGTAAATTACTTTAATCATTTATCCTTGAAGGACACAAAAACTTTGGGTGATGATTACAATGGTCAAGGATGTTGCTTTGTATTTTACAGATATGCTCAGGTTTTGTGCCATAGTTTTGACCAAATCCTAAATGGATTTTACCATAATGTAGTTTTACACTAACAGTTTGCATAAGTTTCAGCTTTTACAGTTACAGAATATTGAAAACTTCTTGAACTTCTTGACCTACTATATTAGTATGTTTGTGTTTCTGAAGGGGGTTTGTTAATTTCATAAAATAACATTTGGACATCAGTTCCTGTTCCTTTTTCAACAATGCTTGTTTATTGGTATCAGCAGATAGAACATAATTTTTTTCTGTATAAAAACTCTAAATGATGCCAGTTGATGCTTCACTTGAGTCCTGCTTCAAGTTTCAATTACACACTTTCACACAGAGTTGCTATGGAGATTAGCAGTTTGCTCAATGTTGAAGAGACAAGAAATGCAAATCTAAAGAGTCTCTGAAAAAGGAAGCTTGACTGAGTGATTTTGCTTTTAACTAGAGTACGTAAAACATTGTTCAAAGCTTCAAAAGCCAGTCAGGATTGTCAGCCAGTCAGAGTGTCACAAGCAGAATCCACACAAACTGGTCATGTAAGCACTAGACTAGGGGTCCCCAACCTTTTTTTCACCAGGGACCGGTTTCATTTTAAAGAAAATTCTGCGGACCGGCTGAGTGGCTCAGCAGTCAT
Source organism: Rhabdophis nuchalis (assembly GCA_039707465.1). NCBI lineage: Eukaryota > Metazoa > Chordata > Lepidosauria > Squamata > Natricidae > Rhabdophis > Rhabdophis nuchalis. Next base: position 171,232,739 of record CM077643.1, read on the forward strand.
GTGACTGGGTGGGCGTGGCCAACTTGGAAAATGTGAAACTCACTTAACAATGATCTTGGTGAGCAACCAAACTTTTGGCCTCAACTGTGGTCATAAGTTCTTTCTTTCTTTCTTTCTTTCTTTCTTTCTTTCTTTCTTTCTCTTTTTCTTTCTTTCTTTCTTTCTCTCTCTCTCTCTCTTTCTCTTTCTTTGTCTCTGTCTCTCTTTCTCTCGCTATTTCTTTCTATCTCTCTTTCTCTCTTTCCCTTTCTCTCTTTCTTTCTTTCTCTTTCTTTCTTTTTCTCTTTCCCTCTTTCTCTTTTTCTTTCTCTCTCTTTCTCTCTTTCTGTATCTTTTTCTGTCTTTCTTTCCTTTCTGTCTCTTTCTCTCTGTCTGTCTTTCTCTCTCTCCCACTTTCTTTTTCTTTCTTTCTCTGTCTCTCTCCTTCATCCGCCCATCTCTGTCACTGTATGTGTGCGCGTGTGTCTGTCTGTCTTGCATTCACTCATTCTGTGTCTCTGTCTATCTTTCTCTCCCTCCCTCCCTCCCTCCCTCTGTCTCTCTATGTGTGTCTGTCGTCGTCGTCGTCCCCCCCAGCCCGTCCGCCGTGCTTGGTCACTCGTTTGCTCGGTCAGGCTCCGTGGCTGGGTAAGAGCCGGGCTGCAGGGCTGGAGAGGAGGAGGAGGGAGGAGGGGGCAGCCCATTGGGCAGAGCGCGCGGGAGAATGCAGGAGGACGGTGGGGGCTCTTCCTCCACCCTCGTCGACGGAAGGACTCCTGTGCGCCGCCGGAGCAACCTTCCCTACGGCCGCCAGTTCCCTCCCCTGCCCGCGGAGCCTCCGCAGCCCCTGGAAGAAAATGAGTGACCGGCATGCCAGCAGGGGAGGGAATCGGTGGCCAGTCCGGCGGCGCACAGGAGTCCCTCCGTCGACGAGGGTGGAGGAAGAGCCACACTCCAACGGCGCGAACAGCCGCGCCTGCGTTCTCCCGCGCGCTCTGCTCAGGGGGCTGCTCCCTCCTCCTCCTCTCCAGCCCTGCGGCCCGGCTCCCCCCCAACCACGGACCGGCACTGGTCCGGGGGTTGGGGACCCCTGCACTAGACATCAGATAGTTGAGTCCAAAAAGGAATTGTGAACTAGGTCTGCATTTTAAATTAGGCCATCTTTAGTCAAGACATTTAGTCTCTTGTTTAGCAAAGAGCCTCATAGAACATCTTTGGTCTACTCACCAAATGAGCCTACATCATTATCACCTGATCATTCCCACTCTTCTGGTGATGCCTGTGTTTAAGTCTCAGGTGATTCTTAGTTTTGCCTCTCCTGAAGCTGACTTTCTTTTGGAGGAATTTTTCTGAGGCCGTATCCTGAGCCATGACAAATGAACTTGTATTCATTTTTTCCCCAAGTCAGTTTTGGATCACTTGAAGTAGTTGACAGAAGTCAAGGCTGACTTGAAATCATTATTATGGCCAGTTGCACAAATCAACCAGATGTTTAGCTTGTTTTTGGCATTTTTATCCACCTGTTTTGTTAGATTAACAACCTTTAATACAGCTTTGAAATTTCTTTTTAATAGGCTATCCATTTAATTTTAAAGTGTATTTTAATTTTAAAATAAAACCAGTCACCAGGGAGGTAGTAGGCTCTCCATTATTTTAAGTGTTTTGATAGAGACTGGGTTGCTATTTGTCAGGAATCCTTTCTCCTGTTCACTGCTTGGAGAATCCAAAGCATGGATTTAACTTCTGTCTATCTGCCCGATGACTGAATTAGAAGTTTTTTGGCCACTCCTCCTTGGCTCCTCGACATTTAGTTTCTTAACTCAGTCTGAACCCGAAAGACGTGTTCCATTCTTCTCTCAATCATTGAACAGATTAGAAGTTAAAATTGTTAAAATTAAAATTATTGTTGGATTCTTCAACCAGTACTTGGAATTTGATCGTACTTACCAGGAAGTGTGTGGGGAGCCATAGAGCTGCTTTGCGGCTTGCTTTCAGATCCATTAATTGCCATGAGGCTCATCGTCCACTTGACATCGTGCCGAGCAATTCTATCTTTCACTTGACGTCACGGAGGTAACAGAACAGACACCAGGATTCTGCAGCAACTCTTTGCACCCGTATCATGGTAGGAGCCTCAGAGTTCGTCGAAACAGTGAGTCGCTTACCCCATTTAGCACCAAAAGTCATTTCCTCAATTTTCTGCCATTTTGGGTATTGGCAGGGTGGCCATTTTATAGCGCCACTCCTGGGAGGGAACTATGCCTGCTGCTCTTAATTTGGGGACCGTAGGCATTGCTTGAGCACCCCGAAGGCAGCGGCAACCAGTCCTCATATCTGAAATAACATGCAGCACCGCCATTGGCCTTATTCTCCTCTGGGATAAAGATCTGCGTTGATTGGGGATAGGGTGCTGAGGTCTTGATCACAGGGTCACTGTCCGAGAACTCTTGTCACATTCTGTGTTAATCAGCTATATTTCTGATTAGCTCTACTCTACCATTTATCTTTAAATGGCCGATTGCCGAGCAGGGAGAAAGATGAAGCCAGAGTCAGCTTCCAGCAGCCATGGAATGCTGGGATCTAAACAACCTAAACCTGGTTCTAAAGGACTTTCCAAGGCATCCCACGATGTTTCATCTAGCAAATCAACTAAAGCTGATGTCAGTTTTCAGTAGATGCCAAAAGGCTCTAGAAAAGCAGTTCACAAAGGAGCAAAAAGCTTTTTAGGGGGGGTTCCTCCTTTCCATAACAGGATGTTGCCATTCCCCAGCAAGTGGAAAGCAACAGATCAGCCTAATAGAGGACATTGCTGACCCTCAACTACGTCAGGCAGCCTGTTTTGATTAGGAATTTACCCCCTTTGTTTGTCTAGCACGGCCAGGGGAGGAGTTGGCAGATTTACCACAGGACCCTGGGCCCTCAGCATCTTTTTCCCCCACAGCAGCAGGACTCCATGCAATGGAGACCCAAAGGACAGGTTTGTGCCAGGAGCTCTGAGATTACATTGTCAAGTTCCAGAAGAAAACCTAACAAATTTACAAGCCTCGAGACAAGGTTCAAAAAATTCAATAATTTATTAGGATTAACATCCTGGCATTTCTTCGTTGCAGCCATTTATTTATTTTTTGCTTTCTTTATCTGCTTCTGGATTTTGCCCGCATTGCTGTCCTCCCCTCAGCCTTCGTCATAAATCACAGCCAATGAGAGATGGTAGTTTAGACATGCACATTCACAGGCCAGTTTGAGATTCCTTTTTGGCCACAGGTATGTTTGGAATCCCCCCCCCCCTCTATGGCAATTTAATAGTATTCATAGAGATGGTTCACACACTGACATCCATCTTGGAAGCCATTGTCCAAGGAGTGGAGGCAGCCTTCCAGCATAGCCTACCCATTCCTTCCCAAGTAGGAGTAATTACTCCTGTTGGGGGACAAGGCCCCATGGAGGAGGAGGAGGAAGACTTGATCTCCTTGAAGGAATCTCATTCTCCTAGACCCTCTGCCCCTAGTGAGGACTTGCTGGTGGGAGAGGAGGACAGGGACGATCAAGACTTATTGGAAGATGAGGGCTTGACCCCCTGATAGGCCCGCCTTTATTGATCTCTTTAAACAGGCTCCTTTCAAATTCTTGCTTTATAAGCAAAGTTGATAACTAATATAGGGATTTTGGGAGGTTCTTCACAAAGATACTGATGGCGGTAGCAGCACACCTTCAATCTCAACCAGTGCTCATGCAATGCTACCTGGATGACATCATCATTCAGTTATCATCTTCCCTTCAAGCTCACTGAAATCTTCGCATCATCATACAAGCTTTGCAAACTCACGGATTCTCTGTCAATATGAAGAAGAGACATCTGGTTCCCAGCACTACCCTGCTTCACTTGGGGGCGGTCATCAATACCACAACTTGCACGGTTTCACTTTCCCAGGACCACTGGACAAGGATACAGACAGTAGTGACCTCGGTCCAAACACAGTGCTCTGTGCCTTTGATCATCCTTTCCCATCTGTTGGGGAAGATGATTTCTTGCATCTCGATATTGCCATGGGCCCAACCGTTGCAGTGGCTTCTATTGCCTCATCAAAGATTGCACAAAATCAATTCTAATTCCAAAATACGGATGCCTGAATGAGTACATCAGTCACTCCGATGGTGGGTCTCTCCTACCATAGAGAAGGGCTCTCTCTTCAAAGAGCCCATTCATGAGCCCAATCTCAAATTCCAGTCTATTTGACTGGGGACTCCATCTCCAGAATCACCTTACGCAAGGTCGATGGTCTCAGGAGGAACTGGACAACAGCATCAACTGGCTGGAACTCAGGACAGCCTATCTGACCCTGCTGGTTCCGAGACAGGATAGTTGGTCAACATGTTTACTAGCAGGATGGAGGGAGGGGTCACGGATGGGATATCGCCAAAGCCTGATTGGTCCAGAGACTGAGGGAAATATCTTTAATCCTTATACACTCCCCTTTGGTTCCCAGTTTTCCCCTCAGTCTTTGGTCCAAACACTGGTTCTGGTTCCCATCCTGTGATATTGAGAAGAAAAATTGCAGCTATTTGGCTAATTGGTTATTCTAATTTACTCCAAAATTGTAACTAGGCAGCTGCCCTAAAAGACCGGGTTTCCGGCTTGCTGGGATAGGAGAGTCTCTTCAGAGACTTCTCCTCCCGGGGCATCGGAGCGCTGCCCAGCTCCCGGTCAGCGGGGGTGACAGGCTCCTTCTGCAGCTTTGAGAGTGGGCTGCTACGGACTTCTCAGCAGTTCCTTAAAGGGTTAAAGAAAGAAAAAAGCTGTTCACGTAAATCAACAAAGGGGCACCCATTCCAATGATGCAGGAGGCGGAAAAACTGGGCCTTTGGGTGCAGGCCAACATTATCTCCTTTTGAGCGGAGTATATCCAGAACAGCTAACATCCAGGCCGACTGGCTGAGAGAGGACCACAGTAGACCATTTGAAGTAGTGCCTGCATCCAGACTTGTTCTATCACCTTCCAACAGGTCCGGCTGCCCGACAGTGAACCTATTCGCCAGCCTGGAGAATACTCACCTGAAGTTTTATTCCAGGTTCCAGACGCCAGGAGTAGAAGTAGTCAGTGTCCTCCGCAATCCTTGGCCTTGGGGGCTTCTGTACGCTTTCCCCCCTCTCCCTCATCCCAAGGGTTATCATGAAGATACTCATGGAAGAAGCAGAGGTCCTTCTAGTTGCCCCTTATTGGCCTCATCGTCCATGGTTTGTGGACTTGATCAGCCTATTGATCTGGAGTCCCTGGAGGTTTCCCTAGAACAGGATCTATCTCTGCCAGGAGGTGCTGGAGCACTGGAAACCTAAGTGGCTCCAGTTAACTATCTGGCACTTGAGAGGGACATTCTGACAAGGGCAAATTCTCCAACTGCATCATCCACACCATCCAGGAGTCTGCAAACTATTTACAATGCAACCTGGAAGCCTTTCTGCACATTGTAGTCCAATGGTTCCATCAGTCCTCTTTATCAGCATCCATTCCACAGATTCTCAACTTCTAACCACATGGACTAGACAAAGGCTTGTCTTCTAACACACTGCGATGACAGGTGGCAGCTCTGTCTATGATCCTAATGAGCAACCACAGTTGGCCCCTTTCCCAACATCTACGGGTGCGCAGTTTCCTTAAGGGAGAGGCGAGTCTGAGGCCACTGCTATCCATCCTGGGACCTCTATCATCTTGTAAGCCCTTACAGCCTCTCCCTTTGAGCCTTTGAAAATAATGAGTCTCAAACTGTTGACCCTTAAAGTCACCTTCTTGGTGGCTATCATCTCGACCAGGGGGATTTCAGAACTAGTGGCTGTTTCCGTCTGTCCTGACCTGTGCATCATGCGACCGGACAGAGTCATTTTACGTCTAGATTTGTACTTCATTCCGAAAGTGAATTCCTGGTTTCACAGGGCCCAGGAGGTCATTCTATTGGATTTTTGCCCAAACACGCAGCATACTACCGAGACATGGTGGCATAAACTGGATGTCCGGAGAGCGATCCAATCGTATATTAAAAGGACGGCTTCTTTTCATTGTTCTGAAGGACTATTTGTTTTCTTCCAACCCACTTCCACAGGTAAGTAGGTGTCTCCATGCACGATTTGTAGTTGGCTGAAGGCCTGCATTGCATCCCCTTACAAGCAACAAACCAGGAGGGTACCTGGTTGCATTACAGCTCACTCCACAAGAAGAGCAGCAACCACCACGGCTTGGGCCACCCAAGCATCAGTGGAAGAGATTTGTAGAGAGGCGACTTGGTCCTCACCTTCACCATTTGTCCAACATTACAACCTGGACTCATTCATATCAACCGAGGTGTCATTTGGACAAAAGTTTCAGTGTTAATTCTACAGAAGGGACTTTGGACCAGCCTGCCCACCCTTGAGACGCCCTTATCATGCGAATATCCCATGCTTTGGATTCTTCAAGCAGTGCACAGCAGAAAGACTGTTGTCTTAACTGAATGGTAGATCTCTGTGCACTGCAGGAGAATCCAACCCCTCCCAAAGAAAAGGGGTCTGCTTCCAGTGTCCAAGGATCAAGATGTAGAAGACTTGATAACTTTTTCTGGTCTGTGCTTTTGTTAAGAAACTGAAAGTAGAGGAGCCAAGGAGGTGTGGCTACAAAACTTCTAACTCAGTCATCAGGCAGACAAACAGAAGTTAAACCCATGTTTTGAATTCTCCCACAGTGCACAGAGAACTACGGTTCAGGTAAGACAACAGTCTTTTTTTACTTTGGATTTCCTTCAGAGCATGGAATTACATCTTATGTACTACATACGCCATTAGAAGTATGCTCTGTAAATGCTAGTTCTTCCTCATGCAATTCTTGGCACAGACTCAAAATTTCCTTTAAGGTTTTTAAGAACTTGCTGGGGAAAAATAATGACACTTGAAGGAATATTGAGGATAGATTGCTCATATTTCATTCTGATAACACAGAGCTGTAACATTCAGTATTCTCTTTTAAATTGCTGAATAGACATTCAGAGAGAAGAAAGATAGATGAATCTCTAAATGTCCAAAATAGAGATAGGATATTACCATTATGAATAAGCATCTTTTTTAAAAAAAAAAACTTTCAGTTTTACATTATATGGTTGAAGAAACCAATTGAAAAATGTATATATCATTAAAGTATATAATGATACTAAATATTTTCTCTTTAAATATTAGAATAGCTTAACAAGCAAATATTTTAGCTTTTATCCAATGTAGCAGGACTTTCTTCTTGTAAATCCCCAACTTCCTTTCAAATGCACTTAGCATTTTATTTAATTTGTTGGTCATGCAGTATTTGCACAGTTGGAACAAAGAGCTGAACAAAATGAGTTATGAAAATAATTTAAATTTTCGCGAAGTAGAATACAGCATGCTATATTATTTTGCTTGCTTTTAAAATCCATTTTGTTTGAAAGAGACATCAGTTTTAAAAGGTCATGAAACAGATAACCAATATTTTATATTGCATATAAAAACTGGTTTTCTGGGAAAAATAAGCAAACACAAGTAACGAGACTGGGACTTGAAAATAAAAAACTCAGGGGCAGAAAATCAATATTTGCATATATAATTTACTTATATGTATAGTTTATACATGACCTACAACAATAAAATATAAACATGAAGGAAAACCATGAATAATTAAGGCGCTAAAAAGCATTTAAAAATAACATTATATTTATATTTTATATTTATTCAATTTATACCCCGCCCTTCTCCAAACGGACCCAGGGCGGCGCACAGGAAAATTAAAATACATACAAAACATCATATAAAATTTAAAAAACTAATTCAATAGGACCTGTGCTAAAACCAGATTAAAATCCCCAAATTTAAAAACTATCTAAAAGTCAGTATAGGAGGCTACGCTAGGCCGGCTAGATGGAACAAATGTATCTTAAGACACTTGCGGAAGAGGCGGAGGTCAGAGATGGTGCGAAGTTCAGGGGGTAAGTCGTTCCAAAGGGCTGGACCTGCCACAGAGAAGGCTCTCCCCCTGGGTGTCGCCAGTCGGCATTGTCCGGCCGACGGCACCCTGAGGAGGCCCTCTCTGTGGGAGCGTATTGGTCTGAGGGATGTATGGGGCAGGAGGCGGTCTCGCATATAACTAGGCCCCGAGCCATGGAGCGCTTTAAAGATGGTCGTCAGAACCTTGAAGCGCACCCGAAAGACCACAGGAAGCCAGTGCAGCTCGCGCAGGATAGGTGTTATGTGGGAGTGTCTAGGCGCTCCCGTAATCACCCGCGCGGCTGCATTCTGGACTAACTGCAGCTTTCGAGTGCACCTCAAGGGAAGCCCCATGTAGAGAGCATTACAGTAGTCGAGTCGAGAGGTCACGAGGGCCTGAGTGACTGTGCGAAGGGCAGCCCGGTCCAGTAAGGGCCGCAATTGGCGCATCAGGCGTACCTGATGGAAAGCCCCCCTGGCCACGGCCGCCACATGGTCCTCCATGGACAGCCGGGAATCCAGGAGGACACCCAAATTGCGCGCCCTCTCCACGGGGGCCGGTGTTTCGCCCCCAATGGCCAGAGTTGGAATAATCTGGCTGAACCGGGGTGCCGGAAGCCACAGCCACTCAGTCTTGGATGGGTTGAGCCTGAGTTTGTTACTACCCATCCAGATCCGTACGGCCTCCAAACACCGGGACATGACCTCGACGGCATCGTTGGGGTGGTCTGGAGTGGATATGTACAACTGAGTATCATCAGCATACAGATGATATCCCACCCCAAAACCACGGATGATCTCGCCCAGCGGCTTCATGTATGTGTTGAACAGTAGGGGCGAGAGGACCGACCCTTGAGGTACCCCACATACGAGGGGCCTCGAGGCCGACCTCTGCCCCCCTGCTAACACATATTGCGACCGACCAGAGAGGTAGGAAGAGAACCACTGTAGAACGGTGCCTCCCAGCCCCAACCCCCCCAGTCGGCGCAATAGGATACCATGGTCGATGGTATCAAAAGCCGCTGAGAGGTCTAATAGGACTAGGATAGAGGAATATCCTCTATCCCGCGCCCTCCAGAGATCATCAACCAACGCGACCAATGCCGTCTCGGTGCTATGCCCGGGTCGGAAGCCGGACTGGCGCGGGTCTAGATAATCAACTTCCTCCAAGTGTCGCGGAAACTGTTGGGCCACCACACTCTCAACAACCTTCACTAAAAAGTGAAGGCTGGAGACGGGACGATAGTTCTCTAGTAATGCTGGATCCAGGGACGGCTTCTTGAGGAGGGGCCTTACTACCGCCTCTTTCAAGACGGCAGGCAAGGACCCCTCACTCAAAGATGCGTTGACAATGCCCTGGAGCCAGCCTCGTGTCGTCTCCCAGGATGCCAGTACAAGCCAGGAGGGACACGGGTCCAATAAACATGTGGTTTAAGCCCTAAGTCTCTTTGACAACGTCCATATCCTCGGTAGTAACAAAATCAAACTCCTCCCAAGATGGTGTCTCAAGAGCAACCTCGGACCGCTCAGCTGGACCACTGTCGATGGAGGGCAGCTCGCTCCGAATCCGAGTGATTTTCTCCTGCAGATAAATCCCAAATTCCTCTGCTCGACCCTGTAGAGGGGCTTCCCGCGGCCTCTGTTGAAGGAGGGAGCGGGTCACCCCAAACAGGGCGGCAGGGCGGTTATCTGCGGATGCAATAAGAGTGGCACAATACTCACGTTTGGCCACTCTTATCGCCACCAGGTAAGTCCTAATGTAGGTTCTCACTAGCGTTCGGTCGGCTTCGGAGCGAGAGGATCTCCATCTGCTCTCTAGGCGTCTCTTGACAGGTTTTTTGCTAGGGATGAAAGGGGGGAGGGCATTAGGCTGTAACCTGTTAAGAAATGTAAAGCTGCTCATCTGTTATACTAAAAGTAATTTATTTGAAATATATTATGTCATTCTTCAAGGATCTTGAATAAATACAAACTTTCTTAATTCTGTAAACTATGCTTTCAATTTTTTAAAAAACAATTTAAATGATGACAGATCTCATGCTTTCTTCATTAATCTATATTTACATCCTTAGAATGACAAAACAAAGAACTACCCCTTTCCCTCTGGGTAGTAGATAAACATGAGACAATATTCATGGGAAATAGATGAGATAATAGTGTTCATAAAATACAAAAATAAAAAAGATGTGAATTAGATCCATGGATGCAGAGATTTTTAATAGTCTTGAGTGACACTACAAATAGTTTCAACTAACAACCATTTGTTCAAGGCTGCCTTGGCACTGAAAAAATATAGGATCTCAAAGGTCTGGCTGTCCTAGCACACCTGTGGTCACCTGATCATGATTTGGGCACTTAGCAATAGCTCATATTTAGAACCGCTGCAGCCATCACGTGATGACAATTTGAACCTTCCCAGGCAACTTCCAACAAATAAAGTCAATATAGGAAAGCCAGCAGGAAAGGCCACAAATTGTGATTACATGATGTCTCGCTTAATGACCATGGTGATTCGTTTAAAGATTATGGCAGAAAGTTCATATAATTTGTTGAAGTTATGTGATGCCTTGCTGAACATTCACCTCATTTAATAATGAATTTTCCTATCCCAATTTTGGTCATAAGTCAAGGGATGCCTTTAACTGGATAATAAGGAGTTGAATTTCAGGATGGTTATTACTAAAGGATAATCTAGCTACAGTAGTTCATGTTGTGGAAACTTGCTTTCTATATTTCTGTAAGGTATACTAAATGAAGGTGTCTTAAATGATGACTTGGAAATTGCACCTAAGCAGAATGTGGCAGCTTCTATTAGATGCAAAGAATGCAGGTAGTCCTTGACTTATGATCACAATTGAGCCACTTGTTGAGTGCCTTTTGTCCCTTTCTTTATGACCTTTCTTGCCACAGTTGCGAAGTGAATCACTGCAGTTAAGTTAGTAACATGGTTGTTAAGTAGATCTGGTTTCCCTATTGATTTTGCTTGTCATAAGGTCACAAAAAGTGATTACGTGACCCCAGGACACTGCAACTGTCATAAATGAGTCGGTTGCTAGGCACCTGGATTTTGATCACATGGCTGTAGGGATGCAGCAATGGTCGTAAATTTGAAAAATGGTCATACCACTTTTTCAGTGCCATTGTAACTTCAAACATTCAATAAATGAACTGTTGTAAGTCAAGAACTATCTGTAGAAATAACATAACATTGGTTTTATATGAAACATGCTGGCTTCCATTGTTTCTGGATACACTACAACTGTGATGGCGAACCTATGGCATGCATGCCATAGGTGGCACACCAAGCCATTTCTGCTGGCATGCGAGTCACGAGCTCCAACGCACATGCGTGTGTCAGCCAGCTGATTTTTGACCTTCCGGAGGAGGAAGTTTCCAGTTGGCCTGTTTTTTGCCCTTCCCAGGCTCCGAAGGCTTTCCTGGAGCCTGAGGAGGGCGAAAACGTCCTCCCCTGGTCCTCCGGCAGCTGGAAACGGATCATTTCCGAACTTTCGTTGGGCCCATTTTTGCCCTCCCCAGGCTCCGGAGACTTTCCTGGAGCTTCGGGTGGGCGAAAATGGCCTCATACACACTCCTAGAGGAAATATTAAGCTCAGCTTGGAGGCGAGCAGTGTGGCGTGCATGGAGGTTTTGTGAGGGCATACGCATGTGGGGGGGCACTTTGCATTATGGGTACTGGTATGCAAGCACCCCTCCTGCATTTTTGGCACCCAACAACAAAAAGTTTCGCCATCCCTGCACTACAAGATAGTTAGTTTAGTTTATTGATTCCCCCTTGGCCATATCAAAGTGCAGAGTTCCAGACACAAATCATTACTAAAATCTGATGAAAACAATTTAAAATGAAATAAAATAGTTTAAAATGATATTGGAATAAAATACAATAATTTAATATATAGATAAATAAAATATGATAAAATTATATTTCAGTATCACTCCTACAATCTACCCCAATGAGTCTCACATATGTCGATCACTACAAGTTAAGTATGACTAATACTGTTGAGAAATCTTGTTACTGGCATAAATTTTTATTCCTTTCTTTTGTTCCTTGTGTAATTAGTAATTGTTTAATTACTAAATTTTCATGTTTCATTTGCTCTTCCTGTTGGAAAAAGAGAGAAGGACATGTATATTTTCATAAACTTACATTTGTGTTTACATGTCATACAGTTTTGGTTTGTTTTATTCTTATGTTTTGACTGGGTAGTTATATTCCTGTTTTAAAAACATCTATTTAAAAATTGTTAAGCCATATGTAGTTGAGTACCTCAAAATCCAATGAATAATACAAATATTCAGCCCATGTTAGTCCATTTTTCCACTTTTGGTTTACTTTGGTAAGGTTTATATTTAAAAAAATTAAAAACTCTGGAGACACAGTGTCAGCTGTTTAAAAGTCCATACCAAACCAAAATGTGGAAATGACTCTTGCTATGACTAAATTCCACTGAAATCGGTGCAAGTTTTCAGAAATTCAGTTTAACAGATTAACAGAGTTGGAAGGGACCTTGCAGGTCATCTAGTCGAACCCCCTGCCCAAGCAGGAGACCCTACATGTGCCTCTACCTAGGACCAAAAAGTACCTTTCCTTAATTGCAAAAAAAATTAAAGTATTTGAGTCTTCAAATATAAGGATTGTAATAATTTTTTAAAAATACATTTAAGATTGAAATTAGAACCTTCACTAGTAATTTAAATATAGATTATATCACTTAATTAGGTTTTACCAATAAAATTGCATTATTCCCATTTGCAGCAGATCATCTGCATTTTGTGAGTTTTATTAAATAGAAAATAAATCACTTGTGCCTGCTTAATTTGTGTCTTGTTTTTGCTTCATCTTGTCTATTCCTTCTCTTCCTTTCTCTAGCAGAATCACAATATGCCTGTAGTAATTCTATATGGGTATGAAATACATTGTGCTAATGACACTTTATGTTAGAAGTATGAAGTCTAGTCAAACATTCTTAAATGACTTTCAAATGAAAATATGAATTCAGATAATTTGACAGTCTGTATTTATAAGATATTGTCCCTGCATATGTAAAAGTTGTATGAGACATTGGCTGTTTCGCCCCTCCTGCCTGCCTGAAATGAAAGAAAATTGATGGCTAGAAACTTAAATGGAGTATCTGAAACATGTTTTGATCCTAACATAGTCATTGGCAGACATGCTTTAATGAAAAATGTAAAGACAGATGGAAGATAAAAACATAGAAAGATTTAATACAGATTATTGGACATAATGTTATAGTTTGGATTCAGTATTAAAGAGCTGCCAACTATTTTAAGCTTATGCCTGCATTTATAGATGTTCATTGATTTTATGCTAGAATTTCAGAGGACAAGAAATGTTTTCTGTTTTGCATGGCATGAGGCATTAGAATTCCTCAATATCTTACAGGAAAACTAGGAGGTAATATTTCTGAATAAAATCATATTCTTCCACCTAAATGAAAAAACATCTGTTATAGCGAAGGGATTTTACTAGCTTGGCAAATTACAAGTAATTTTAGAGATAGAATTGTACTTAACTTGTTTCTTAAGACGGAAATTATTATAGATACCTTTGCTGTGAATATCAGAAAAAAATGAGTGTTGACATCCAAAAAAATTTGCAGTACTAAATTAAAAATAGTAAATAAAAGCAACTATTATTCTGTCTTAAGAAAAAATAAGGAATGTATGCCAGATTAAAATGCAGACGTAATATTTATGTAGTAAAGATTGCAAGACATTTTAAATACAGCTTTGTTCTTAGTATCTAATTATTTTTCCAAGGCTACCCAGAATTTAATTCTTAAAAACCAATTCCTTGCAGGTGCCATACTAGGCAGATCAGAAACACAGGAATGCATCTTCTACAATGCTAATTGGGAAAATGATAAGACAAATCGTAGTGGCATTGAACTGTGCTATGGTGACAAAGATAAAAGAAAACACTGCTTTGCAACATGGAAGAATATCTCTGGATCTATTGAAATTGTGAAAAAGGGTTGCTGGTTGGACGATATTAATTGTTATGACAGGCAAGTAAACACAACTATTTTCATATGTTTTCTGTTTTGTAAAGCTTAAACTTTCAAAAGTATAGACATTTGATAAGCATAGGCTATTACGCAAGATTTATACAAGGTAAAATTCCAAACAAATTCTTTAAGGTAAGTGATAGAATGATCCTTCATTGTTGGGGATATTGCCACATTACTTTTTAGGTATTTCTGTTTTAATGCCAGATTTGCTTGTTCATTCTTTTGTGTAGAAATTGGCTAGTTAGTTTTATGTATATTTTGTGAGGCTTTATTGATAAATAATAGGCAGAACCACATTGGAGGATGTTTGTTTTTCCCCAAAATAAGTAAAGATAGGGTAAAGGTCCATTTTTCCAAATCTGCTTTTGATTTGGTAATCAAATTGGAACAGACTATTGCTGAGTTAATCTGGTGTGGAGAAAATTCTTCAGATCCATAGATCTGACTGGTGAGACGGTCCCTGCATAACTGATCTAATTGAATGAACTGCTTTGGTTGCTAATGCAGTACAGTATTAAATTTAGACTGAAATGCTACTGGGAGTCATAATTTCAATTGGGAGTGAGCTGAAGCGCCAGTCATTTCTATATTTTTTTCTACCAATTTCCTGCAGATCTTTCCTCAAAGTGAAAAGCAAGAAGCTCACATTTTAGCTGTATAGAAGACTTGTTCTGTTATTTTAAGAGATTCTTCAGATTAGCATGATTAGCAGCCACTTTATAAGAAGCAATAGGCAGTCTGCTGGTACCATTCTTTTAATACAATGTGATTGGTGCTGCTTTTTATGTAGTACCTTTTTTATTGTTCCAAATGAAATGAAAGCCAAATGAAAGTTTGATGTATTTTTTGCACAAAATTATAATTACTCAGATATTCATATGTAGATTCCAGAAGGCCAACCTTTTAAATTCTTTATTAATTTACTCCTAGCAATTTTTGCTGGATTTTTAAAATATAATTGTACCATTTTAATATTTAACTGATTTAAATCTCTTTCAGAACTGACTGTATAGAAAAGAAAGATAGCCCTGAAGTGTTTTTCTGCTGCTGTGAGGGCAACATGTGCAATGAACATTTTTTCTACTTTCCAGAGATGGAGGTTACACAACGTATGTGATATAACTCTTCCTAAAGAGTCCTGCAGAGAAATTTGTTTAGAATTTTAAACATATATTAAGTATTGAATATTGCTTATAGATAACATGTATCTTTTTGTTATTATCATCTATATAAATAAAAATGTAAAATAGTTTGTACGAATCCACTAATCTCAAAAACTACTGGACCGATTTACACCAAACTTTCACACAATGTAGTCAAGGACTTCCGATAATAGAATAGCTACTCATTTTGTGCCTAGCATATGTGTGTCGTGCGCAAGTTACACACAAATAAAAGGTACGCACTGAAATGTGTTTTCACTTCCCTGTAGCCACGCCCATCAAACTGCTTTTCAACTGTCAGTGTTGGAATGGAGGCCTCTTGGGGCCAAAAAGGCACTGGGATAGCAAACTGGCCCATAGAGAGGGGGGGGGGGGAGAAATACTGCTCAAGACTGTTCTCTGAGGTAAAAAAACGGAGGCAGGCAGCTGCTTTAAACTGTTTAATACGAACTGAACCAAACTGTAACAAAGAATCACCCATCTGACAGCAAATACAGTTTAATGAAAAGAAGGACTAGGGAAGACATGATAGCAGCCTTCCAATATCTCAGGGGTTGCCCCAAAGAAGAGGGAGTCAAGCTATTCACCAAGGCACCTGAGGGCAGAACAAGAAGCAATGGGTGGAAACTAATCAAGGAGAGAAGCAACCTAGAACTGAGGGCAAATTTCCTGGCAGTGAGAACTATTAACCAGTGGAACAGCTTGCCACCAGAAGTTATGGATGCCCCAACACTGGATGTGTTTTTAAGAAGAGACTGGAAAACCATTTGTCTGACACGGTATAGGGTCTCCTGCTTGAGCAGCGAGGTTGGACTAGATGACCTACAAGGTCCCTTCCACCTTTCCAAAGCACCTGATGGCAGAACAAGAAGCAATGGGTGGAAACTAATCAAGGAGAGAAGCAACTTAGAACTGAGGGGAATTTCCTGACAGTGAGAACTATTAACCAGCGGAACAGCTTGCCACCAGAAGTTATGGATGCCCCAACACTGGATGTGTTTTTAAGAAGAGACTGGAAAACCATTTGTCTGACACGGTATAGGATCTCCTGCTTGAGCAGCAGGGTTGGACTAGATGACCTCCAAGGTCCCTTCCAACTCTGCTATTGTATTATTGTATTACAGTAGGTAGGTAGATAGGGGAATAGAGAGAGAGGGAGAAATACAGTTTAATAAAAGAGGGACGGGGAGACAGGATAGCAGCCTTCCAATATCTCAGAGGTTGCCACAAAGAAGAAGGAGTCAAGCTATTCTCCAAAGCACTTGAGGACACAACAAGAAACAATGGGTGGAATCTAATCAAGGAGAGAAGCAACTTAGAACTGAGGAGAAATTTCCTGACAGAACAATTAATCAGTAGAACAGCTTGCCTCCAGAAGTTGTGAATGCCCCAACACTAGAAGTCTTCAAGAAGATGTTGGATAGCCATTTGTCTGAAATGGTATAGGGCAGTGATGGCTAACCTTTTTTGGCTCACGTGCCAAAAGCAGGGGGAGTGCAGGGGTGATGTGCACAGGTGTGCCACATCCATAATGCTATGTGCATGACCCCCTGCATTTGGCATGCTTTTTACGTCATCCCCAGGCTCCAGAGGCTTTATAGGAGCCTGGGGAGGGTGAAAACAGCCTTCCCCCACCTCCAGAGGGCATAAAACAGCCTCAAAAGAAGGCCTAAATCAGCTGGCCAGGGCACACATACACACTGAAGCTGACAGGGCAATGCCTCGCGTGGCCTAAGAAATGGTTCCGTGTGCCACCTGTGACATCCGTGCCATAGGTTCGCCATCATGGGTATAGGGCTTCCTGCCTAGGCAGGGAGTTGGACTAGATGACCCCCAAGGGATAGATAGAGAGGGAGAAATAAGGTAGGTATGTAGGTGGATGGATGGATGGATGGATGGATGGATGGATGGATAGATAGATAGATAGATAGATAGATAGATAGATAGATAGATAGATAGATAGATAGATAGATAGATAGATAGATAGATAGATAGATAGATACAAAGAAAGGAAAGGAAGGAAGGAAGAAACAGTAGGTAGGTAGGTAGGTAGGTAGGTAGGTAGGTAGGTAGGTAGAGGGAGAAAGCAAGAAATACAATAGGTAGGTAAGTAGAGGGATAGGGAGAAATATGGTAGGTAGGTAGGTGTATAGATAGATAACGAGAAATACCATAGGTAGGTAGGTAGAGTAATAGAGAGAGGGGGGGAAATACAGTAGGTAGGTAAGTAGATAGAGGGAGAAAGGAAGAAATACAGTAGGTAGGTAGGAAGAGAGATAGATAAGAGAGGGAGAAATACAGTAGGTAGGTAGATAGAGGTAGAAAGAAAGAAATACAGTAGGTAGGTAAGTAGAGGGATAGATAGGGAGAAATACAGTAGGTAGGTAGGTAGGTAGAGGGATAGACAGGGAGAAATATAGTAGGTAGGCAGGTAGGTAGATGGGATAGATAGAGGGAGAAATACAGTAGGTAGGTAGGTAGGTAGGGGGAGAAAGCAAGAAATACAATAGGTAGGTAAGTAGAGGGATAGACAGAGGGAGAAATACCATAGGTAGGTAGGTGTATAGATAGATAGCGAGAAATACAGTAGGTAGGTAGGTAGAGGAATAGAGAAAGCGGGGGAAATATAGTAGGTAGGTAGGTAGATAGAGGGAGAAAGAAAGAAATACAGTAGGTAGGTAGAGGGATAGATAGAGAGGGAGAAATACAGTAGGTAGGTAGGTTGGGCCTTTTATGATGGTTGTGTGTATGTGTGCAGGTGTAGATCTACACACAGATTGGTTGGCCATTTAACCAGAGTGGGCCACAGCAATGCGTGGCCGGGTATAGCTAGTTGAATAATAATAATTGTAAAGAAGAAACATAGGAAGGGACCTGGAGACAGCAGCTTGATTAGATACAATAATAAACAATACAGGTAGTCTTGACTTACACTTGGTATCAGAATTTCCATTGAAGGTTGGTCTGATCATAAATCAAGGCATCACATGACTGGACTGAACCAACTTCACAACTATTTTTACCACAATTGTTAAGGGAATCACCACTGTCATTAAACAGATCACATATTTGTTAAGCAAATTACACAGTTGTTAAGTGAATCTGTCTTTCACAATTGACTTTGCTTGTTGGAAACCAGAAGTCATGATCATATGACTGCAAGATGCTGAAACCATCATAAATTTGAGCTGGTTGCCAAGCACCCAAATATCGATAAAATAACTGCAGAGGTGGTGTGGTGATCTTTAAAGATGGGTGATAAGTCATTTTTTTTCTGAGTTTATCATAATTTTGAATCTGTCAGGCCCAAGCCCAAAGACAACATAGTGAAATTCAATCAAGTCCAATCTTTCACTTGCTTACATCTAATGGACAGAAACTAAAGCTATAACTCATTTCTCTAATAGAAATATCCTGAGAGATTCCAAGGTGTGGCTACTCCAAAAGTTATTACCCACCACCCACCATCTATTTTGGGAATTTGCAGTTTCTTAATTTGGGCTTCTCTGGAATGTACTGCTGTGAAACCTCTAGACTACCAAGATTCCCCTCCATTGTTTCCCCAGATGCACATTCCATCACAAGTGTCATTAAATGAATGGTTGTAATACAAGGACCATCTAAAGTTGGATTAGATTGGAAAAAGCATGCTGAATTTTGACCCTATGTATCCCAACAATAATCTATATCAGCGGTCCCCCAATCTTTGTGGCTTGGTGGCCAAGCCGGGAGGGGAAGTGGGGAACTGGCCTATTTGAAATTGGGCCACAAAAATGGCAGGCCAGCACACATGGCCCCCCTTGCATGTTTGGCACACCAGCATACTGCTCAGACAAGTTGAGCTGCTTTCGTGCTCTACCAGTCACTTGTATGGCTCAATTTTGAATAGGCCAAGGCTCAGTAATGGGTCGCAGCCTGGGGATTGGGAACCCTTACTGATGGTTGCATTCAAGAAAGACTATTACTAAATTACAATGACTAGAATTGTCAGGTGCAAAGAACTGAAAACATTCACCGGATTCAAAGCACTGAAGACATATTATTGCTACCTATACACAAGAATCTGGTCAACTAACAGTCAAAGCTAATTTGGTGCTATATAAGGATCAATGGAATTTATTTGGGTTTCTTGTGGCTGAGCAATGATTCCAAACTGATGATACATTTAACCCTGACTTCCAGCTCAGTCTGCTCATCTCCTACAAGAATAGGCAAAATAGTATGATCTTAAATGCAAACCTAAAATTTAAACATTTAAGCTTCAGATGTATCATAGATAACTTGAATGTATAGATAGCTTAAATGTCCTCCATTTTTAAGAATTGCTTATCTTTTGTGTGTTAATATTGAATTATAAGAAAACTTCTTTCCTCTGCAGCTACTTCCAATCCTGTGACAACTAAACCACCCCTGTTTAGTACCTTGCTTTACTCTCTTGGACCTATAATGGGAATAGCAGTGATTGTACTCTTTTCATTCTGGATGTACAGACATCACAAATTAGCATATCCTCCAGTACTTGTACCAACCCAAGTAAGTGCATTATTTTGAATGGAAGTAGATTTGTTTCTTTGTCAGATTTATATCCCATCTTTTTCTAAGCTTTTTCAAGTCAATATAGACCTGTTACTTTTGACAGTTCCTATTTGACCTTTTGAAGATTTTTTGAAAACCGTTGGCATATGATCTGAGAGTCTAGCTAGAGTTGAAATTAGTTTTGTTTCTCTCTTCCACAATTCATAAAAAGATTGTCAGCATCCTACATCAGTCATTTTGCAAAAGGCACAGCTTAAAGTAAATATTTTGAACTTTATGATTTGTACATGATATGTTTTAAAATTACTCATCTATGTAACGGTATAAAGTATACATATTAAATTTAGGAAAACTAATATTTTGATAATAACAATTTTTGAATATTCAGTTGTATTCTAGTTTTGTTCATAATGAAAGCAATTCATCCCTATCCCCATTAAAATTACGTCAGGAGGAAAAAAGCCTTCATGCCTGTTGCTGCCCATGCATTGATATTTATGTAAGTCAGTACCTTGCTATTCGAAGGAACTGTTTTGCATGTAGAGCTGTATGTTTGAAGGCTGTTTTTGAATGGACATTTGCACTATGAATGATTGTTTGCAGGAGATAATTGGCATTTGAATAATACAGCCAGTTTCCATTGTAATTTGTTGGCTTTCTGCACTAAATCCTATTGTTTAGAAAATCTAGAAACGACAGTCCTTGTTGACCTTGGCTATATTTCAAAATCATTTTAGGATAAATTTTATGAATAGCCCTAATTTATACAGAAATGTAAAGTGCACACTACATAAACGTTCTCATACAAAATGTGATGATGCTTTGTTTTAAAAATGTAAAGTAAAAGCCTAGTAAATCAGTTGAGGAAAAGCACTAAGTTGTTAAAATATGAACTACTTATACTGAAGTGAGATTAAAACAAATTACTTTTACTGTATGTGGTAAAAATGTCAATACAATAATTTGAATTTGAACCACTTATTTTGTACTAGATTGGATTTTTAAATAATTATAAGAGAAGTTGTTTTATATGCTATAATTTCTTTTAAATAGTCTTGTGTATATAAGACGCACCTTTTTCCTCTTAAAAAAGGCTGAAAATTTGGTTGTGTCTTATACATCGAATACAGCATTTTTTGCCTTCTGAAACCCCACCCCCTTGACCAAAATGGCTGTGCATAGCCTTATAGAGGCTTCCAGAGAGCTCCTAGGGCTTGGAGAGGGCAGAAATGCCTAAAACGGGCCACCACCACCCCCGAGCCCCCGGCAGCACTCTATAAGCCTCCATAAGGCTATGCATGCAATTTGTTTGATATAGAAATAGCCGGTTTTCTCAAAAAATGGGCCTTTTTTTGCTCATTTGGGGGGGCACCCTCCAGGAGCACTCTGCAAGCCCCCCCAAGGCTATTCATGCCTTTTATTTGGAAAAAAAGGACTGTTTTCACAAAATACGGGCCATTTGGGGGAGTTTTGCAGAGTGCAAAATACTTTCCCCCCCCCCCCCCCCTCTTCTGGAAGGCTGTTTAATTACTTGGCAGCTTTAAGACTTGTGGACTTCAACTCCCAGAATTCTCCAGCCAGCATAGCTTGTGGACATAGTTGGCTGGAGAATTCTGGGAATTGAAGTCCACAAGTCTTAAAGTTGCCAAGTTTAGGAACCCATGAGTTAGAGGGATTGATGAGAATTACATTGTGCCAACAGAAACAAAGTTTTAGGTGCCACAGCGATTTCCTTCTCCAGCACATGGGTAAATATACCTGGAAACATTTACCTACCTACCTATTGTATTTCTCTCCCCCCCCCCATCTACCTATATTCCTACCTACCTTCTCTTCCCCCCCCCATATACTGTATTTCTCTCTATATTTTTCCCTCTCTATCCCTCTACCTACCTACCTATCTACACCCTTTCTCCCTACCTACTGTATTTCTCTCTCCCCTCTTCAATCTACCTACCTTCTCTCTCTCGCTTTCTCTCTCTCCCCCCCCCTCTCTCTCTCACTTTCTCTCTCTCTCTATCCCTTTATCTACCTACCTACCTACCTAACTACTCTCTCTCTCTCTCCCTACCTACCTACTGTATTTCTCTCTCTTTCTCTCCCTCTCTATCCCTCAATCTACCTACCTACTTTTTTAAAAATTTGCCTCTTGAAAACCTGGGTGTGTCTTATACTCCGAAAAATACAGTATTTAGAATAATTTGAATTATTTATAAATATTGGTTTGTATCATCTCTAGAAAGGAAATCTAAAGTAATTTGTAATAAAAGAATAATACAATTTTAAAAAGAAAAATCAATGTAAAACTGACATATCAGTAATGAAATCAAGTTTCATGAGTTCTGTTTCTCTCTCCCCCACCCCCACACACTTTCCCCTCTGTCAGCCCTGAAATTTCCTTCTGGTTTCCCAAGTATTAACCAGGTCTGAACTTCCTGAGTTTTTCAAGATCAAACAGATCCTGCCGCCTACCTTGGGAGATCAGTTTATTCAATATTAAAATATTTTGTAAAAAAGAAGTGAGATAGAGCAGGCCAACCATTACAGCTTTCTACCAAAATAATCCTATCTATATCCATAATAGTAACATCTACCTTGTTGTGGAACATAATGCAGAATCTTTGAAGTTATCTTTATACCCATGGAAGTAATTAAATAGTTGTCAGTACTAAATGCTGCAAAATGAATTAATTTGAGTCATACAGTGACTACAGTATGACCCAAGGCTGTACCCATTCAAAAAATAATAGAGAAATTGCTTAGATAATTTTCATCCAAATGTTTTAGTGAGCAGTTCTAATTTAAATTGGTTCCTTATGAGCACAAAAATTGTAAGATTTCATCATTTTCTGGTTCCTTTTTTCTTTTATGAAGTAAGCAAATAATTAGCTTTATCAGTTACCATTTTTACTACTTTGAAAATATAGTTAAACTCAGCAGAAATATCTCTTTGCTGTATTATATGAATATACACATACACACACACACATAAACACCTTATTAAGCTGTTTTCTATGAATCAAATCGTTTCTGAGGATGTAATTTGACAAATAAAACTTGTCAGTTAAAATTTACTTCAACTTTTCATTTAAACAACTGTAGAACACTAGGCATTTCTTGTACCTGACAGAAGAGAAATAATGAGTTCAAGCATAGGAGCCATTGTCCA
Source organism: Rhabdophis nuchalis (assembly GCA_039707465.1). Lineage (NCBI taxonomy): Eukaryota > Metazoa > Chordata > Lepidosauria > Squamata > Natricidae > Rhabdophis > Rhabdophis nuchalis. The sequence continues at coordinate 171,255,611 of CM077643.1, forward strand.
TCTTATGTCCCATGTATATAAATGCAAGTTTTTGTCTTTGTCAATTACTAGTTAATGAATAAAAAAGTTAAAAACCCTAGGTTTTTAACAACTAGGATTTATTTCTGAGAGCGATATCCTTAGTGTATTTTTAAATGTGACTAAGCTTGTTTCCTAGTTTGTATTTCTGGAGACAAATTAAATGGTTCATGGTTATAATTAAAATGGTAATGGTAAAATTAACTTGGTTTATTTAGTCTTAGGCAAGAAGCATCTTCATGTCACAAGATATTTCTGTTGCAATGATTTGGAAATGACACCCTTCCTATTATTTCTATAGCAGAGAAGTTGTGAGTTGCATTGCTTTGATCAAGGAAATAGAATAATACTGTGTACCAAGCAACTCATTTGCTTTATGAAGAAGGAAAGACACCTTAGACATGCTACATATTCTGATCCAGCCATGGTTTTACCTACCAAATTGATAAATTTTATAATTTTATTTTACATGTTCTATTTGCAGTCAGTCGTATCTGAAATTCAGCTGAGGAGTAAGACATTTTCAGTTTATTTAAATCGCCTTCTAAAATCCCAATTCCTTCCACTTGCCCAACAATATTTCAAGCAGCTTCCCACATATATATTATTGTGCTGTGAATTCTTTTATGCAAAGAACTCCACATAAGAAAAACTTTTTCATGGTAGAACTATTTTAATAATTATTTTTATAGTAGAGTATATAGTTTTATTACAAATTTATTATCAACTTTAATTCAGCATACTTATTTGGTTTATTTGAACTAATTTGTGATCATTGTCCTTTACAAACAATTAGCATTGGTTAATATATTACTAATATTTAGAAAGAATATATAGACTTTAAAACCAATGGATTGCATAGCAATATCTGGTTAGCTCCTCAGAAAAAGGTACCATCACACTGAAGTTTGCAAGATATTCATTGAAAAGCAGTATCCAAATTAAAAGTCTAATTATTACAGTTGTTAACTTTTTTATTGCCAGATTAGATGAATTCAGTACTTTCTTATCATCCTTTTGTATTTGGAGCAGTTGGCACAGTTATTCAGCTTCTATTTAATTTTATACCTATATTTGGAATGCCATATTTTATGAGCCATATTCACACAAATGCAAAGTCTTTACTCCATTGATTTTTTGTAATTTATGTCAGATGTTCCTGAGATCGAGAAGTTGATAAGCACTGGAAATAATTTCTTTTCACTTTGAAAGAGATCTTACATGCTGGGCTGCTAAGCACTATCTTATGTTTTACTGTACAATCAGGCTATGAAACTCCTTTGAAAGGGGATCAAAACTCCTCTTCAAATGGTCAAAAGCAATGCATCAGAAACTGCTCGTGCCCAATATAGCCTGATGTAACTATTTCACTTTGCAAACCGGCAGGCATATGTGAATAAAGCTTGGTGGGAGTAGCTTTCAAAGCAGCCATGCAAACCGGACAAAAGCTGTGGTCACGTATGATGCAAAGTCCTTTGAATGCAGTGCAGTACGTTCCCAACTTCTATTTCTGAAGAATTTACATAGGCTTTGCTGTCAGGACAGTTTATTATATGGTCAACATTGTTTCAGTTACTTATGTGATCCCATTACCAATATGAATTATTAGAAAAAAAATGACGCATTTTAATCCAGATGTTTGCACATGTGAAGTAAAGGAGGATTTCTTTCTCTCATGTTGTATAGTTTTCCTCATCAGAGACTACCTTTATAATGCTGAAGATTTCTGATTTTGCACAGTTAGTGTTAATTTAATGGATTAAGGAAACTCCTCATTCTGAGTGACCTGCTTGCTATCTGGTTGGACCTTTAAGTATTTTTTTTATTTGGGAGGAGGAGATTCAAGAGAAGAGAATATCAGGAGTTTCTTTGCTATTTATTAGCGTCTTGGAAGAATAGAAACTACAGCAGTACAGGTGACAGGGAATGTTTATCATATAAGCAATGATTTTTCCCACCCCATCCCCTTATTTTAGTTTCTGCTCAGCAAGGCACACATGATTAGAAAGTAATTTTGCATCTGTTCCAGTTGTCTATATTTTTTATTTGCTTTGAGTGTTTGCGAATCAGTAAACACTGGATTTTAAATACAGTTCTCTGCCTTATGCAAGTTGCTGTATCCAAACTGTTCTTTCACGTACCTATTGCTTTTATTAAAATAAAAATCCTTCTTTCTTGATGACTACCTTGTTGATTTAAAGGAAAAATCTGGAGGCATTTTTTAAGAGGAAAGGAAGGAAGATTTTCTGTTTAGCCCATCCCAATTCCTGGTAAATGGGACATGTCTCTGTTCTAGAAAAGGCAGTGACAGCAGCGTAATTACTTGCCTGAGTAGTTTTCATCTGGGAAAGGAGTACACTTAGAACTTAGGTAGAGGGGTTGTGAGGGTAGAATCACAGGCTGGTATGAATGTTGAAAGAAATCTCTCCCAATCCTGCCTCCTTGTGTTTTCTTTTTGCTATTAGTTTTTAGTGAATTTTATATTAGTTTATAAAGCATTTCCCTCAATTTATCAGTAAATAATTTTGCATATTCTAATAAGGCTTGCCTCCGCTTTTAAAAAATAAAAAATGTGAGGTGTTTCTTCAGTGTTAAAATAAAAGTTAATTAAATGTTAATTTATATACTGATATTTCCAAATGAAAGCAGCTGATCAAAAGGAAGGAAGGGTGATATTTCTGGAATTAATTAGCTCCCAAAAATATTATTGAAAAATGAAGTATGTTTAGCAAGTTTAATGGTTAAACGAAGTAAGATTAGGATGAGGGTACGCTGTTATGCTTTGTAGTTTGTAGGTTAGATGATGCAACACTGCCCTCTTGTGTAACGTACCAACTTATATTTTATGCACAGTTACATGGTTTAAAAGATAACCAATATCTTAATAACTAAATTACCTCATTTCTCTGCGTCTTCTAACTACTTATGAAAATCAGTTTTTGAAAGTTCCGTACAATTTTGAGCATTTGGTTACAAAATGTTTAATGTTTAAATAAGTCAGTTACAGATATAATAAACATTATCGCTTTTATTGTCAAAAATGGTCAATGAAGTACACATTTGAGAATCTTATGCATACTGAATTTTATCTTAGTTAGTGATGACTTTCACTTTTCTTAAGATGTACTTATATCTGCTTTGTACTATATGAAATAATTCCCTTTTGCCTGTGTGTATGTTTTTTTACAAGCATGCCTTTCATATAATGATAGAGGTAAGATGCACCGTTTTATTTATAGTCATACATTTGTGGAGTTACCAATTACCTATAGGAGTAACATTTGGAAAAGATATTTATTTGTTTCCAAAACTATTGGATTCTTTATTTATTGGATTTTCTACAGTATAAACATGTCAGCATCAAAAAACAATTTGATGGCCTATTATAGCAAACATTGTGATATTCCATTAGCTTGAGTGGAAAAATCTAATACAGAGCCACTAGTATATCCATGTGATATTGGACCACATATAAACAAATTGACATAAAAACCTCTTCATAACAATCATGGGATATCTGTTAAGATGAAGAAACTGCATATGCAAGAGAAAATATTTTGCATTTTGCTTTGAAAATTTGAATGATAAAGGTTTTTACATCCATTTATTTTTTGTTGTTTCAAAATCAGTTCTCTCTATCTCAAAATATAATGCATTTGTAAGGTTCAGAGAGTTACTTCATGCATAATTAAGGACATGAAAATATTCTGGGATATTAAATAGCAAATCTGCATGCTGTATCACTCTATTTTTGAGAGTTTCCTTAAAATCGGAAGTGATGGCCATGGTAGATTTCCTTTTAGGAATCAGATCTTGAAGACCCACTACATATGTGGAATTCATCAGGCAGCCTGTTGAATCTGGAGCAGTATTCATTTGATACCCTGTTTCCCTGAAAATAAGATCTCCCCGGATAATAAGCCAAATTGGGCTTTTGAGCAGATGCGCTAAAATAACCCCTTCCCCGAAAATAACCCCTCCCTGAAAATATTGCAATACAGCAGCAACCATGAGGTGGCCACGCTCACCACCTCCTGCGCCTCAAAAATAATAAGACCTTCCTGAAAATAAGGCCAAGCTTATTTCAGGGGAGTCAAAAGAAAATAAGACCCTGTCTTATTTCAGGGAAACACACTACTTTGTTGCTTTGTTAAATACATTTTTTTCTACTATCATTTCACATTACTATTTGGAATGGTGGGACTAAATTGGCATCGGCAGGATTACAGGTAGTCCTTGTTTAGCTACTGCCTCATTTAATGACTGTTTTAAGTTACAACTGTTATGAAAAAGTAACTTTGCAGCCAATCCTCACATTTTTAACCTTTGCAAATATGTAAAGCAAAGGAAAATTGAAGTTAAAATTTGATGTTTCACATAGCAACCACCTCATTTAATGACTGAGACACTAGGGAAACTGATACAGAAGGCCGTCAGTTGCTCCATTAAGTTGCCACATAAGCCTCCCACGAACCTGGCAGGAGCCAGCCCTGCTCTGCCATTCCTGCTAGCCTGCTTGCTAGCTAGCTGCATGAGACTTTCTAAACTACCCAGGATCCTCACTTAACAATGGAAATTCAAGCTCCATTTACCATTGTTAATCAAGGGCTACTTATATAAGCAATATAGTAATGTGCTTAGGGGAAAAAAGACAAAAGGAGGCAACATTTCAGCTTGATTAGATAGCTTATATAAAAGCAGGGGAAAAGAAAAGTGGCACACTCCAGTGAGTGTGAGAAGCAAAATGGAATTTTATCCCTTGTGATTGAAGACTAATGAAAATATACACTTTTTGTCCCTTTCCTGTGTATAATAAAAATTAACCCTCATAATATTTTAATTATGTTGCATGAAGGATCCACATAGATTAAAAAGTGATTCCTTTGTTGTAAAGTTTATTATCATGTCATTGTTACACCAGAGCATATGTATACAATTCGTGGGTAAGAAATATTTCTCATCCTATTTTCAAGCAAGAAATATAGAACTATGTATCTTTAGAATAATTTATTTGTTACAAAGGGAAGCATATCATTCTGTAATTACACCAAATTAGTTTATCCTCAGTTTTTACCCCGACACTTGTAACTTATAACCGAGGCCAATTCATCATAGTTCACTTCACTCTTGTTCACATCCTATAGATGCTTTAGTATTGATCCAAGTAGATGAAGTAGTGAGGACCAGGAAATATAGTCACACATAAGTACCTTTGCAGTCCCAATCAGCATTACTTTAAACCTTTCTTGTAATGCTTACAATAAATAAATGCTAATAAGGTTAAGTAGTTCCTAAGTACAAAAACTGATTTCCCCATCTTTCAAATGATATTGGGTCAATAGCTGGGTTGGTAAAGTAGGAATGGATCCTCAGGAATTCTGTATGAAATACATAGATTTCCTATGCAAGAATTATAATTCTATTTAAAAAGAGTATTTGATAACTTTTTTTTACAATTTCTTCATTTAGGTAAAGTGTTTTTCATAAAATTTTAGTAGATATATATTGCAAAAACTTCTATTCTATTGGCCATATGTAGAGATTAAAGATATTGGATTAGTTTCAAGAAATTTAATTCCTTCCATATTTTGTATGCATGCCTTTGTTTGGAACCTTAAAATTTAAGTGTTAGATTTATTCATTTCATTTTTGCTGAGAAAGAATTGAAAATTAATTTTAAAAATTGCGAGACATTAACATTTTTGTTTGCATTCTGTTTTGTTGATATAATTTGCTTCCTAAATTGTTGTCTTTGAATTGGTGATTGAGATTATACTAAACAAATGAACTTTTGTTGACTGTTATTGTTTTTAGGACCCTGGACCACCACCTCCGTCACCATTGATGGGCCTAAAGCCATTGCAGTTACTAGAGATCAGAGCTAGAGGAAGATTTGGCTGTGTCTGGAAAGCTCAGTTGTTAAATGAATACGTTGCTGTGAAAGTATTCCCAGTGCAGGTATACGAACAACCAAATATTGTACTATGAAATGTTACAAATGTTTTTAAAAATATTGTTATAACAAGGAAATCAGGTGATATCTCAAAATGTCTAAATGTCATAGGATTTCTTAATAAAACATTCCAGTGGTTTTGAGACTAAGTAAAATGTGAAATGAAATAAAGGATATCTTTAGTGATCCAGTGAAACATCCATCCTGATGGGTGAAGAAATAATTCCATTTGTAATAACAAGCTTTGAATTTAAATACTAATAAAAACCAGGGGGAATCCTCTTTATCTATATAAATAAAAAGTTAACTATAAGTTTGTTCAAAACCGCTAACCTCAGAAACTACTGCACCAATCGCCACCAAATTTTCACACAACGTTCCTTACAAGTGCAGCACCAATGATACGTACAGATTGTGTGGATGGCACACTGGTGCCAGGTACACACCACACAAAGCTCTTCTGTGTGTTTTCCTCATTTGCTCACTCGCCCCACACCACCACCACGCCTCCTTCCACCCCTCCCACCTCGCCGCTGGCAACGCTACCACCACGGCCTCCGGCTCCTTCTGCACCTCCCGCCTCGTCGCTGGCAATGACAACACCACGCCCTCCGGCTCCTTCCGTCCCTCCCACCTCGCCGCTGCCAACGCTATTTACCAGCAGCATGAAAAATATTCTAGAATCTAGGGGGAAATAACCAGATAAAGAAAAATAAAATTTCTGATTTAATTCTGTCTTACTGTCAGATGAACTTAATTGAATTGTTATCCTCACTTCGTTGTCTATATTTATTTGATGAAGCAAATCAGGAAAAATCCTTATCTTTATTCCAGAGAACTTGCTTGCCAAATATTATTAGTTGTTGATTTAAGAGAATTACTAAACTTGTTTGGCCTCAATTTAATAATCCATTTGACAAAATGTCTAAAGATTTGTGCAGAAATTGCTAGAAGCAAGAGTTATCTGTTAATGTGAATTTACCAAACCAAACTAAACCAAGACGTGTGTATTGTTCTTGGGGGGTGGAAAGGCATCACCCCATGCATTTGGGCACATTTCATAGCAAACCTGATATGATTTTGATTATTTGAAATAATTTTGAGTATGTAGATAAGGCATTTAATATTTTTAAAAATATATTAATATGATTCTTTTTGTTCAGGATAAAGAATCATGGCAAAATGAATATGAAATATACAGCTTGCCAGGAATGAAGCATGAAAATATACTACAGTTCATTGGTGCTGAGAAACGAGGCACTAGTATTGATGTTGACTTGTGGCTAATAACAGCGTTTCATGAAAAGGTGATGGCTTTGTTGTGATCGTTCGTGTGATAACTTTTCATTGTGTACAAATAGAATATTTTCCAAGGGAAGCAGATTTTGTGGCAAACTTTTTACTAGATTTATTTTTAAGATCAATGTTAAATTTTAAAGGGGAAGAATTCAACATAAGGCAGTGATTTCAGACCATTTTTTATAGTATATGGGAGTCATTTGCTTTCCAGAGGTCTTCTTCCATGTCCACCTGTAAAACCTTTTGAGGTGGGGGAGGAAGGAAAATCAAGAGACAGAAAAAATTGCCATTGTCTGTTATCATGACACAACACTAGGTAACCTCCTGTAGTTCCAAACTCCTTAAACATTGTCCTCCCACATGTTTAAAACGATGCCCACTGAATTATTTCTATCGTGGTAATGATAATATTACTTTGAATTCTTTTTTAAATTAATATCAGTGTGTGAAACCTATCCTTGTATTTTCATTCTTCCTCTCCAAGCTCAGATTATAGAAACATTTCAATAAAATTTGGATATCCCAGTTTCTAGAATAGCAAATGGGATATACTTAGTTCTAAAATTTTAGTTAAATGTGTCATGTAACGTTGCTGATGTGATGTAAAGTGAAAAATATTATTTATAAATAAAAATTACTATTATTTATTTTTTTAGGGTTCACTTACTGACTTCCTGAAAGCTAATGTGGTTTCATGGAATGAACTGTGTCATATAGCGGAAACGATGGCAAGAGGTTTGGCTTATCTTCATGAAGACATCCCTGGTCTAAAAGAAGGGCATAAACCAGCTATATCCCACAGGTACCCCCATCACCCTCATCCCCATCTCATCTATCTATCTTTCTCTCTATTTATTTATCTAGCATCTGATCTTTACAATAATTAATTGCAATAAGAGGTTTAAAAAGTGTTGGATTCTTCCTTGATGAGCCACATTAAAATGTATCTCAGTCCCATTGTATGACAAGGCGTAGAGAAAGCTGGAATCTAAGGGGAAAGGGCTGTAGCTCTGGTTTTCAATTGCTTTCCCAGGTACAGTAGTCATCCCATGCTCTTTTGGACTCTTTTCCAGTCCTCCAGGGCAGCCTTTTAGGTACTTCCAAGGTAGAAGAGTTGGGAGCAGTCTTGTCAAAACCAGAGCTCTGCTATATTGAATTGTGGATGCAACCCAGTTTGTAGAAGGAAGAACAATAATCAGTGATCAGAATGCAAAATTAATTTGTAACACAGTTTTGATTATAGAAACAATGTAGTGACACATTAGAAAACAATACAGGTTTTGATTGACTCATATTCAGATGCCACTCACAAAGGTACTTGGGGTAATGAAGGATTATAACACTTATTCTCTATTGTACAATCTTTTCACAAATTTCTGGCCTCTTCTGAATTCTTGAAGTGTGTGAAGCAAAACTGATAACTTTCTATTTGAAATTCATCGCTATACTTCTTAATTTTTGTTCTCCCCCCCTCCCCTTACCTTGAGTGTTGCAATACTGCAGTAGCATGTACAACAAAGTACATGATTTACTTATTGGTTTATATTTATATATAAAACTTCAATAGATCACTTGTTTTATCTGTGAGACATACATTGCAGTCCGGGTCCTTTGCCTTTCCTGTACATTGTGTGGCTTTGGAAAAGAAAGTATCCCATTTTTTTGCCAGTCTGTGGAGAGGAAATAAACCATTTCCTTTGAAAGTTTGGGTTTTGCAAGGGGTCCCACTACTCTGTGTCGTCCTGCAAAAATTATCTGTTACTTTATTCATGTCAGGAAGAGAGTAATGATGGTTCTGCCTAAATGCAGCAGCCACCTCAAAATCACAATAGAGAAATCCTTTTCTACTCCTATTTCCTTCTCCACAGAGCATTGTAGAGAAGGGTATTTTGCATCCTATTGTTATTTTATAAGAGGCAGCATTAGAGGTTCAAATTATATATGTAATTAGGTAAGTTTTAGTTAGTCTTTTGCATCTTTTCCTCCCATTTCCTAAGCCCTCTGATTGTGTTGTATATCTGTGTGGATGGTAATGGCGATTGTTTTAATTGTAAACAGTAACTACTTTATGTCCAGTTACCAAACCAAAATTTCTTCATCTCTGTATCTATAATCAAAGAATAAATTATACTGTCAGTTAACATGTTAAAATGTTATTCTGATCCCTTTTAAATATGGCAATTTTCAATTTTGTACTTTTTTTTTCAAGGGACATCAAGAGCAAAAATGTGTTATTGAAAAATAATCTTACGGCATGTATCGCTGATTTTGGACTTGCCTTAAAATTTGAGGCTGGGAAGTCAGCTGGTGATACCCATGGTCAAGTAAGTTTAAATGAAAATAAATATTAAGATACTTTATTTTATTAGATACTTTGTGATATTTTTCCCTGACATTACAATACTGAAAACACTTTTGTAAATGGCTAGTAGCAGATCATAATCTCATAGATGCAGTTTATAACATTGTGTTATAAACATTTTATATTACAGAAGAGTAGGACAAGAAGACAACTTATTACTGAGTATGAAACTGTCATGTCTTAGAGTTTGTGCTTTGTATTTACTTTGCAATGGGACTCATGTAGGCAGTGAATGCAAACTTCGATCATTGAAAGCACATCTCCATGTTAAATTTGAGGTGTTGCTAATACTTCTCACTTTTTTTAGTTCCTTGGCCATTTCAAAATAATGAAAGCTATTGAAGCTATTTGTATGAAGAGATTTTTAATGCTTTTTTTAATAGGTAATGTTCCAAAGGCTACCTACTTCTTTAAGAAATATTGTTCAGTGTATTTTTTGTTTTGATAGCAAGCTGTTCCAAAGTAACTTACAGGACTCCAAATTCTAAGTACCAAGTTATTTTGATTTTGTTACTTATTATTTCTCTAGAATGTATGGTGAGATCTAATTAATTTGAATTTGCATGTTTGTAAGCCTAATGATTATTCTTATTTTCAAGGTTGGTACCCGAAGATACATGGCTCCTGAAGTATTAGAAGGTGCTATTAACTTCCAGCGAGATGCATTTTTGAGAATAGACATGTATGCGATGGGATTAGTACTGTGGGAATTGGCATCACGATGTACAGCATCAGATGGTAAGTAGTTGACACTGACAGTGTAAGGCCTGTAACGGCCACTATGTAGGACAGATAGGCAGAAGACTAGTTGAGCACATCCAAGAATACCAACTAGCAGTCAGAAGACTCAATGAAATCTCTTTAATTGTTTTGTTTTGTTTTGTTTTATTCGATTTATATCCCGCCCTTCTCCAAACGGACCCAGGGCGGCGCACAGGAAAATTAAAATAATATACAAAACAATACAAAAATATAAAATTTTAAAAGCTTATTAAATATGAAATCCTGTGCTAAAAACCAATTAAGACCCCCCCCCCCCCCATTTTAAAACTATCTAAACTAGTCAACAGCGGAGGCTAATTTCACAACACAGAGACATACTCAACCACAGTTTCAACTGGGAAACTGTTAGCATCTTAGCTCAGCTGCACCAATAGACACATAGAGAGAAACCATACAAAAAGAGACTATAAAAAAATCTAAGAAGGAAATTAGTTCAGTGCATACTGCTTTGCTAGCTCTCCATACAGTGCGTCCTTCACTGCAGACTTCCTCCATAATATCCCTTACCAAAACTATGCTGGGTAATTACATATGCACAGCCTTCCATGTTCATTCAACTTTATAAATAGCATTTTATACCCAGAGAAGTGCAACTTTTGGAAGATGAGTTGTCCCTGATCACTTACAATGATCACAATATCCTTCAAGTAAAAAGCTTCCTGGTCATCTATGTAAATCACAGAAAACATGATTCCTTATTTTACCTGTAATTAAAGCTACACAAATAATCTGTTAATTCATCCAACCAGTCTCCTCATTGTGCTTACCCTTGGGTGGCCTTATCAGTTCCTTTAGATTTCATGTAGTAGTCCTAGGAACTATAACGGTTCAGGAGCCAGAGCTGATAGCCAGATGATAAGTATGAGACAAGTGTCAAATATTTAGTTTTGAATTTTTTTTGAAAAATTCACAGATGTGAAAAATGAGTTCACAGATGGCTATTTCAAGAATTATAATTACAATTGAGTTCATTCTTCTAATACTTTGAATAACTCACTGTGCTGAATATTTATGCTACTTTTGTCAGACTTCATCATACTTTCAAAAAACAATTGCTGTTATTGTACAACCATTGAAGGTTGAATTGGGCCTTGGAAACTAGGCTTTAGAAGCCTAGATCTGACTTACCAGGAAAAAACCAAACTATACTAGATATGTCCCATTATCTGACCCTTGATCAATATAATGAATTTGGACAGTCATAAACCAGCTACCAGATTTCATTCTAGTCTCTTAACCTGATCAGCATAAAACTAGAAGTTAACAGAATTTATGCAATGTATTATTATTATTTCCTACAATGCAGGACCCGTGGATGAGTATATGTTACCTTTTGAGGAAGAAGTGGGTCAGCATCCTTCTCTGGAAGATATGCAGGAGGTTGTGGTACATAAAAAGAAGAGGCCTGTTCTGAGAGAGTGTTGGCAAAAACATGCTGTAAGTAACAAATAATGTTGCCAGTTCAGGTAGTCCTTGACTTAAAACAGTTCATTTAGTGACTGTTCAAAATTACAATGGCATTGAAAAAAGTGACTTATGACCGTTGTTCACCCTTATAATCGCCGCAGTAGCCTCATAGTTAGTCACATGATGAAAATTCAGATGGCTTGGCAACTGACTCATATTTATGACGGTTGCAATGTCCCGGGATCACCTTTTGTGACCTTATAACCAAAGTCAATGGGAAAGCCAGATTCATTTAACAGCCATGTTATTAACTTAACAACTGCAGTGATTCATTTAACAAATGTGGCACAAAAGGTGGTAAAATAAGGCAAAATTCACTTAACAAATATTTCACTTAGCAACAAAAGATTTGGGCTGAATTGTGGTTGTAAGTCAAGAACTACCTGTACTGAAACTTTTCTTCAGAAGATAAAACTTTTTAAACCTATAAAAATACATTTAAAATCCAGTTGAGAAATTGAACTTCATTATCAAGCTGTTTAAAAATATTATGTTTTTAAAGCATTCATATAATCCAGCAAGCCTATCTGTGCTTCAGTCTTACATGGGTAGGAAGAATTTGAATTGGGGAAAGCTGCTTCCTTCTATGATATGCCAAACTCTACAAGAAGTGTGAAGAGGGGTCTTTTAGGTATACCCCTCCCCTATTTCTCCCAGTGGTTTATGCTACTTCTCCCCATTAATTCCTGTAGCTTTGCTACCAGTGAGATGTACTTTGGCAGAATGGGAGGTGATTCAGTCTTGTGGGTCTAAGAATACTTCTGATCCCAAAAGATATTCTTTTTGTATTCTTTGGAACAAGACCTCGAAGAAGCAAAGCTATGGAATTTTCTAGAATGGTGATTCTGTTATCTTAAGGCCAGGGTCTTAAACTGGTGGCTGTGGGCCAGATACATCACATGCAGGCCATGCCCACCCTTGCTCCGCAAAAGGAAAAAATGTTGCGATAACGGCAACATGATACCGCGAGTTTGACACCCATGCTTTAAGGTAACCTTTTGAATTATGGGAAGATCTTCCTTTCATTGCATCTTCATTAAAAGCTGTTCTATAAAAGAGGAAAACTCAGCAGCTGAATTCTCTTAAGAACAGTTGAAATTGTAGAGATCAAAGTACAAAAAAGGTCTAAATGAAGTTCCGAATATTGGAAATAATATTCTCATTTAGAATTTTATTTTACTATTTAGCAAAACGTTAATACATATTTGCAATCACCAAATGTGAGAGGGGCTGTTTTATATTTAATATCAATCCAGTTTAATGCGCTGTGTAAAAATATAGGTTAATATGTTCTAGCGTGACACATTTCTATGTACTTCAGTGTTAAGTTTGAACATAGATTTTATAAATAGAAATCAAAATTGTTCTGAAGAGAATTTTGATTCACATTATTCTCTAGTCTACACCTAGGAAAGATACCCTAATTTAGCAAAAGCAATATAGCAATAGCTATATTAAACTTATATACCGCTTCATAGTGCTTTTACAGCCCTCTCTTAAGCGGTTTACAGAGTCAGCATATTGCCCCCAACAATCTGGGTCCTCATTTTACCCACCTCGGAAGGATGGAAGACTGAGTTAACCTTGAGCCTGGTGGGATTTGAACTGCAGCTAGCAGTCAGCTGAAGTAACCTGCAGTACTAAACTCTTAACACTGTGCCACCTCGGCTCCTTTAACTTTCATTCCTCCAGTTTAACTTACATTCCTTCAGTTTCACTTCAGATATCTGTATAACGTAATATAATTGATATGCCCTAAATATTACAACTGTTGAAAACAGATTTTTTTCATATGTAGTGAACTTTGGTTCCAAAATTATGATATTTTTGCAACCAAATCATTTTTCTAGTCTTTTTACATTAGGTAGAAATTCAATTGTTCAGATAGACTACTATAAGATCCTTGAGGTGTTCTATTACTGTTTCATTTTAGTTTTGCACTGCTTCTGTTTGAGGTGGTAAACATTGGATTGTCAAAAAAAAAAAAAGGTAAGAAAGCATTTAATGCAGATGGAGCTAGCTGCTTTTTCCACCCTTTCTGAGATTTAACAGGACTCAATACTTATTTTTTATTTGTCTTTCACCTATAAAAATAGGATAGCTGATGTATTTGTCATGGTTACAGGCTATTATTTGAATGGCATGGTAATTGTCTGCAAAAGTGTTTTTTCCTCATTTGTACTCAAAGCAAGGAGAAATTAATATCAGAGCATTTCAGCTTCCCATGACATTCCATGGCAGGCCTCAGTGACCTTTTTAGGAAAAGTCTATAAACACAATTGAGAAAGATTGCTAAAATGACACACATCAAAAGGTTTCAGGCAATCTCAGAGGCTCTCAACAACACAATGGCTTTCTATCACATCACAGTTGCTAGCTGATAAAGTTATTTTAATCTGTCTCATGTTTAACCTGTATTTGCATAGACAATCTGTCGTGTTCTCCTCCCCTCCCCCATCTGAACCCATTTAAATCCTACACCATTCTGGAAGGAATTTATTTTTAAAGATGTGACTAGATTTTAAAAAGTATCCTGGCAGAAGGAAGAGGAGGGTCAACCAATTCAACTTTTTAAAAGGAGGATAAACTGAAACTATATCTTAGTAGTTTTTCAGATATACATATACATATTCAGATATGTTAGAAAGGTAACAATCATGAACCTAAGTTATATATTTGGGCTGATGGCTAAGGCAGATATACAGTAAGTATATATGACCTTGAAACTTTTCTCATTCTAAATTTATTTATTTATTTATTTATTTATTTGGATTTATTGACCGCCCCCTCTCTCCGAAGGGGGGGTGTACAAGAATTTAAGAGCATATACATAAAACAATTATAAATAATTAAAACTAAATTAAATGTTTTACCCTGTGTTAAAATATCTTGTTTAAATTTATAGCTTAAAAACCCAATTAGGTAATATTTACTACAACTAGGTTGGTACGGTAGATTAGGTTAGGCCAGGCCGGCCTGCTGGAAAAGATGGGTTTTTAATTGTTGACGGAAGGAGCAGAGGTCTGTGGTAGATCTAAGCTCGGGGGGTAGGTCATTCCAGAGCGTTGGGCCAGCCACAGAGAAGGACCTTCCCCTGGGAGCCACCTGTTGGCATTGCCAGGTGGACGGCACCTGGAGAAGTCCCTCTCTGTGTGAGCGAATCGGTCGAAGGGATGTGTGGGGTAGGATACGATCACGCAGATAGCTAGGACCCGAGCAATGGAGCGCTTTAAAGATGGTAATCAACACCTTGAAGCGCACCCGAAAGGCCACAGGTAGCCAGTGCAGCTTGCGCAGGAGCGGTGTTACGTGGGAGTACCTGGAGGTACCCATAATTACCCGCGCAGCCGTATTCTGAACTAGCTGTAGTCGGGTGCACCTCAAGGGGAGCCCCATGTAGAGAGTGTTACAGTAGTCTAGTCGGGAAGTCACGAGCGCATGAGTGACTGTGCGAAGGGCGTCCCGGTCCAATAGGGGCCGCAACTGGCATACCAGGCAGAATGCCCAGAATGCCCATAGACAGCCGAGTATCTAGGAGGACGCCTAAGTTGCGTGCCCGATCCACGGGGGCTAGAGGTTCGCCCCCTATGGCCAATGATGGGATCAACTGGTTGTACCAGGGCGCCGGAAACCACAGCAACTCGGTCTTGGATGGGTTGAGTCTGAGTCTGTTCCTTCCCATCCAGCTCCGCATGGCTTCCAAACATCGGGACATCACTTCAACGGCATTGATGGGGTGGTCTGGGGTAGATATGTACAACTGAGTATCATCAGCGTACAGATGGTACTCCACCCCAAAGCCATGGATGATCTCACCCAGCGGTTTCATATATGTGTTGAAAAGGAGTGGCGAGAGGACGGACCCCTGAGGAACCCCGCATGTGAGGGGTCTCGAGGTCGGCCTCTGCCCCCCTGCCAACACAAATTGATTGATTCTGGATTTCAGAATTAGGCACTTGCTGCCGCTCCTCAATGTCAAGGTCACATAGAAGGTGTTAATATCACCAGATGTTTGGTTTTGTTTTTCTTTTGTTTTAATTTGGATTAAAACCTAGATGCTTCAGGATAGTGTTTTTATATTCTGTCCTATTGTATAAGAGTTCCAAAACCGTATCCTTTCTTCTTGTTATTTTTAGGGAATGGCAATGCTCTGTGAAACACTAGAAGAGTGTTGGGATCATGATGCAGAAGCTCGATTATCAGCAGGCTGCGTAGAGGAAAGGATTATCCAAATGCAAAGACTAACAAACATTATAACAACAGAAGACATTGTGACTGTAGTCACCATGGTGACAAATGTGGATTTTCCTCCCAAAGAATCCAGTCTATGATAGTAGCAGCGGTCACTCTTCTTGACCAATAAGACTCAGCACTGGAACTGCCAAGTCAACTGGCCTATTTCTGGTCAGTAATTTTCAGCATGAAATAATGGTAAGTCCGTCTCTGAAGTGTCAGTAGGAAGATTCCTCTGTTCTTCTCCAGACTTGGATCCAGAAGACTTACTGCATATGCCGGAGAAAATGGCAAGATAATGTTAAACGTACCTGAAGAACATGGACCTATCTCGGCTTGTCAGACATTTTAAAAACTGACATTGTATTTCTTAACATGTCAGACTAATTCCTTAAAATGAACTACTGCTATTTTTTTTAAATCAGACATTTCATTTCAGATTTAAGAAAAAGGGTAACTTGTTTTTATTGCATTTGCTGTTGTGTTTATATAAATGACTATTGTAATGCCAATATGACACAGCTTGTGAATGTTTAGTGTGCTGCTGTTCTATGTAATCAAAGTGGGATCTAGCAAAAAGGCTTCCAAGCATTACTTAACCTCCCTCAACAAGGTATACCTCAGTTCCACCTATGCTAAATTGAATTGACAACACTAATAAAACTGAAATAATAAATTGATCCAGATTTTGTAAATGATGCATTTAAAAAATCCATGGTGTATTTTTTAAAGGTTATAAGCTGTGCTTCATGCCAACCGGCCATGGCCATTCCTAAAATGGTGTGTTAGTCTTTCCTTGTTCTAGCTTATGTGTAAAAATTGTATTACCTTTTCAACTTTGACTTCCCCAATTAGTTAAAAGCTTTATCTCCAGTTCCCGAAATAGTGTATACATTTATTTTACTAAATATTTAGGTTTGCTGTGTCTGATGGGAATTTGAAAATTTAAGCATGATTTTTTATTATTATTATTATTATTATTTTATTGAGCTCTGGCACTGGAAAGCTCTTAACATTAATTCTTTCAAAGAAGTTTTTTGCTGTTTCATGTATATTTTGTCTAGTGTTATTTTCTATTTCACTAAACAGGACACAGTGGATTGATCCAAACAAAGACACATGCAACAAGATGGTGGAAGCTACCCTCCTTTCCATTTTCCTCTCCAGCAACCCAGCCCCTGCCCCTTGCAAAGGGGGTTCAGAAACTCCTCCAGCTGTCTTTTTTTGGGGTGGGGCTGCTGTTGGAAGGAGGTGGCAGGGGGAATGTTTCCAACAACCCAGTGTGTGGGTCCAGCCTTGGACATAACACTATTTCCACTGTGTTGTTGTTTCAGAATCACCTCAGGAAGCTTCATGACCTTGAACTCCACACACTTTATATCTGTTGCCTTTTTGTCCTTTCACATCACTTGATTTCTTTCTTTCTTTTTTCTTTTTGGTGCCGGCTTGTCAGAGGAACATTGATCAGTGACACATAGGTTTAACTTGTGATCACTAAACAATTAAAAATACAGACTTTCTTTAAAAAAAAATCTTACTATCACATTTCCAGTTATTTCAGTGGAAATGATAATGTAGCATAATCTAGAGAGAGGAGAAAAACCCTACAACTTTGAACTACTGAATTGAAGGAGTTATAGGAATTGAAGATGTGGAGCCCATCCATTAAGAAAACTCTAGCAAAAGAGGCAGAAAGTAGGCAGGTGCCAAAGTACTTTTAAAAGGCAGTAATAAAACTACTATTATTTGAATAGTTTATATGTATACAAGCCAAAGGGAATTCTCAAAACAAAAGTACTGAACCAACAATAGCCAGTATTATCAGATTCTAGGCAGTTTTACATTTAAATAATACATTAGATTTATAAAGGAAAAGGTGGTCATAGTTAAATGTTCACTGTGAATGTTATTTTCAAGATTTATGAAATCACAGTGAGTTGGTTTTTTTTTTTTAAGTTTGTACCGGTCTGCGAAAATGTAGAAGAAATAATTATAAACAAGATTTTTGACATCAGGTTCTAACCAGAGATGAGTATTAGAGGATTTCTCCTCTACAAACTGGCATCCTCTATAGAGACATGTTTTGGTCTCATAGTTATCAAATTTGATGCCATAATTTGATTGTGGATGTTGCTGGGCATAACTTGCTACTCTTGTTCTTCAGATGTATTTTTGAATAAAAGATGATTTGTTTGATTCTACTTGTAGGGGTTGATTTGCAACAGTATAGGAATGATTGGCAGATATAGTTTTCCCCCTCAAAATGAAAATATTCACACTAGGAAAATGTAAACTTTTATCAGTGTTCATCTTTAAAAGCACATGCCTACAAACATCATTCCTGGTGGCAAATCTCCCACCACAGCTTTGTAGAGCAGGTTGTTTTTTTTTAAATCAAATAGCTTCCACCAATAAGTTCACATAAGTTTTTTTGCAAATGCATTTGAAATTGCAGGTCATATAGGGGAAATATCAAAACGGACAATCAAGCCAGAACCACGTCTACGTGAGAAGATTTTTTTAAAAAGTATTTCCCAAAACTTCCCTTCTTTGCTTCCCCCTAACTAGACCTTGCTTTTCAAGATGCCTCTCATCAGAAAACACTTTTTTTGTGGTAGAATCTGTGAAATTATTAAAACCCACCAAACTGCCAAAAAATAAAAATCCACCAAAATAGTCTCGCACGGAATCGTGACTTCTTTGTTGGGAAAATTTAAAGGTGGACATTTTTCTTTCTCAAAAATGCTTAAGCCGAGATCTATCCTAGGAAATTAACCCATTAATGTCTGAGCTAGGAAAAGTGCTCTGCTTTCTGGCAGATATTGTGGCTGTTGTTGCTCTTTGTACTTGAACCATACAGCTTGTATTGATCTGGCCAGCTCTGGTGATTTACCTTGTATCTTTGACTTGTGAAGGAAAGTCCGGGTTGAGACTCGAGCTTTCATTGTCCTTTGGTTTGCCTGTGACTACTTAGTTGGCTGCCATATAATTGCCACAGGATTTAACTGATCAGTTTTGTGAACAACTTCAAAGTCTAAACTTTGCAATACCTTTTCAGTTTGTGTTAGATGCGAAGAACTTTATATCACATGATGCATGACTACTCTTTGTACAGTCGCTAAATATACCTTAGCATTTTTGGAACAGATTGTGCCTCGTAATTGTTGGAGTTCTTTGACCTAGTGTTCTCATTCATGGTGGTATTCTGAAAATGAGTCTGGATTAAAATACACAACTTTATACTTTCTTTGATAGCAAAATCCATGTGGAGTAGCTCTTGCATAACTAAGGTGTAATCAGATGTAGTAGTAATAAATAGTGTTCATACTACTGTTCTACAGAATAAAATTGCTGATCGTAGTTTAACAAAGTGAGGTGACTGATTGGTTGACCTTTTTCCAATTCTCTTTTTAAACTTTTTAATGCATTTTTATTAGGAATATTTGGTATAAAATTCTGCAAGCTATGTACAGGATTACGAACAAGGGATAAAAATAGTATCCTTGTTGGAACACCATTTACCTCAATATATTCAACCAGCAGTACTTTTTTTTTTAATGCACACTCAAGCCCATATAAGATGTTACCTCTCAAAATATTGGTAAGCAATTATTTTAGCTTTACTCGGTACTTGTCAGTGTTCTGGGCACAGGTTGTTGTACTACTGTCAAATTGCTCTTGCTATTTTTCGGCAAGTATTTAAGAATAACCCCATCTTGAATAAAAGTGATTGTGAAATATTGTATAAATGTATGCTTCTCTTTCCCTATTCCCACAGAACAATGAATAAAAAATTAAGTGACTACTATGACTTGCACTCTATTCTGATTCGTTCTTTAAAATGAAGTGTCTTTTATATTGCACATAACAATGGTTACTTTTCTCAGATTTTGTTTTGCCAGTTTGGAAACATTGAATTATAATTGTATTTCAGCAATGACAAATGAAATGTCCTTTGACAAAAAGAAAGTCTTAAGAGCAGCATTTCAATTTGTTTTTTGGCTACTAGGAATAATTAAAACGGAAAATATTTTTATACTAGAAATGAATTAATTTGGCCATTATTAGCAGCAACTCTTCACAATCACATTTACCCTGCAGAAGTAGAATGTACATCACCCAGAGCAAAACCAGATACAGAAAGTGCTACTGAGGGAATTAGATCTATGGGAAATCAGGAATTAAATAATGCATATAAATAAATTCTCCATTCTCTTTTTGTTGTTTGATATAATTGAACTTTAAAAATCTTGATAGTTCTGATAAACTCAACTGATAATTTGACTGAATAAAAAAATTTGCAAACTATGTGGATCAATTCATGTGATCCTCAGTGTACAGCAGTTTATATGAAAAAAGTATATAAATATACTGCTTGTTTAAAGGATGAGGTCCAAATTAATACTTATCTTCCAAATGTGGGGTTTCAAGAAAGCCCAGGACTTCTAGATACTGTTGAACAATTACAAGTGTTATTTTCCCCTATTTTACATGCTAACCTGGGCAACTGAGAGCCCCATTTAGCAACCTTCAAAAGGGCATGGGCTATTTGTGCATGCTGTGAAAGACTTTAGATCAGATGTATCCAACCCACAGCCCACGGATTGCATGTAATGTGGCCGCACAAGATGGTAAACTTAGCATTAATATGTGATTTATATGCATTGTATATTTTATATAAGTGACCCAAGACAATTCCTCAATGCAGCCTAGGCAAGCCAAAAGGTTGGAACCCTCCATGCTGTAGACCAGATGTGTCATACGTGGCCAGTGGCCCAAATCCAGCCCACGATACACCCAGAGTTGTCCCATGTCCTGGAGATGGTGAGGTCCACCCTGGTCCCGGCCCACCCTCACCATGCTCACCCAGTTGGCTGTGATGACCAGGCCATACCTACCCCAGCCCCCCTGATTCGGCCCACAATGGGATCATACGGCCCACACCTACCCCCGCCCCCCTGATACAGCCCACAATGGGATCAAGTTTGTCATCCTACTCTTTTTCACTCTCTTTCTTTGGTAAGAAGAAAAGTAACATCTCATTACAGGAGGAGAGTAACATCTCATTTACACTTACAATTATATGCAATATGTAAAGTATAATTGGAAAAGATTTGTATTTCAAGAAACAGTTTTGATGCCAGATATAATTATTGGCCTTTTTCAGTAAGTAATAGAGCATTCATGAATATTCATAAAGTGAGACATATGCTCACTTTTCCAAATCACCCCTATTATATAGTACATTATATACTGTTTTCTCTTAGAATGGTTTAATTTTTACTGATTAATCTGATGGCAAGGAGGCAATGCCCATTCTATATCAAGTTTCCATGATCAATTTAATTTTCTTATTCTGACAAAAAGTCTATGATTGTTTGAAACTATTGCACAGGTTTTCCAAGAAAATAGCACACAAAGCAATAACTTAAGTAGCAGCAATTAATCATATAACTAGTGTGATGTAGCCTATTCAACTTTATATCACAAAATGCAAGTGTGAACCCTACACACCTGTCTCCCCAATTCTTGCTTGAAGAAGAGTTTATAAGTACAATTCTATGAATTTAAATTATTTTCTGATAATTAACATATTCAGGCTAGCAATAGCACTTTGACATGTACCACATCACAGTGCGTTACAGCCCTCTTTAAGCAGTTTACAAATGTCAGCCTATTGCCCCAACAATCTGGGTCCTCATTTCATCAACCTTGGAAGGATGGAAGGCTGAGTCAACCCTGAGCCCCATCAGGATTGAACTGCCAGCTGCGGGCAGAGTTAGCTTGCAATACTGCATTCAAACCACTGCACCACCACAGGATCTTTATTGGCTGCATAACTATTGGCTGAATAAGCCTGTTGTTAAAGCAACAAGCTAATATTGTAATGATAATGGGAAAACAGGGACTTAACAAACATCAGGTAAACCTTTCATGTGTAATTGAATTCTGATTTTTTTTTACTTCCTTGAATTATGAACATAGTTTCTCTCACCAGGCCTTAAAATTTTCCAGGAAATACTTGTTAGTTAATACTAAATTAATTTGGTTAAGCAATACAACAGCAAAACAACAACAACAACAACCCATTATATACAGTAGTCATTTCATTTTGCTGGTGATATGGATTTACTAGGTAGCATTGAATGAAATTCAAAAGGGGGCCATAAGCAAGGGCTAGATAAAAAGAATGTAACATGGTATCTCTGTTGCATATGGAGGAACACACACACACAACACACACGGAATGACCTTCCTGCTGCAGTTTACAGATGCTGACCGTAGTATATTTGAAGTTCACCAGAGATACATTGCAAAGATTCTCAGACCACGAATGTTCATTTATAATGGAATGCTTTGCTTGCAACATTATACTCGGTAGAAACTGCCAAGCTGCTTAAAAACAAGCATCCTATACCAATCTTGATAGTCCCATTCCATGAACGCCTTTGGAAAATAACTTTGAATTGTTTCCCCAGTCCTTCTACAACAGGGGTCCCCAACCCCCGGTCCGTGGACCGGTACCGGTCCGTGGCTTGATAGGAACCGGGCCGCAGGGCCGGAGAGGAGGAGGAGGGAGGAGGGGGCAGCCCCCTGGGCAGAGCACGCACTGGGGGCGGGAGAGCGCAGGCGCGGCTGCTTACACCATTGGGGGCCGGGAGGGGCGAGTGAGCCAACTCACCTCCCCCGTGTGCGCATGCGCCACCTGTTCCCCCTCCCCCCTGCTCCCCCTCTATGCCGGCTGAGCCATGCCCACCGGTCCGCGGAATTTTCTTTAAAATGAAACCGGTCCCTGGTGCCAAAAAGGTTGGGGACCCCTGTTCTACAAGTTCTGTCAAGATTCTAGCAGAGTGGCAGCAATGAAATATCTTGATTTCCCTTAGCACTTTATACCTGTCAATATTCCCTGATCTATGAATTCTTTTAAAAAAAAAGGTCTTTATTTATTTTATTTATTTTATTTTATTACATTTATATCCCGCCCTTCTCCGCAAAGGACCCAGGGCGGCGCACAGGAGATTTAAAAAACATACAAAAATAGAACATAAATAATTTAAAATATATATTAGATCCCAAACCTGTGCTAAAACCAATTATTAATTAAAACCCAATTTAAAACTTTTCTACAGTCCCCATGGGAGGTTAGGCTAGGCCGGCTTGATGAAAAAAGTATGTCTTTAGACATTGGCGGAAGAGGCGGAGGTCGGTGATGGTCCGGAGTTCAGGGGGTAGGTCGTTCCAAAGGGCAGGGCCCGCCACAGAGAAGGCTCTTCCCCTGGGTGTCGCCAGTCGGCATTGTCCGGCCGACGGCACCCTGAGAAGGCCCTCTCTGTGGGAGCGTATCGGTCTAAGGGATGTATGGGGCACGAGACGGTCTTGCATATAAGCAGTGGGTCTCAATCTTCCTAATGCCGCGACCCTTTAATACACTTCCTCATGTTGTGGTGACCCCCAACCATAAAATTATTGTATGTTTTCAGTATTTTTAAAAAAATATGTTTTCCGATGGTCTTAGGCGACCCCTGTGAAAGGGTTGTTCGACCCCCAAAGGGGTCCCAACCCACAGTTTGAGAATCACTGTCTTAAAGCAACATTGAAAGAAATGAAGTCAAAATTCCAGGCAGTGGCAATGCAATATTTTAGAGGTGTGATTATGTGTTCAGGGGGGAAAAAAGGTAGAAAGCACGTGTATGGAGATTTTCAGTCATCCAGGTTATGGTTATCCCAAAGGTGCTTCTTCAAGAGGCAACTGGACTTTCTGGGTTTTCTTTGAAAACATGCCACTTTTCTGGCCAGAGGGGAAACAACACAGAGCTTTAAAATCCCAAAAGACATAAGGCAAGGGCACCCACCATTATCACCATTATTTGTATTAACATTGGAGGTCTTGACTAGGATAATTCGGAAAGATGAACAAATTAAGGGTCTAGAAATCAAAAAGGAAGTATTTAAGTTACAAGCTTTTGTAAGTATTTATTATGGAAGAACCACTGCGGTCTGGTATGAGGCTAATGGAAATACTGGGAGAATATGGGGAAGCAGCCGGTCTGAGGGTAAATAAAGAAAAAACTAAATGTTAGCAAAAAATATGACAATTAGACGGAAAAATGAATTGGTTGAGAGAATAAACATTCAAATAGCAAAGAAGGTGAGAGATTTAGGAATACAATTAATGGCAAGAAGTGTGGCACTCAAAGTAGATAATTACAACAAACTATTTGACCAAGTTAAGGTGGATTTGGAAGGATGGAAAAATTTACAACTCTCCCTTATGGGGACAATAGCAAGTCAAAATGAACATCTTACCCAAAATACTTTTTTTTAATTCCAAAATATACCAATAAGATTGGAGAAACAATATTTCAAAAATTTGAATAAAACGGTATCTAAATTTATTTGGCAAGGAAAGAGACCTCGAATCAAACTGAAACTCTTACAGGATTCCAAGGAAAGAGGAGGATTTGGTCTGCCCAACTTGGGAAGATACTACCAAGCGGCAGCTTTAACATAGGTAAGAGATTGCATAGGACTAAAAAATAGAAGGCTATTGGTGCTGGAAGGCCATGGTATACAAATGGAGTGCATGCCTTCCTATGGGACGGAAAACACAAGGCTCACCAGTACTTCCAGAGGCACCAAGACAAGCTCTACTTGATGTATGGGGAAAAAATCAAACAATAAAATTACATGGAAATTCCAAATTGATTATCAACTTTGGAGATGTTTGTACATCTGAATTGTATTAATCTAGGGAAAGTAATTACGTACAAGGATATACTAAATGAAAGGTGAATTAAAATCTAGAAAAGAATTATATGAGGAAGGGTTAGAACTAGAATGGTGGGCTTATCTACAAGTTCAGGCATGATATGTAAAAGACAAAAAAGAATGGGGCACCAAGAAAGAACCCACAGAATTGGATAAAATGTTATTAGGTGAAGAGGAGAAAATGACCCAAAAACTATATCAATACTTATTGGGATACACAATGGCAGAAGAGCAGGTAAAGGAAACTGCTAGCATGGAGTAGGAATTTTGGTTATAATATAGATTTGGACAATTGGGAAGACTTATGGGAAGAAATAGAAAGTTAACCCTAGCCACCTTGTATAAAGAAAACTTACACTAGATGTTCTATAGGTGGCACATCTCACCCACAAGATTAGCCAAAATTAATAAAAACTTATTGCCACGATGTTGGAAATGCAATGTTGCGCTATGAACCTTCTACCATATGCAGTGGGAGTGCTTGAAAGCCAGGGCCTTTTGGCACCAGACAAGAAAGTGGTTGGAAGAAATGTTAAATCAAAGGATAGAGTTGAGGCCAGAACTATTTCTGTTAGGGATTACAAAAGAAAAATATAGCAAAGGGGGATTATATTTAATGTTGCATATCTCGATGGCAGCAAGATTGGTCTTCACACAAAACTGGAAAAACAAGAGATGCCCGCAGAACAAGAAATAATGAAGAAGATACTGACATGCGCAGAAATGGACAGGCTGACTCTGGAGCTCAAAGACAAGGGTGAGACGGGATACCATGAAAACTGGGACAAATGGTACCGATGGTTAGAAATGAAGGGAAAAAGCCAGGACAAAGAAACACGGATAAGAATTGGAAAATACAGTATTAATATTAATCTACGAAAGGTAGAAATTGGATATGTATATGTACTGATAGTAACTATATCGTGAAAGGGATTAATGGGTAGATAATTTGACTGACCACACATACCTGTGTAATGGATACAAGCTGTTATTGTTGTAAGATCAAAAAATTCCATGGAAATGACTATGCCAGAAACATCGCACTATGCCCCAACGTTTTTAATGAAGCCTTTACCTAATGAAGCCTTTTTTTTTAAAAAAGAAAGAAAGCATGCCACTTTTCATCCAAGGAGAAGCAAAACATCTTCAAGGAAAAAACAAAGCTCAATTGCCTCTTGAAAAAGCACCTTTGGGATAGATGCAATTTAAAAAAACCTTCCTTTGGCTTATGTTCAATAGTATATTTGTGACTGTCCATCACATCCATTTGGTGGCTAGAATTGCCTTTCTCCTTTTGAGGGCATCTGTTGCGAGTGCGCAATATCTTCCCAATATATCTGTTGGTCTCAAAATATTATGCTAGTTTCATTCAATAGCTAATGAGAAACAGTTCTACTAATTGCTTTTAGCTAGTCCCTAGCAGACTGTAAAAATTTAAAAGTAACAAGCCTAATCCAGATGTGACAGAAGGGTCCATAACAGACAAAACCTGCCTAACTAGTTACCTATAACTATGTTTCCTTTACCAGTCTCTACTTACAACCATTTGTTTAGCAACTGTTCAGTTATGACAACGCTAAAAAAAAATACTTATGACTCACCAAAAAGTTAATAAGAGATGAAATTCTAAAAAGGGTAAGAGATGATGGATAGATATGGAATATTTTTTAACATGGTAGTTATTTTGTTAAGTCTTAGAAGAAAGTAGAAATTGGGAAAATAGTATTATGTATGCTGAAATGTAATAGAACATATTATAATTACTACGTATACACAAATGTTAGATGTTGAAAGATTAAGATGATTATATATATTTAAATGGTATTACCATTATTAGAGTTGTGTGTAAAGTATATTGATCGAGACAACACACCGTTCACCAAGCACTTTTGGATGTTAAAGAAAAAAATATAAATTATAAAAGACAACTTATGACTACATTTTTGGCTGTTGCAGCATCCTTGTGGTCATGTGATCAAAATTTAAGCACTTGGCAACTAGCATCCCAGAATCACATGATGGCCACTTGCAATTGATCCTGAGTCAGCTTTCAATAGGAAATTGGATTTGTTTAATAACCATGGCAATAGGGTTGTAAAATCAGGCAGGGTCATGCGATGATTGTCAGGCACAAATAACCAGGAACAGGAGTTTAGTTCAATGCACTAAAATTTTATTACCTGTAACCTAAACACAAAAAGCTGATCTACTAAATTCAAGTCAAATTGGAGCTACATAAGGGTCAATGGAATTTCCAAGGGGCTGGTCTTAGGTCTCTTGTGGCAGTGTAAGGATTCTAAACAGATGACACATTTGACCTTGCCTTCACGCTCTGCCTGGTCACCTCCTATAATGAATTCACTTAAGATTGCATCATTTTGCAATGGGAAGTTCCAGTCCAATTATGATCATAAATAGAGAGTAATGCGACTACAAGGTTAAATTGAATTGTTTAAGTGAAGAGCCAACTGCACAAGACAGGAGTGCTGCTGAACTTGATGCTTCTGATGGAAACAAATTATTTCCAGGTTTGCTTTTTATCTTATTGTACTGATTTATCAACTAGGAGAATTAACAAGCTTTGCTCGGTACTGCAACTTTTCAAAATTGATTCAGATACTTCAAACAATGCTCTATCAGTGTCTTGTTGATTTGCAATGAGATTGCATTTAACATTTCATGTTAGCATTCTAATCCCTCCAGCATAATCTCTATATTAAGATCCAAGGTGGCACAGTGGTTAGAGTGCAGCATTACAGGGTACTTTAGCTGATTGCTAGCTGCAGTTCAAATCTCATCACCTCAAGGTTGATTCAGCCTTCTATCCTTCCGAGGTGGGTAAAATGGGGACCCAGATTGTTGGGGGCAATAGGCTGACTCTGTAAACCACTTAGAGAGGGCTGTAAAAGCACCGTGAAGCGGTATATAAGTCTAAGTGCTATTGCTATGTTATGATTAATGCTGAAGGCAAGTAGTAGTACCTATTTCTGATTTTCCAGGTGTATTACAGGGATAATGTCAGCGTTCCAAATAACATCCAAAATTAAATCAGAGTCAAAGGCAAAGTATTGCTGTAAGTTCCAATTTATTAAGAGAGTCATGTTGGCACATATGTGGCAACCCGAATCTGAGCTTCCTGAGTTTTCCCCACCCAGTTGAAAGTTCATGATCTTGCGCCACACCCACAAGTCCATCACATAGTCCAATCTTCCACTGCCATGCTGGCAGTCCCACCCATCCAGTCCGGTCAGGTGCAGAGGTGTAGAGACAAAAGATGACCTTGGCTTCTAGAAAGGAATTTTTATTTTGACAACAACACATTCTACTCCTTACTATTCCCCCTCCCAATTCCCCACCAATAAACAGGGCAGTAAATTGAAAGTGTGTGTGGCAGGCCAAAGATCCAGAAAGGAATATGACTGCAGGCCTGACAGATAATGTGCTACCTTCTTTATTGCTTATGTTTCCAAAACATGGTAACTATATTTGTGTACAACATCTAGTAAAAATTTCAATTTGAGCTTCAAAGTCTAATTAAAATATAATTAATAACTAAAGGAGTTTTGAGTACTTGACAGTATTTGATCTACATTTGACAGAACCCTGAAAGTAGCAAAAATAAAGAAATCCACCTGCTCTTATTGCTCAAGAGATCATCAGATGACACCTGCTACATTTTTAAAAACATGTATTAGAAACAAATCTGGGATGCCCCAGTCTGCTTACATTTATTGATTGGTGTTTATCAATTAGGGTTTAACTTTTGTTTGTACATTTTGCATTTCAGATTTAATTGCATTTTGTTTTAAAATAAGGAGAGTTTTGAGAAGGCTTTGCTTCAAATGGCAGTAAAAACCGATGCAAATGATTGGAACTACACAGTTCGTATATGTGAATACATATATGTTTAGTTTTATTCGATTTATATACCGCTCCTATCTCCCCAATGGACTCAGGGCTGTGCACAGGAAATTAAAATGCCACAACAAACAACAATAAATACAATAAAACGTTAAAATGCAATTAAATTAGATAACCTGTGCTAAAATGTTAACTAAAAATATTAAAATCCCCTACCAAATCCAATTAAAATTTTATCTAATCTAAGATCTAAGCTAGAATCTAAGCTAGGCCGGCTAGGTGGAAGAAGTGCGTTTTAAGTGATCGGCGAAAAAGGCGAAGGTCCGTGATGGTACAAAGTTCGGGGGGTAGGTCATTCCAGAGAGCTGGACCTGCCACAGAGAAGGCCCTTCCCCTGGGCGCCGCCCACTGGCATTGACCAGCAGACGGCACCCTGAGGCGGCCCTCTCTGTGGGAGCGGATCGGTCGAAGGGAGGTATGTGGTAGGAGACAGTCCCGCAAATAGCTAGGCCCCGTGCCATGGAGCATTTTAAAGATGGTCACCAGCACCTTGAAGCGCACCCGGAAGACCACAGGAAGCCAGTGCAGCTCGCGCAAGAGGGGTGTTATGTGGGAGCACGGTGAGGCTCCCAAGATACCCCGTGCAGCCGCATTCTGCACTAACTGGAGCCTCCGGGTGCACCTCAAGGGGAGCCCCATGTAGAGACCATTGCAATAGTCTAGGCGGGACGTAATGAGAACTTGAGTGACTGTGCGGAGGGCATCCCGGTCAAGGAAAGGGCGCAACTGGCGTACCAGGCATACCTGGTAAAAAGCCGCCCTGGTCACGGCTGTCACATGGTCATCCAAGGAAAGCCGTGAGTCCAGGAGGACGCCTAAGTTGCGAGCCCTTTCCACGTCCCTTTCCATGTATTATTAGATGAATCAGGTAGTGCCTCAGTATATTTTGAATGTTGTTTTCTTGCAACATTCATTAAACTAATTGCCCATCCTACAAAAATTTCACACCAACAGCCTTTTTAAATCTGAAAACAGAATGTCTCTTTTAATGTGAATAATCCATAAAACCAAATTATACTTTTCAGTCTCCAGTTAGGTAGATAACCATATAACCTGGTAATTTACAAACAAGATTGAATTTAATATCTAACATTACATTGCATTAAAAGATTTCTTCTTATGGTCCTAGCTTCCATGTCTGCAATATTATCACATTTTATAGAGAACAGAAATGTCTTATCTAGGTTGCTCCTGCTTACATTGCCACTTTGTCAGGGAATACTGCTACTACCATATTCAAATAGGTGCAATATAGCAAAATTAAGATTTTTATTGGAATGTTATTGGAATTTTTATTGGTATTTTAAGACTACGAAAGTAGTTCCTGTATCTTGAGTAACTACTACTATGTTCACAAAATGAGTCTGGGAAAAAAAACGTACTTCCCTACCGAACTGTAACAGAACACATGAGTTTTTAGACACTTTAATGTCAATTTTATTCGACTAAGAAGGTTCTTTTTAAACATTTCGGGCAATAGATACTCGTGTTCAGAAAAAAATAAAACCAACTAAAATGAAGATTACTTTCATTTGATACATAAGAACATTTTAATATGGTAATTTCTAATCTTGGTCCAAATAATATACTTCCTGGAAAATTTTACTTTATTTAAAATGTAGATGAACCAGTCCCTCCAATTATTTAAGCAAGTCCCATAACAGCTGAAGACAAATGTCTATAATTTCAAGATGTTTTTTCAAATGGTATCACTGGTTTTGAAGACTGGTTAACTTCAATGCAACTCAAAGTTATGAAATATATAATCAATGAACTGAGGTTGTAGCCCATTGTTTGACATCCGTTGGACAGTTTGGATACACCTGCAAAGCTTCCATAACTTGGCTGTTGTCCAGGAGCAGTTTCATTAGCAAATATTCTTTTTGTACAGAATTAGATGGGCCTTCTACGGGTTTTATCAATTCAAGATGCTGCAAGCGTTCAAAGGCCTAAAAATGAAGTAACACAAGCAAATCATGTGTAGATTCAGCCTAAACTATATTCTGTAGATTAAAAGATAATTCACTAGAAAAGTATAAGGAAAATTAAAATCACAATCCATCTAAGCCCTAATTGGGCATCAAGAATACAGGTAAAGGTTCCCCTCGCACATATGTTTCTGACTCTAGAGGGCGGTGCTCATCTCCATTTCAAAGCTGAAGAGCCAGCGTTGTCCGAAGACATCTCCATGGCCATGTGGCCGGCATGACTAAATACTGAAGGCGCACAGAACGCTGTTACCTTCCCACCAAAGGTGGTTTTTATTTTTCTACGTGCATTTTTACATGCTTTCAAACTGTTGGATTGGCAGAAGCTGGGACAAGTAACGGGAGCTCACTCCATCATGCGGCACTAGGGATTTGAACCACCAAACTGTGACCTTTCTGATCAACAAACTCAGCGTCTTAGCCACTGAGCCACCATGTCAAAATCAGCCCTAAATTAGTTTAAAGTGGGAAGCTACACCAATTCATTAACTGCCCACCAGAGGGCAGTACAACACCAAGCATAATGGTCAAATACACAAATTCAGCTAAGTTTTTCAGCACCAATTTCAGAAAATTTATGTTTAAATGTTAAAAGAATTTGGAATAGTAATGTTCTATGATAGTAGAGTAGAAACCAGCTTTTTTTCTAGAAAAGAAACTACACCTACCTTCATGACAACAGGCTTCTCAAAATTATACACAGTATGCGCTTTCCTCTGTACAAACTTCTGATACTCTGCATTAACAAACATGTATTAATTACTTTACAGCTTTAGGGGAACAATATGTCTTTTTAAAATACACCTATCAACTCACCATGATAAACCATCTGAAAATTAAATGGTTCTCCTTCATAAGTATCATTTAAATGTTTCATAGCTATTATGAGGCACAATTCCAGCACAGACAGACCTAGAAGAGAAAGATGATAAAAATAAGCACCTTCTCCTTTAAAATATCTAAAGTATAATTTTGGTGTTCAAACAGAATATGCAGACTTTGGGCTTGCAATCATTTTTTTAATACGTCATTTGTCAATGTTATCCTAAGAGTTTTTAGTTATTCGAGATCATTTTACTGAGAAGATGAAAATTGCCTTTATTGCTGAAGATCAATGTGGTTTCTACAGACAGTTTACGAATAATACTGAATACAGATATAAACTCAGATTGTGCCCCAAAATGCACAAGAAGCATTTTGTAGAAAAGAAACAGCAAGCAAAAGGGAGATAGTTAATATGGAGAGCTGTTAGAAGATGAAAATCAAGAGATTGACTATGGAGTGATTTAGCTTTCAATGATTTTCCTAGGTATAGTTAAGAGAAAGATTTAAAATAGGTAACAAGACATTTGAACAGCATAAAACAATTTGAATGATGTACAAATGATGAGCACATAATTGCCAAACTGTATAAATGTTTGTCAAAATTTGAAATAAAAGAATAACAAGTGAAAGCATATATAATAAAAAGGACTAAACACTTTGGACAGAATATATTAATGGAATGATGGAAAAGATGTGGCTAAAAGAGCTGAAATTTATATTATTTTTTTACCTAAAATGCACGATTGCAGAAAAATTATCTAGAACTTAGAAAAGTACATCAAATCTATATTGGAAATTTGGAAAATATGAAGGCTTATCTGGGTTCAAATACAGTAATACAAAGATTTTTAAAGATTAATGTTCAGTTGAAACTATAACTTTTCTTGCTTGGAATAATCGATTCACAATTAGAAAATAGGATATTATTTTTATATATGGTAACTGCTATGAGATCATTGTATGAACAAAAATGGAAAGACTCTGAAATGCTCCAAATGGAGAATGACTGGTGAAGATAACAGAATTAGCAAAGATGGTAAAGTTGACTTGTCTGATTACAGAAAGGATAATAATGTTTATGTTTTCTTTCTTTTCTTTCTCTGTTTCTTTGTACTTTTTGTTACTTTTTCTCTTTCAAATTTCGCATTGCTTGTATTCTCTTAAAATTCTTTAATAAAAATATATATGTACATAGCTATGCATATGTCTCTGTGTGTATGGGGGGAGGGGGGAAGAGTTATGTTAGCAGTTCTTTCATGCAGAAAAACCCTGGTTTCGTAAGCCTACTCATCAAGCTTCAAAAGCAATGGAGTAAACATGTTTCTATGGTGGATGTTTCTATCCACATAATTTTATAATTGCACATAAATTACCGTATTCTTCGCACTATAAGATGCACTCTCCCCCCCCAAAAAAGTGGATGGAAATGTCTGTGTGTCTTATAGAGCAAATATTGCAGTGGGGGGAGGAGCGTTGGTGGCATTAACTGCCACTGTCTATCACTGCTGCTGCTGTTCACTGTCGCATACTGGAGTCTTCGCTGCAAAGCAGCTGGTTGGCAGTTGGATCAGCCTCCCAGAATACCAATCCAATCGCCAATCAGCTGCTCGGCAGCAAAGGCTCCAGTGTTCCCTGGCAGCAGCTCAGCTTGGTTGACCGGTGGTGGGCACAACGGAGCGTAACCCTGACAAGCCACATGCTGGAGCTGCAATAACGTGCTGAAGTTGACCAGGATGTTTGCTGCAAGGATGCTACCCAAATAAATAACTGATGGATGCTGGGAGGTAGAAGCTTTTCCCCCCCTCGTTTTTCTCCTCTAAAGCTAAACATGTGCATCTTATATGGTCCAGTGTATCTTATAGTGTGAAAAATGTGGTATGTATTAATCCCTTCCTCCCTTAATGTTACACAGGTAGTCCTTGACTTATGACTACAATTGAGCTCAACTTTTCTGTTGTTAAGTGAGATATTTGTTAAGTGAGTTTTACTCAATTTTATGAACTTTCTTGCCACAATTGTTAAGTGAATTACTGCAGTTGATAACTTAGTAATCCAATTATTAATTGAATCTGGCTTCCCCACTGATTTGCTTGTCAGGTCACAAAAGGTGATCACGTGGCCTTGGGACACAGATGCTTAGCAACTGGTTCATGTTTATGGCCTCAACGGTCATAAATATGAACCAGTTGCTAAGCATCTGAATTCTGATCACATGATCATGGAGATACTGCAAAGGACATAACTGAAAAACAACCATAAGTCATATTTTTCAGTGCCATCGTATCTTTGAATGGACACTAAACAAACTGTTGTAAGCCGAGGACTACCTGTACTGAAATTTTATACATTCATTTTTTTCAAATATTATCTTACCATGCACAATATTTGCTTTTGTGTCCATTCTGCAGACTTTGCTGGCTTCCAGGAAATCAGAGACGCGAATATAAGGGTGGGATGCAGTTATATTATTGGAAGAAAGCATCTGCAAATAGAGAATATTTTTCATTCAAAAATAAAATATCCAATTTCTCACAAAAAGTAATAATAATCAGATTATTACTGCAGGAAAGAGGTGCAATAATTTTTGTTGCTCCGAATAAATACGCTGTACATTGCCCAAAACAGGATAAATCACGAGGTGAAAGTATTTTCCAAAAAGAAAAATTCAAATTGGCTAAATTAGAGAACCTGATCAGGGATCAATAGTAAGTACCTGTAAGTACCATAACACATAATCATGTGAAAATCTTGTGGTGCAGATTAGATGTTTTGTTGAGGCTTATTTGGACTTGTCTTTTTTGGTTGGAATTGAGGGTGGCAGCTTGGTTCCATCACGCCATCTTTATAGAGGTTGGGTGGTAAATAGCAATCAACATGGGACTACCACTACAGGCGTATATTTCATTTCATTTCATTTATTCGACTTATTAACTGCCCCCTCTCCCCAAAGGGACTCAGGGCGGTGCACAGGGGAAAAAAACAAAAAACAATACATCACAATAAATACATAAATACATTAAAACTATATTAAATTACACCCTGTGCTAAAAACTACCCCATTAAAATACCTAAAGCCCAATTTAAAATTTCTCTACTAAACAACTGAGGTTAAAAACAGTAGGTTAGGCCAGGCCGGCCTGTTGGAAAAAGTAGGTTTTTAGTTGCTGGAGGAAGGAGCGGAGGTCCGGGATAGATCTACGTTCGGGGGGTAGGTCGTTCCAGAGGGTCAGACCCGCCACAGAGAAGGCCCTTCCCCTGGGCGTCACCCGCTGGCATTGCCTAGTGGATGGCACCCGGAGAAGCCCCTCTCTGTGGGAGCGAATCGGCTGAAGGGATGTATGGGGTAGGATATAAATGAGCAAATTCCTATGGTTTTCTATATCAGACAACTTAAGTAGATTTTTGTTTTATTGTAAAAAACCCGACTCAGAATGTTCCAAAGACATCTTCTTAGTTGTCTCTTTATTCAAAGCATGTTAAATCTGTTTTTCAATTCTGCACCCAAATTGTAGGTCCTAACTAAATGACATTTTTAAAAAGTCACAATTTTATGCTTGCAATAGATTCATCACAAAAACGTTTATGCTCAAACTCACACAGGGTGTTAATTGGAATACATTCCATTGTTCTTAGCTTTCCATTCCATTAATTTAAATTATTTTTCCTTCCTTGAAAATTACTTCTAGGTTTTTGTTTTATCTGCTAAAGCTTATAAACATTTTAAGGAGAAATATCTAAAACATTTATCATGTATTGATTATAAACTTTAGCATAAAATCAGATTTTTTTTCTTAACAATAATACTTTTTTTACCATTTAACAGAATTGCTAGTTTATTTCTTGATTGGAAATAAGCAATTAAAATACTAACATCTTACCAGTAACATGAACAGACACCGCAGGTCTTTATTATAATAAAATTGATTTTGTAGAACATCTTGAACTTTTATGTCTTCTAGAAGAGACTAAAATTAATTTTAAAATAATTGATTACTCTACTGTAACATCTTTATACAAAGTAAAGATGAAGAGTTGCTTAATTTACATGTAAGATTATGTATCAAAACATTTAAGATTACATATTTATCAATAACACATATCAGTAATGCCTTACTAAAGAGAATGGCATACAGTAGTCTTTGCTTAATGTTTAATGATAATTGCTTAATGATAATTCATTCTGCAACCATTTGAATTTACAATTGTGTTGAATGCGATAGTTACAACTGGTTCTTGTATTTACATCATCTATAATATCCCGACTGTGAACTTGCAATTACGATGTTGCAGCATCCCACAGTCACATGGTCACCATTTGCAACTTCAGTTGGCTTCCTATAAGCAAAGTCTATGAAGAAGCCATCAGGAGATTGGCAACCATGTGATGCCCTCATTTAACAACCTGTTCTGCCCCACATATGGACACACACAAGCGTGGCTGCTTGCCACTATCTCCTTGGCTGCTTGCCACTATCTCCTTGGCTGCGAGCCCTAACTCACGTAACAAAGACAAACAGAGAATTGCAGACTCGGATGACCAGAGAACTCCAATGAGGAGTTGTAACTGTTGTTTCCTGCAAATGACCCCTCCCCAAAGCCTTCCCTATAAGCTCTCTTGGGAGGGGCCATTCAGCAACCAGCTGGTGCTCATCAGGGCTTACAAGCTTGCCTCTTACGTAACTGTTGCCTCCTTTTCTCAGCCCTGCGTAATCTAGCATCAGGGACAAACTGGCCCTGATCCTCCCCACTGCTCCATGACCCAGGCGCCTCCTGGTGGCCAACCAGACTCTCTGCTTCCTCAAGGTCTCCCCCCTCCTCCAGGGAAGACTCATAGGACTCTTCACTAGAAGAGTCCATCACCAGCTCATCCGGAGCTGGCTGGGCCACAACAACAACCTGTAGTGATTTATTTGACAGCAACGGGAAGTACCAGAATTTCTGCAAAAATAAGTGGCAGAGTCACATATGTACATGATTTACAACTATATCACTTAGCAATAAAAATTGCTGTCTCAATTACCATTGTTATCTGAGGACTTTCTGTAACAATTTTAGAAAATCTAAACCAATTTCAAATCCCCTTTTAAATCTGTCAGTTAGAAATTATTAAAATGCAGCTACATTTCAGATTAAGGCAATTGAATGAGCAAGTTATTCTTCACGGAGGGGATAGGAAAGGGAGAAATTTAGGCAGAACTTTTTATAATACTTTACTCTATAACAGGGATGTCAAACGCAAGGCCCAGGGGCCAAATTCGGCCTACAGGGTGCTTAGATCCGCCCTGAGGGCTCACCCTGGAAATAGCAAAGATCCAGGCACAGTACCTCTGCCAGAGAAAAGGAAGCTCAGGGAGACCGTCCATGGCCTCCCTAAGCTCCATTTTTGCTGGCAGATAGCTGCAGGAGGCTGTTGTGGCTGAAAATAGAGCATCGATGAGTGACATTGAGTTGGCCACTCCTACCCTGGTGATGCACCCCCCCCCCCCCGAGGTCAAACACAACCATGATGCAACCCTCAATGAAATCAAATTTGACACACTTGCTCTATAGCAATAGTGCTGCTTTAGCGTTTTATTTAGCTGTAAAGGGTTTTGTTTTACAAATGTCTTAATGATCACTATGAGCATGCAACTTTGTTCATTTATTTCTAATTTATTTACTCTGCAATCCTGACAGGCTCTGTGTGTTTAAGAATGACCCAAGGTCAAATGCATATTTAAATACAATGATTCTAGGGTTGGGTTTTTTTATGGGCACTGTGACAAGGCAGAGAAACAGGATTCCAGACCACTTCAGACATCAACAACAAACAGTGGTTTTTGACAGCTTAGGCTTATGCAGAACACCCAGTTAGAAAGATGCAAAACTTTTAATGAGACTCCCTACTTTATGTATTCTGCTTTGAAACACTTGCTATATTTCTGTCTGAAAATTCAGCAATGCATACAAAATGGTTCCTTTGCTCCAGCATCATGGGAAAATTTTGAAAACTCCTATGGCCACTGGAATATCCCTCAAAGACATGCATGGTAAAGTTTTAGCTTTCTCTGTAGCAAATATTTCAGTCCAAGAAACTGGAATTAAAGGTTTAATTATAAATGTTTATCTCATAAGTAGTAAGCAGCTATTTTGAAGACTTCTCCGATTAGAGTTATCATTACTACTCCTTATTTTCATTTATAAAATATGTTGCAGTTTCTGGGGAAAGATGTCGCTGAATCAAAGCAGGAGAAAAGATATCAACACTGCGCAATTCTCCTATAAATTCATACTTATTTAAGCAAAATAAATGGCCATCAGGCACACAATAGGTTCTATTCTGTATTGGAAAAAAGCCACACTAGTTTTATTAAAAAAACTGAAACTCGTGAACAATATCAAAGTGTGGGATTGCCATAATTTATATAATGTAAAACAAAGATATGCTTCCCGACATGCTGAATCTGTTGTATTAATGTCTGCAAAACTGCGATTTCATTGTATAACAAAGGCGTGTAAGAATGAAATCATATAAATCATGTTTTAATAGTTTTAGGAATACATGAGGGAGTTACTAGCAGGAAATTAAATTAAATTTTAAGGCAATTGTTTAACCATTTAACAATTGCTAAATAAATTACTTAGAATTGAATCCATCCTGTTAGCTGTGTTTTAAAAGTTGACTCTCGGGGTATATGCTAACTATTCCAAGACTTGGCAATTTGTGTCCTATTTCAAAACTCAAAATTTTTAAGCAGTATCTTGGTCTGTAGA
This sequence comes from Rhabdophis nuchalis, assembly GCA_039707465.1. Taxonomy (NCBI): domain Eukaryota; kingdom Metazoa; phylum Chordata; class Lepidosauria; order Squamata; family Natricidae; genus Rhabdophis; species Rhabdophis nuchalis. The sequence goes on from CM077643.1 coordinate 171,293,982, forward strand.
TAAACATCTCACTTAAGATGTATCTTGTTTAGAGAACGTTAGGAACTAGATTGAAAGGGAGCTGAATAAGCTTACAATGACTCACTGCCTGAATGACTCATTCAATTGCTTCAACTCCACATAGCACAGGGCTCTCAGAAGTTTAGTTGAAGAAGATAGTAGTGAAACATTTGTGATTATGGATGATTATGGCTCATGGTGGCTAGTTAAGCTTACAGGATTGTGCACATTTCCCATGAAATTAATAAAGCAGCTGTGTCCTTTTCCATGCTCAAGGGGCTGCTTTATACTTTATACCACTGATGACTACACATTGCATGTGGATGCATAGCTGCTTCACAAAGCAAAGAAATGAAATGCAAAGCACCTCTGTATAGCCTGGTTAGGCATGAAAGCCATCTGGATGACTTTGGCCTAGTCAGTCTCTCTCAGCTCAACCCACTTCACAGGGTGATGTTGTAGGGAAAAGAGGAGAAAGGAGCATTGTGCACTTTTGCCACCTTGAGTTACTTATGAAGCAATAAAGGTGGGAAGTAAAAAAGTGTATATATGTAGGAAGCTAAAGGAGCAAAATATCAAGCACAATGATTTGCACATTCACATTCTCCTCCCTTTAAAACTAACTGTGCAAACAGAATGACCTTGCAGGCCACAGCAATAATGGGCAAATCAACCTTCCTTTTTGTTTCTTTTGGTCCTCAGAAATCTACAGGATTTTAAAAAATGGACAAAATGGACAAAATGCTTCCCAGGGGAACTGTTCTTGGATCCAGGTTTGCCTTGCCAATTTTCCAATCATATATAAAACCAATGTACTCATTAACACACACACACACACACACACACACACGTTATTTCTGTTCCCCTGAGTTTATCTGGAGAACCTTCAGCAAATAATTCAGTTGCTTCTTATGCCTAAATTACCTGTATGTGTCTATTCCACTTCTGGATAAAAGTCTTTTCTGGAAATTCTGGAGGAAGGGATAACTGTTCCTTACAAATATTCAAATATGTTTTAAAATCAAAGGAATTCATTAAGTATATTTGCCGGTGGGAAAATCTTGACTTCACTCTTTTCTCCATGAGTTCTAGAATATCCTAATAAAAGATTACAAACACAGTTTGCAATTAGCATTTAGTCCAAGGATATTGGATATTTAATAATAAATATCTAATGCTATTATTCTACAGAGCTCAAAAATTTCAAGAGTAGCTCTGAACAAAACTCAGATCTTTACGAATCAAGCTTCTAGTTCATCTATACATTCAGCTAGATATCATAAAATATTAAGAGCTTGTAATGATAGTTTAAAATACTCATACGCTGCAAACTAGAAGAGCTATTTAAATCAAGCCACAACTGTCCAACTAATCTAGCATTCCATGCCATAGAGATGTTAAACAGATGTTTTGAAGCATCAAAAGCATGAACAGAAGAAATGTAGTCCCATGCTCAGAATAATACGTTTTTTTTCAATCCATATTTTGAATGGTTCCGCTTTTGATAATTGGTTTTACTTTGTGTGTATGTTACTCTTCCAAGCCACTGAGAGGGTTACCAAATAGCTGCAGAAGATAATATTTGTAGCTCAGGGCTGAACTGTGGAGTCCTTGGTGTTCTCTGAGCTTGATTCTTTTCTTGCAGATGTTTTATTATACAACCAAATCAGTGGTTCTCAACCTTCCCAATACCACGACCCTTTAATACAGTTCCTCATGTTGTGGTGACCCCCAACCATAAAATTGGTATCTCGGTTCCTAAATCCAACAAAAATATGTGTTTTCTGATGGTCTTAGTCGACCCCTGTGAAAGGGTCATTCGACCCCCAAAAGGGTGCCAACCCACAGGTTGAGAACCACTGAACTAGATAAACATCATCAGTTGTAGAAACCTCAGTGCCTTCTAGCACTGAAGATGTTACCTAGTTGGGCAATGAAACATCTGCAAGAAAACAATGAGGCTCAGAGAGCACTAGGGGCTCCATGGTTTAGCAAATAAAGCAACATAACTATCTGCATGAACTTTCTTTTGTAGGAGTTTTCAAAATTCATTAGGAAGAAACCTTAAGCCAGTAGCAAGTGAAGTACTTTTGCCTATTATATTATTCATGTACTGTTATGGGTGAAACAGCTGTCAGGGTTCCAAGTAATGTCCCCAACAGAAGTAAAATTCCAAAGAAGGCATTTTCCTCAAAGTTCCATGTTAGAGATGTTATATTGGCACATCTGGTAAAACCCGAATAGGAAAGCCTCTGGGTTTTCCCCACCCAAATTAAAATCAAATTTTAAATTAAAATTAAAAGCCTACACTTCATACCTGAAACCAATTCACAACTCCTGAAAGCATCTTTACTTGCATTTACAGGTAGCCCTCGACTTACAACCGCAATTGAGCTCTGGCAATTATCACTGTTATGTCATGGTATGACCAACCCAATTTTGCAACTTTTTTTGTGGCAGTCATTAAGCAAACACTATAGTTGTTAAGCAACCCGTTGTCTGCCATGGGCCAGTTTTTGCCAGAAACCAGAAGTAAACACCATTTTTTCAGCAAAACTGTCATAAATTGCAGTCATGTGACCATGAAGTTCCTGCACCAAGCCCCGCATTTATGGCTATTGCATAAATGTGGGTCGGTACTAAGCACTCAAAATCAGTCACATAACTCAAAATTAGGGAGAGGGGGGATGGGGGGAGGGAGTCCATCATAACTTTGAAGTTGTTAAGTGATCAGTTGTAAGTAAAAAACTATCTGTAATCAAAACCAGAAATAGTTTCAGTAGTTAGTATTTGAACTTGCACACTCCCAATGACTTCAGGGGGAAAAAACTGTATTGTCTTACCAGCCTACAAGTCAGACCAATAACAGCTATAGGCGTCTGTGCAGATTGTGATATATCAAAAAGGTTATATAGTAACGTTTGGTTCTTATGATGGACAAACAAATCAAACTCATCTAGAATGAACAAAACAGGGCAACTGTGGTCACGATCTCCTAAAACATAAAATCAAATTAGTACATATTAGAACTTTCAAGACACCTTAAGGTTATTACATTCATCTGCATTTTAACGTACTTTACAATTTGGATGTTAAGAAAACCTCTGTATAAGTGACTGAGATGTCAATTATTTACTATATAAATAACTTTAAGTAGTATTTGTACACGCTATATAATTAATCAACATTTTCTTCCTTTATTGTTGAATAAAGCACTGGGCTCTGTGACAAGCTGGTTGATAAACAAAACCTTTTGTGGCATCATGCACTGATAACTCCGCTGTAAGCGCAAGGCAAGTGCAATCCAAAAAACAAGGCACCCTGCAACCACGCAGAACAAGCACTGAGGGGGGGAAAAGAACTAATAAAGTTTGCTTATACAATTCAAGGGGTAGATACATCTGAACTACTCATCAGCAAAATATTTCCCACACTTTTCAACATAATGACCACTATTGTATTTCAGCAATATTATTTATTTTTATTTACTTTATTCATAAAACATGAAACTCAGCCAACTGAACATTTAAAAATGCATTGCAAATACTATTGACTGGTGCTAATGGTTGATACAGTTTGCTGCCAGCATATTATTATTATTATTATTATTATTATTATTATTATTATTATTATTATTATTATTATTATTAACTTTATTCATAAAACATGAAACTCAGCCAACTGAACATTTAAAATGCATATTACAAATACTATTGACTTTATTTTATTTATTTTTTATTTATTTATTTTTATTATTTTTATTTTTATTTTTATTTTTTATTATTATTATTATTATCTAAATAGTTTTGACAAAAAAAATAAAGTGAACAATACTTTCATAAATTCATCACTGATCTAAAATTATAAAATGCATGAAATATTGTTGATCCAATGTAAAGTTCCATTTTACTGTATATCCAATAGGCAGATCATGCTGCATTTGCTTCTATTCAAAAGGTGGCAAATAAGTACATATTTATTTATTTTCTGCTTTACTAGACTTTTAGACCACCCTAACATGCACTTCTGAGCATTTACAAGAAAAATAATAATAATACATTAATATAATGGCAATAAATATAAAAATATTGTTGAAAATAATTTTCAAACCAAGGCACATTTATTATATTTTTATTTTATTCTTTAGTGAACGTCTCATTTAGTGACCACCCATAATTGCAATGGTGATGAAAAAGTAATTTTATAGCAAATCCTTGCATTTATGACTTTTGTAGCTCTGTAAACCAGAGAAAGCAAACAATCACAAGCAAAATCACAGTTCCACTTAGTGACCACTTTGTATAATGACTGGAATGCTGGTCCCAATTAAGGTAGCTAAACAAGCACTGTGTTTCCTCATTTAAGGCAGCAGGAAAGACCCCTTCCATAAAGGAGCATTGACTACCTCCCAGATCCAGCTGATCACACACTCCCAGCTCTCCTTAAGAATACAGAGGGACACAGATGCATCCCATAAGTGGCAGAAGGCATATTACCAAGCACGCTAACCATTTTATTGACCTCTATAGACTAGAAATATCAGAAAATATGACAAGATGTGACTCTGGTCATCACATAAAAAGCCAGGATTTCAATGAATGTCAGTAACATAGTTGGCAAAACTTTGCGCAAAACTTTACCCTTCGGTAACCAGAGAGCGTATTTCTATTTTTGAAATGTACATTTACTTATTTGAGGACTCAGGTTTCTAGCCCACAGAAAATGTTAAACATTTATCTAGTTTTACAGGTGCAATCTAATTTCTGCTCACCTCTGTAAATTTTCTAACTTTCAGTACAAAGTAAACCATACATTTTATGCTATTAACTATCAAAGGGATATGCTTACCTTTCTTTAATGCTTCCAGAAGAAATGCAAGATTTTCTGCAAAACTACCCTAAAAGACAAAGCAAGTTACAAAGATTGATTTGTATATTAAAATATGAAATATGGAAAATTATAATATTGTAACTGCTATCTAGAAAATCTGTTTTACCTACAATTTTGAACAAATCACATTTTTTTGGAAATTTATAGTATGACAGTAGTTGCCATACAAAATTGTGCTACAGTTGTGCTACAAAATAGCTAAACTATTAAGACTAATGTTCTTTGGAATCCCTAAACTCTCTTATATTTCAATCATCATCCTGAAGCAGAGAATGCACTATTGACTCATGCATCATTTAATTTTGTTTTCCTATAAAAAGAAACACTTCCCCTCATTTGTTTCATGAACATCTGAAATTCTTTTTTAGATATGAGACACATTAAGGATGTGCCAACTATTTTGCACTCCAAACTTCTATTCACAGACACAACTTTTGAATATTTTGTTCTGAGCAGAAGTGGCAGGGGAAGAGAGCAGAGAAAAAGCCAAGCACTTTAATAGCTGAAATAGAGTGTTATCTAAATATCTAGATCACAGAGTTGAGTGGTATATAAATTTAAATAATAATGATGATGGTAACAATACATTATTTCTGACAATAATCCATAATTTTAGCACTTTAAAATAAAAAATATCAAAGTTTTACAGACTCAGAAATTGCACCTCTAAAAAAGATGCATTATTTCAATAAGCCTGAGATTCTCAAATTTTGTGGTGCAATGAATTACCAAAAATTCAGATAGAACTTTCTATTTTATTATCACAAATTCAGGAATCTGGTCTAAATAACACAATTTAATAGAAGTTCAATTCAAACCCCTTTCCCCAAAAAAATTGTTTGTTTAGTCTAATGGGGAAAAAAAATTAGAATTTCAGGGTTGAGTTGTGAAGTTCTTGGTGGTCTCTAAACTTTGTTGTTTGCTTGCAGATGTTTCATTACCTGACTAGGCAACATCACTAACACTAATGAGTGTGGGGTTTGCTCCCTGTATATTTACAGTAGCTTGCCCTGCTAGCATTGGTGGGGATTTGGTTTGTACCCAGGTTTCTACCTTTCCCTTTAACATATACAATCGATTACATTTTACATAACAATATGATATTAAATGTTATCTTTTTTCAAAAGGTAAAAATAAACTTATTTAGAACATCTATAAAATCTATCATTCATATCCTAAAAGTATTGCTTAATAAACATTTTTACCTCAATAGTCATTATTTAATTCCATGTTGTTTCAGGTAAGAAACTCTTATTTCTATTTATTTTCTCCCCTTACTCAAAAGGAGAACCAATAGCTAACTACACAAGTAATCTCAAAATGATAATTATTATAATACTAACCTAGTACATTATTATAGTATTCATACTGCCATATAAAGATATATGTAACTCTAAATGTAACTTATTTTTCTTACAAAAACTTTATCTCCAATCACATTCTCCAAATTTAGCTGTCTTGTAATCTCCTTCAAAGCAATTCTATCATTGGTCTGTAATAACCCTACAAGATAAAAGGAAATATATTATTTTCTCTTGATTTCACTTATTAGCTGATACACATTATCTTCAGACAGAAAACAAACCCAAGATATATGCAACAGGGAAAGTAAACTTCAGAACTGCACTGACATAAATTAGTTTTGTGTTTGCTTGCTTTTAATGTGTTTAGGTCCAGCTTAAAGGAAAGCACCACATGAAATAATTTCACTTGAGCATAAAGCAATTCCTTAATATCCGTTCTTGCATCTCTCATTATTAGTTAGAGCTACTGGGAATTATATTTCAGCAACGTTTAGAAAGCTGCCATGTCTTGATTTAGATATTGTTGCCTCTAAAACAACTTGTTCAGTGAACTAATCATAATTTTCATAAAACTATCCTACACTGAAATGGCAGTTAGGAAGCATTATGTATTATTCTATCCCTGCTACCATAGATGGCAGTAACAGTTCTTGTTTCCTATTACTTAATACGTTTTCTAAATTTAGACACAATCTTCAAGAAAACCAAGTATGATAATCAGAAATATTACTTACCATTTAAATGTACCTGTAAGACGTTCTCTTTTACCTCCTTTATTTCCAAAAGTTTTTTTAAGACATGACAAACTAACTAGAAAAAAGATTAATTAATCATTTATGGTAAAACAGAATTGTGTGTATATATACTTATACTTTACACTGCCAGTATTCAGAAATAATTAAGCTTTTTGGCACTGTTTAGCAATATAAGTTAGTATTATGTTTTGTGTGCTATTTGTTTATCTATTACAGGAGAATAGAAGAAACTGTAGTTGCATTATAGGTTACTGTTGTGGACCAGCCGGATCCGGCTGAGCTGCTGATGGACTCGGATAGCGAGGAACCATATGAGTCTGCTCTGGAAGATGAGGGAGACCTTGGGGAGTGTTCAGAGTCTGGCTGATTGGCCACCAGGAGGCGCCTGGGTCATGGAGCAGTGGGGAGGATCAAAGGCAGTTTGTCCCTGATGCTAGATTGAGAAGGGCTGAGAAACGGAAGCAGCAACTCCATAGGCAGGCTCACAGAAGATGATTGAGCACCAAGTGGATGTTGATTGGCCCCTCCCAAGAGAGCCTATAGATGATACGTTGGGAGGGAACATTTGCAGGAAACCACCATTCAAATTAATAGCCAAGAAAGTTTGTCTGTGTATTCTAGCCGTATTCGTTTGGACTATCTGTGTGAAAGGTTGCTGCAGAGCTACTCTATTGAACGTGAGTTGTCTGGGCTCTCAGCCAAAAAATTTGTTATCTCAGTAATTGAACAGTGACAAACAGCCAAGCCTGTGTTCTGGTCTATTCACAGGCCGGGGGTCAGAACAGGTTACACTACAGGATTATGGATAATTCTATAGGGTTTTTTCACCACCATTCATCTACTCCATGAGGAAAAAACAGTTTTGGTCAGATCTGTTATTATCCAACTTTAAAAGTTTTGTAAGCTATCATGCATAAAATTACATATGTTTAAAAGTGACAGGTGAACATGTAACAATAAACTAAAACAATTGATATTATCGTATTTAAAGAATTTTATTAAATATTTCACAAACTGCCTTCTGCTCAGACTCTTCTTCACCTCATGTCTCACAAATCTCTGAGAGTCACTGTAGTAAGTTTGGAGGAGAGTTGGGTCAAAGGAGATAGGTAAAATCTAAAGAAACAATCCATTCTGCAAATGAACACTGCAGGTAGTCCTCAACTTACAACCTTTTAGTGGCTGTTCGAAGTTTTGGCACTAAACAAAGTGATTTTTGACCATTTTTCACATGACAGTTGCTGCATCCACATAGTCATGTGATCAAAATTCAGACACTTCGCAAATGGCATGTATTTATGACGGATGCAGTGTCCCAAGGTCATTTGATCACCTTTTGCAACCTTCTGACAAGCAGTTAATGGGGAAGTCAGTTCCCCTTTATAATCGTGTTACTAACGTAACAATTGCAGTGAATCATTTAAGAATATTGTCAAGAAAGATCATGAAATGGCCAAAACTCACTTAACAACTTAGCAAAAGAAATTCCTGGGCACAACTGTGGTTGTAAGTTAAGGATTACCTATATTCCATCAGTAGATAGCGTATTTTTCAGAGTATAAGGGGCACCAGAGTATAAGAAGCACCCAGGTTTTGAAGAGGGAGTTTTTTTTAAAAAGTAGGTAGGTAGAGGGAGAGAGAGGGAGAGAGAAATAGAGATAGAGAAACACAGTAGGTAGGGGGGAGGTAGGGAAAGAGAGTATAGATAGGTGTGGAGGTAGAGAGATAGAGAGAGAGAAATAGAGAGAGAGAAATACAATAGATAGGTAGGGGAGAGGGAGAGTAGGTAGGTAGATAGGTAGACAAAGGGGGAAAGAGAGAGAGAGTGTGTAGATAGGTAGGTATTTATTTATTGTTTAAATTTCTATACTGCCCTTCTCCCTTCCGGGACTCAGGGCGGTGTACAGGTAGAAGGATAGAGAGAGAAATAGAGAGAGGGAGAGAAATACAGTAGATAGGTGGGGGGGGGGAGGGGAGAGAGAGAGAGTGAGAGTAGGTAGGTAGGTAGGTAGGTAGGTAGATGTTTCCAGGTGTATTTTACCTATGTGCTGGAGAAGGAAATTGCTGACAACCGGTAGCACCTAAAACTGCTGGCACAGCACTTGACCAATGTAATTCTCATCAGCCACTCTAACTAAACAAAAAACCTGCATGCATAGCCTATTTTTTGCTCATTTCTGCCCTCCCCAGCCCCCAGGAGCTCTCTGAAAGCCTCCTACAGGCTCTGCGCGGCCATTTTGGTGAAGGGGGCGGGGTTCCAGGAGGCAAAAATGCTGTATTCAGTGTATAAGACGCACCCAGATTTTCAGCCTCTTTTTAGAGGAAAAAAGGTGCGTCTTATACTCCAAAAATACGGTACTTCATTAAATATGTAATTAAAAGGGGAAAGCTAAGGCTTAATAAATGCTCTGAATGACAATTATCTAACATACAAAATATAAGCACATTTAAAAATATTACCAGAGTCTTTCCTGACCCTCGTGGTCCAATAACAAGTACAGAATTGCTTTCACCATTAATGGCAGTATGTTTTATCAGTTCAAGTAACTGTCTATGGGAAAAGAAACACATTTCAGCTTCAGACAAGGGCATATCTAGCGAATTTTAATTATCATTCAACCATTTTAAAACATACAAATACCCAAAGAACCAAATTTCAGCAAACAAATACCTGAAAATTCCCAACAAAACTACTAAATTCATTAGCATGTCTTCCAATCATATGGCAAGGTTATAACTCATATTCACTATATGATTGATAAGAGTACAAATAACTGAAAATGAAAAAACCCTCATCTTTAATGGGAAGGAGATTGTCTATATACCATTTATCCAGAGTAGAAAATAAAGCTTTTTTCCGAATTGTAGATAGAGAATATCCTTAGCTGCATCTGACAAAGGGATCATAACAAATTGGTAACTATTCACTGAGTAAGCTTATAAATAATGCAATACTTGTTCCAGGTCTGCTAAAGAAAGCTTCATCTATAACCAAGCTAGCATCATTTAAAAGATTGAGGAAGGATCATGTTGTTCCTGGGCATGTATCCCTCAGTACAGCATTTAGAGAAAAAAAATGCCAAGGGGCTGTCCTCCAAGACAGGACAAATACTTGGCTAACAGCAAAATTATTTGGATGTAGCAACTAGATTCCAGCTATTAAGCAACAGATATCCATATATGGCAACATTTGCAGGTACAACTGTGCTGACATTAACTCTAGACTGATGTTGGTCATGAGTACTGCGGCCTTGACCAAGTTGTTAATGACCTAACGTTGTCACTAGGTCTTTTAGAAACCAGTGGGTGATTGGGAAATCAGGGGCCAACGGACTTACTGATCGTTTAGATCAGGAATATCAAATCATTTGTAAAACTCATCTTTACAAACCCCCTTATGTCATTTCATCTTATTAGTCCTAATACTCAAGCCAGCAAACCAAGTTCTTAAGTAACTCTCTAATAGAAAGGCTGAATACTAATCAAATAAATTGGGTATTACCATATTTTTTGCTCCATAAGATACACCGAACCATTTGACACACCTAGGTTTGGAGGAGGACAAGAACAAAAATATCCTGAGAGGACAGGTAGGTGTCCTCTAATGTGCCAGGAGTCTACCTATTGACTCCTACACTGCGGGAAAAGAGACAGAAGAGGTGGGCAATGACAAAGATAGAAGAGGTGGGGTTCAGCACTATAAAAGGACCTTGACGCCGCAACCCAGGTGCTATTCACCAAAGGACCGGCATTGTTTCCACCCACTTTTTGTGGGAAAGTGCATCTTATAGAGCAAAAAACCCACCAATTTATAAGGTATAATCAGAGCACTTGGGATAGGATGTAATAAAGTGGGATTTTCTGTTTTCCATATGGGGGCCTTCAAACACTCCATCCCAACCATAATGCATCCATCAACACCACCAAAATACAAGAAGGCAAAGTAAAATGGACCTGGCCCTCACCTTTTATAAAAATTCCACCTGGGATAGAAATCTTCTTGTTCCTCATTGGTTGCTGAATGTTTGATTTCCCCAGATTTTAACTATCTCTTACCTAGATTGACAGATTTGGTTTGATTGATGGTTTAGATTTAGCTCCTGAATCCCCAGGAATGTATACCTTCCCATTCTAACAAGTGAAGTGTTCTATTAGAACCAGACAGCACAATGGAAACCGTTGTGATAATTCACGAAAAGCAACATCTGATGTCTTGAATAACTGCCACTAGGAATGCTCCTTTTATGTTTTATCTTTTTAGTAAGTCTATGAGATTGTACAAGGCAATATAATTAGATTCAGAACACCTTATCAGAAATGGGGGGAGATCCTTCTGATTGCAAAAATGAATTAAATCTACAAGAGTCTTTCCATTCTAGTAACTTATTTTAGTGGGAAGAACATTTTTGCTTATTTTATTTTCCTTCACCCCCAAGCAGCATATCCTCTTTTGTAAACAGCCATAGAGTTATAGGAAGAGAGAAAATAGGCAAATCACATCCCTCTTCTCTACACAGTGGTATCACATTCGCAGCACTCTGTTCTGTGAAACTCTAAATCCAACCTAAAAGCTACAAGGTTCAAACCACAGGAGATTCATTATGAAACTCTCAAAAACAAAGGAAAAATATATTTGCTTACTTATATTGATGCTCAAGTCCAAATAACTTTCCATTTGGATTCAGGTGACAGAATCTTTCATGTAATATTTTTTGTACCTATAAATATTTAGACGTTATTAAAACATATAAAACTAATAGACAATTTTCTTCTGACTTTATGAGGCTCACAAAGATGTTTAGACCATATTAAAAAGCATATTTATTAGTAACTATAAAATAATATTTGTAAAGGAAGATATTTATACATCTCCAGGTCTATATAAGATTTTAAAAAACTACTGATAATTCTGAGTATTAGAATTTGAGAAAGGTGGAAATATAATTGGCCATACCATTATTTTCTAAAGCTTCATAGTGCTTTCATTAAAAAGCTAAATATAATTTTGCAAAAAAATTATTCATGAGGATTAATGTAGGTTTTTACCTAAAGAGTATTAAAGGATAATCTTAGAAATGTGTTCAACATTTTAGAATACTTGGCGCTACATAATAAAAAAACAAGTCACATTGATTTTTGTAGATGCATTTTAGAGGGATAGGGTTATGGGCTTTCTTGTTTAATGTTTTAGAAGCTATGAACTTTGGAAAAAATATAAAATGGGTAACATTGATTTACATTTCACAAAAAGCTCAAATAATTGTTAATGGAGATTTAACAAAGCTTTGTAAGATACAAAAAAGAACAAATACAAGAGCTCACCATCTCCTCTCTTATTTATTTGGGTTCTTGAAATACTGAATAAAGATTTAAGATAAGATGAGAGGATTGTGGAGTAAAGATTAAGAAAAAAAGACTTCTAAATTAAGGCCTTTGTTGATGGTTTGGTGCTGATTTTGTAAGATCCTTTAAAGTGAATTGAAACATTGTGAATATTAATATAATTTGGTGCATTAGCAGGTTTTTAACAACAAAAAGAAGATAAAAATGTTAACAAAGACATGAAAACAGAAGATCAAACAGAATTGATGAACAAAATGGGCTTTAAAATTGAGAAGAAAAATATTGTCACTCTGGCAAATATGAATTATATGTTATTTCAAAATAATCATGTTAAGACATGGATTGAAGGTAAAAAACAAATGCTAAAATCTGAGAAACTACAATTGACATTGCTGGGAAGAAAATCTGTGATTAAGATAAATGACTTTCCAATAATGTTTTTCTTTCAGACAATACTTGTTTTGTTGACAACTGATACACTATTTAAACAGATGCTACATATATCTAAATGTATGTAGCAGGAGAAAAAAATGAATTAAATGAAGCGGTTACAAGATGCAAAGGAAAGAGGAGGATTAGGTCTTCATGATTTAAGATTTTATTTTGTAGCTTGCTGTTTGATTTAGATCAAGGGTGTCAAATTTGCGTCGCCACGGCAGCATCACATAATGCATTGCAACTTTCTCCCCCTTCTGTAAACCGGGCATGGGCGTGGCCAGACAGTGATGCATCTGGCCCACGAGTTTGACAGCCCTGATTTAGATGAAAGAGTATGTGTTCCTGAGAAACAGGAGGCTCTTGGAGTTAGAAAGACCTGAGATTTGGTTGATGTATTGTTGAAAATGACATCTTTTGATTATGTAATTAATCAACTGTATTTATGGAAGAAACTAAGACAAAATCTAAACTAGAAATAACTCCATATCCTACAGAATGCTCCAAACAGTAAATGGACATTAAACATTAAAGAATTTATTAAACCCAGGACCAAAATATTCGGTAGGGCCAGGGCTACCATAGAAAAGCATCTCAGCCGATTCAGAGATGATAGCTCATTAGAAGACATTAGATCTGCCTTCTCCTGACTTTAAAGAGGCTTTCTTAACTGTAAATTAACCCCTCAACCCCTCCAAGACTGAATGGTTGTGGTTCCCAGCGTCCTGTTACAGTCAGCTTGTTCCATCACTGGCTATGGGGTGTGTGTGAAACCTTAGCCCCCATAGGAAGGGTTTGCAACTTGGGTGCCCTCCTGGATGCACAGCTGTCCTTGGAAGATCATATGACAACTGTCGCCAGGGGGGCTTTTTTATCATGTTCGCCTGGTCTACCAGTTGCATCCCTTCCTGGATTGGGATGCTCTGCGCACAGTCACTCACGCCCTCGTCTCTTCCCGTCTGGACTACTGTAATGCTCTCTACATGGGGCTCCCCTTGAAGAGCACCCAGAGGCCCCAACTGGTCCAGAACTGGTCCGGATAATTATGGGGCCGACGTGACACTCCCATGTAACACCCCTCCTGCGCGAGCTGCACTGGCTTCTGGTGGTTTTCCGGGTGCGATTCAAGGTGTTGATTACTATCTTTAAAGCGCTCCATGGCTTAGGAGCTGGGTACTTACGAGATCGCCTTGTGCCACCGAGACCCTCCCACCGGCCAATACGCTCCCATAGAGAGGGTCTCCCCATGGTGCCGTCGGCTAAACAATGTTGACTGGCGACACCCATGTAGAGAGCCTTCTCCGTGGGAGCACCTGTCCTCTGGAACGAATTGCTCCCGGAATTAAGAACTATCCCTGACTTACGCACCTTCCGCCGTGGTCTCAAAACCTTTTTTTCCCAACAAGCCGGGTTGATATAAAAACGGATTTTTAAATACCAATTTTTATTAATTTTAATCGGGTTTTGTTTGGTTTTTTAATTTTAATAGAGGCAAAATTGTTTAATATGCTTCTTAAACTGTTTTTAACTTTTATATATCTGTTTTACTTTGGCTGTACACCGCCCTGAGTCCTTTGTGAGTAGGGCGGTATAAAAAAACTAATCACAAAGAGGCTATTTTTTTCTGGGCTGTTCTAAAAGGATGAGCCAGAGGATTACAAACCTTAATTAAGTGAATGCAGTGATGACAAGCATCTCCATGCCTCGAGAGTCCCCCTCACAAGGATTGCTAAATCCAATGAAGTTACTCCCAAGTGAGAAGTTTTTGTTATGTCAAAACAATTGAAGGAGATTGTTTTGCAGCTAACTAATGAAAAGGCAAAGCAAGAAAAAAAATACCATTTTCAATTGCATCTGGCAGCCAGTATAAAAGCACAGAGAAGTAATGTCGTTTGATCAGAGTATTGAGTGTAGGCTGCCCATTCTGGATTAAGTGCAATTTCCAAGTGATCTTCAAAGCAGACTCACTGTACAGCAACTTCCCTTACAATAGCCCAGAGGGGACAAAACACTTCAGCAGGTTGGGTTGCAAATAGCGTATCAATCAGAGCTGGACACAAGACTCTGATTATCATTGCCTTTTGACTTTCCAGTAATAGTCAAGAATCATGACGAACCCCCAATTACGGTCTACTTCAAGATACTGGAACTAACAGATAGCAACTCTACTTTCTGCATGTTTTCCTGACTTCAAATCTAATATCCAGGCATGGGAAGACCTCCATTGCACATAGCTTCATATTCCTAACAAAAACCCTCGTGCAAAATGTCCCCTTTGCTAGGGAAATTCAATTTACAAAATTACTTGTGTATTAAGAAAAATCACTGAACTGTATATTCCCTTGTATTTAAAAAATGAAATTGTAAGAATGTTACAATTGTTAGTAAGATTACTAACCTTTGAAATGCATTCCCCATTTGTAAAGCTATCTTCCTTCAACTTCCGTTTGCTCATTTTAATTCACATTCTAAAAGGATAAAAGATTACAGAATTTAATTTCATCATGTTTAGAGTAATAATTATTCCCTATTTGTTTAACCTAGAATAGCAAAAATAGCTTTATAATATTTACAAAACTATATTGTTAGTCACATGTAATGCAATTTAGACAGAGACAAACAGCAATTGTGAGTTATTAAATAAGTTTACACATTATTCAGTTTAAAAATTCAGTTGTAAAAATGTTCAGATCCTAATCTCCCTTCAATTATCTGATTTCTCTTCAAAAACTGACTTGCCTTTACTTCTAAAATCACATGCTTTTTGAAAACCTAATCCTGAAGGCTTTATTTTTTGGTATTTAATAACAAAGAAAAAAAAGATCAAGGCATAAAAATGATGATAGTCAAAAAGAAAAAAGAACACAAAAATGTAATAACCAAAATATGACAAAAAGCATGTCATTATAACAAGACAACTACAATTCTATATATTCGTGATGGTGAACCTATGGCACACGTGCCAGAGGTGCCAGGCAGAGCCCTCTTTGTAGGCACACATGCCGTCGGCAGCTGCTCTTCTGGTTTCTGGCACACACATGCAGGCCAGTCAGCTGGTCTTTGCAGGTGCTGGAGCCGCAGAAAATGGCCTGAAAGCAGTAAAAAAACAGGCCATTTTTAGGCTGTTTTCCGGCGCTCCGTTACCCATGAAGACTAGCTTGCGCCTGTGAAGACCATTACAAAAACATCCTGAAAAACGGGCTGAAAATGGCCAAAAAGAGACATGTGTGCACTGGCCAGCTGATCTTTGGTTTTCCGGTGCTCTGGCACACATACATGCATTCACATGCACACGCATTCCAGTTGGGCACTTGGTGCCGAAAAGGTTCTCCATCACTGCTATATATATTTGCCTAATGGAATTATTCAAATATATATATATATATTTCTAATAGATTAATGCATCTTTTTAACCTACTGTATTCTGTATAAATGAATATCATAATCTAATTATGAAGGCTGTGAAGTCCTTGGCTGTTATATACATGAATGCCCTCTGTAAGCTGTACAACAGAGTGACTCTAGGAGGTAAATAATAGATAAAACACTGAAAGAAAAACACAGGTAGTCCTTTACTTATGACTGCAATTGATTAGCACTTTTGATGTTACCTCATTTGGATAATGAAATGTATGCAAGAAAGTAACCAAGCTCAGAGAGCAGTAAGGACCCCTGATTACAATTGGACTAGAACAGGGGTCTGCAAAGTTGGCTCTTTTAAGACTGGTGGACTTCAACTCCCAGAATTCCCCAGCCAGCAAAGCTGGCTGGGGAATTCTGGAAGTTGAAGTCCACCAGTCTTAAAAGAGCCAACTTTGCAGACCCCTGGACTAGAACATCTGCCATTAAGCAATGAGATAAGTTAGTCACCATGTGATAGCACCTATTTTACAACAATGTTTGTCACAGTCATTAAGTGACACACAGTGGTGTGAATGCAACTTCCCCCATTGACTTTGCATATCAGGAGCCATCTGGGAAGGTTGCAAATAAGGATCATGTGATCCCAGAACACTGCAACCATCACAAACACATGCTGTCGCTAAGTGGCCAATGTGCAATCACATAACTCAGAAGCACCTTAATGGTTGAAAATGCAATGACGGGTCATAAGTTATTTTTTACAATGTGATCATAAATCAAGGATTACCTGTAACATAAAAGTCATAACAATGACTTAAATAGTTGTAAAGGGGGAAAAAACCTTGAAAAAACACACATGTAGAAAATACAGTATGACCCAGTCAACAACAAAAAAAAAAAATGGGTTGGGGGATGAACCACCCTCACATATTGGACTCAACTAGTATACTGGCCCAGTGCCTGAAGGCCAAATCAGATCTTCAAGGTGCAATGGAAAGCTAACATCTGAATCTTGGTGGTAGATGTCATGACTGTTACCCACAGGATAACATAAAAGGCCACTCAGCGATGCCGGAGCATCTGGATGTTTATTGTCAAATGCATGTAACTACTAGAAAAAGCTTAAGTAGCCACAATTCTTAACAGCAATATGTTTTCATTATTACTATGGAAGTCTTTATTCTACACTAACAATTCTTCATATCTGTACTTTTTTTTTATTACTGTGGTTGCATTATCTTTATAGACCTGTTAAAAATACTCAGTGTCTGAGACTTGCAGTATAGAGTTCATTTTCAAAAGTAACATAAACAGAACTTTGGATCACTTGTAGCATCAGCAATTCCCCAATCCTATTTTTGTATCATAGGAAGGGAGCATATTCATATATCAAATTGTGAAAAGAAACTTCCATATACCTCTTTGAGTTAACTATAATAGTCTCAATAACTTTAACTATCAGTGAAATAGTATGAAAGTAATAACCTTTTAGAGTTTACATTTTTAGGAAACATTTCTGCTCCATTTCCCTCCCACATGCTTTGTGAACAAAAGGTATTAAAAAAGACCTATACCAGAATTGCAGAGGTATGTAGAAGTTTCATTTTACAATTTGATATATGAATATGCTACCCTGGTATGATAGTAAAATAGGATTGGGGAATTGCTGACACTACAAATGATCCAAGGAGTAATTTTCAATGAAATGGGCGGCTCGATAAATTTGTTTAATAGTTTAACTATTTATCAACTATTTATTAAACACATTTATCGAGCCACCCATTTCATTGAAGATGACTTTTTCACCTCCCACAAAATAACAGTCACAACCTGTATCTATTTTTATGCCAAATATAACAGCAGGGCCCCCGTAATGGTTGAAAGTTAGTTAACGTTTTGGAGAGTTCAATAAACGACCAGCCCAGCTACAGCCTGGTAAATATAAACCATCCCAAGCCAGTGAAATTGGTTTGCAAGACTTAGCATCCTAAAAAGCGTCCGGTTCCTTCCAGCTGAGGGAGCAGCATCAAATCAGTCGTTTATCAAAAGGTCTACGAGAGGGAGATTAAAACCTCAGGAGCAGGAAACGAGAGCAAATCGCCTCGAAAAATAACCTGCCATCCTTCCCTCAGAATGTAAGATCTCCAATCATCTCAATCTGGGCCTTTAAAAAAAAAACCTTCAATTCGAGATGATCCTAGCCTGAGGAAGCGACTCCTCGGATTCAATTTACAGCGCTGTTTCCTCAGAAGCAACCCCCCCGGGGGGGGGGGGGGGACCGGTCTGCTCGTTTCCCTCAGGCGCCTCAAAAAGCCACCTTGAACCGCCTCGGAGCCGCGAGCCCAACTTTGCCATTCTCAGAAATCCCGTTTATAAAACGAGGACCAGGCGACGCGGGGTTCCGGACTCACCGGGCCCTGCTCCATTCAGCTTCCCTCACCCCCGGGTTTCACCCCCCCCCCCCCGACTTCTGGTCCCAAACCGCAGAAACTCTCTCCCAGCGCGAGTCTTTCGCCGCCTTTTACCTCAGCGAACCGCTCAAACCTCCCAGCAAACACCGCGCACGCGCTTCCCATGCCAGCTCTCCCGCGAGTGCGCAGGCGCGTCACGGCCATTCTACACCCTGACTGCATAACGAGCCTGCCTGTCTGTCCGTCGCGGGCCTTTTCAAGGCTCTCTTCCTTCTCGCCTCCACACACACATACAAACACACACACCCATCCCCATTTCCGCTCGACGCGCCGATATTTTTTTACCCCGCCCACCACTTCCGCCTCCCCCCTCCTTTTCTTCCATCTTTGCGGAATCTTTTTCCGGGTTCGCTTTTTAAGGCGCGGGGCCTTGTGGGAGGAAACTTTTCCCTCCCCCTCCTTTAACCCAAGCGAGCTCCCACGGGGCGCATGCGCACTGACAGCCTCCCATCTTTCTCCCAGCCAGAGAGAGCCAGAGCCTCAGCAGCAGCAGCAGCAGCAGCTGATGATGAAGAAGAGAGGGAAGGGGGAGACTGGGGGGACCTTTTATTTATATTGTTAAAGGGACAGAGCACTAATTCCACCTTGAATTGGTTTGCGGGGTGGGGGGAGCTTAGCTCCGAGAAGGTTTGAGTTTCTCCCCCACCCCCAGCCTAGCTAGAGGATCCCAGAGAGACCCTAGTGAGAGGGAGAGTTTCTTCCCCCGCTTTGGCCGTCAGACGAGAGGAGAAAAGAGACCTAAAAGCCTCTTAGCAACACAGCTCCGTCTCCTCTACTACTGTTGCTGCTGCTGCTGCTGCTGTTTGGCCCTGGCTGAAGACACCTCAACACACATACACACACACACCACACACACACACACACACACACAGAGGAGCAGCAGCCACCAATTCACCAGCCTCCCCCCCCCTCGATCCCCCTGCTCTCCCCTCCTCCCCCTTTATTACCCTTTGTGTGTGTGTCTCTTTCTCCACTGCTCCAGGAGAGGAAATAAAAGTGGGGTGCAGCCAAGGTAAGCTGGTCTCTCTATATGCAAAAGGGAGGTAAGGCAAGCTTGTGCCTTCTCCGACCCCACAATTTCACTCCCGAGGCGAAGCGATCTGGATAGTGGGAGGGTGTTTGTTTTCTTGATATTCTCTCTCTATATCTCTCCCTCCCTCCTTCCTTTCCTTTTCTCGTTTTCTTTTTCTGTTTCTACTTTTGAGCACAGGGAAGCAAGCGGTTCGTGTGTTGCTGGGAAAAGGGGGAGAAAAAGTAGTCCCTTGATTTCTGTTTTATATTTAGCAAGCACAGATTGAAAGGTGTTTGGAGGGGGGAGGCAGTTGTTTCATTTGAATTAATACAGGAGGTAGATAGGTGTGTGTTCGTTATTATTATTATTTTGCTTCTAGTTGTGTGCAGTGAAGCCTTTCATGACTGGGTTCTTTTTTTTTTTTTGCCCTTGCATATTTATGGCTTCCAATGAAACCCAAACTGCCATAAATTGGTGGCTTTTTTTTTTTTTTTTTTGCTTTGTGGGTGATGTTTGAATGCAGGGAGATAGAAAAGTCCTTCCGACAGCTATTTCACCGGGTTTTTGGGAGGGGGGGGGGTTTGTAGAAAGATTTATGAGCATTTACTGTTGGTGGTCTTGAGAAGTTGGATTCAGGCTATGTAGTAGCAAATGGATTAAATCTGTTACCTGGATGTTTTTGCT
Organism: Rhabdophis nuchalis; assembly: GCA_039707465.1. Lineage (NCBI taxonomy): Eukaryota > Metazoa > Chordata > Lepidosauria > Squamata > Natricidae > Rhabdophis > Rhabdophis nuchalis. The sequence goes on from CM077643.1 coordinate 171,314,239, forward strand.
TTGAAGTGGTATTGAAATATTTTGCTATGTATTTTGCAACAATATCAGAGTATATTAATTCTGGAACCCCTTTCTTCCACAGTTATATTTATTAAATTATTACTTTTGAAACCCAGGTCCTTTTTTATGGTTATGTATAAGCAAAATAACATTACATCTATTTATTGTTGTTTATTTTGTGAATTAATGTATCAACCTCTAAGGACTTAATGTAGAATTTATTCTTGATATTGTGTACATTACTGTTCTGCTAAGGATTCATTTGTTTGATTTGAGTAGTTAAAACTCAAAGATGCTTATCTAAAGGAACTGCTACCTATACAGGGGTTAAGAATCCTACCTCAATCCCACAGTCAACTTATGTGTATATATAAATCTCATTAATTTGGAGGAATATATTCGACAGCATTTTATATTAAATAGATTCCATTGCGAAATTTGGACTTAATTTGAAGTTGGAGAAGTAGAAAACTTTAAATACATCCAATTCCAAATCTTGCTCCTATGGTTTGGTCGGTTCTGTTGAGAAGTTGCTGGGATATTTTTAATGATTTTGTTAAAGTAAGAGGATATTGTGTTGTTGATTTATTAAAGCCTGCAAGGTATATTTGAACTGTGATATGTGCACAGATGGCCCATATATCTCAGTAGGCCTTGGTTAGGAAGTCTTGATATATGCTGCTCCCTTGCTTATCATTTGATTATTATTTTTTTAAACCTCAATTCTTCCTAGAGCAATGCTCTCTGATAACATGTATACATTGATAAAAGTGTCTTTACTAACTTAGTTGTCAATATAGACAAATATTTTTGACCAAGCAGATGTGTGGTGAAAAACCTTACAGTTTGTTCAGTTGGGCATACATATTGTAAAAATGTTAAGCTTTAGTTTTGTAGAATTGTTTATGTTCAGCTCTTAGAGCAAGTTACTTGTTACTACATTCTATGAAAAAAAGTGTAACACTTTTTAGTTTGAATACAGTAATTTAAGTTATACACTTAAATTGTACGCTTTTAGATAAAAGTTCTGGGATATCATTAAAAAAAAACCCATTGTTTATCATTCCATTTTTCTTGAAGAATGTATAAAAGTCTCAGTATAGATCATAAGAGCAACTTCAGGTAATACTCTGACAAGTTCTAATTGTTTTCAAATAGGTTACATATCTTCACATATATTGAATTATTTTCATTTGTTAACTGCATAGTCAACATTTAATATAACTTATGAATATTAAAGTAATGCTACAAACTATTCAGTTAAGTATTAAATTCTATAGATTCATATTAATTTTCAGTATATCCATATTTTGTTAGCAAATAACTAGTCTTTAACAACTATATTTTAACTAAAACTATATTTACTTAAATATGAATGGATTTATATTCAATATTAAGCACACTGCAATTCTATATAGTACTTGAGAATAAGTATTAAGTATGTTTGCTGCTTTGAGTTATGTTTTTAAAAAACAATAAAGGCGTAGTATACATAAATATATAAACCTTACTGACTGGATTTGATTTAAAATTACTACCACATAGGATGTGGCTGCAAAATAAATATATATATAAATAATTCCTGTTTAAGTTTTGATTGTGAGCTGTTAACTAGATTTCTTCATTCAAAACAATATATTTACTTATGGATAGGCCTTTATTTCAGATCATTATTATTTTTTAATAAAGTAGACCTTTGTAAATTCTAAAGTTGGGTTGTATGCTTCCTTGGGAGGTTTGTAGTGCAAAATGTACAAGGATTAATATTTTGAAAGGTGATTCTTTGTTTTAATCCATAGAATATTTTAAATTTGAAAAATTTTGATCTAGGAAGCATGATATGAGCACAAAGCATAGTTTTCAGTTGAAAATAGCTGTCATGATCTTATTGGAAATATTCCAGTGCTGTTTTGACCATTCAGGAAGTGTTTTGAGTTTGAAAGAAGAGGGTCAACATACGTCTGGAAAAGTCAAAACAGCCCGTTTTTTAATTCCTTGAATCTGTCTTATAATTACAGAATATAAAAGTACAGTGTAGTTTGAAAACTGCAACTGCTGTAGTAGAACATTTTCCCCCCAGAAAAATATTCCCAGATCCAACTCCTGACACACTTATCTAGACCTGAATAAAGTTCTTTTTGGGAAAATGTCTACTTTGTATGAAGCTTTTGAAAGTACTCAAAAATGGAACTTAAAAATAATCTCAAGCTTTATCTGTCCACAGTATGATTTGAATTATTTTAGAATAATACGTAGTTTTAGAATAATACAGTCAAGATTGATGTGGCGATTAAGATGATCAAGGAACAGGGAGATGCAGATTTTAGTTTACCCTCAGCCATGGAAGCTCAGTTGGTGACGGCCATTCTCAAACTAATCTGTCTCACAAGATTGTTGTGAGAGGAAAAACAGCAAAAGAGATTGCTGTGTATGCCCCCTTGGGTTTCAGAAAGAAGGATGAAATATAAATCTAACCAGTAAAATAAGTAATTATCACACATATAGATTTAAAGTGTTTCATGGAAATCTCTTAAGAGAGTACGAATTTCTGAACTATGCAGTCCAAGTTAGTTTAACATGACTGAAATTCCACGGGTCTCTTTCATTAAATGTTTTCTTTAATAAGGTTTCCTGCAGATGGAAAACTGGCATCTATACAACCAAAACATGTCTTGGTTTGATCGATAATGTTTGGCCACTGAAAGATGGGCAAGTTCTCTGTTTTGTATATTTAATTAGGAGTAAGATCCAAACTAGTGGGACTTAATATGGTTGATGTGTGATGGTTCAGATTACACAGGCATCTTAATTTCTGTTTTCTGTGTCAGCATAAAGAAGTTATTTTTCAAATTACAAGCAGGTTCACACTAAACTATCAGTATATTTTTCTATAATGTCAGTGTTTATACATTATATTACTTGTGCTAGTACTGTAATTGTCATCTACACATCTCTGTACAGTTGCAGCCAACACAAAGAGCAGGATATTAGTTTATTGAATATAGGCTTTTTCTGTGAATCAGCTGTTTGGAGGACAAACCGATTCTCAACTTCCAATTAATTGTACATTTTAAGTGTATGTGTGCATGTGCTGGCAGTCTTAAAAGTTATTGTTTTGGTAGAAAGTTTAATTATTCACATAGATTGCTATGTGAACTTCAGTAACCTTCTGAAACCTGCCAGATAGCTAAGTCATAGAAAATAAATAGTGGCCATTACAAATGGAATTGTGTCTAATGATTTTATTGTTTCAATAATAGTATCAGCATTTCTGACACTTATTGTTTTGGGATGGTACTAGGAATAATTATGTTATTGATAAATGAATATAATGCTGGCAGTGCTAAATAATTGAGTTATAAAATTACTAAGAGCACTTGGTATGTTCCATTCCAGTCATTTTGGTGAGCGTCTGACAGTTGAAGCTGACTTGCTCCTTTTAAGAAAAGCTAAGGGAAATGCTCCATTACACCCACCAAAGAGGCCTGACAAGAGAGCACTATCCAAGGCCATACTATACCTCCCCAAGTCATATATCTGTCAGTATTATAGTGTAATGTTGTATTATAAAACCTGTGCAAGGGATTTCTTGCCAAATATATATATATGGTATATATAGGAAGACCTGAGCTAGGCTATTTTTAGAAGCAAGCCCTGTTATTTTACTGCATCCAATTTATGGATTTCTGGATCATGGAAAAAACTTTCTTTAAAATGTGTTAATCAATGAATGTATTAACTCGTGTCTTTACTTTTGTGTTAAGTTTTCAATCCTTTTTCTGTATATCATTCCTTATTTAAAATTTGTTTTTAAAGTATTCTGAATAGAAGACCTCGATTGATTGATTGATTGATTGATTGATTGATTGATTGATTCATTCAATGGCATTCATTCATTGAATGTCAAAGCATTTGAGTATATTTCATGTTTCTCTGAAAATCAGTTAGGAGGTTTTCATTGAAATAGTCTGGCCTATCCTTCCTAACCTTGGAAACAAATGCAAACATATTTTGCATATTTTACATATATTTTGACTTTTGACATCAGCATATTCCACAGTATATATACACAAGAGAAAGAAATTTCCCACCTGAAGTGATTACACATTAATACTGTTTTTTATTCCACCCATACTTTTTCAATAACAGCCAACAATATTTGCAATAGTAGTTTCTTGCCTTAACTTCTTCAGATTTTCTGTAGGTTCTTACTGGCATTACTAGCTCAGATACATAAAGGGCATTTACCTCAACTGTCTTCAGCAATGTGTGCTAGTTAGCTTCTCTTTTCAATTAAAAAAACTTGGTGATCAAGTGCCTTTAATACTGTAGGGTCATTTGATAATAAAAAATGTATCTTTTCCCTTTCTTAGTAAAGTCCAAGATACCTGTAAAATAATGCAAAGAAGCTCAAGTCTGTGGTCCTGAATATTTTCTAAAACTTTTATCCAACATCCTATGACAGCGATGGCGAACCTTTTTAGGCTCGCGTGCCATAAGGTGTGCGCTGGCGTGCCACAACCATAATGCAATGCGTCCCCCCCAGTGTGTATGCTCGCATGACAGGCGCCCCCCCCCCCATTTTTTACATGCTTTTTTTGCCCTCCCCAGGCTCCAGAGACTTTATAGGAGCCTGGGGAAGGTGAAAACAGTCCTCCCCCGCCCTCCGGAGGACTAAAAAAGGCCCTATAAGCAAACCGGAAGTCACTTCTGGTTTTCTCATAACATCGTGTTTAGTCCTCCGGAGGCTTCAGGGAAGCTCCTGAAGCCTCCGGAGGGCCTCCAGGAGGGCAGGGGGGCTGTTTTTGTCCTCCCCAGGCTCCTATAAAGCCTGGGAAGGGTGAAAACTGGCTTTAAAACTGGCTGAATCAGTTGGCTAGTGCGGGCATGCGCGCTGGCCAGCTGACAGAGCAATGACTTGCGTGCCCTGCCAAATGGCTCCGCGTGCCACAGGTTTGCCATCACTGGTCTAACCAGACCTGGTGAATTTTGTTTTGAAGGGTTTTGTTTTTGCTTTTTCTTATTAAATAGCTCTAATCTTTTGGTATTCTGGTACTAAAAAATTAAGCTCAGTGGCATATGTTTATTAAAATTACATTGGTAATCATTTTTGTATTTGATCCTAAGCTTGCTAAAATATCACGGGTCAAAATGAATTAGAGGAAAGGGATGTTACTAATAGCTTATGAATGAATTGCTTACGAGCACAGGCTATTTATTCATTTATTTATATCAAACCTTTATTATTTTTAGAAATAATTCAAGGCAGCAAACATATCCAACATACTTTCCTTTTCCTTTTTCCCCACAACCACCGTATGAGGTTGAGCGGAGAGAAGGACTGTCCAGAGTCATCTAATCTCCTGTTTTCTAGCCTGGTCTTTAACCACTAGACCAAACTGGCTACATAGAGAGAGATGATTGCAATGAAATAGAGTCCTTGTGATAAAAAATAGTTGTGTAAAATTTCATCTGTAAAATGTTAATATACATGTACGTACATACATACATACATACATACATACATACATACATACATACATACATACACATTTTTGCTCTTTTGCTTTATTCTTTCTTTTTTGCTTAGCTTCCATAATTTTTCTTTGTCCTATTTCATAAAACATGTAACTTAAAAAAAAAAGATCAATGAGAACATTTTAAAGTCAGTAGCAGAAGTTTAACTATATATAGACAGTTTGGTCTAGTGGTTAAGAGCAAAACAAAGAGAAATAGCATAATCGGAGTAATTCATGATACAGAAGAAAGAAAAATCCTTATTTTAAGAGAAAATAGGAGATAACCAAGGATAACCAAGTAACAATATAAAACTGTTACTTTTACACATTGACCTATCCGCTTATTGTTTCTGGGTTAAAATTAGAGTTTGCAAGTATTCCTCTACAAGAGGAAGATATTGGCAAACACGGTGAAACTAAAGTTTTGCTGAAATACGGAAAAATGATTGGAAGTGCTCAACAGATATGCAATAGAATTACTCAGAAAATGGGCCTAGTGGAATTGAATTTTCTGGAAGAAGATACAAACTAATTGGCTAAAATCTCAGATTTAAGTAAATAAAATTTTGAAGTCCAGTTTTATGTTTCCAAAAATTGGCACCTAGATAGCACTGAAAACATATATATAGGATGTGAAAACAATTGGCAGTACACTTATCTTTTGTCCTCAGTGTTTGCTTAATCGGATGTATAGCCACTGTATTCTTCAGTAATAGTGGTTAGCAGAACTATTCTCAACAAATTTGTCTGATTCTTGCCTCTGCATCATCCAAATCTGGACATCCTGCTTCTACCCAATTACCTTTATTCTTATCAATACAAATAACTGGCAATGGGAATGTTGTTAGCATTTAACAGGTTATTCTGGTTAGTACAGAATCATTATAACTGCTAGACCTGAGATATGTGGGTTAGCAATTGGAGAAATTAATAAGATGTTGTAGTAACGTATTAATCAGTATTCAATTAAGGGAGATAATATGTAAATGTTGGCTTTTTGATGCATCTTTTCCTTTTTTTGCTGTTTTTGATTATTTCGTGTTTTTGACTTTTTGTCCCTTTTTGAATTTTTTGGGGAGTTTCATATTTAAATCTTGCCTTGAATAAAATAAAAATAGGTGCAAACAAAACTTGAAATAAACAAATACTCTACCAAGACATATATACTTTCTCTTTCACTATTGAAAGGCTTTTGTGAAAATATATATATATTCGTAGATTTTCACGGGTGTAGGTATGCTGGTCGTGTTGTATTCAGGTTTTTTCCCGTGTAAGAATGAGATTGTCTTTACAACATTTCAGCTGTTTCAGTTCACAGACCGAAGCCTGAAGATGGCAAGTGAGATCTTGCCGAAACATTGCAAAGACAATCTCATTCTTACACGGGAAAACACCCTAATACAACAAGACCAGCGTATGTATGTATGTGTATAAAATAAACAGAGATGATGATCTCTGGAACTTTAAAATATAAAATATATTTAAAATATATTGCTCACTGAGCTTTCGTTAGCAACTGCTAACATCGTCAGAGAGTAAAAGCGATAAAAGGATACTTGCCTTTATTCAATGTTAATCAATTTAGCCATTGCGTGCATGATAGGTCCATCCACTCGCCTCCCACCTGTGATTAGCCCTGTTGTTTTTCTTGTGTCCGGCATGTTTATTGATGTTTGTATTCCTTTCTCCCTTATCAAACCTAGCTTGGGCTGTTCTTCCCCAGAAAATAACGCTGAACACTCTGACGATGTTAGCAGTTGCTAACGAAAGCTCAGTGAGAAATATATTTTAAATATATTTTATATTTTAAAGTTCCAGAGATCATCATCTCTGTTTCTTTTAGAAGCATACTGCTTTCCTTTTCTGCCTTTCGGCTCATCACCAGAGACCATCTAGACAGAAAGCTCAAAAACCTAACATATATATATATATGTATACACACACACACATGCTGGTCTTGTTGTATTCGGGTGTTTTCCCGTGTAAGAATGAGATTGTCTTTGCAAAAGCCGAAAACACCAGCTTGATGATGGCGAGTGAGATCTCGCCAAAACGTTGCAAAGACAATCTCATTCTTACACGGGAAAACACCCGAATACAAGACCAGCATACCTACACAAATGAAAATCTACAAAAACATATATATATCGTAGATTTTCATGGGTGTAGGTATGCTGATCTTGTATATGGGTCTTTTCCCGTGTAAGATTAAGATTGTCTTGGCAACGTTTCAGTGAGGTCTCACTCTCCATGGTGTTCGTGTTTGTGTGAGTAAAGCTATATATATAATTATATATACATCATACATACGTGTATATATGTATGTATGATGTTTCATACTGCTTGTCAGCAGTAGCATTATTGCATGTTGAAACAATGATTTTTCCTAAATTGATTATTTTTAGTGGTTACCTTTTATCATTTTAAATCTTCTGCTTATACATTTTATCTGAGAATGCCAAAGTCTTGTCAGAGGAAAGGAAAAAAATATTTACCTAAAATCTGAGCATTTCATAAATCGTTGAGATGGGCAGCACATAATGACAATCCCATAAACAAACAAACAAACAAACAAACAAATTAAGTAGGTAAGTAAATAAATAAAAAAATATTTGTGACAAGTGACACAATGATCAGTCTTCTCAAACAATTTAAACTTTAAACAAGTTTAAATATTTTTGCTTCTTTCTTTTTAATTGTCCAATTCCCTGATCCTTTTAAGAGTTTTTTTCCATGAAGTTTTTTTCCCCAGTTGATAGCATCCTTTCTAGAATGGAGCAAATGGTATTATGTAGAATGTTTCACTAACTACCCAGGTGATATGATTTTATTATTTTGGCAACTTCTTCCCTAAAATTTCCGAATTGCTTGACCGAATTGCCAATTTTCGATTGCATATTTAGTACAACCCCATGAGCACTTTCCACAATGTGAAACTTGGGGATGTTTTGTTAAAAAGAAGCCACGCTTTATTTATTTAGGAAAATGAGTAATTTTATTTCAATGTATTTGCCATGCAGTTTTCCCATTAACAGTGGTAGCAGCTTATTTGAAACTATCAAATTTATGTGCTAAAATGTGATTTATTCAAAGATTTATCATTTTTAAAAGTGGGTTCTGTGGTTTCTTACAAAGATTTTTAAAATGCTGTGCAACTAACAAATATTGTGCACATAACTTAATGAGATATATCTTCAAATAGATATTCATACCTATCTTCCTTAAAAGATTATATAACATGCAAAGAATAAACTATAGTCACTTTTAAATTAACAGTTGTCTGGGGGGGGACGGGACAAGGGCTTATATTTGTTGGCTGCTTTGCTCAGTTGCCCTGAATAACAGTTTTAATTTCTTTCTGTATTCGATCAAGAAAAAATTTATAAGAAAATGCTTAAAATGTGCACCAATTTTTATTTTCGTTTTGGAGAAACCTGTTGCAAAAGAATGTATACTTTAAATGTTAACAGAGGTAAAAATTGCTAGCAATTTAATTTTTCCAAATTTGCTTTGGCATAACAAAGATACTGAGTTACCATTTCATTTAAATTGTAGGTGCCTCAAAGAATCCATAGACATTATGTTACAATAGTTAGTATATTGGTGAAGATTCAGACCTGAAAGGTTTCATCTTTGTTTACATTTAAGCAGGCTATAAATTATTTGTTTCTCCACTTAGCTTATGTTTTTATATTCTATGCGAATTGTTTTCTTAAGAATTTTATTTAAAATGGTGCAACTCTTAGAATGCCAATGCACAAATAACTTTAATATTAACTTTTTAAAAAACAGCTCAAAGTTCACTATTTACTTTTCAGAACAGTCATTACATGCCAAGTCAGAATATACCTCTGATTTTAAACTCAACTCAAAGCAATGAGGAAACATATGCTCTAGTAAATCCATGAAATATATTATTTTTTAAAATAAAAATCCTATAGTGGTTAGAAACTTCCTATAGTAAATTCATTTTTCTTGGTGAAATAAATTGCCGAAGAGGTTTCCCAATAATTCAAATCAGAACTGTAACCTAATTATATATAACCTAACCAACCCGATGTTCCAGGTTGGATTGGTCCAGCCTGGCTTCTGTTCCAGAAATGTATGAGAAGGAATTCTCCAGAAAGGCCATAAACAGGACAAATTTTCAAAACAAACCTCTTTCTTCTCATGTTCCCTAGCAACAGGTATTGAGCACATACTGTCAGTGACAATCGATGGGGATCATATTTGCTATCCATTAATTGTGATATTTTTCATATATGTTTCTCACTTTTTAAGCAATCTAGCCTTTACAAAATCTTGTGATAATGAAGCCCACTGTGTATACCAATAAAGCTTTGCTTTAATATGTCCTGAATGCGTCAGTATTTAGGGTTGTTGTTTGGTTTTTGTCAGGGTGGATTTGATCTAAATCAAGTCAATTTAAATCATGATTTAAATCACTAGTAAAAAAAAAGGTTGATTTAAATCAACTCGATTTAAATCATAATTTTGAAAGAGCAATTGTCACCTCTGTCCCCACAGCGGCTCCTCCTCTGACCTGCTGTTGACTCACCGCCAGTCCCAATATTGCAGAATATTCAGCCTCATGGTACATAACTAAGCTCATGCTGAAAAACTAAATTATTAATGTATCTTAAATAGAAAACTATTTTTAGATAGATTTTTACCCCAAAAGCACTTTATTAAAATAAATTTGATAAAAATCAAAAATACCTGATTTAAAATTTTAAAAATCCATTTTTTTCTTTGAAAATCACTGATTTTCCTGTCACAGGAAGTCAGCATCTTGGCTGGGTAAGATTCCTCCGCTCTCATTGGAGGCTGAGTCTGGGCAAAGTCTTTTGTCCCGCCCTTCCTGCGCACGCAGCCCAGTTTCAAAACTCAGCCTCTCTTGAGGTGGACGCGTCTTTGAGCTCCGGATCCTTTGAAAGAAAAAGAACGAGAAAATAATCAAGAAAAATAGCTGAATTTCTGGCAAGGTACTGGGGACTGGGCTGGCGCTTTGACTGCTCCTGGAGCAGCGCGCCTCAGCTGTGGGCCTCTTAGCCTTTCAAGGCTCGTAGGCAGCCGGCTGCAGAAGGGATTGCTAAGTGAGGGGGAGGAATCCTCCGAAGGGCTCCCCTGCTGTGCTTTGCAGCCGCTTCCCCGAAAGCCCAAAAACTAAAACGAAAGAGGGAGAGCCCGCAGGCTGCAGAAGGGATTGCTAATTGAGGAATCATCCGAAGGGATCCCCTGCTGTGCATTGCAGCTGCTTCCCCTGAGAGCGCGCCGGGCAGTTTGGCCTTCTCGGCAGGAGATTCGGCCTGCAGGCGTGTGAAGTGTGTAGGCGGCTGGAGCCAGGCAGCTTCTGCGTGGGCGGGCCTCTTTTGCATCGGGAGGCCTGCTTGCAAAGCGAAACTCTTTCAATTGCTGCTGGGCTCCTGGCTGATTTGTGGCGCGATGGAAGGGCTTCCCACTCCAGCCTCTCCTGACTTGCCGGAGCCGGTGGCTGGGCCTTCTTCTGCCCCGGTGGAGCCTTCTCCAGGGCAATCCCCCCTGCCTTCCACCTCCCAGGGGAAGGGGAAAGGGAAGGCCCCGGCCAAGAGGGCCAAAGCCTCCAAGAAATCAGAAAAATCCAAGCCCACTAAAGCTGCTTCTTCTTCTACCTTTGAGAAGAGAAAGGAGAAGGCCTTGGAACGGCTCCATAGCAGGGCAGCAGTCAGGGCACAGGCCCAGGCCTCCCCCCTCTCTCGTAATTCGCAGGCCCACTTGTCCCTCATGGCCTCTCCAGCCCAGGGGCAGGGAGGGGGAGCTACCATAAATCCCATTTTTCCCATAAATGTTTCGGGGATCTGGGGGCCTGATCGGCCTTCAGTGCAGCCAGGGCCTTCTCTGTCTGCATTCCTGCCCCCTGGTATCCAGCGGATGGAGGCAATCCCATCCACTTCTGCGACCTTGCCTATGCCTCTGCCTCAACCGGCCCTGGATGCAGCCAACATCCAGGCCATCATTGCTGCGGCCATGTCTCAGGGGTTCGCGGCTGGCCTACAACACCAGGTGCCTGGAGTTCTCCCCGGTGCTGGCCCGTCGGGCATTGCTCCGCCTCCGGTTCCAGACCCTGTCCTTGCGGCGGGCGAGGGAGATGACGAGGACCTGGAGAGTGTGTCCAGCGCTGAGGAAGGGGAGATCCGTGATGGGGGCCTTTCGGAGGATGAGGGCAGGCCGCCAGAGAAAAAGACTTCGTCCGGTCTGTTCCCTTCGGCCCTTTTCACTTCCCTGCTCTACAAGGCCAGGGCGGCTTCCAATTTCGCCCCGGCTCCGGCTCCTGCTGCTCCAGCGCCACGCTCAGCGCTGATTTCGCCAGAAAATATGTTTGATGACGACATTTTGCCATCTGAATCAATCCCGATGCCCAAGATCTTTGTGGATCTGGTTCAGCGCCAGTGGGCCTCGCCTACGTCGGGGCCTGGCCCGTCCTCCAATGATAGAAGGTTTTTCAACGTGGCTGAGGAGATGGCAACTTGCTTGACCACACCAACCGTGGATGCCCCGGTCGTTTCCCTCTACACGGCGGCCAATATGCCTGGGTCCTCTGACGACGTCTTGAAGCCGGAGGAAAAGAAGGCTGACCTCACTTTACAACGGGGGCATCAGGCGGCGGCGTGGGCCATCCGGGCGGCCACCTCGGCCTCTTTCTTCACTCGTCCCTGTCTTCTTTGGCTGCAAGATCTACAGCTTCGTACCCCAGTTGCTGATTTCCGGGCCCACCAGGACATCGCCAAGCTGGTGGCAGCCGTGCAGTTTACATCTGATGCTACTCTGGCCTCGGCCAGGTTCGCCTCCAGGGCCTTGGCTTCCTCCGTGGCTTCCCGGCGTCTTTTGTGGCTGCGGCAATGGCAGGCAGATGTGCGCCACAAGTGGCGGCTTGCTTCCGCCCCCTTCAAGGGGGGCTCCCTGTTCGGGGAGGCCTTGGATCCCTTCCTCATTGAAAACAAGGACAAGCGGAAGATTTTGCCCACGGCCCCCAAGAAGGGGTTTCCCCGGGCAGCACCTTATCCCAGGCGGCCCTTTCGGGGTCAGGAGTCGGGTTCGTCCTTTCGGGCCCTCGACTACGGTTCGTCCTTTCGGGGGGCGGATTTCGGGTCTCAGGGCTTTCGTTCCCAGGGTGGCTACTTTCCCAGGAACAGGGGCCAATCCGACCGCTTTCAGAGGGGCAAGCAATCCAAGCGGCCCTTTCGGGGGGGAGGTCAGCGTTCCTACCGCAGGAACTAGTTCCCCATCTGAGGATCACCCTATTGGGGGCAGGTTGACCTTTTTTGCGGACGAGTGGGATAGGACCACGTCCGATGTTTGGGTTAGGTCCACGGTTAGAAACGGTTTGTTGTTGGAGTTTCTCTCCCCTCCCCCGTCCTGTTTTAGGGCTTGTCCGGTCTCCTCTAATCCAGGGAGGCGCCGCCTCATGCTGGAAGCGGTTCAGCATCTGCTGCAGATTAAGGCTATTGAATTGGTTCCCGTTGACCAGCAGGGCCTGGGTTTCTATTCTATCATATTTGTGATCCCTAAGTCCTCAGGGGGCTGGAGGGCTATTCTTGACCTTAAAAAATTAAACAAGTTTCTGCGTTACAAAAGGTTCAAGATGCATTCATTGCAATCCATTTTGTGGGGAGTTCGGCAGGGGGACTTTCTCACTTCCATCGACCTCACTGAGGCCTATCTCCATATTCCCATAGCCCCACAGCATAGGCAATTCCTCAGGTTTGCGTACCTGGGCCAACACTATCAGTACACGGCTCTTCCCTTTGGCCTCTCTTCCGCGCCTAGGGTTTTCACCAAGGTTTTGGCTGCCTTGTTGGCCAGCCTGAGGGAGGTCCCCATTCGTTTAAATGCGTACCTGGATGACATCCTCCTGCTGTCCCCCTCCCCGGGGCAGGCTCGCAGGGATCTGGCCTTTACAATTCGCACCCTTCAGCTCCATGGGTTCTCCATCAATGCCCCCAAGAGCCACTTCCAACCCTCCACTCGGTTGGTTCACTTGGGGGCTCTGATTGACACGGTGGGAGGTAGGGTCTTCCTGTCTCAGGAGCGACTGGAGTCTCTCCGGGCGCTCGTCCGTCAGGTCAGGGGAGAGGCACGGCCTTCCCTGGCTTCCCTCTCGAAATTGCTGGGAACCATGGTTTCCTGCATCGGGATTGTGCCCTGGGCCAGACTTCACAAGAGGGATCTCCAATGGTTTCTTTTGCCATTTCAGAAGCGGCTGCTCAGTTGTTCCCTGGCCCGAGTTCGTCTTCCCTTAGAGGCCTTCCGCTCCCTCCAATGGTGGTTGTCACAGGCGGTCACCAAGGGCCGCCTCTTCCAGGAACAGGAGTTGGTGGCAGTTACCTCGGACGCCAGCCTCTTTGGTTGGGGGGCCCATTGCCTGGGGCGGTGGGCGCAGGGCCGGTGGCAGCCGGCCGACTTAGCTCACAGCATCAATTGGCTGGAGCTCCGGGCGATCCACCTGGCCCTTCGTCACTTCGTCCTTTTGCTGAGGGGGAGGCATGTCCTGGTGCTCACGGACAACATGGCGGCCAAGGCACATGTCAACCGTCAGGGGGGCACCAGGGCTCACTCCCTCATGGTCGAGGCCAAGCAGTTGGGCCTCTGGGCCGAGCGCCACCTGGCCTCCTTGACGGCGGAACACATTTCAGGGGTCTCGAATGTGCAGGCCGACTGGCTCAGCCGAGAGGTCATGGACAACGCGGAGTGGCAGCTGTGCCCCAGCCTCTTCCAGGACATAGTGGCCTTGTTTGGGGAACCGGTGATGGACCTCTTTGCCACCCCTTCCAACGCTCAGCTCCCGAGGTTCTTCTCACGCTTCCCGTCAAGGGGGGCGGAAGGGGCGGACGCTTTGCGGTGCAGATGGCCCCTCGGCCTCCTTTATGCCTTTCCTCCATTGCCCCTTCTTCCCCGGGTCCTGCAGAAGATCGTGTCGGAGAAGGCGGAGGTGATTCTTCTGGCCCCGCATTGGCCCCGCAGACCTTGGTTTGCGGACTTGCGGAGTCTATCAGTGGAGAGACCGTGGAGGATCCCCAACGACAGGATATCCCTCGTCCAGGGGTCGCTGGAGCACCCGAACCCGCAATGGCTCCAGTTGACCGCCTGGCGGTTGAGCGGAGCATTCTGATTCGTGACAACTATTCCCCTGGGGTCATCCGCACCATCCAGGCGTCGAGGCGTCCCGCAACGAACCGTATTTATGATTCTACCTGGCGGGCGTTTTGCCGTTGGTGTGCGGGTAAGTCCCTTCACCCTCTTCAGTCTACCGTTCCGCAGGTCCTGGACTTCCTCCAATCGGGCCTCGACAAAGGGTTGGCGTTGAACACCATCAGGCGTCAGTTGGCGGCCATCTCATCCGTGCTCACCTGCGGTGGCTCCCTGTCCCTGTCTCAGATGCCCACGGTGCGCCTGTTCTTCAAGGGGGCCTCGAACTTGACTCCTCCTGCGGTCAAGCGTTACCCCTCCTGGGATCTTCCTTTGGTGTTGGATTCCCTCATTGGTCCTCCATTTGAACCGTTGAAGGAGGTGCCTCTGCGTTTCCTTTCGTTCAAGGTGGCCTTCCTCGTTGCAATTACCTCGGCTCGCAGAATCTCCGAGCTGCAGGCCCTGTCGGTCAGGGAGGAACTCTGTATCTTTCACCAGGACAGAGTAGTGTTGAGGTTGGACCCAGCCTTCATCCCGAAGGTGTGTTCTTGCTTCCACCTTTCTCAGGAATTGGTCTTGCCAAATTTTTGTCCCGACCCTGCTCACCCCCTGGAACGTAGGTGGCGCAAGTTAGACGTGCGCAGGGCTCTCAAGGTCTATCTTAAACGTACGGAGGCCTTCCGCGCCTCTGAGGCCTTGTTTGTGTCCTTCCAGCCTTCCTCGTTGGGTAGGAAGGTCTCCATTGGGCGTTGGATCAGGGCCTGTATCTCCATGGCCTACCAGGCCCGCTCCTCAGCGGTCCCCGGCCGCTTAACGGCTCATTCCACGAGGAGCGCGGCCACCTCTGCGGCCTGGGCAGCCCAGGCTTCCCTTCAGGAGATCTGTAAAGCGGCCACGTGGGCCTCCCCTTCGCCCTTCATTACTCATTATAAGATTGACACCTTTGCATCAGCCGATGCGGCCTTTGGCCGGAGGGTCCTCCAGTCTGTAGTTCGTGCTGAGAGGCCTGACCACTTGTGATTCCCGCCCGGGGACACCTACCGCTTTGGTATGTCCCAGCCAAGATGCTGACTTCCTGTGACAGGAAAATAAGCGTTGGTCCTTACCTGATACGCCTATTTTCTGTGCAGGAAGTCAGCATCTTGCCCCGCCCCGAGGGTTCTTGTATCTTCTGTTGATTCAGGTCAGGGTTTGTTCAGCCTTGACACCTGTTTTGTTTAGTGCTATGTTACTGTGCTTCTCAGTGGTTGTTTTTTACATGGGCTCTCATTGAGTTGGATCCGGCTGTTTTCTTCACTTGCTACATTCGTGATCAAGACGCTTCGAGTCTGGGATCGTCTTCGTTTTGAAACTGGGCTGCGTGCGCAGGAAGGGCGGGACAAAAGACTTTGCCCAGACTCAGCCTCCAATGAGAGCGGAGGAATCTTACCCAGCCAAGATGCTGACTTCCTGCACAGAAAATAGGCGTATCAGGTAAGGACCAACGCTTATTTTTATCCACCCTGGTTTTTGTCACTGTTTTGAACAATCTTGGGATCTGGGATAATTTGAAAAAAATGAAAAAGAAAATCGGGTTTTTTTTACACATTTTGTATAACTTTGACTGACTTTGTTTGTCTTTTTCATAGCTGAAAAGCTGTCTGAAAAGATGTAACTCTTTCTTATAAGGAAGTTTCATCCCCTAATCTTTCAGCTTCCTTTTCTGAGACTCTTCCACATCTACAATGCTCACTTTTTTGTGCCTACTTTTATTAATGTTTATTCCAACAAAAGTTGGAAAACTAAGAGAAAGGAGAAAAATGTAGTGACTTTTTTTAGTGCATGGAAATAGAATTACAAGCTCAACCATTTATTTGCGTTACATATTCTCAACATTTCAAGCCATTTCTATAACAACAGTAACAACCTAATCATCAAAACCTACAATCAAAGTTTTATTTTTTTCCCAGTTTCTAAAATACTTTTTGAGGTCCATTCTATTCTGAATGATTAAACATGGGTTTGCCTTTTCACAGAAGTGTCATGGTGGGCCCATATTTTCATTGAGCTATTCACTGCTGTAGAATGTGGGTATGTTTTTTCAGTGTTTCACTCTCTCTGATATTTATACCAGGTTTATGGAGCAACTTTTTTAAGGTCCTATCCACATGTTATTTTGAGGCGTTTTAGTTAACTCTTTAAAGCCACTAAGATGCTTCACCATATAATTTCAATACAGAATCATCCCCTACCTTCCAAAGGCAAACAGTGAAGGACAGAAATGCATTCACAGTGCTGCATTAAGCTTCACATTAGGCTAAGTTGTAAATCTTGGCTCTACAGCTATTGGCTTATTTGATTTAACAAAACCTCACACACACAACACTAGTTTGATTTCTTTACAGTATGGAAGACAAAAATGAAGCCATGTGTACACAGATCATCTGTCTACTGCACTATACAGAAGCCAGACTATATCGGCTTGCATTCATGAATATACATTCTAGGGCTTCCCCCCCCCCCACACACACACACACTTTTATCATCCAATGGACAATTAATTCTTCTCTAGATGCACTTGGAAGGCATCTGATACAGGCTTGCATAATAATTCTCTGTAACCTGGAAAAAGTGGCTTCCTAAAAGAGATCTTTTAGAGATTTCTGGATTAAGTTCCCTTTAAGGTACGCTTCACTACTTTTTTTTTGTCCAAATGCCAATTTCTGTGGAATAAGAATGTGATTCAAAAAATATACACAACGAATACTTCTTGTCTAAAAGTCAAATTAATACACGAAATTAACTTTTTTCAAAACTGGAACAATTATAAGTCACCATGCAAACTTATGTTTGAATGAGGTACCAATATCACTATAGCACACTGATGATTTGTTCAAGCAGTTTTTCCCTTCTCAAAGAATTAGAGCCAAATTACCCAATAAAACTGAATTCTGGAAGATCAAAAAAGACAAAAGGATTCATTCATTTATTTGGTTTTTATGTGTTGGTAAGTCTTAACAGCTACAAATAAAATACAACCAAAATATTGTAGTGCTAGTAAAAATCTGGAAAAGATATACAGTATAGAATAATAAATGTAAATAACATATATAGAAACGAAATCCATTGAATGTTAATATGGAACTATTTCAGTCCTTTAAATTTAGTGATGTGGACCATCTATCATTCCCATCTTCTCAATTTTGGTACAACATGTTATTTCAATACATGATGTTTATATAATATGAAATTATTAATATTCTGTAATTCTTGGAGTTTGAAATGTAAATAAATCAAAAGACTGTAAATGTAAATAATTTCTAATATTGATTTTTATTCTGGTTTCTCTTATAAAACTCTTTTGGGTTTATTTGATTTTTTTTTAACATAACGTGGAATTCAACTTTAGAATTCACTACTATATGATGTGTGTTAACTGTCAGATGGGTCGGCTCAAAAAATTGTTGAACCAATTTATGAAAGTCATGGGGATCAATGGCTATTAGCCTTGATGAGAGTGTGACTGCTTCTGAAAACCATCTGCTGGGGGATTAGTAGGTTTTCTTGTGCAGTTGGGTGGCCATTGTGAGAACAGACTGCTGGACTAGATGGACCAGAGTGCATCCCAGCAGGGCACTGCTTATGTTATTAAACTTTTACCATGTAAACACAATGGAATGCAATAAGACCAAAGCATGTTTTATTGAATGAGGCATAATCTAGTATCTGTTGAATCAAATACTATTTAGCCATACTAGGCAGGTAACATTTGTCCTTTAACAAAAAAGGACACATTCATAATTTCATCTACTAATAAACCCAAACTGTAAATCCCAACGTCTACCTATATTTTCCATATAATAAACATTTTTTATTAATTCTGAAAGTTGGATTATTCCAGAGTATCAGTTTACCAAAAGAAAGGAATCAAAAGGCCGTTTCTTGGAAGTAATGCACCACAGTCTTCAAATCAATGAAATATGAAAGGAACTCTGAAATTTATTACATATGATGCCAAAAAAGTCTAGTCAACTAAAGCTTGCTATATATGAATGTTCTAGATTGGCCCAGAGGGAAAATTTCCATGGAGGGGTATCATACAATTTTGGTACTAGTTAATAAATACACAAACTTATATAATTGAAGATTTGGAATCCCTTTACTGTAACTTTTGTTTGGAATACCGCAGTGTGTTATACATGGGATTGCCTTTGAAGACTATCCAGAATTTTGATCTATAATGTAGCACAATGATGGGATGCAAATAATGTAACAACCGGTTCTCTGCCTTAATGATTTCTTCCAACAACCAGTTCACCAAACTGCTCAGAAAGTTAATAACCGGTTCTCCCCAAGTGGTGCAAACTTGCTGAATCCCACCACTGATGTAGCAGCTTAGTTGTTGTTGGTCTGCATGACACCTGTATTCTGAGCTCTCTGTTGGCTCCCAGGGGCTTCTGGGAGCTACTTAAAGTGCTGTTTTAACTTTTTCAGACTTACATTGATGGGTACCAGCATATTTGCAGGACCATCTTCAACAGTTTTAGCCTGCCTGATTCATAATCCCAGATTAACCTTTTGGAAGTCTTCATTTCTGCAAACTGAACCAGGCAAAGTAATGCAGGCACTGCTTTTCTGGTGCTGAATCTGCACTTGACTAGCCCTCCCCATAGAAATTCAGAAGGTATTCAAAACAGAATTATTTCAGAAAACATTTGGAATGTGGAGTATCACTGATCAAATTTATTGATTCAAAAAAAGTTTATGTATTAATTGCTCACTGTTTAACTTAATTTTCTTTTTTATTATTATTGGTGTTTTATTATGTGTTATATATTGTAGTTTTATTTTAATTTATTAACTATGGACATTTTTATTACCGTATTTTTCGGAGTATAAGACGCACTGGAGTATAAGATGCACCCAGGTTTTGAAGAGGCTTTTTTTTTTAAAAAAAAGTAGGTAGGTAGATAGAGGGATAGAGAGGGAGAGAAAAAGAGAAATACAGTAGGGAGGGAGGGAGAGAGAATAGGTAGAAGGGGAGAGAGAGAGAGAAATATAGTACGGAGGGAGGGAGACAGAGTGTGTAGTTTGGTAGGTAGGTAGATAAAGGAAGAGAGAGAGAAATAGAGAGAAATACAGTAGGTAGGTAAGTAGGAAGAGAGAGTGTGTGTAGATAGATAAGCAGGTAGAGGGATAGAGAGAGAAATAGAGAGAAATACAGTAGATAGGGGAGAGAGAGAAGGTAGATAGGTAGATAGAGGGGAGAGAGAGAGAGAGAAATACAGTAGGGAGGGAGGGAGAGAGTGTAGGTAGGTAGGTAGAGGGATAGAGAGAGAAATAGAGAGAGAGAGAAATACAGTAGGGAGGGAGGGGGAGAGAGAGTAGGTAGGTAGATGTTTCCAGGTGTATTTACCCATGTGGTAGAGAAGGAAATCACTGACCACCTTTGGAACAAATCTTTGTTTCTGCAGGCACAGTACTTGATGAACGTAATTCTCATCCATCACTCTAATTAAACAGCTTTCCGAAAGGAAAAAAAAGCCTTGTTGCACTGTGCAAACCTCTTCCAAACGGCCCATTTTTCGCAAAAATGGGCCCGTTTTTTTTCCAAATAAAAGGCATGAATATCCTTGGAGGGCTTGCAGAGTGCTCCTGGGGGGGGGGGACCCAAAACGAGGAAAAATGCCTATTTTTTTTGTTAAAATGGGCCATTTTTTGGTCAATAAATAGCATGCATAGCCTTATGGAGGTTTATAGAGTGTTGCTGGGGGCTGGGGGGGCAAAAACACCCTGTTTTTTGCTCATTTCTGCCCTCCCCAGCCCCCAGGAGCTCTCTGGAAGCCTCCATAAGGGTATGCGCACGGCCATTTTGGTGAAGAGGTGGGGTTTCAGGAAAAAAGGTGTGTCTTATACTCCGAAAAATACAGTATATTGTTTATAGATGTAGCATAAAATTCAATGATTCTCTGATTCCAGAAGACATAAACCAAATAAATAAAATTGTTTCGGACGTATATATTTATATGTATAATTTCTTTATGCAATTATAATGAAAAATAGCTACTTCTAATATTAGAACAGAAGTAGTTATTATTAGCTGTTCTAATATTAGAATATAAGTAGCTATTAGACACAAAAAATTGAGAAACTTCAGAATTTACAGAAATAACTTCAAATTCTGATTTCTGAACAGTTTGAGAAAATGTTTCAGAAATTCACTATAATGTTAAAGATTAAAATTTTAGGAATTCTGAATTTTTCTATACACCTTTTTTTTTTTTGGAGACAGAAGATTCATGAATCACTTTCTTAAGATACTCTTGCTAAAAGTATAATACAAAAACGTAAGGAGACCTCCAAAAATTCTAACACTTATATATTAATAAACAATATCACAGGTTTCAAAGGTTGCATTTATCAGCACCATTTCAGAGTTTCTTCTGTATCTTACAATGGTATTTACTTTTGTAGGTCTATAATCCAAACTGTTAGTACGCTTCTGTATTGAAAATTCAGTGCCCATCTGATGAAATTTTAGATTATTTGTTACAAAGTGTTTTAAAACAGACCCTGAACAATAGTTTTTTTAAAATTGTGCTGCTTTTTATACCCTTGATCATTTTTGAGAGATTAATTCTTTAAACTAAAAATAAATTAAGAACATATGCTAGGCACAAGGATTTGACATTTACATTTTAAATATTCTTGAACACCTATAATGCCTAGCTCACATGACTCCAGATACTTTACAATTATAAAGGGCTCTGAGCTTTAGAATTCAAACAGACAGAAATCTGCCATATAACAAACCAGGATTAACAATTGTTGATAAGAAAGACAAAAGTCTGGTTAGTGTACATAGCACTACCTGGAGACAGCAGGCTACAAGAAAAGGAACTGGAAAATATAACAAAACAAAAAGACCTGCAAATAGAAACAACTGGAACACCACTTGAACACCACTGGCATTGACAAATTCACAATCAGTCATTTGCAAAAGCCAGCCTAACTTGGAATAGTTTACATCCTGCAACAATATATTTAATACCATTTAATATCCACATCTGCCTACCCCAGATCTTTTGAAAGGACTCAATAGGTAAACAAATTCAGTCTGAACATCTGGCTGACTGCGCAACAAAACACACAAACACACATTCATTCAGCAATATATAACAACATTCTGGGAGTTCCTCCATACTAAGTCAGAACTATAAAAGTCTTCATCCATGAAACTATAAAGGTTTTCCATGTAATTAAATAATATAAACTTTACTTCCTTGTAAAATATCAGGCGAGAGGACGCAAAGACTGGAACTGGAACATGATGTTCCATATCATGGACAGAGGAAAACTCTGTTTGGATTAGTTTCTCCCTTGTATGATAAAGAAAGGGAACCCCCACACCTTTCCTCCATAAAGACAAGCATAACCTAGGAAGATTCCACTTGGAGGAGATGGTCCATACAGTATCTTGGAATCAAGCCATATTTTATGACTAAAAGACAGCACTTTATATTAGAAGACCAAAGTAATAGTAACTAATGAAAGAATTGCAGAATAAGTGCTCATGTAGCCTTTGGGTATTCTTTCCCAGGTTTAATATTCTTATATTTTTCACCTGCTTTCCTCTGTTCTGTACACTTGAATAATAGAAAACTTTTCTAAGGATTTATTATTTTACTGTGCACACAAAATATTGGTCAGTTACTTTCAATTAAAATTAATAACTCATTTAATTGTTGGCTTAATTACTGTAAACTTGAGGCAATAAATCATTGTTATGTTAGAGGACAATATTTGTAGCTCAGCGTTGAAATGAGGGGTCTTGGTGCTCTCTGAGCTTGGTCAGAGACACCAAGGACCCCTCAAGTAAGTGTATCCTAAAGCAAAAAATATATATTATTATCAAAATTTATAAATACTGGTATTTTTGTGCTTTTTTCCTCAATCTGGATTTTAAAAAAAATACTCAAGAATATTAGACATTATAACTAATAAT
Source organism: Rhabdophis nuchalis (assembly GCA_039707465.1). Taxonomy (NCBI): domain Eukaryota; kingdom Metazoa; phylum Chordata; class Lepidosauria; order Squamata; family Natricidae; genus Rhabdophis; species Rhabdophis nuchalis. Next base: position 171,336,907 of record CM077643.1, read on the forward strand.
GAAATGTATATAAAATACAAATTAATATTAAAGTATGATTTTTAAAATTAGCAAACTTTTCTGATTCAGCTGTTAAACCTACTTTTGACTTAGAGAACATGATGTCCACTTCAGAATTTACATTCTTAAAATATGAGAAATAATCTTTAGTAGAACTAAATCATGTCAACAATAAATATAATAGCTTTCATTGAGTAAAATAGGCATATCCATGGGATTTTTAATAGAGCTTCCATTAATGATATCACTAATCAGTTAATTAGACATTGGATAATTCTGAAAATGGAGGAAATGAAATTTCTGATATCAGATTAAGACAAAATTAATGTCTCAAAGTTTTAAATATTTCCTTGTTTTTGTTTGCAGATATAATTAATATAAAATTAAGGCCATAGGAAAAATGTCTTATAATACTGAACAGTAAGCCTTAAGGCTTCCATATGGTCATATTTTGCCTCAATCTGATAGTATCTCCTCCCTACCTCAAGCCTGTTTTAGATGTGCTCTCTAAATCTCTGTCTTCATTTGATTTAATAATTGTTATAATTTTTTTGTTTGGGACCATTTATTGAAAGTAATATTGGTTTAATCATTTAAATGAAGCATGTTAAAATAAAATAAGATCATAATTTTATTTTAGAAAAGATTCATATTTTATTATTAGGCAGTGTTTTGGTATACAGGTGGCCCTTAGGATTTCTGGTTCATTAACCATAGATTTGTGTATCCAGAGTTGGTAAATACAACAGGAAGGCATTTGGTGTATCTGCAACTTTTGTTGAAGTTCTCTTTCAAGAAAGATTTGTGGACTATATTTTGCTTATGTACTTCTTGCATGTACATTAGTAATACATGGATAGCAGAGGTGGATTGCTCCCGGATTGGGCGAACCGGTAGTAGCAGCAGCGGGAGGCTCTGTTTACCCAGCCAGACACTTCTGTGCATGTGCAGAAGCTTCTGCGCATGCAAAGAAGCATCGAGCACGAACGTGCCCAAGCGAACCGGTGGTAAAAAACTTGGAAACCCACCACTGATGGATAGATACATTGCTATACTTGATGTCATAATAATCTCTTTGTGCCTTAGCCGAGCCAAGAGAAAGGAATTATACACGAATCATTGCTTTTTAAAAATATATATTACATTTTATCAGTGGGAATAAAATATAAAACAGGAAAAAAAACCATCCAACAGTAACAACAACAGCAACCAAATTGTGTACAAAGGGCGGGGGGGGGGGAGGAATGACCCAAATATTCAACATTAAACAATGTTGAAATCCACCCTGGCTAGATGCTGAAAAAAATAACTAAGTGAATCTGATAGATTCTTCTCCCCTTATATAATAGGTCTGCAAATAGTTATAAACTTTCTCATCCTTGTTTAACAAGAAAAATATATTACGTAAACAAATATTTCAGATGAGGCAATCTATATCTTATAATCAAGTCGACCCAACATTACAGTGTGTGTATGTGTGTAAGAGATTATAAGAGATAGATCCCCTCTTTCCCTCCCTATCTATCTATCTATCTATCTATATTGAGAGAGGGGAGGGTATATAAATTAAATAAAACATAAACGTATTAAAAAACAACAGTCAACAAGTTAAATATTATACTAGTCTTCAAATCCTTCTGTTAATCATCTTTTATTGTACCTAACATGTAGAAAGTCCGCAAACAGCTTCCAGTCTCATAAAGCTGTCTAGTCCATTATCCCTAATCAAGGCAGTTAATTTTGCTATCTCTGCTAATTCAGTCAATTTTTAAAATCCATTCTTCAACAGTCGGTATTCCTTTCCTTTCCAGTGCTTAGCTAGTACAATCCCCACAGCAATCACTATGTAAAGAAATAGTGTCCCAAATTGTTTTTTGATTGATTTTATCTCTAATACCTAAAAGAAAAGCTTCAGGTTTTATTAATATTTGTATCTTAAGTATTTTCTGCATTTTTGTTATAATGTTTATCCAAAATGTTTTCACATATACATTGTTATTTTAGTAGTACGGTGTGCATTTCATGGCTGTGGAATTAAGCAAAGCTCTGTTTTTCTGTTTATGTGTTAAGATGTGCAGATTACTGACACATAGACTTTATCAATGAACTATAATATATTTTTATTCTTTTATTTCTATAATTAAAAATAATCATAATAATAATTCTATAATTAATTCTTATATACTTTTTGGTGATATTACTTGTGCCTCATTTTAAGATCCAATTCTGAATCTCTTTAGCACACATTTAGCAGGCAGGGTTTATGAGTTCTAGAACGATAACATGTATCTTTAGATAATGTGCAGTTGCAACTTCTCAGTTCAGGAAAATTTTAAAAATGGTATTTAGATAGAAGAAAAAAATGCTAATTGTAATAAAGCTTTTATTCATTTTTAATTCCTTTATTAAACAAAAATTGTTTATGTAACAAGTTTTAATGTATTTTTCAAGATCTGTCGATTATACAGTTACTATTTACATGTTTGCTTTGGACTAACATATTTCTCTCCTCTCCCTGTTCCTCATTTTGCCCCAAATTCTGCATTAATCATTCAATTTGATGAATTCAAATCCACTCTCTAACAAAGTAGACCCTCTAAGTCAGTGATGGCTAACCTTTTTGGCTCGCCTGCCAAAAGCAAAGGGAGCCCAGGGGGATTGTGCATGGGTGTGACACACCCATAATGCTATGTGCATGACCCCCTGCTTTTTTTTCACCCTGCCCAGGCTTCAGAGGCTTTCTAGGAGCCTGGGGAGGGTGAAAACAGCCTCCCCCCGACCTCCAGAGGGCGAAAAACGGCCTAAATCAGCTGGCCAGAGCACACAAGCGTGCTGAAGCTGACCGGGCAATGCCTCGCGTGCCCTAAGAAATGGTTCCGCGTGCCACCTGTGGCACCCATGCCATAGGTTCGCCATCACAGCTCTAAGTTCTCTCCTCTGCATTATACCTGAGGGGTCTTTGGTGCTCTGTGACCAAGCTCAGAGAACACCAAGAACCCCCTCATTTCAAACTTAAGCTACAAATAGCCTCATTTATTGAAGTATACCTCTCTGAAGGCCACAAACTTCCATGAGTAATAATACAGGGTTGGTTTGTGTTGATGTGGTTTTCTATCCCTTTTACCATGTTAGTAATCAATGAAATTCCAAGGTATGTTCTGTGAAAGGTTATTGTGGAACCTGAACATGTTCATGGAATATCATTTGTGTTCCTAGCAGGCTACCTTGCATTGTTAAATATATATATATATATTTTGCAAAGGGATTTTTTCCTCCTTTTATGATACACGACTGCATATAAAGAAACTAAAATTCATTTATTAAAATACAATTATATAAATTTTATATGTAGCATACATGTTCTGAAGAGTAGTTGTTCATCATATTTTAGTGATTTTATTATTCCTGAGGTCTGATTTTATGGAGATAATTACATTGATCTTTTTCAAATGCAAAACAAAATCATTTAAATTTCATTTTTTTACTATTTTTCCCTTAGAATTGCTTCACCCTGGCAAACTTCAAATTTATAACATGACGGTAGACTAATAGAACTGGGGTCATATAATACCAGTCTGAACCCTCACAAATTTGATCCAACATAATCAATTCTTACTCAGAAGGTAAAATCCAATGGCTCTTTGAACATCATCCCTGGGTCCTTGCAAGGAGAAGGGCGGGGTATAAATTTAATAAAATAAAATAAATAAATCCTATTGCTCATGCAGTATGTCAATTATGCTATCAAACTGCAGATAGAAATCTGATTTTGGAGGAGAGTTTCAGTTTCCCCTTCTGGCTTTCAAAATAATATTTTTGTTGGAAAAATTTGAAGAGGAACATGGCACCTATGTTTTAAATCCTCTCATAATGATCTACATATATTGCCTCCTATTGTTCACAATGAGAAGAATTATCCCATAAACAAAACAGAAAAATAGCAAATGATTGTGTTTTCTCCTATTCTGCTACTCTGCCACAGGATATATGAAAGATCAGAATAAACCAAAATGGTAATGTTCCAACCAAATAGTAGTTTTGTTCTGCCACTTTCTAAGTGAGGAAATGTAGAATGCCAGCCTTTCAAATAAAGTTTTTGCACCTGGGATTTTAGCATCGTAAAGTTAGAACAGCAAGCAGAGCTATAATAAATTCCAAAAAACCTATCACAGGCTTCTCTCTCTTCTCTAGCTGATTCATGCTAATAAATTTTAGGTCAGAGTTGGTGTCTAGGTTTATTGTAGAGTTTTATTCCTTTCTCCTCAATTGTTTGTATATGAGACCCTTCCTTAAATAATACAATCTGTCTGAAATAGGCATAAAATAATCAACAGGACATCAGTTTCTTATCAAAACATTGCCTGAATATAGAAGCAAGGCACTTATTGGGAGGGGACATATTATCTGTAGCAGCTTGCAAAACTCTGTTTACAGTCATCCTATTTAGGAGGAAAGGAGCCAGTTATTTGATGCCACATTGAAACAATGTGCCTTAGAATTACAATACAAAGTTGGGAATCTCCATTTCCTAGCTCCAAACTCAGATAAATGTCAAGAGACTGTTTGACATTGTTGTTTGGAGTGATCTTCAAAAAAACATTATACTTGCTTCTGAGCTTGGAATCGTAGGATGAGCTGTTGATGCTACTACCTCTAGCCTCTATCTATCTCCACAGCCCCAGCCTCTACCTTCGCTCCTGTAATCCTTACCACAGCACCACTCGTATTGTGAGTTTGAATTGCTAGTTCCTCATCTTTCCCTTCTTAATGCCTTTGAAGATTAGGTGGTACAAAATTGCTTCTGCCACTAATAATGCCAGGGCTGGAATGAAAGGCAGGAGTAGAGGTATACTAGTGAAAGGCAGGGGCAGTTCATGATCTGAACTATTCCCATCTCTGAAAGATGATGAAATTATGTGAATTATTAAGCTTTTATTTTAAAAAAGAATATATTGAATCAAGATTTGGAGTGGGGTGGGGGTGGGGGTTGAGGTATGGTAACTCATCAAATTTACCAAGGCAGGGTCACTGTTTGTGAGCTATTTTGTTTAAGTTTCATCAGTAGATACAGCCAAGGTAATTAATTACTTCTGGTGGCTGGGATAGACTTGCCCAGTTGTTGAAATCCAGAGTAATGTTGGTCCCAATTAGAGATAAAGTATGGTATATTGCATTTTGTGTTTTCATTTTTAGGTATGTTAGAATTTGCCAGTAAAAATAAAATTGCCAGTAAAAATGAAATTAAAAACTCCCAAATTACTTCCACTTAGATTTTAATCAGCAGTGACACTTCAACCCAAATATGAGTTCGTGGAAAAAAAACATGATCCTCCTGGATTTCCTAATTACATTTATACTGAATATATAAAATTGTAATGTCTGTGGTTTTAGTTCTTAAATAACTTAATGAACATCAAATTCAGATACTAAGGTAGTACTTGATTTATAACCATTCATTTAGTGACCGTTTGAAGTTACAGTGGCACTGATCAATTGTCATCTTACAACTGTTGCAGCATTCGCATGGTCATGTGATCAAAATTTGGGCACTTGATAACTGGCATTTATTCATGGCAATTGCATTGTCCCAGGTTCGTGTAATCACCATTTGTAACTTCCCAAGCAGCTTCTGACAAGCAAAATCATTGGGGGAATCATTTGCTTAATGACCTCATGATTCACTTAATTGCAGTGATTCACTTAACAACTAGTGACAACAAGGTCATAAAATGAGGTGCAACTTAGCAACAGAAATTTTCGGGTCAATTGTGGTCTAGGACTACCTGTACCTGAGCAGTTACATAAAGGAATGTGAAATCTATTACCAGTAGCTTTTTGGTAGGTATGATCTGGTAACTGACCACAAACACAATTCATATAGTTCTGTGTTTGTTCAATTAACCTAGGACGTTATGCTCTCTTAAATAACTGCTGTTCATCAGTCCTTTTTTCCTGGAGCTTTCTCGGCTAGCCTTTATTCCTGGTCCCCTCCCACATTCTTCTAAAAATCAAGTTGTTTATAAAGTATTTGGTTTGATTATGTGATCCTAGCCCCTTATTATAACAAAGTCATGGAACTTCTACAGTAAATGCATTATAATAGTTACCTTGCTTGTTCCTTATCCCTGTTTTGCTTTAGCTTCAAGTTATTTTACATGCCAGTTATTTACTGACACAAAGCACCCAAAAGCTTTGATTTAAATATTCCTTTTACTATACCACAACATTTATTTATCATTTAAGCAAATGATCTCCCTTTAGTAAGGTTTGTTCCAATTTTGTAATAAGGATGGAATCGGTAACAGACAAAACAGAATGATAACCTGCAAAATGTTTGCAAAAAATATCAAAACCTTCCTAGATTTGTCGCTAAATGGCCTAATCTCTGTTCCTCGTCCCACTCTGTAGCTTAAATTGTTTTAATTAGGTTTTAATTGGGATTTAGTTTTAATGTTTCTATAAATTTTTAGTACAGGGTTATTCGTTTAATTCGGTTTTAAATTATGTATTTATTGTAATGTTTTATATGTTCTTAAGTTTCCTGTACACCGCCCCGAGTCCCTTCGGGGAGAGGGGGCAGTTTAGAAATTTGAATAAATAATAATAATAGATACTGTATATGAAATCAGAATTTTGGTACTGATCAATTTATCTTTTCAGTGTGTTACTTTCACTTTCTTTAGTTTGAAAATCACTGCTATTATACCACAGAGTTAACTACGGTATTATTTTTAAGGTAGTTGCAAAACAGTGTTTTTTAAAATAGTATTTGCAAAGAGAAAGTCAATAGTTAAAATTCAGTTCCCAGAGTCAGCATTTAAGAGACATGGAACAGATCACTGTGTGCTATATGAAGGTAACTTGACATTTGTTTACACAGCCAAAGATGCCAGTGATTGTTCTGAACCCTCTATTATTCAGCATTGTTAACCAGAAAACAGAAGCCCACGTAGCTATCTATTTCAGATCACTATGCTTGTGTTGATCCAAAATAGATGGATATGTGGCCAGTGCTTCTTTGCTTGTGCAGATTTCTGAATCTACTAAGCCTAAAATCCAAGAAAAGAAATACGATCTGTCCCCAAAATGGTGTGAGGTAAAATGTTGTTTGCTAGTTTTGCCTCTGCATCGCTGTTCTTATCTGAGGAAGCAAATAGCTGCAGCTCTATTGAAAAGAGGCGTTTCTCTAAGCAAAAGAAACAGCTAGGCATGGCAAGTCAAACAGAAAGTTAATAGTCAGAACTCTACTGCAGATTTCCTTGGCTTAGAATTTAGTCTAACAGTATCATGTTTTCTGTCAGATCAGGTAACCTATCCAACACTGCAGAATACTTTTCCAAGGTTTATTTATTCTTCAACTTTTGAAATTCCACAGCAAATTTAGGAAAATTGAAGGTTTGCTCTCCTACTGAGCTTTTAAAGAAAGTATATAAGCTTGGTTGTTTCTGCTTTTTCTGCAGAAAGTATTTGGGAAGGGAGATAAACTCATCTGCCTCTTGCTATGGAAAAACATGCTTCTTTCTTTTTGCAGTTAAGTGGCAATAAGGTAGATAAAGGTTCCCCTCGCACATATGTGCTAGTCATTCTAGGGGGTGCTGCTCATCTCCATTTCAAAGCTGAAGAGCCAGTGCTGTCCGCAGAAATCTCCGTGGTCATGTGGCTGGCATGACTAAAGGCGCATAGAATGCTGTTATCTGCCCCCCAAAGGTGATTCCTATTTTTTCTACTTGCATTTTTGCATGCTTTCGAACTGCGAGGTTGGCAGAAGCTGGGCCAAGTAATGGGAGTTCACTCCGTTACATGGTGCTAGGGATTCGAACCGCCGAACTGGCAACCTTTCTGATTGACAAGCTCAGTGTCTTAGCCACTGAGCCACCGGGTCCCTCATAAGTGGCAATAGGACTTCACTATTGCCTTTTGCTGGAAATGCCCTACAGGTGATCCTCATTTAACGACCACTTGCTGAATGATGGAAGTTATATGGGTGTTGAGCAACAGGTGCTTAGGACTGGTCCTGGAAGTTCCTGCCACCCTAGCAACCATGTGGCCATGGGATTGTAATCTGTGCACTTGGCAACCGGCTCACACTATTGACAGTTGCAATTTCCCCTTGTCGCATGATCCCCATTTGCAACCTCTGTCAGCTTCCCACAAGCAAAATCAATGGGGAAATCATCAGGGAAGGTTGCAATAGCTCTGGTAAGTCTTCTCCCCAACTTGCATCAGCCAACCCCAGCCCTCCCATACTCATGCCACATCTCACTGGTTCCTCATACACCCTCCCCGATCTGGCAAAAGCCAGCTGCACTCAGGCCACACCTCGCCAGCCACAGGCCACCCTCCCTCACCTGGCAGTAGCCAACTCTTGGCCAGCCACACTCATGCCAGCCTTCAGAGTCACACATTTTCCTCCGCCACGCAATAGCCACCCTTGACCCTGAAGCACTTGTGCCACACCTCACTCTGCATCTTACCTGCCTGCTGCTCTGTTTGCAGACTACTAGGGACTTCCTTAATAACCTCACAATCCTTGCTTAACCTACCAATCAGGAATGCCAGGGTTGCCATTGCTGAATATAGTCACGTGATGTCGTGCTTTGCAGCCACATCGTTTAGCATTGGAAATTCTAATCCCAGTTACTTGAGTCTACTCTCCAGTTATTCAGGACTACTGTATTTTCTTTGGGGAAAAGAGTCAGCAGTTTGATCAAGAAAAAGCCAACAAGGTTTCATTGTTGTGAAGATTATAGTGACATGCAAACATTTAAAATGAAGAATTCTTTTTTTTAAAGTCATTTTGATCAAATGTAGGAAAACTTGATAATTAACTTTTAATTACTGCTGTTTAACACTTGATCATGTGATGGACGTCATTTTTCCAGGATTTACTTCTAAGCAATAGTCATTTTTATTTGTTTGTTTCTTGTTTTAATTCTTGCAGTCATCGGATTCTTTTCCACTGCTTCTTGCCTTTGCATTTGGTGTCCAAAATGTTTAAGCTTTGGTTTTATTATTAGTGCTTGCAGCAAATAGTTTTCATTTGGTATGGAATTATAGGCATTTCCTGTGGTCCGTTGTTTTCTTAATTATTTTCTCCAACACCATAATTAAAAGGACTCGTTTTTTCCCCCTTCAGCCTTTAAGTTATAGTTGGAAAACCATGACTTTGATAATAGTAGCTTTGTTGTCAGTATGATGCCTTTGCATTTTAACAATTGTTTTTAAGTATTTCGTAGCCTTTATACCAAGTAGATGTATTATTTCATGGCAACAATCAGCATTGCAGTGAATTTTTGAGTCTAGTAAAAAATTATAGTGACAGTTCAATTTCTGCTCTATCTATTTGCATCGGGTAGGCATTGCCTAATCTTAGCTTTTTAAAATATTGAATAGCAACATTTGTACTCTGTTCTTTCTCCTTCCATAAGTATTCTTCGCCTCCAACCATCAAAGTGGTAATACCAGCATATCTGTTCATGTTTCTCTCAGCAATGTTAATTCCAGTTACTATTTGTTCTAGTCTGGCATTTCTCATAATGTATTCTGCATGCAGGTTATATAAATTATGTGACAGAATACAGTCTTGCTGGCACATACCCATTCCTATTCTGGACCACTCTGTATTTTAACTATTTTTGTCTGATCGTTATAGAATTCTTTCAGTTTGCAAGTAAAGTGACCCAGTACAGCCATGTTATGCTATAATGTATGCAATCAAAAATTAAAATACAATATAACTCCTTTGCTTTTTCGAATATCCATCAAATATTCGCGGTGTGATCTTGGGTGCTTCTGCTTCTTCTCCATGCAGTTTATGTATCTGGCAGATTTCATTTTACAGTATATCTTATTATAAAATCTTGAGGATTTTCTGATTAGCATATGAAATAAGTGCAATTATTGAGGACTTCGGTCATTCTGTATCCCTGTTCTTTTTTTTAATATTGAATATAAATTGAACTTTTACAGTTCCTTTTTCATATTTGTGTTTTCCATACCGCCTTGGAAACCATATGTGCCAATTTAATTACATAGTTTTGCAAGATTTCAAGCGTTACAGCTGGAATTTCATCAGTTCTGGTAATTCTGTTATTAGCAATATTTTCTCTGCACTTCTAGGGTCTGGCTATATAATTCATTGATTAATACCCCGTTTCCCCGAAAATAAGCCCTCCACGGATAATAAGCCCTCCCTGAAAATATTTCAACGCAGCAGCAGCCATGAGGTGACCACGCTCACTATCTCCTGCACCACAAAAATAATAAGACCTCCTCAAAAATAAGGCCAAGCACTTATTTTGGGGTCAAAAGAAAATAAGACCCTGTACATACAAAGTATTGTGTTTCACACAATTCTTAGTATGTACAGTCAATTTTTAGGAGTTATTTTGTGTATTTCTTGAATAGCATTATATTATCCATTCTTTTTGGCTCCTTTTTAGAGTACAACTTCGCCTTCTTAATCTTGTGGCATGCCTATGTTGGTATGAAAAGATATTTATCATCTTTTTTTTGTGGTATGATACTTTTTTTGCTTTTTTTTAGTTTTAGTTTAAATTGTAATTTTGCAGGCAGGAGTTTGTCATCAGAGGCAAGTTCACGTCAGGTCTTGTTTTTGCTGACTGAATAAAACTTTTCCATCTTTGCTTGCAGAATATATAGTTTAATGTTATTTCAGTATTGCCCATTCTGTGGGATCTATGTACAGAATTGGAGAAAGTATTTTCTATAAGCATTTAATTTTCTTGGCATACAGTTTGTCTCCTGCTTTATTTATTTTTTCTTGAAGGCCAGTTTCCCATTGTGCCAGATGCAGTTTTATTTCCAACTTTAGTGTTCTAGGCCCTATAATTAGCACAGAGGGTGTTGGGGTGGGGGAGGGGGACGTTTTAAGAAGAAGGTTTTTACAAGTCGTCATACAACTGTTTCAGTTTTCTGACATTCTGCTGCAATATAAATGTGGATCACCTAATATTTATGGGCTCTCATTGGACTTGAATCGAGATCTTTCTACTTTGTTTCCCTGAAACTACGACATGTCCCGCTAATAAGGCCATGCCACATTTTTCCTTGTGGGCAAAAATGTACGCCCTCCCCTGCCAATAAACCCCCTGAAAGACCCCCCTCCAGCCAGGCAGAGCACCATTTCCTGACCTACGGAGTATCCCAAAGGCGCCAAGCTATGTGGCGCTCTGCCCGCCCCCCATCTCCCGTAGCTTGGCACATTCGGGATACCCCCTAAGTCAATGCATGGAGCTCTGCCCAGCTGGAGAGGGGGGTTGCGCGCACGCCTGCTCCACCTCCAGCTTCCATGCCTCCCAGCCTCACCTTCCCTTTGGCCAGCACTCCTTGTAGGACTAAGGTACCGCTGCTGCTGCCGCCGAGCTCCAAGTAAAACTTCTTCGGCTTCCAAACTCCGGAACTCGGCTTCCGATTCTTCTAGCAGCAGCTGCTCTAGGAGTGTGTTCTATGATTATGGGCAGTCTTCCGGCAGCCTGCCCATAACCATAGAACATGCCATAGGGCATGATTCATTTAAAAACTGCCTTTCTTATCAACATACATTCTTGTCCCAAATGTGACTGTAAGTCCAAGACTACCTGTGCCACAAAATGGTGTGGGGTTTTTTTGTATTTATTGGGCAGCAGGGAGAATATTTAGAAGAGTCTGACTATTAAGATAATTATACTGAAATATAATATGAGCTTAGCCTGCTATTGGGCTGGTTGTACGTTCTGTTAAATTAGTTAATATAATTGGAATTGATTACATGAAGTTGTATAAATTTATTGAGCATTGGGGTAAGATTACGATCCAATGTTGAAAGATAATGCAGTCCTACATTTGTTATCGCTGACCATAGATATGTAATGTTATGACTTGATGTGTGTTTGCAGTTTATTATATTCTTTGTAAACATAATAAACTGCTTAATATTATTTAGGATGGTCAGAATTTAATTTTTTGTTGAGAGCTAAATTAAATAATTTATTTCATGAAAGATTTTGTTGTTTATTTTTAGAAGTGCTGTTAGATAGATGGTACAGTTAATTATATTCATGCCATGCAGCTAGTAGTTGCTTTGAAGAATATATTTCCCTTTTTCTAGACAAAATGTGCGCTCAAAATTAGTTGCACCTGATTTTACATTGTTGTTTTTACCACAGTTGTTAAGTGAATCATGCAGTTGTTAAGCAAACCTAGCTTCCCCCATTGATTTTGCTTGTTGGAGTCCAGGTGAGAAATTTGTACATGACTATCACATGACTCCAGGACAGTGCAAACTTTTTAAATGCATATCAGTTGCCAAGCAGTCCAGTTTTGACCATGTGGCTGTGGGAATGTTATGATGGTCATAAGTGCAGACAGGTCATAAGTCACTTTTTTGAGTGCTATTGTAACTTCAGATCTGTAACAAGTGGTTACAGATAGAAGACTATCTGTAGTAGAATACATACTCTACTTTGAATACATTAACTGTTAAATTCCAGTTCAGATGCAAATATGATGATTTTCATATTAAAAACTGATCTTGTAATTGACTGAAATAGTTGTCATCATTATTAACAAGGTATATGTATGTATAACTTGTCTGAGACTGCAATTCCAGAATGTGAACTTACTGTGTTATGATTATGTGACAATGTTACATGTCACTGTTTTTTATACTTTTAATAGTTCATCCTCTAACTCAGGGGTCCCCAACCTTTTTTGCACCAGGGACCGGTTTCATTTTAAAGAAAATTCTGCGGACCGGCTGGCCTAGAGAGGGGGAGGGGGAACAGGCGGCGCATGCGCACGTGGGGGGGGGGGAGTCGGCTCACTTGGCCCTCTAGGGCAGTGGTGGGCAAACTTATTAGTCAATAGAGTCAAATATCAACAGCACCACTACTGAAATTTCTTTTGAGAGCCAGAAGGTGTGGCCTTTTTTGTGGGAGTGGCTCAGTTGTCATGTGACCCGTGGCCAACTTGGAAAATGTGGTGAAACTCACTTAACGGTCTTGCTTAGCAACCAAAATTTTGGGCTCAATAGTGGTCATAAGTTCTTCCTTCCTTCCTTCCTTCCTTCCTTCCTTCCTTCCTTCCTTCCTTCCTTCCTTCCTTCCTTCCATTTCTGGCTGGTCTTTGGTCTTCTGAAGATGGTAAAAATGGATTTATGGGCACTCGTTATATATAAAGGCAGCCCATGACTCTTTGGGATGCTGGTTTGAATCCAGGAAATGACTCAGAGGATGTGATTCCTTTGAAATGACCGCTGGGAGAAAAATAGATCTTTAACCTGGTTAACTAAACAGGTAGCTTGAGGTGGAAGGAAATAGGAAAATAGATTTCTTCCTTTCCTTTCCTTTCCTTTCCTTTCCATTCCATTCCATTCCTTTCCATTCCTTTCCATTCCATTCCTTTCCTTTCCATTCCTTTCCTTTCCATTCCTTTCCATTCCATTCCATTTCTTTCCATTCCTTTCCATTCCATTCCATTCCTTCCTTCCATTGCCTCCCTCCCCCTCCCTCCCTTCTTTCCTTCCTTCCCTCCTACCCTCTCCATCCCTCTTTCTTTTTCTTTCTTTCTTTCCTTCCTTCCTTCACTCCTCCCTTCCTCCTCCCTCCCCCTTCTTTCTTTCACTCCCTCCCTCCCACCCTCCATTCATCTTTTTTTCCTATTTTTCTTTCTTTCTCCTCTGTTTCTCTCTCTCTCTCTCTCTCTCTCTCTCTCTCTCTCTCTCTCTCTCTCTCTCTCTCTCCTCTCCCCACCCATCTGTCACTCTGTGTGTGTGTCTGTGTGTGTGTCTGTTTCCCTCTCTCTCTCTTTCTGTCTCTCTAAGTCTGCCTCTCTGTGCGTCTGCCATTCTCTCCCTCTCTCCACCCGGGGAAGCAGCAGAGGGGTCAGCATGTCGGTTGCGGAGGTTATCCCGCAGCGAGCGGACGGAGGACCCAAGCTGCGGCTAGTGCAGGCGAGGAGGAGGGAGCAGCGCCCTGGGCAGAGGATGGGCGAGCTGCGTGCTGCCGAAGCTGCGTGCTGCCGAAGCCGTCCGGGGCTGGGTGTGCGGCGCCCGGATGGCTTTGGCGGCACGCAGCTTGGGTCCTTCGCCCGCCCGCTGGGGGATAACCTCCCCAGTCGAGATGCTGGCCCCTCCAGGAAGCCCCGGAAAGTGCAGGGCGCTGAGGTGGCTGTCGGAAGGAGGTGTGGAGGCGCGCTCGCCCATCCTCTGCCCAAGGCGCTGCTCCCTCCTCCTCGCCGGCCCTGCGGCCCGGTTCCTATGAAGCCGCGGACCGGGGGTTGGGGACCCCTGCTCTAACTTACTAAAGCTAAAGGTTCCCCTCGTACATATGTGCTAGTCATTCCTCACTCTAGGGGGCGGTGCTCATCTCCGTTTCAAAGCCGAAGAGCCAGCGCTGTCCAATGACATCTCTGTGGTCATGTGGCCAGCATGACTAAATGCCGAAGGCACACAGAACGCTGTAACCTTCCCACCAAAGGTGGTTCCTATTTTTGGCAGAAGCTGGGACAAGTAACGGGAGCTCACTCCGTTACATAGCACTAGGGATTCGAACTGCCAACCTTTCTGATCAACAAGCTCAATGTCTTAGCCACTGAGCCAACTTAATAACTTACTTCTTCTAACTTTTACTAACGTATTACTTGTAATTTACTACTGCTGTACATACAGAATATGTGGATTTTAATACATAGTGTCTAGTAGATATTGGTTATTAATAGCATAGTAGATCTTATTAAAAAGTGCTCATTCTTGGCATAGACAGACCTATGAATAAACATCTTTTTTAGGAACATCGTAATATCATATATAAACTATACTTTGCTCCTCAGTATCTGAGACATGCTTTTGAGGTTAAGGTAAGACAGTCCTATCTGTAAAGGTTGTATTTTTTTACTAACATTTTCACTTGGAAAGCTTCTGCAGCATGATTCAGTAATTTACAATAATATGTGTTCATCTGTTAAAAGATTTTTCAACCAATGGCCAAATATCTCAAGTTGAGCTTGAGATCTTTGAGCCACTACCGCAGTATCAGTTAGAATTATTAAAACAATAATAATAATAATAATAATAATAATTATTATTATTATTATTATTATTATTATTATTATTATTATTATTATTATTATTATTATTATTATTATTATTATTATTATTATTATTATTATTATTTTAATTTATAACCCGCTCTCTCTCCCCGAAGGGACTCGAGGCGGGGCACAGGGAATTTAAAATACATATAAAATCACAATATAATACAATATAAAATAAAATTAAACTAGCCCTGTGCTAAAAACCCATTATTTAAAACTAAAAATTAATCATAAAAGCCCTAAACAGTTGACTATCCTAGGCCGGCCAAGCAGAAAAAGTGCGTTTTTAATTTTTGACGGAAGGAGCGTAGGTCCGTAGTAATTCTAATTTCGGGGGGAAGGTCGTTCCAGAGGGTCGGGCCTGCCACAGAGAAGGCCCTTCCCCTGGGCGTCGCCCGCTGGCATAGCCTAGTGGACGGCACCCGGAGAAGTCCCTCTGTGTGGGAGCGGATCGGCCGCAGGGATGTATGCGGATGTAATGATTTGAAGTCCTTACATCCTCATTATGAAGTAAGAAGTCGATGTTCTAACACAGCACAAAGTTCAAGGAAACAGGTATCTAGAAGACTTCCAATTGTTTTTGTTCTAGTTACAACTAGAATATCCAAGAATTGCAAAGGGGGAATGGCATACTAATAGGGAAGATTAGTTAAAATTCAAAGATACTTTGCCAATCAGCTGTTCTCAGATTGATAGCTGTCATAGCATTGGACTGACTAACTGTGGTTGGAATATTCTGATTTCTCAGAATTTTGAATTTCTCTGTCCATTTGTACTTCCTAATTTTGGAAACTCTGATTCATAAAAAAATACTTGCGAGCAGCAGTGTTAAACAGTGGACTGCGTTCTCAGGGGAGAAAAACATCTAAAGCCACTGCAGCCATTCCTTTGCCTCGCAGCAAATTTGCTGATTTCTTCTACCACAGAAATAGAACTATTTGGCAGATTTTGTTCTGTGAGAATGAGAGAGACTTAGAAATAGAGACATTCCAGAGAAATAGAATCCATCTATTTGAATGTATCATTGTGAATGGATATTATAAAAAACAGAAGCAGAATATCAAAAATTGTGTGTGTCTGTGTGTGTGTGTAAGTAAAACAGATGAAAGAAGCCCATTTTTTATTTTTGAATTCATAAAGACATTGCGTTAGCAAAACCAGTTGAGTATGTCTTAAGAGCTGAATGTTTAGAAGAGGAGCTTGTGAAAGCAAGAAATCCATAAAATACTACAGCACTGCTTCTAAGTCATTAATCTTTTTATGCAACAAATATAAATATAAAAATTTGGCATCCCCCTTCATCTGTATTACACTTAATTGCTTAATTTCATCATTGTCTCTGCCATCATTTAACATAATAAGTTTCAGTGTTATAGAATTGGGTGAAAAACATATTTTGAAATTTTTCAGTTCAATTATAAAGTGATCGTTTTAGTATCTTAATACTTTCATATTGCTGATTCAAGTATATAGCTTCCTACTTACCATTATATAGTTAGACAATCAATACAGTGAGTACTGTATATTATTCTCAAAATCATTCAGAACTATATAAAGAAAATGCCTTAACAAATGCAGTTAATTAGCCATTTGATGGGGCATTTATTTTTTTCTAATAAATAATCCAAATAACCAATTAATCTATAGCTATTAGACAATGAATAGCTCAGAGAAATGTGGAACTAGAGGCCAAAAATAACTTCATTTTTGGTCAGATTGGGAAATCATTATAATATATAAAGACAAATGGGAGGAAGAAGATTGCTGATTATCTATCCTGGAAAACTTAGCCTGAAAGACACCACTGTAGATACCAGTCCAAAGTCACATAGATGCAGTGGAACAGATGTAATGGAACATTAGGTAAAAATTATTCCAATCAGTGAGAATATATGTTTACTAGTTACTTAATTCTTCTCAAAGACCTCTGTAATCATAGACAGCGATCACTCTGGTTAAATTTTATATGATCTGTAGATGTGTAATTGTTGCCATTTCAGTTAAATTTGATTGGAACTGAAATCAATAGTTCCTATAATTGTTAAATTAGCACAGATGGGTGTGTGTCATATGTTGTCCTAGAGCAGTGATGGCACATGCTTGTCTGGACTGCATCCTGGAAGAGGAGCTCCCCAGGGGGCATGCACATACTGAGAAATGAACTTCCAGCAAGTCTTCTGGTTACTGCCACGCATGCACACGCGATGATCAGCTGGCCGGCACGCATACTCATGCCGGAAAATGGAAGACCAACTCTTCCAGTTTCTGGCACTGCAGCATGCACATAGGCCAGCTGATTGTCACATGCACATGCATGCCAGAAAACTGGAAGAGGAAAAGGTGATGCCATGTGTGCCAGGCAACATGGTTCTGCGTCATCATGGTCCTAGTTGATCCCCATTGGATTGGGGGTGGCGAAGGTAGCATGCATGCTACCAGACAGAATTGTTAGGCATTGTACAAAATGAAATGTTCAGATAAACAATATAAAATGTGAATATGGTGAAAAATATTGTTTCCAGATATACGTCTGGTGACTAGGTTTGTTGTTGTTGTGTGTCATGTGAATCGAGCACAACATATTCAGATTTCATAATTTCTAGTGACTTTAAAATTACATTTGGAACTAACACAGTTGATGAGAGATCACCCACCATAGCCACTAGCTACCATGCTTCCCCGAAAATAAGGCTGGGTCTTATTTTCTTTTGATCCCTGAAATAAGCACTTGGCCTTATTTTTGGGGAAGTCTTATTATTGTTGAGGTGCAGGAGGAGGAGAGCGTGGTCACCTCATGGCTGCTGCTGTGTTGCAATATTTTCGGGGTGGGCTTATTTTCATGGGAGGGCTTATTTTAGCACATGCACTCAAAAGCTCAATTGGGCTTATTATCCGGGGAGGTCTTATTTTCGGGAAAACGGGACATGTAGTCCTCCACTTACAGCAGTTCATTTAGTGGCCATTCAAAGTTACAATGGCGCTGAAAGAAGTGACTTTTGACCATTTTTTGCACTTGCGACTATTGCAGCATCTCTCTGGTCACATGATCAAAATTCAGATACTTGGCAACAGATTAAATAATTTAACCTTTTGTTACCTTCCAACAAGCAAAACCAATGCTTAAGCAGAGCCTCAGCCAAGTTAGATAGGTTTTTTAATGGGAATTTTAGCACAGGTTTTCTATTTAATTTCTTTTTAATTCTTGTATATTGTTATTTATTGTAAATTTTTAGTGTCCTGTGCACCGCCCAGAGTCCGTCTCGACGGAGATTGGTGCGGTTAACAAATCGAATAAATAAAATGGGGAATCCATATTCACTTAACTATCCCTGTTACTAACTTAACAGCTGCAGTGATTCATTTAACAACTATGGCAAGAAAGGTCATATAATGGAGCAAAATTCACTTAACAAATGTCTAACTTAGCAGCAGAAATTTTGTGCTCAATTGTTGTTGTAACTCAAGGACTACCACCTGTACTTGGTAGAGCTGGGATGGACAATTAATTTTCTCACCCCATGAGAAACTGGGAGTGTTACAGAGGGCCGAACCAACAAGACCAACACATTATTGTGAAGGTCCGTAGGCACACAGGCACAACATATGTAAATTGAAAAAATGGCCACCTTCAAAGTAAAAGCAATGTAGTTGTATTGCTTGCTTATTTATATTTGATTTCTAATTTCCTATTGATGTCACATAGGCTGGACAGCCAAAGGATCAGATATAGCCTGGGCCTGTAAAATACCCAGAGTTTGTTCTTCCAAATTCCAAATTCTACTCAAGATAGTTGGGGATGATTTGTTTTTATAATCTATGAATTGTCCCTCAATTTATTAACATTGGAGGAGAATTATAAAGCATTCACCAAAGCATACTTTTCCAACCTATACAGGTAGTCCTTGACTTAGAACAGTTCATTTAGTGGCTGTTCAAAATTACAACGGCACTACAAAAAGTGATTTTTTTTTCACACGACCATTGCCACATCACCATGGTCATGTGATCAAAATTCGACCACTTGGCAACTGACTCATATTTATGACTGTTGCTGTGTCTCAGGGTCATGCAATCAGCTTTTGCTACCTTCTAATAGGGTCGCAAAATGGGGATTCACTTAACAATCATATTACTGATTTAACAATTGCAGTGATTCATTTAACAACTATGGCAAAAAAAGATTGGGGCAAAATTCACTTAACAAATGTTTCACTTAGCAACAGAAATGTTGGGTTCAATTGTGGTTGTAACTCGAGGAGTACCTGAATAAGTGTGCCTGTTGTCACTCAATATTGCCATGTTTTACTGATTCTGCAACTTGCCTGCAGGCATTTGGCTCATGATATGGAATGATAGGATTGAGTAGATTTATAGGTTATCATAATAATACTTTTATATTAAGCAATTAGTCATATTCTTGCTTTTATCTTTAATTGTATTTATTCCTGCTGTTTCTTAAAATCTACATAAATGCTGTGAAGAAAATGTAATATACAGTAAATTCTTTTCCTGTATTCCAGGGCAGTAGAAAATGAGTTTAGAGATACACCTATGGCAAGCAATTTTGAAGTCCTTATATATAATTCCTTAAAGGATATATATATTTCATATATACGCATGGCATATCCCACTTCATCTTTTTTTTTTGGACTTCAGACTAATACAGCTAGTATTACAAAATTAGGTCACTGCTTCTTAGATGGTACAGCTAAGTGGTGTTATTAAATATGTGGTGCATTCAATGAAATCTTGTAATAGGTAAGAATTTTTGTCTATTTAACTCAGGAGTGAACCACTGGTAGGCCACATAGATTTGTTGTTTCTGTGGTCTCTCCGCATTCTGCCACCAACAGTCAACTGCAAAATTGTTGTGATTTTTTTTCTTTCTTTCTTGTTTTCTCCAAGAACAATATTACGTTAAAAATAAGTATGCCACGAATCTGGGAGACTGAAGTCATCTATTTTATAGGAAATTCCCCAACCCCAAAAAGAGACAGTAAGATAAGATTGTATAGATGTTTGAATTTAATGGCCTTTATAATTCTGCCTCAAGCATTTTTATTTTTAATTCTGAAATCAAGTTCTGTAGCTACTTGATCTGAAAGGAGTTTAATCTGAAGTTAAAGGGAGGCAGACTAGATCATTGATGTTGCTGACGGTCTAAAGCAGTGTTTCTCAACCTTGGCGACTTGAAGTCCTGTGGACTTCAACTCCCAGAGTTCCCCAGTCAGCTGTGCTGGCTGGGGGATTCTGGGAGTTGAAGTTCACAGGACTTCAAGTCGCCAAGGTTGAGAAATACTGGTCTCTTAAAGCATGGTTGGAAGATTAACATTTAAGTTAGACAAAATAATTTTTGGTTTTAAACAATATAAAACTGAGCTTGAAATAAAACTATGAATTATGCTAATATCTACAAACTATAAAATTATTGCTAAAATCTATAAACTTTTATTGAAATTCGAAACAGAAAAATAAGAGAAAGAATGTCTGATAAAGTGGGCTAAAATTTTTGGTTACAGGTATACAGGTAGTCCTTGACTTACATTCAAAATTGTGCCCAAAATTTCTGTTGTTAAGTGAAACATTTATTAAGTGAGTTTTGCCCCATTTTACAACCTTTTTTGCCTCAGTTGTTCAGTGAATCACTGCAGTTCATAAGTTAGTAACCCGGTTGTTAAGTGAATCTGGCTTCCCCATTGACTTTACTTGTCAGAAGACCACAAAAGGTGATCCCATGAACTTGGACACAGAAATGGTCATAAATATGAAGCAATTGCCAAGCATCTGAATTTTGATCACATGATCATGGGGATACTGCAAAAGTCGTATTGATTCAAGAAAAAGACATTCTATTTATTGCTGACTGGAAATCTCTTATAGATATTTTTGTGTGAGACAGAAAAACTGAATATGATTTATGGATTTGATGATTAAAAAAATAGATTATGAAAAAGTAAGTTATTTTTTAACCATAAAGAAGATACATTTATATTTATAACTGCTGTAAGGAAAATTGGAAGTTACTTCATCTTTTTTTTTTTTGGCTCTTTATTTTATTTAATCTATAAATCTCTTTTTACCTTTCTTTTAAAAAATAATAAAAATATACATTAAAAAAGCACAAGGCCTGGTTGGAAGATTGAAAATAAGACTTTTGCTTCTGTTTTATATTCAGTCAAGATTGGGAAGTAGCTTCATATCATAATTTCTAATCATTGTCCATTGGCCACTCAAATATTCAGAAGTTCTGTAATAAATTTATGTAATAAGTCTAATGCAGGAATATTGCAAGCATAATTAGCTGGCTATATACTTGTAAAATTATGCATTCAATTTCAATTTTGTTTTTTTAAAGAAGCTGGTTCCTAACATACACTCAAATAAAAAGGAAAGTGCAATTTTAACATAAACCAGGTTGTGAATTTAAAATATCAGTAGATGCTACTAACATTTTGGGTTGATAAAGAGTGTCTTATTCCGATCTCTTTTAAACAAAAGTACTCAAAATGCTATAGAAGGTCTTCAGGCAAAAGAAAACAAGTTTGCTACTCTTAGTGTAATAGTGCCAAAAAATACCATGCTACAAAAAAACACACCAAAAAACCACCAATCCAGTTGTAACACTTAGGCCTCAGGGCCTGTCAGCGATCCATCTGGTGTATCTAACTGGTATACCCATCATGGTTCACCAAAGAAAAGGACACCAACATGCAGACAGAAGAGCTAATTTGCCTGGAGGGAAAGTTTTCCCTTTCTCTCAAATGGTGTAATCAGTGATATACCCTGTGCAGCTGAGCAAGGATTAAACCGATTAAGCCTTTTGCATATAGCATGTCTTTCAGGCCCTCCCTATTATCCATGCCCAGAGGACCCATAATTTATTACTGACTGGTCCTGTCTCAAACTGGAGACATGAGAGGTGATCACTGGCTGCTTTCAAGCATGTGCTGGAGGAGGTGTGGGGGAATATATTGAAATATTTTATTTATCATTCATCTCTGGGGCCTTCGGATTATGATGAGGTACTGCCCCAAGACAGTTGGCCTCCAAATCCACTAATTGCAGATGAGGGTAATCTATATCCTGTCTTGTGGTTTACCATCCTGCTAAAGGCTACATTTACAAGTGGTGTTCAAAGACAAGAACACGCAGTTGTCACATTGTGTTGCCACACACTATGACTCTCAGTTGCAGCTTTAGAAAGAACCTGTGCCTACGGATGCTAGGATATGTGAGTTCCTCAATCTGTAGGCTAAATCAATTAAATCAGATGCTGAGTTAAGACCTCATCCTTTGAATTATATGCAAATATTGTTGATCTCATTCCTTTTCTCCTGTCTATAACATGGCCTAAAATCAAGAAACCAGTGCATTTAATATCCTGATGATATAAAATTATAAATGCTTATATTTAAGAGGGGTTTCTCCCTTATACTTGTTTCTGCAAGCAGGACCGATGTTAGTGGTAGAAAAATTGGGGAGGTGATGGGGAATATAATATGAAGCTATGAATGAGAACACACAATTCTGTGAACCAAATTTTGGAATAATTTTGGTGAAACGATTGATGCAGAAAAAAAACTATGCAACGAGCACTAGGATATATCAACCAAGATGTTACTACGAGAGGGTATCCTTGTCCAATGTGATATGTAGAGAGGTCCTGTGCAGCATTTCCTCTCTCTTCCATTGAGTTCCATGAAGTGGAGAGCTGGCCAAGATCTCAATGTTGACCAGTACTTGCATTTATCAAAGTTAAAACTAGGTTGTTTGAGTATGTTTTTGACCATTAGTTGTTTTTAGTTCCTTAATGTGTTTTCTTTAGTTTTGTATTGTCCATTTTATCTTGTTACCTACCCAGGGTCTGTTTGGTTGGAGATAGGATACAAATATTGGAAATGCAGACATTATTCTTAATGCTAAATATTTTAGGGGATTATAACTCATTGTGTTAATTCTCTGAGGGAAAAGATTGCTTTGTAATCATTTTATGCCTTTAGTTGTGCTGAAACCTGTACAAGTGGACCCTATAACAACATTTTGTCATTTGAGGGCTTCAGTTCAGAATTTTAGCTTTAATCATTCTGAGTGGTCATTTTGGTTTCTGATACGTTTTGGTTTCTGATACGTTTTTATAACCTGAAGCAATTTTTGATCACTGAAAATGTTTAGCAATAGCACTTAAACTTATATGCCCCTTAGTCCTTTAGAGCAGGGGTCCCCAACCTTTGCAACTTTAAGTCTGAAGGACTTCAGCTCCCAGAATTCTCCAGCCAGGTTGGGGACCCCTGCTTTAGAGCACTTTCTGAGTGGTTTACAATGTCACCATATTGCTTCCAACCTGGAATTTCCAATCTGCATTTCCGATATTTGTATCCTATCTCCAACCAAACAGACCCTGGTTAAGTCAACCTTGAGCCCCATCAGGATTGAACTTCAAGCTCTGGGCAGAATTAGCTTGCTATACTGCATTTTACTGCACCACCAAGGCCTTGTTGGTCTATTTAATTTTTTTTTTTTAATTATCATTGTTTCTTTGGGGGGGAGGTTGATAAATATTTCTATACCACAAAAATGTGGATGATGTCACTCTTCATTTTAATGACCCTACCCTTTCTATATTGTTTAGGTGCCATCAAGTTGGAGTCCATTCTAAGCAGTCACATCTATATTTTCTTAGTCTCCTTTTTCCTGAAGTAACTGAGTTCACTTACATATTTCTGATTTTTCTATTCACATTGGTAGATGAATAAGTGTTTATAACCAACTATCATCCTTAGCAGACAAAATAAGAATACTTTTAATTATTTGTATTCTATAGATAGTTTTTTTTTAAAAAATTTCCTCCATAGTGGAATGTTGGAAATATATTATCTAAAAAGGTTGTATAATCTGTGTCCCTATCTCCATCAATACAATAACTCTCTGAAAACAATAGAAGGGGATTGAGTTTGGTGTGGATGGATAAGCTAGCAAAAAAAAAAAGACTAAGATGGAAAGTGGATTGGATCAGCCTAAAAACTATCTAGAGGGGGAGGAGAAATTTCGATGGAAGAAGCAGTTTAGCATCAACTGAGAATGTTGCTAACTCTTCCATTTTGAGGTTTTTCCTTGGTCACATAAGTAGAGCTATCATTAATAGGGTGGGAGAAATTCTAGAAGGTGAGGTGTACCATCGTCATTAAGGAGTTAACATACTAAGGTACGATGGATTGAGTGTATAATACTTTTGAAGTATTAATCAAAGATTTATACTTTTGAATATGGAAATACTTTGAAAAACTTGTCTTACTTTTAAAAGATTAAGTGCCTAAATCTGAGCAAAGAAATACCTCACTTCAAGGACCAGAGCTTCGGAGCTCTGGTCCTCTCTCTGGTCCGGAGAGGTGGGCGAAGCGCGGTCTCAGGGGTTTTTTAGTTAGGAAATTGTTTAAATTATCTTTTTTAGGGGGTTCGAGGGAGGGGGGTGGGTATAGACAGATGGAGACGGAAGCAACAATCAATAGCAAGGACCAGGATAGCAGTCGACGGGGGGAAGCGGAAGGTGCCGAAAGGAGGGGGGATTCCCGAGTCGTTCCACAGGAGGGCATACCAATTCAGAGGGTCGTGGGGAGGGGCAGGACCGAGGGGAGACAATCTTCATCCTCCCGGTTGGTGGCACGTAGCCGTTGGTTGCAAACGGTCGGGCGCCACAACCCCCGCAGGCTAGGTGGCCAGGGAATACAGAGCCAGGGTCTGCGGCTGATGTTTTGCAACGCCAGGTCCGTTGTCAACAAAGCCCCCCTCATTAGTGACCTTGTGTCAGAGGGGGAGCCGGACCTGGTAGGAATAGCGGAAACCTGGTTGGGCCACGAGGGAGGTCTTCCCCTCGTTGAAATGTGCCCACCAGGCTACCGCGCATTCCATCAGCCGCGGGCCCTAGGCAGGGGAGGTGGGGTAGCAGTCATTATCAAGGAAGGCCTTGAGCCGAGAGAGACCATTGTGCCTCAGACTACCGGCTGTGAGTCCCTCTCCGTGAAGTGGGGCCTAGGGAGGCAGTTGGGCTTGCTGGTTGTATACCTGGCTCCCCGCTATGTAGCAGCAGCCCTGCCCGAGCTCCTGGAGGTGATCGCTACGGTGGCAGTTGAGAACCCCAGACTTTTAGTCATGGGGGACTTTAATCTGCCATCGTTGGGCGAATCATCCGTGGCAGCTCGGGAGTTCATGGCTTCCATGACGGCCATGGACCTGACCCAAGTAATTCAGGGCCCCACCCACGAGGGTGGACATACGCCGGATCTCATCTTTGTCTCAGGCCAATGGAAGAGTGATCTGGGTACAGGGGACATAGCCATCACCCCCTTGTCATGGTCAGACCACTCACTTCTCCGGCTCGACTTTCCGACCGCTGCTCCCCTCCGCGGGGAGGCGGAACCAGAGTCACCAATCTGGTACCGCCCCAGGCGCCTGATGGACCCGGATGGGTTCCAGACAGCGCTTGGGCCATTTCCTGTATCCCTGACCCGCGCCCCGATGGAGGACCTCACGGCCGCATGGAACATTGCGGCCGTGGGAGCCTTGGATCGAGTCGCGCCCTTGCGGCCTCTCTTGCGGCGGCGAACCACCCTGGCTCCTTGGTTTACTGAGGAGCTGCGGGTGATGAAACGCCGCAAGAGATGCCTAGAGGGAAGATGGAGGTCTAGCCGTTCTGAATCTGACCGGACACAGGTAAGAGCCCATTTACGGACTTACATTGTGGCGCTGAGAGTGGCCAAACGTCATCATTGTGCCACTCTCATAGCATCCGCAGAAAACCGCCCTGCCGCCCTGTTTAGGGTGACCCGCTCCCTCCTCCAACAGAGGGAGCGGGAAGCCCCGCTACAGGGTAGAGCAGAGGAATTTGTGACTTTTCTGCAGGAGAAAACCGCTCAGATACAGAGTGAGCTAGCCCCCATTCATGGCCCAGTGGGATGCCACGAGAGAGATCTTGTTTGGGAGGAGTTTGACTCCGTTACTTCCGAAGATATGGACAGGCTACGTGGGCGACTGCGAGCCACCACATGTTTATTGGACCCGTGCCCCTCCTGGCTTGTACTGGCATCCTGGGAGGTGACACGAGGCTGGCTCCAAGAGGTTGTCAATGCATCCTTGAGTGAGGGTTCCTTGCCTGCTTCCCTAAAAAAGGCCATGGTGAGGCCCCTCCTCAAGAAGCCCTCTTTGGACCCAGCTCTTTTAAACAACTATCGTCCAGTCTCCAACCTTCCCTTTTTGGCGAAGGTTGTTGAGAGTGTGGTGGCACAACAGTTTCCCCGTCACCTGGAGGAAATTGAGTATCTAGATCCGCGCCAGTCCGGCTTTCGGCCCGGGCATAGCACCGAGACGGCATTGGTCGCGTTGGTAGATGATCTCTGGAGGGCCAGAGATGGGGGATGTTCCTCCATCCTGGTCCTATTAGACCTCTCGGCGGCTTTCGATACCATCGACCATGGTATCCTATTGCATCGGCTGGGGGGGTTGGGGGTGGGAGGAACCGTTTTACGGTGGTTCTCCTCCTACCTCTCTGGCCGATCGCAATTTGTGCGGGCAGGAGAGCAGAGGTCGACCCCGAGACCCCTCACATGCGGGGTGCCTCAGGGGTCGGTCCTCTCGCACCTCCTGCTTAACGCATATATGAAGCCGCTGGGTGAGATCATCCGTGGTTTTGGGGTAGAGTACCACCTGTACGCTGATGACACCCAGCTGTACATATCTACCCCAAACCACCCCAACGATGCCGTAGCGGTGATGTGCCAGTGCCTGGAAGCCGTGCGGATCTGGATGGGAAGTAACGGACTCAGGCTCAACCCGACCAAGACCGAGTGGCTGTGGTTTCCGGCTGCCCGATTCAACCAGCTTTCTCCAACGCTGGCCATAGGCGGCGAACATCTTGCCCCTGTGGATGGGGCGCGCAATTTGGGTGTCCTCCTGGATACCCGGCTGTCTATGGAAGAGCAAGTGACAGCCGTGGCCAGGAGGGCGTTTTACCAGGTTCACCTGGTTCGCCAATTGCGCCCCCTATTGGATCGGGACGCCCTTCGCACAGTCACTCATGCCCTCGTGACATCCCGACTGGACTATTGTAACTCTCTCTACATGGGGCTTCCCTTGAGGTGCACCCGGAGGCTTCAGTTAGTTCAGAATGCAGCCGCGCGAGCAATTATGGGGACCACCAGGTTCACCCACGTTACACCGCTCTTGCGCGAGCTGCACTGGCTGCCTGTCGTCTTCCGGGTGCGCTTCAAGGTGCTAACTATCATCTTTAAAGCGCTCCATGGCTCGGGACCTAGCTATTTGCGGGATCGGATCCTGCCCCATACATCCTCACGACCGATTCGCTCCCACAGAGAGGGACTTCTCCGGGTGCCGTCCACTAGACTTTGTCAGCGGGCGACCCAGGGGAAGGGCTCTCTCTGTGGCGGGCCCGGCCCTCTGGAACGACCTTCCCCCCGATATCAGAACGACCACGGACCTCCGCTCCTTCCGTACGAAATTAAAGACCCATTTCTTTCGACTGGCCGGCCTTGGATAGTCTCTCTGTCTATAGATTTTAAATGTATTTTAATGGGTTTTAATTTTTTAGCACGGGATAGCATTGTTTAATTGTGTTTTAATGTATATATTTTTGTATCTATTGTTTATATTGTTTTTAGTTCCTCCTGTGCACCGCCCCGGGTCCCTGTGGGGAGAGGGAGCGGTTAATAAATTCAAAGTTATTATTATTATTATTATTAACTGTTATAACCATAACATCTACTGTATTCTGGGAAGTCATCCTGGTCCTGATACAAAGTACATCATGACAGTTTAGACTAGGTCATCACAGATCCGTTCTGCCACAAGCTATTCAACCAAAACATTGTCATCTTAAGTTAGAAAATGTCATTGGGAATGCTTTCTCCAAAATTCACAAGCTTTTGGTTAAAAAGAAATAGTGTTGCATACAATCAATGCATTATTTCATGAAATAAAGTTATTTCCAGTTCTCCTGTGAGCTGCTTGGAGAGTCCAACAATGGGTTAATCTTGCCTTTCTGCCCTTCTGGACTGGATTGATTTTCTTTTGAAGCCACGCCTCTTCCTGTGTGCTTGCCAGAATTTCAATCCAGTCTGATGCCCTAGGACACGTTCTGTTGGTTCTCCCTAAGAGTTTTCAGAACATTAGTTGGACTCTCCAAGTAGAGAATTTAGGTATTTTATTTTATTTTATTTTATTTTAGGAATTTTTGCAGCAAGCAGCTGGTGGAGCTCCGTAACCCACCAGTTGCTGCAGACCCGACGCGTCCTGGGTTCGCCCGGGCGCGCGTGGGTTATCTTCACCTGGCCCCAGGCTGGGATCGCCTGGGAGCCTCAAGAAACGTCTCGGTCAGTGGCGAGGAGCCCTGCCGCTGACGTTCCAAGTCGCCGGACCGGCCTTTTTCACAGCCCTCGCAGCGGCAGCTGCCGGCTTTTTTTCCAAACAGAGCGGCTTCGCGCCGCCCGTTTGAATTGCGCCCGCCATTTTGGAGGCTGATCGGCCATTGGCGGGCGCCGATCCAAAGGAGGAGGCGGAAGCGGCTTAATTGGTCGCACATCCTCTTCCGGAAGCTGGAGTTCCGATCGGCAGAAGCGGCAAGGCGCGCCATTTAAAACGCGTGCGGAGGCGAATTTTAAAGGAGAAGAATTTTTTCCTTTTTTTCTTAAACAACCTTTTTGTTTGGCCGGCTCCAGGCGAGAAGCGGGGGAAAGATTTACTGTCCGGCTCGGATCCGGCAGACTCTCCTCTGCTCAGGTGCAACCCTGCTCCTTCGGAGGCAGCCTTTTAGTCTTGCTTGCAAGCTGATCTGCTGTCCCACATTGCTTCCTCAAGCCTGCTGATCCGGATCACCTGGCTGAAGCCCCTTCCGTCCATCGGTCAACGAGTGGTGAGTTACTGGGGCCCAAATGTCGGAGAAAGCTCCCCAAGAATCTGAACAGCCAGGGCCATCCACCAGCAGGGGGCTTTTGAGACAGGCCAGCAGGGCAGCAGCTGAAGCCCTGAGCAAGGCAGGGGGAAAGAGGCAGGACAAAGCCCAGGATAGGGCTGCATCCAGGCGGCAAAAAGCCCTTGAGAGGGAATTTGAGAAGGCCCAACGAAGGGCCAACGAAATTCCCATAGAAGACCCAGAGGGGATGGCTCAAGTGGATCCCAGTATCACAATGCCACCTATCCCCCAGATGGACAGAGAAGAGGAGGAAGAGGAATTCTCCTCAGATGAGTCCCCAGAGCCCTCCTTGCTGGGAGATGAGGACCTATTTCAGGAAGACAGCTTATCCTCTTCCAGAATGATTGCCCCCCCCCCACCTGCCCCAGAGAGGCCTCACAAGAGGCCCAGAACTGCTGAGAGCCAGGGGACTGTGATACCTACAGAATTGCAGGCCATCATTAACAAGGCCATCGCCCAGGGCATTGCTGATGGCATTAAGCAAAAGACCAAGCGCCCCAGGGGGCGCAGTCACTCCAGAGCATCTGGAAGCCAAGCAATCCCAAGATCCCCCTCCCCTCATTCCTCGCTGGATAGCAGGGATTCCACTGTGGAGGATGACTTGCTCCCAGAACAAGAATTCTCGGGGGATGAACAGGCGGTCCCAGAGAAGCCCGCCTTCAAGGGTTTGTTCCATTGTTCCTTCTTTAAGACCATCCTAACTAAGGCCAAGGTCTCCCCCCGCATGACGGTTACCACCCCCGCACCTACCGCTGAGGTGGCGTCCGAGGATGATGAGGGACTATTTGAGGAACCGGAAGAGACCCAGGAGGTAGTCCCTGTGCCAAAGATGTTCCTAAACCTAGTTCAGAAACAGTGGGCACAGCCAGGCACAGCGGCCTCACACAGCAGCATAGACAAGCAGCTATACACGGTAGATGCTCCCCTGGAGGACTTACTCAAGCTACCCCCGGTAGATGCCCCAGTTCAGGCACTCACCTCTAGGTCAGTGTTACCTCCTGACCTCCTGGAAGGTCTCAAGGCGGAGGACAAGAGGTCGGAGAAGGCCTGTCACAAGACCCACATGGCGGCTGCCTGGGCGATTAAGATGGCCACCTCAGCCTCCTTCATGTCCAGAGCCACTCTTAAGTGGCTTCGAAAGCTGTTAGCTAAGGTTCCAGCAGGGGATGCTAGAGCTAGGCAGGAACTGAGGAAGATAATGGCCGGTGTCTCTTACACCGCCGACGCTACCCTGAGCTCGGCCAAGTTCGCATCTAGAGCCCTGGCCTCCAATGTGACCTCCAGGAGGCTGCTTTGGCTCCGCCACTGGAATGCGGACATGCGTTCAAAGTGGAAGATCGCTTCCGCCCCCTACAAAGGGGGGAAACTCTTTGGTGAAGTCCTTGACCCAGTGTTGGTGGAAAACAGGGACAAGAAGGTCATGCCCTCGGTCTATAAGAAGTCGGAACGCAAGAGGTCTGGTTCCTTTCGGAAGCAGTCCTTTCGAAACACAGAACCTTCCACCAGTGCAGGACATTTCCATCGGTCCTTTAATCAAGGACCAGATAGGGGGCAGGACCGCCAATCCTTTAGGGACAGGGGCAGGCAACAATCCTTCTCCAGGCGCCCCTTCAGAGGAGGATCCGGTTCCCGTCCTTTCCGAAAATTCAAGTGACTCTCCGAGGGCCGCTCCCATAGGGGGCCGCCTGCAGCTGTTTCAGGTGGCCTGGGAGCAGACCACGTCGGATCAGTGGGTCCTACAGACCATCCGGTTAGGGCTCACATTGGAATTCCTCTCCATGCCTCCCAGGCGATTCATCCGCTGCCCCACCCCATCCTCCCCCCTCAAGAGGTCTCTGATGGAACAGGAGGTGGCGCACCTGAAAGAGATAAATGCCATAAAGCCGGTCCCGGCAGAGCAGGCAGGGTCAGGTTTTTACTCCATACTATTCCTGGTCCCCAAGAACTCGGGAGGATGGAGGGGGATATTAGACCTAAAGCAGTTGAACAAGCACCTGGCGTACAGGCGCTTCAAAATGCAGTCCCTCCAGTCCATTCTGAGCTGCATCCGGACAGGGGATCTGCTGACCTCGATAGACCTTCAGGAGGCCTATCTACACATCCCGGTTCGAAAGGCGCACCGCAGATTCCTCAGGTTTTATTATGCAGGCCGGCACTACCAGTACAGGGCTCTCCCCTTCGGCCTGTCATCCGCTCCGAGGACGTTCACGAAGGTCCTTGCCGTGGTCCTGGCGTCCCTCAGGTCGCGACCAGTCAGATTACAGGCGTACCTAGACGACATCGTTATCCAGTCGTCCAGCCACCGGCAGGCGCTCAGGGATCTCCGGCTGACCATGAGGACCCTCGAACATCACGGGTTCTCCATCAACCTGAAGAAGAGCCACCTGAGGCCTACCACCAGTCTGACGCATCTGGGAGCGGTCATAGACACCATCTCCTGCCGGGTCTACCTGTCGCCAGAGCGGGCGAACAGCCTGATCCCACTGGCGCTGAAGGTAGGATCATCAAGGACCGCCCCCATCGTGCTCCTGTCACGGCTCCTCGGGAAGATGATCTCATGCCTCTCCATTGTGCCATGGGCGTGCCTCCACTCGAGACAGCTACAGTGGTGCCTCCTACCACACCAGCGAGCCAAGGAGAGCGACTCCACCAGGCATGTACCAGTCCCAGACAAGGTCAGTGCGTCTCTGGGGTGGTGGACAGCGACGTCCCTGGCCAAGGGATGCCTCTTTCGAGAGCCAGAACGGGTCGCCATCACCACAGACGCCAGCCTCTACGGCTGGGGAGCCCACCTGGCCCACCAGGTGGCGCAAAGGAAATGGTTACCCGAGGAACTCAAACACAGCATCAATTGGCTGGAGTTGAGAGCTGCGCGCCTAGCACTTCTCCATTTCCGCCCAAGGATCAAGAACTGTCACGTGCTACTACTCACGGACAATGTGTCCACCAAGGCCCACATCAACCGCCAGGGGGGCACCCGATCCAGGTCACTGATGGAGGAGGCAGAACGGCTGGGCCTGTGGGCAGAGAGGCACCTGGCCTCGATCAGAGCGGAGCACATCTCGGGCGAAAGCAACATCCAGGCGGACTGGCTGAGCAGGGCCACCATCGACAACTCCGAGTGGCAGCTACACCCGAACCTATTCATCAGCATCACGCAGAGATTCGGCCAGCCTACAGTCGACCTGTTCGCGTCGGCAACAAACGCGCAAGTACCAAGATATTTCACCAGGTACCGGTGCCAGGGAGCGGAGGGAGTCAACGCACTCAGGTGCCATTGGCCTCCGGGTCTACTGTATGCATTCCCACCACTTCCGCTCCTGCCAGGCCTGATCCGGAAGATCCTCAAGGAACAGGCAGAAGTCATAGTGATCGCCCCCTACTGGCCCAGGAGAGCCTGGTTCGCGGACCTAGTGAGCCTCTCGGTGGTCAAGCCATGGAGGATTCCACAGGGGGAGGTGTCACTTGTGCAGGGCTCCATCGAACATCCGGAGCCACACTGGATGCAACTGACCGTCTGGCATGTGAAAGGCAGCTGCTAGAAAGAGCACAGTTTTCTGAAGGGGTCATTCGGACCATTCAGGCTTCGCGTCGCGGCTCGACTACCAGGATATACGACGCCACCTGGCAGACCTTCGTAGCCTGGTGCAGATCCCGGGGGGTTGAACCCATTTCGGCCTCCATCCCAGACGTGCTGGATTTTCTTCAGCGAGGCCTGGAACAGGGGCTGGCTGCCAACACTCTCCGACGCCAGACGGCCGCACTCTCAACCGTGTTGGCCTTCGACTCCTACTCATCCCTGGCGCGACATCCAAGGGTCAGGGGCTTCTTGAGAGGGGCTACCAACATTCGACCACCTGTAGTTCACAGGTACCCCACGTGGGACCTACACGTGGTGCTAAGGGCACTGATTGACCCACCGTTCGAGCCGCTACGCACCTGCGACCTACAGCGCCTTACCGTGAAGACGGCCTTTTTAGTGGCCATCACCTCGGCACGTAGAATCTTGGAACTAGCAGCCTTGTCCGTCAGAGACGACCTCTGCATCATCCACGAGGACAGGGTGACCTTACGGCTCGACCCCACCTTCATCCCAAAGGTCAACTCAACCTTTCACCGGGCCCAGGAGGTCGTCCTACCGAACTTTTGTCCGAGGCCGGTACACCCCAGGGAACGGCGATGGCACAAGTTCGACGCTCAGCGTACGCTCAAGTATTATGTAACACGCACCGCATCATATCGGCGGTCTGAGGCCCTATTTGTCACCTTCCAACCTCGCAACATGGGTCAGAAGGCCTCAGCGGCCACCATCGGCAGATGGTTACGTAGCTGCATCGCCTCGGCTTATGAGCTACAACTCCAGAGGGTGCCTCGCCACATCACAGCTCACTCGACCAGAAGCGCGGCAACCTCGGCGGCCTGGGCAACCCAGGCATCGCTTGATGAGATTTGCAGGGCGGCCACCTGGGCCTCCCCATCCCAGTTTGTACGTAACTACAAGTTAGACAAGTTTGCATCTTCGGAGGCGGCTTTTGGTCGCAGAGTTCTGCAACAAGTTCATTTGTCAACGGAATCTACTAGAGACAGTTTTTCCCGCCCTGGGAATGTTTAGCTTGGGCATATTCCCATTGTTGGACTCTCCAAGCAGCTCACAGGAGAAGTGTCGTTGGCTTACCTGAACGATCTTCTCTGTGAGCTGCGAGGAGAGGCCAACCCCGCCCTAGCCGGTAGATTCCTCAGTTGTGTTTTTGACTGTTAGTGTTCACTGTTTTATAGTTGTCAGACGTACTTGCAGCTGGAGCCTGCGGCAATATGAGAACCAACCAGACGACTACTAGTCCACGTCCTAAATTGAAATTCTGGCAAGCACAAAGGAAGAGGCGTGGCTTCAAAAGAAAATCAATCCAGTCCAGAAGGGCAGAAAGGCAAGATTAACCCATTGTTGGCCTCTCCTCGCAGCTCACAGAGAAGATCGTTCAGGTAAGCCAACGACACTTTTCTGCCCTTGAAATTTGGTCAGGTAAACTACACATGATAATCTCAGCCTCAATCACAGTGGGCAGGAAACAGCTGGCTCCCTTTTTTTTTTAATGCCTTCCTATTGGTCGGCTGGAAGTGTTGGAGGACTTTCAGGTCACTAAGGCAGTGGCACAAAACAATGATTGTGTGAAAGTTCCCAGTAATAATAATATGAAAGGAATGAAAACTAGAATTCAGGCCTATTTGTCTTAAGTTATACAGTTATAAAAGCAATATAAAATATTGAACCACAAGTTGTGAGGGGCAATAATAAGAATTATGAGCCATACAGTACTATGTTTTCTAGTATTCCTGAGATATTTAGCAGAATGGAAAGTCCTGATTATTACTGTTACCTAAAAATATCTTTAACGATGAACCAAGTTTACTTTTTAGGTTTATAAATGGCTCAAAACTTAGAAATATTGCAAAATGATACTCCTTAGGGCTCGGTTTGAAAGAGCTAATAGAAGTTTAAAGGTGAATGGAAAAAGACCTAAAGCAGATGTATAAGCTGTATGGACAAATTTTGACTATGCATCAAGGCCTTCTTTAAATAAAATCTGGACACAAGAGACATTCACAGAATTCCCTCCTTCCTTTTCATGCCCAAAAAGTTCTGTGCTGCAGCTCACTAGCAATTTACAACAATAAAAATATGAAAGCAGTGCAACTAATAAAATCAAAGTAATAGCCGACTACAGCTATATTAATTGCTTTCCCCCTATTGAAATTTCTCCATTCCATATGTGTGTGCGTGTGTGTGTGTGTGCACGACTTGCCTCCAGAAGTTGTGAATGCCCCAACAGTGGAAGTCTTCAAGAAGATGTTGGATAACCATTTGTATGAAATGGTATAGGGTTTCCTGTCTAGGCAGGGAGTTGGATTAGAAGACCTCCAAGGTCCCTTCCAACTCTATTATTCTATTCGATAAGATACGATAGGATAGATAGGTTGCTAATGAGCATGTCATTCCTTGGCATGATGAATAATTTGAAGTTGACATTTGCTACAGTTCCTTGGCATGATGAAGAATATGAAGATACATAATTTCTGATTGTTTGAAGTTTTGTTATAATACTGGAGTATAAAATAAACTCTTAAGAGTTATCTACAAATGAAGCAATCTGTAAGCCTAAATGAATTAATGTTTGGCCTCAGCCTTTTAATTTAACCAAATTGTAATATTTATACTTATGTTTTTATTATTAAATATGTTATTGTTGTCTTCATTATCATAATATTTATATTTAAATATAACAGAAAGTGATCTTTACTCAGATAATATTTACAATTTAACTGCAGAAAACTAAGGATGAGAACATAATTGAACATTAGAACAGTGGCCTCCCAACGTTTTGGACACCAGGGACTGGTTCTGTGGAGACAGATTTTTCCGTGGACCAGAGGGTGTGTGGTTTGTATGTTGCCTGCATCCCATGGATGGAGCTTTGCTTGTTTGCGTGACCCGGTTTCTGACATGTTGCAGCCCAGTGCCGGTCCATAGACCAGGGGTTGGAGACCCCTGCATTAGAATATATGTATCCCAGATAATATTCTGCATCCTGTTTTCTACATTGGCCAACCTAATAGCAATATGGAAGCCTCAAAGCAGGGGATGAAAGCCAGTTTGATGGTATTATTTTCCATGGCTTTTGTGGAGAATAGGAAGTGTACATTCATTTTAGTTTAAGTGAAAACGTGGCTTGAATTTACATATCGCTTTCCTTGATAATTAAAAATTATAATACATCTTCCATTGATGTATCTTCTTGTTTTTATAAAATCATCAGTGCTAGCCCTAGCTTATTTTGAATATCTAGAACGTGAAATACTTATATAGAGACAATTATTCACCATGTATAGACTAGTGGAGTGTCAATGTAACCTTGTTGCTATTTATCCAACCAAGAAGATAGGCTGAAATTCAGATTATCTACGGGGTCCTTGGTGCTCTCTGCTGCTTAGTTGTTTTCTTGCAGATGTTTCATTACCCAAACTAGGTAACATCATCAGTGGTAGCCTGTAAAGAAACATCTGCAAGAAAACAGCCACGCTCAGAGAGCACCAAGGATCTCATTTTAATCCCGAACTACAAATATTCTTTATTGTTCTGATAACATATTATGCAGATTAATACCCAAGAAAAAATGTAGCAGTGATGAGTCCATGACCTTTGCCATTACTCCTATGTCTGTTGGACTTTGAACTTGGGAATCTATAATGTCCTTCATCTTAGGCTTTGTTCTGACCATTCTCTCAAAGAATTACCTTTCTATTGGGGAAAAAAAAGAAATATTGTATTTTTTGGAGTATTAAGACATACCGGAGTATAAGACGCACCCAGGTTTTGAAGAGGCTATTTTTTTTTAAGTAGGTAGGTAGAGGGATAGAGAGGGAAAGAGAGAGGGAGGGGGAGGGAGAGAGAGTAGGTAGTTAGGTAGGTAGGTAGATAGAGAGGGAGAGAGAAATACAGGAGGGAGGGAGGGAGAGAGAGTGTAGATAGGTAAGTAGGTAGAGTAGGGGTCTCAAACTCAATTTACCTGGGGGCCGCTGGAGGCAGAGGGTGGGTGAGGCTGGGCCGCATAAGGGATTCCAAAGAGGTCCACTCTCCCTGTGGGTTGCACTGATATTATACTTTCATATCACGGTGGGGGCCACAAGATACTGTCCTGCGGGCCGCAATTGGCCCGCGGGCTGCGAGAATGAGACCTCTGAGGTAGAGGGGTAGAGAGAGAAATTTCAGTAGATAGGTGGGGGGGGGAGAGAGTAGGTAGGTAGATAGGTAGATAGGGGGGGAGGGGAGAGAGAGAAATACAGTAGGTAGGTAGGGAGAGAGAGAGAGAGTAGGTAAGTAGATATTTCCAGGTGTATTTACCTATGTGATGGAGAAGGAAATCGCTGACAACCTGTAGCACCTAAAACTTTGTTTCTATTGGCACACCACTTGACCAATGTAATTCTCATCAACCACTCTAACTAAACAGCTTTCTGAAAGGAAAAAAAAGTTTTTGCACTCTGCAAACCTCCCCAAAACAACCTGTTTTTTGCAAAAATGCCCCCCCTTTTTTTTTCAAAAAAAAAAGGCATGAATAGGCTTGGAGGGGGGCTTGCAGAGTGCTCCTGGGGGGGGATGAGGGGGCAAAAATGAGCCAAAAACAGCTCATTTTTTGCTAAAACGGGCTAGGTTTTTGTCAAAAAAAATTGCATGCATAGCCTTATGGAGGTTTATAGAGTGCTGCTGGGGGCAGCCCCCAGAGCTCTCTGGAAACCTCCATAAGGCTATGCACAGGCCATTTTGGTGAAGGGGTGGGGCTTCAGGAGGCAAAAAAATGCTGTATTCAGTGTATAAGACGCACCCAGATTTTCAGCCTTGTTTTAGAGGAAAGAAAGGTGTATCTTATACTCCGAAAAATACAGTAATCTGGTCAAAGAATAAATAAGATATAATCAGGGTACAAAATCATTGTATTTCTGACTGGTTTTAACTTGTTCTTCAGCATTACGGTATCTTAGTAATAGATAATATTAATGATTATCAAAATTATTTCTTGTAAATTCTTATGGCATAAAATTATTTTGGGACACACCATTTCTAACTTTCAGACTGCTACTAAAGATTATTGATTATTATTGATATTTGAATCAATAGCATACCTTTAGATTCAAAATGTTGAGTAATGTGTAATTTCTATTTTACCTTTAAATAATTGGAAATTGAGATATAATTATTGGCTGGAAATGTTTTAAGTTTTAAAAATTTATGCAAAATAAATCTATCTTTCAATACTAACAGCATTGCACAATTGGAAGTTACTTCTGTTACATACAGAGAAACACTGAAATTTTGCCAATACCCTTAACCTGATCTAATTGCAGGTACACCAGAAGCAGTTAGATCTGTTTGTCAAACTGGCCACGCCCACCCCCAGTTTAGCAAAGGGGGGGGGGGAAGTGATACATCCTGTGGCAATGCAAGTTTGATATCTCTGAGTTAGATGGTTAGCTTCTTTAGATATTG
This sequence comes from Rhabdophis nuchalis, assembly GCA_039707465.1. NCBI lineage: Eukaryota > Metazoa > Chordata > Lepidosauria > Squamata > Natricidae > Rhabdophis > Rhabdophis nuchalis. Next base: position 171,375,018 of record CM077643.1, read on the forward strand.
AATTATAACATCCATTACATTGCAATTCTATGGCTCCATATTATGGTAGTTTTATTATGGTTTCCTCTAATTAATTTTATATTTTATTTCCTATATTTTATTGTCCACATCTCAATAAAATATAGGAAATATATGTAGTCTTCAATTTAACGACCACAATTGAGCCCAAAATCTGTATTGCTAAGTGAATTTTGCCCCATATTACGACCTTTCTCACCACAGTTGTTAAGTGAGTTACTGCAGTTGTTAAATTAGAAACAGAGTTGTTAAGTGAATCTGGTTTCCCCATTGACTTTGCTTGTTGGAAGGTCGCAATGAGGGATCACATGACCCTGGATCACTGCAATGGTCATAAATGTGACTCAATTCCCAAGTGTTTCTATTTTGATCATGTAACCATGGGAGTGCTAATATGTTCATAAGTGTGAAAAACAGTCATAAGTCACTTCTTTCAGTGCCGTTGTAACATTGAACAGTCCCTAAGTGAACGGTTGTAAGTTGAGGACTGCTTCTATATGCTGATGGTTTATTTAAACTGAAATTGTATATCAATTATGATTGCATGACCTCTTTAGATCCTATATGCTAAATTAAAAAAATAAAATAAAAAACTACAACCTTTCATACTGTATTCCATGTTATTGTAAATGCTCATCTGTTTTCCTGAAATGGCTTCAGAAAGTATCAGGTGGAAAAGCTGCAGTGGTAGGGAAGCCGAATTTGAAAGAAATCGAGTACAGTATATAGTAGAAGTGGAGAAATGTCTAGTACAACGGCTCTGTTAATTGCAACTTTGTAGGTATGTACAATATCCATTAATATGACACAGATCCATTTGCTTCTGAAGCATGTCAAACTATCCTTGACTGTCCTTTTCTAAGGGTGGTAAGCCATTTTCCCAAAATAAATCCGCTGAGCCAGAAACAATTCAAGTTGTACCACTTCCTGGGTTAAATCTCCAAGAATGGCTGGCATGGTCCCAATAAGATTTGTTACATCCTGGAGAAACTCAGATATTCTGGATATTATGGCACAGAGCAATGATTTTTGTACATCCCTATAAGTTTTAAAGTTATGTAAGTAACTTGCCATCTTGTCAGAGCATAGTTTAGAATTTATGCTATATATTACATTGTGGAAAAGATACTACCACTGTAATTTTACATTTGCATTCAAGGAAAAATCACACTCATTATTTATTAGAGTGAAGAAGTCATCAAAACTGTATGTAAATAATTATGGCTTTTACATTAATTTGTATCTTTTTTTAGGTTATCATGAGCATCACATGTGATTGGATTAAACTAATAAATGCTGAAGATGATCCCTTTTGTAAACAAGCCTTTTAAGATCTGGGATTTCATATAATGAAGGTAAGGAAAATTACTTTCATGCAAATAACCAGTTATTAAAATTAGACTTGTATGATTATAATTGAATCAATATGAAATCGAATAACAGTGGACTTAAAGAAGCATGTCCATGTAATCATAATTTTTAATAAGCAGCCTATGACTGGACAATTTAATTGATAGTGGTTATTCATACAGGTGTTCCCTACCTTAATCTCACTTACATGTATGACTTATAGTGTAAGGAAGGTGAATTTCCTGCTGTTCTGTTTCTGTAAACTATAAAATTAGAAGGTTGAATTGTTGGTATTAATATTACAAAATTCTGAGTGAAAGTGGATTATTATATGGTTGAGTCCTGCCTAGAGTATCAGTGATCAAGCTGCATTTGTTGATTTCCTTCAACCTGAGTGAATATTATAATCCAGTTAACATTTCTAGCTTTCTATTGAATCATTTATATTAAATAAATGTTCTTAAAAACTAATAACAGAATTAGGATCAGGAATACATTTAAAATTTGGGTTACACGTAATAATATTGTAAAAAGCAACATAAAATGTAGAATGTATTTTTTTACTGATTTAAGTAGCAATGCTCAATAAGATTTCTTAAGTAATCTGCTTTGTAAAAGATATTTTATCTATCTCTAAAAATAAAATGCATTGTAAGTTCTAAAATAAGTAGCTGACATTAAGAGAATTTTAATGCTTATTGTTTATTCTCACAGTGCAGTTTCACAAGGCTAACATAACTACTGTGCATATTTTGCAAGTCTGTTACAGAATTGCAGAATTTTATTTTATGAGGATCTCATCATTTTCACTTAGGTCATTAATAAATGTATGATTCACAAATATCCCTACAGTTAGCTGAATATATTTGACACCTTTTTTGACTTGGTATTTTAAAAAATCTCTTTTTTCTTTAAGGTACTAAGACAGTTAAAACAATAAATAACATCAGAAAATTAAATATTGTTTTTAAAAACCCACATAAGACTTAAGTTGCAGTTTATGCACTCCAGTTTATGCTTCATGATTGACTTCCATATCTCAGGCAGTTTTTATCATGTGATATTCATATCTATCCTGATTTTTATACAGGAAGAACAATAGTAAACAATAGAGATGAAAAACAGGTACTGCATGACTAAATTCAAAGGAAAAACTACTTAGATTTCCAAACATGAAATTATAATGCAATAGGAAAAAAATGTAGTTTCCATTCAAGTTCAGAGGATCCAGATTAGGAAGACACAATGTGAGAAATGCTGATGAAAAAGAGATGTAACAAATAAGTGGAGAAATACTTAGCTAAGGTATGTAACAGTTGAGATTTTTTTTACTTCATATAAAATCTCTTTCATTTCTCCATCAAAAATAACTAGTAAATCAACCACACCAAAAATTGACTTACTCTTTAAAAAGTTCCAAAATGTTTGTTGGATAAATACTTTTATTATACGAAATCATAAAAATTAAAGTGCTGTGCCTGCTAAAACTCTTCATTAGATTATAAACAAAGGCAATGTAGGGAAAAGAGATTGTGCTGAACCATAGAGTCACATTCTGGTTCTTATATTACTCTAAAGTAATATTCTTCCAAGTCAGTAGGAGAAGGCAGTAGTGCTTAGGAAACTGTGTCTTAAAACTAATAAATCAGATATTGATATATAGTGGCTTCCCAGAATGTGTTTCTGGCATCAGCTGGAATATACTTTACATTGGAAATTGATCAAATAAATATTGATGCAGTGTAGCCAAACTAATTTAAAAATGCTGATTTTAATAAAGTTTGGACAATAATGTACTCAAAATAATTTGCTGGAAACTCTTGCAATGAATTTATTTTTATGTCATAAGATCGTCAGTTTTAGAAACTTAACATATCACTATTTTGGTGAACCACAATAAATAATGTTCAGACTATCTCAGGAGCAAAAGAGAAATGTGGATAGAACACTGAGTCAGAAGATCATTGAGAGATTGACCAAATGAGCTCCCAGCAATTTGTCCCAGCTCCTGCCCACCTAGCAGTTTGAAAGCATGCAAATAGATAAATAGACATCATTTAGGTGGGACAGTACCTAGGACGTGAAAGAAGGCTCCTCAAACATTCCCAGGGTAATCGTGATGTCACTGGCTAATCCCTTCAACCTGGAAGCACTGTAATAGGTGCTTCCAACGTGAATGTAGTAACACCATAATATGGAGGTAGCATGTTTTGCAGGATATGGAAAAATAAAATGCATGGTAAGATCATTTTGTAGAGCAGAATGGGTTTCCATCATAACTTTTTCTCAATCATACAGAACATGAGGTAAAACAAAGGTGGGAAGAACCAGGATACACAAAGTAAATGCCTGGGCTTCTGTAGTCATGGATGATTATCTGAGACATGACTCTTGTGTAGCATGCAATGTGTTCTGTAGCCCAGGGGTCCCCAACCCCCGGTCCGTGGACCGGTGCCGGTCCGTGGCTTGATAGGAACCGGGCCGCAGGGCCAGAGAGGAGGAGGAGGGGGCAGCCCCCTGGGCAGAGCGCGCGCTGGATGTGGGAGAGCGCAGGCGCAGCCGTTCGCACCGTTGGAGGCCCTAGAGGGCCGAGTGAGCCGACTCCCCCCCACGTGCGCATGTGCCACCTATTCCCCCTTCCCCCCGCTCCTCCTCTACGCCAGCCGGTCCGCAGAATTTTCTTTAAAATGAAACCGGTCCCTGGTGCAAAAAAGGTTGGGGACCCCTGCTGTAGCCCATTCTTTTGATGCTATTTCTCTTCAGTACCTTGTTTGTTTCCCGAGTGTTTTTATGATAGTTCTCTTAGGTGATTGTGAGTTCAGTGCATTACTACTGTGATAAGTTGTGTTTAAGTCTTGTATTAGAATTCTAAAGATGAAGGTGATTTAAAAGGTGTTTGGTAAAAGGATAGTCTTGTTAGGTGTGGAAATCAGACTGGAGTGACCTCACTTTCTTTAAGTGGCATGAAGGAGTAAAGTGCTGCTAAGATGTGAAGAACAAAAGCCAAAAGGAAATAACTTCGTTTATAACAGTTGATTAGCAAAGGGCTAATTTCTAAAAATAAGTTGCTAGAAAACTACACAGACATCTTATTAAAGGAATTTAAAAAGCAGGATATCAGGATTTTTTAAATGTTTTTTTTTAAATAAAACTATTCCAAGGTGCTCATATTAAAAAGAGTAATGAGTAACTGCACATTTAATTTCTGAACTTGGTTTCTTCACAGGTTTGTTTGCAGATATATATTTTTTTTAAACCACAAAATAAAAGCAGCAGCAATTACAGGTCTATAAATTGTAAAACGTGATTTTTCTAACGTCTCCTATTTCCCCCTTACCTGTGGGAGAAAAATGTCTTTGCTCACATGTTAAACACAATAGATTTTATGTTGTATCCTTTTTATTGAACAATAATTGCATTTTGATCGAATGTCACCACCATAGTTCTTTACAAACAACACATCTCCACATTAAATTCTGCCTAGTCAGAGTGATATAGTCAGGAAAATTATTTGATCGCTTATCTTATCCTCCAGTCTGTTTCTCTGCAAGCAAAGACATAATAAATTTGGAGAAGGTTCCACTGTTTCTAAAATGCTGCTACTGTGATACATCCCTATATAAGTGCAGCTGTCTATGTGTAGCTTCATTGAAAGACTCAATGCAAATTAGTTGAATGTGGATTTGAGCAACTTGTGCCAAGCAAACAGGATATATATTCCCTGTAATTTATCAGCCACCTTACGTACTTGAGGAAAGTGAACAGAGCACTATTGAATACTATGTTTAACCCATAAACACAGTTTCATATGTTTGTGTAGAGATCCTTCATTCATTTTTAATTAGGTTTAAATTTTAAGCATCCATTGCAGATGTATAAAGAACATTTCACCAATGTCTGTTTATGATTTTTTTTCCTGAATCAAATAAAAGTGACATTGTCAATGAAATTCTGGTTTTTCAATTTCTTCAGACTTGCTGAGCAACTGTAGAGTTTTTTTGTCATTATTTTCTTGTGGTTTGTCAATGCTTGTGTTTATGAAGGTATGTTTGCCTTCTCTCATTTTAAACAGTCAAAATGTTAACCATTAATGATCTTAGTGATCTTCCTAATTAAATTTGAATTCTCAACTTTATGATGGTATCAGAATGAATTCATACTTCCTATACTGGCCTTAGTCCCAAATAAGATTATTTGGGAATATTATGTCATGCATTTTCTTTGTTTTTTTCAAGGTAGCAAATATACATACAGCTAAATACCTCACTGTTGCTTTTACATTAAGTTAAACTGAACTGATGGTACTCTTTACTGTACCTGACATAATGTACATGCTCTATATTTAAGATCTGTATACTATATAAGTGAACTGTTCAATTGACATTGCAATTTGTGGATAATTCCTCATATAGTTATTTCTCTTCGATTTTAGTCTGTATGAAAGATCTTTAGACCATCATTTACGTAAAATACCCAAATTCTTTAGTACTCATTATGCAAATCTAATTTTTATAGATTCCTTTGATAGTGAGCCCATCCATTGGGGGGGGGGGGATGAGAAAATGTACAGTGCAAATTCCACCCCTCATATACTTACATCAATGTCGCAACTCAAGTATTAAAGGACAGAGAAAAGACATTATGACATCTTGAAACATCTTTCATCAATTTAACATCATAGTAAGTTTACCATGGAGACCTGTCCTTTACTATCATAAAGTAACATATTCTATACTATGCAGTTACCGTATTTTTCGGAGTATAAGACGCATCGGAGTATAAGACGTACCAAGGTTTTGAAGAGGCAAATTACAAAAAAAGTAGGTAGGTAGGTAGGGAGAGAGAGGGAGAGAGAGGGAGAGAAAGAAAGAGAAATACGAAAGGTAGGTAGATAAAGGGATAGAGAGAGAGAGAGAAATAGAGAGAAATACAGTAGGTAGGGAGAGAGAGAGTAGGTAGGTAAGTAGGTAAAGGGATATATATAGAGAGAAATAGAGGGAGAAATGTCTGTGTAGGTAGGTAGGTAGGTAGATAAAAGGGGAGAGAAAGAAATACAATAGGTATGAAGGGGGAGAAGGAGAATGTGTGTGTGTGTAGGTAGGTAGAAAGATAGAGAGAGAAATAGAAAGATAGAGAAATACAGTAGGTAGGTAGGGAGAGAGAGTGTGTGTGTAGGTAGGTAGAAGGATAGAGAGAGAAATAGAGAGAGAAATACAATAGGTATGTAGGGGGAGAGGGAGAATGTGTGTGTACTGTAGGTAGGTAGATGGATGAGAGAGAAATAGAGAGAGAAATACAATAGGTATGTAGGGGGAGAGGGAGAATGTGTGTGTACTGTAGGTAGGTAGATGGATGAGAGAGAAATACAGTAGGTAGGATGGGAGAGAGAGTGTGTGTGTAAGTAGAAGTAGATAGATAGAGAGAGAGAGAGAGAGAGAGAGAGAGAGTAGGGAGGGAGTGTGTGTGTGTGTAGTCAGGTAGGTAGAAGGATAGAGAGAGAGAGAGAGAAAGGGAGAAATACAGTAGGTTGGTAGAAAGAGAGAGAGAGATTAGGTAGGTAGGTTGATGTTCTCAGGTGTATTTATTTATGTCCTGCAGAAGGAAATCGCAGACAAACCTTAAAACTTCGTTTCTGCTTGCTCAGAAAAAGTTAAAGAGCCTTCCGAAAGGTTGGGGGGGGGAGCCTTTGCACTCGGCAAACTTCCAAAACAGCCCATTTCTCCGTGAAAATGAGGCTGTTTTTTTTAAAATAAAAAGCATAAGTAGCCTTGGGGGGGGGGGGCTTGCAGAGTGCTGGGGGGGTGGGGTGAAAAATGAGCAAAAAAACCCGCCCCGTTTACCCAGGAGACTAGGCACTCCATAAGGCTCAGCACAGCCAGTTTGGTGAAGGGGGCGGGGTTCCAGGAGGCAAAAAGGGTTTTTTTGCGCTTTGCATACTTCTTCCAAATGCTCTTTCTCAACGGAATCGGGGCCGATTGTCTTCAAATAAAAAGCATGACTAGTCTTGGGGGGGCTTGCAGAATGCTCCTGGGGGGGGGGACAAAAAACCGCCACATTTATCGCAAAAACGGGCCATTTTTGGGTCAAATAAATTGCATGCATAGTCCTATGGAGGCTTATAGAGTGCTGCTGGGGGCTGGGGGAGGGGGAAACGGCCCGTTTGAGGCTAATTTCTGCCCTCCCCAGCCCCCAGGGGTTCTCTGGAAGCCTCCACAAGACTAGGCACAGCCAGTTTGGTGAAGGGGGTGGGGTTCCAGGAGGCAAAAAATGCTGTATTCGATGTATAAGACGCACCCAGATTTTCAGCCTCTTTTTAGAGGAAAAAAGGTGCGTCTTATACTCCGAAAAATACGGTACTCCTTGAGTTACAACTGTAATTGAACCCTACTATTACGGTCAGAAGTCATGATAGTCATAAGCAGGTCAACATGTGACGACCTAATTTTATGGCCTTGCAGCAGATGTTAAGCAAATCCATTTTTCACTATGGGATTTTTTTGCTGGAAACTGGAAGTAGTAGTGATTTCTGGCTAAAATACCATAAATCATGATCACATGACTATAGGGCACGGCAAACATCTATAACTGATGAACAGTTGCCAAGGGGTCTATGACAACTCGCCATGACCCACTTGCAGGACAACTTTCCACAGGACAACTCTCTGCAGGACAAGAGTTACACCAATATCAAAGAGATTGTGAAATAGAATCATTAAAGAAAGAATGCAAAATGAGGGACAGAATGAAATGTTAATGGCAAAAATTAAAATATTTTTATTTATTTTAAATAATTAAATAGAATAGTTGAATTGTCCCACAGTGAGTTATCCAGCAGCAACTTGGCCATGGAAAGTTGGCTGCAGTATGTTGGCCATGGAGAGTTGATTATGGCAAGTTAGCCACCGTAAGTTGTGCCATTTGGTTGCTACGTGCCCAAAATTTGGTAATGTGACTGCAGTGAGTCCAATCCTCTTTTCTGATGAGACAACTTTTGCATCTCATTTGGAAACCAACGACCCAGAGTAAGGAGGAAGAATGGAGATGCACACACTGCAGGATGCTTGAAGTCCAATGTGAAGTTTCCACAGTCTGTGTAGATTTTGGGAGCCATGTCATCATCTGGTGTTGGTCTACTGTGCTTCATTAAGTCCAGGGTCAACGCAGCCATCTACCAGGAGATTTTGGAGCACTTCATGCTTCCTTCTGCACATGAGCTTTATGGGGATGCTGACTTCATTTTCCAGCAGAACTTGGCACCTGCCCCCACTGCCAAAAGCACCAAAACCTGGTTCAATGACCATGGGATTACTGTACTTGATTGGCCAGCAAACTCGCCTGACCTGAACCCCATAGAGAATCTGTGGGGCATTGCCAAGAGAAAGATGAGAGACATGAGACCGAACAATGCAAAAGAGCTGAAGGCCTCTATTGAAGCATCCTGGTCTTCCATAACACCTCAGCAGTGCCACAGGCTGATAGCTTCCATGCAACACCACATTGAGGCAGTAATTTCTGCAAAAGAGGCCCAAACATTTTCAAATTTTTATACCGCCCCATCTCCACAATGGGACTCGGGGCGGTGCACAGAAGATAAAAAGTAAAAACAACAGCATACACATCATATAAATACAATCCACAATTTAAAACTGAATTAAATAAATATAACTCTGCTACAAAGATTAAAACTATAAAACCCTCTATTAAAATTAAATTTACATTATTAAACTCTAAGTCAGGCTGGCCAGATGGAAAAAATGTGATTTGAGCTCCCGACGGAAGAGGCGCAAGTCCGTGATGGTGCGAATATTGGGGGGCAGGTCATTCCAGAGAGCCGGACCCGCCACAGAGAAGGCCCTTCCCCCGGGGGCCGCCAGCCAGCATTGACTGGCAGACGGCACCCTGAGGAGGCCCTCCCTGTGCGAGCGGACAGGTCGAAGGGAGGTATGCGGTAGGAGGCGGTCTCGCAAATACCCAGGTCCCGTGCCATTGAGCGATTTAAAGATGGTTACCAACACCTTGAAGCGCACCCGGAAGGCCACAGGCAGCCAGTGCAGCTCGTGCAGGAGAGGTGTTACATGGGAGTAACGAGAGACTCCCAGAATCCCCCGCGCGGCTGCATTCTGAACTAGCTGCAGTCTCCGGGTGCACCTCAAGGGGAGCCCCATGTAGAGAGCATTGCAATAGTTCAAGCGGGAAGTAACGAGGGCTTGGGTGACTGTGCGAAGGGAGTCCCGATCTAGAAAGGGGCGCAACTGGCGTATCAGGCGAACCTGATAGAATGCCCCCCTGGCCACGGCCGTCACGGCTGCATGTAATATTCTAATTTTCTGAGTTTGTGGACTTTGGGGTTTTCATGAGCTGTACACCATAATCATCACAATTATGATAAATCACGGCTTGAACTATCTTGCTTTGTATGTAATGAGTCTTATCTCATATATTAGTTTTACCTTTTAAGTTACATTACTGAAATAAATGAACTTTTGCACGATATTCTAATTTTTTGAGTTTCACCTGTAATTAACAAGCTCCTTTATTATTTTCAAAATTACTTTCAAAAAGAGAACATATTTAGCATTTGGTAATTGTGATTAAGGTTATTCTGTAAAAAAGCTGAATATGTTCTTTAATTTAAAACATGATTACCATTTTAGGTCCAAGGTTGCAAGCTATAAAACACAAAAGGAACAATAAATGAAAAATAAATGAAATAATCATCCGCCCCTTGCTTTAAAAATTAATTAATGTTGCCAAAGAGGTTATCTCTTTTTGTTATCAAAAATTATTTCACATCTCTGTGATAACTATTTAGAAACAGTACTATTTTGCACTTGAGACATTTTATTTTGTAGAATGGAAAAATTTCAAAAGAGATCTGATGAGCTGAGGACAAACATAAAAAATTCTATCTTACAATAATTTTGTGTGCGTGCCTTCACCTCATTGTTAACCCTTAGTGACTGCTTGGATTGATCCCTGCAGTTTCCTTGGCAATATTTTGGAAGTGGTTTGCCATTATCTCCTTCCTAATGCTGAGAGGATGTGACAGATCCAAGGTTACCTAGCTGGCTCTTTGCCTAAGGGAGGACTAGAAGTCACAGTCCCTAGTTTTTATCTCAATGTCTTAAACACTACACAAAACTGGCTGTTGTCCACAGTAAAAATTACCTCAATCTTACTGCATTTTTGAGACATGCAGAAGTAAACAAATACCGAAGATGAGCTACAGTATTCTTAATAGCTATAGTATTGTGGCTGTCAACAAGAAGCAACACTTTCTGATGTGTGTTAAAATATTCCAGCTTTCCCAGCCTAGAACCTTTGAGATAGATTTTTAGTATAACTCGTGTCTTTTCTAAATAGCGTAATATGAATTGTAACCCAATTAGGGAAGGCTAGAATCATCAGTACTTGAAACTGCCTAATCCTGGCTTCTGTGGGAGGTGTAGCAAACTAAAGATGGCTCTGTGAAAGCAGAGCCTCGTGATCAGGGCAGAGACCAAGCAACTAGTAAGTAAACCAGTTCCTTGGAACCTCTCCAGAGACGGAGAGGATGGAAAACTATCTACAGCCCATCCACAACAGTCCTCCACAAATTGAGGGTTAGAACAGGGGTCTGCAAAGTCGGCTCTTTTAAGACTGGTGGACTTCAACTCCCAGAATTCCCCAGCCAGCCATGCTGGCTGGGGAATTCTGGGAGTTGAAGTCCACCAGTCTTAAAAGAGCCGACTTTGCAGACCACTGGGTTAGAAGATTACATCAGAGACTCCGAGTTCACAAACCAGTCTAATCACTTTCGGAAATTGTGCATTAAATACATTAGCTATGTAGAGATTTTCAGAATGGTAGGCTTGATCTTAAAAGGTTATAAACATATGAAGGATCTAGATAAAATTATAGTATTTAAGCTTTTGCCAAAAAAAATGGAATTAGTTATAAAGAACAGTTTTTTATAGCCAATAGACCCTGTTTTGCTTTTTACAAGACCTAGCAAAACTAAGCAATTTCATGATTCAAAAACTGGAGAGTAAGGGAAACTAAAGATGTTAGGTAGAAGAAAGATGCAGGCCTGTAGAATTATATAAAATGTTGTTGTTAGTTGCGAAGTCGTGTCCAATCCTCGCAACGCCATAGATAACGTTCTTCCAGGCATTTCTGTCCTCTGCCATCCCACAGAGTTCATTTAAGCTCACGCCCACTGCTTTGGTGACTCCATCCATCTACCTCATTCTCTGTTGTCCCGTTCTTTTGCCCTCGATCTTTCCCAGCATTAGGCTCTTCTCCAGTGAGTTCTTCCTTCTCACTAGGTGGCCACAGTATTTGAGTTTCATCTTCATTTTTTATTTTTATTTTATTTTATTAAATTTATATCCCGCCCTTCTCCAAACGGACCCAGGGCGGCGCACAGGAATGTTAAAATACATACAAAACATATAAAATTTAAAAAACTTATTCTAGTAAAACCTGTGCTAAAAACCGAATTAAAATCCCAAATTTAAAACTGTCTAATGGTCAATACAGGGGGTTACGCTAGGCCGGCTAGATGGAATAACTGTGTCTTCAGACACTTGCGGAAGAGGCGGAGGTCAGAGATGGTGCGGAGTTCAGGGGGTAGGTCGTTCCAGAGGGCTGGCCCAGCCACAGAGAAGGCTCTTCCCCTGGGTGTCGCCAGTCGGCATTGTCCAGCCGACGGCACCCTGAGGAGGCCCTCTCTGTGGGAGCGTATCGGTCTGAGGGATGTATGGGGCAGGAGGCGGTCTCGCATATAACTAGGCCCCGAGCCATGGAGGGATCTGACTTTCTAAAGAGCAGTCATGGTTGATCTCTAGGACTGACAGATCTGATTGCCTTGCAGTCCAAGGGACTCGCAGAAATCTTCTCCAGCACTATACTTCAAAGGCCTCAATTCTTTGGTGCTCAGCCTTTCTATGGTCCAACTTTCACAGCCATACATTGCAACTGGGAAAACCATAGCCTTGACTATACGCACTTTTGTTGGCAGGGTAATGTCTCTGCTTTTTAGTATGCTCTCTAGATTTGCCATAGCTTTCCTCTCCAGGAGAAAGAGTCTTTTAATTTCTTGGTTGCAGTCCCCATCTGTGGTGATCTTGGAGCTCAGGAAAATAAAATCTGCCACTACCTCCATTTCTTCCCCATCTATTTTCCAGGAAATACAAAACATTATAATCATAAAAATACTGAATGTGGCTTTTGAAGAATGGAATCAGAAAATAGTAGCCACAATATCAATAGTGTCAATAATAATGTCTGCTTCCATGGATAGATTATGTCCAAAAATATTATTGAAAAAATAATAGGTGTAGAACAAATTTCATCTGACAAGATAAACATGGTATCAAAAGTGTATTTACAACTGACAGGGCAAGAATATGACTAAGAAAAGAATGTTCCCCTGTGTAGGAAGTTATCACCCAACCCTCTCCCATAAAAATGAAATATCCTAGGAAATATTGAAAAGGCAGAATATTACATCTCCCTGGATGTGAAAAGGGAGAAACATGTAGCTCCCTACAGCTTCCTGCCCATCCCCCTTTGTCAATGGGCCAATTAAGACGACCAAGCCAGTCCCTTTACATAATAAAGAGTTCTCCCCTTCCTTTCCAGGGTGATGGGATTAAGGCATGACTAACCATCACCCACTCACCACATGGCATCTGAGAACTCAACTAAACCTGGATTCAAAACACAGCCTAGAGAGTTGCCCCTGCATGCCCCCATTGGAGTCTGATAACCAATCAGAATATAAGATCAAGATCAAAGGCCAGAGAGGGCATAAAACCAGGGTCTTCTCAGCAGCTCAGCCCTTCCTTCTCCTTTTCTCCACCCAACATTGAAGCATGTGATCACCTTTTCTGTTCAGGACTCAAAGCAATTAAACCATCTTTCCAAGCAGCCTCCATGTCTCCAGAGTCTTTTTCCCCACTTGGAGCCGAACCCAGAAGGCATTTCTTTCAACACCTGGAGCTGTAAAAGAAACTGGGGTTTTAAAATTAAAAAGAGAAATATAAATGACAACCCAAGAGAGACCTAAATAATTTTTTCCAGTTGGATTTAGAAAGGAGGATTGTTAAAGTCTTGAAGAACGCTGCAAGGGGACAAAGAAGAAATGAAGAGAAATCAAGTTGTAGGACTATATTTCAATGAACTAAAGAGTAAAATGGTTAAAAGTAAAAAGAAGCAATAAAGGAGCCGTGGTGGCATAGTGGTTAGAATGCAGAATTTCAGGTAAACTCTGCCAACTGCCAGCAATACGATGCTGACTTGGCTCAAGGTTGACTCAGCCTTCCATCTTTCCAAGGTCAGTAAAATGAGGACGCAGATCATTGGGGGCAATATCCTGATTCTGTAAACCACATAGAGAGGGCTGTAAAAGCACTATGGAGCAGTATCTAAGTAAACACTATTGCTATTGCTATAAAGCTGGTTTATTTAATCAAAGTTGAAACAAGATATGTTGGTATTTCTGGCCCCCCGACCTTCGCACTACCTCGGACCTCCGCCTCTTCCGCCAACGTCTTAAGACGTACTTATTCCAACAAGCCGGCCTAGGATAGCCCCCCGCGTCTGACTTTTAAATATAAATTATAGTTTGGTTATGGTCTTAATAACGGGTTTTAGCACGGGTGAATTAATTTAATATATTTTTAATTGATGTATATTGTATTTATGGTTTTATATAATGCCTGTGCGCCGCCCTGGGTCCTAACAAGGAGAAGGGCGGGGTATAAATTTAATTTTAAAAAAAAAACTGTTTACGGACTTTCTGCTGATACCAAGACTGAAAAGATGATGCTTTATGGTTTCTTTATAGATAAGGAGATGGGATGTAGGATGAAAAGATAAATGTCTGTTATATTACAGGGGGAGAAGAGTTGCTAAATTTGTTTGTACTTATGATGAAGGTTGGGAGTCATTTCTTTATAAATTTCCTCTTTATTACAATCTTATTTTTTTCTTCTCTCTTTCTTTTTCCTTTGCTTTGTTACCTTTTATTTCCTTTTTACATTTAGGTTGTATTAGATTTTACTATTATAATCAACACCTTAATAAAACTGTGTGTGTGTGTGTGTATATCAAGCCCTTTATTCCAAAAAGAACCAAAGACGGTTTTTAAACAAGATTGATCAGTGCTGCTGTTTGTTGAGAAATGGTGCAGGACTAACTAAGACCACAAACCAAGTTTGTAAATCCAGCCCATCTAACTCCTTGCCTTTGTGAAAGATTCAGGGAATACATTGAGAGTTCAGCTGTATGTTAAAAAAAAAATAGAGTAATGACTAGTTTTCTTGTTCTTTGAAGGCTTGAATGATTAAATTTATTTGTATTCACATATTTAAGAATACCACTTGTGCATCTTTTACTTTGATTTGGACACAAAGTGTTTTTCTTTTCTTCTAAAGTATTATTTGAAAATCATGTTACAAAGTACACTAAGAAAAATAGAAACATTCACAAAGGGTGCTTATCTTCCTATGGAAGCAAGCTGTTATATTTTTGCTTTGGGGCAGACTTTAGAATAGAGTTGTAAAGAACATAAGAATTCCATTAATATGGACTTGTATGTCACACCTTTTGTAGTTTAGATTACATGGATAATAATGTTTTAAAAATCGATTATAGTGGTTATTTGGCTTGTCTTCCTCCTCCCACTCGCCACCCCCACCTCCCCAATTATTGTTATGCCCATAAAATAGGTTGGAACTTATTTTTGTTTTTAAACTTATAATGCTTCCTCATTACATCCAAATTTACAATACAATAGCAGAGTTGGAAGGGACCTTGTAGGTCTTCTAGTCCAACCCCCTGCATGGGCAGGAACCTTATACCATTTCAGACAATTTGAGGTCTTTGTTTATGAAACTAAAGGTAAAAATATTATGCTTGCTATCTTTCCATCACACAAGATGGAAAAAGTGGAAGTACAGATTATGGTTCATCAAGATTTTATTTATTTATTTATTTATTTTTCAAATTTGTATACCGCCCTATCTCCCCTAGGGGACTCAGGGCGGCGCATGTGTTCAGTGTAACAAAATACAAAGCTTTTCATGAAAGGAAGTGTATACATTCAGGGAACTGTTGCTATAGCAAGTGTGTGTGTGTGTATGTGTGTGTGTGTGTGTGTGTGTGTAAATGAGTCCAGAAAAATACTCCCAAGCAAAAAGTCAAATTATTACAAAGAGCAAGATAGTTTCTATCTGTAAAATAAATTGGTATTTAAGTAAAGATGGAATCTCATGAGTGGATGAACAAGAAAGCAAAAATAGACCAGGTGTACTAAACAGTCATCATTTTTAAAGAAGCCTACAGTGAATAGC
Source organism: Rhabdophis nuchalis (assembly GCA_039707465.1). NCBI lineage: Eukaryota > Metazoa > Chordata > Lepidosauria > Squamata > Natricidae > Rhabdophis > Rhabdophis nuchalis. The sequence goes on from CM077643.1 coordinate 171,390,725, forward strand.
AACATGAATATTTAAGATTTATTTTTTTTAACTATACAATTGCTCACTGTTGCAAAAATTCAATCTTGACTTCGGATATGGAATCAGTGGGTAAACACAATTTATAATGCTTTGGTATGTTTTGGTACAGCAGTAGCTCTGTATAGGGTCTGGTTGTACATGCTAACTCCATCTCTATGTCCTCATCTCTAATGGTCCTTACCTCTTTGTACTAAAATTCTATAGTAAATTGAAAGATCTGAAAGGAAGTCCTTTGTTCATTCATCTAAGCATGCTTGAACCCAGTGTCACACTCTGTTTTTGCAATCTTGATGTCTGATCTGAAAAGAAATATACATAAGTACTAAGTATAAACAGAAAGTAGTTTGGGGATAGTGAAAAATCTGTAATAATAATCAGGAAACAGCATGTGACTTCTGCTGTGTTACTGGTGGAGAAATATTTTACAACTATATAGTTGAACGTTGCTAGGTAGATAAGAATTTTTAAAAGTCAAACAATATTTTAATAGTAGTAGTAATAATAATAATAATTATTATTATTATTAATAGTAGTAATATACTTTAATCAATAATGCTTATCATTGATTAATAATACTTCCTTTTTTAGTAAATATGAAAAAGAAAAGAAAACCATTTAAGAAATAAGGCAAATAATGCCAAAAGAAGGGTGTGGTCATTTACCACAGTAAAACGCTGCTGAAATCTTTATTTTTTATGTTGTAATGTTTTTATTGCAAATGTAAGTTGCAAAAAGTTGTTGAGAGTCAGATGGCTTAATATATTATTGCTATTATAGTTGGTCACTCAGTCAGCCAGATCTTTCGATTAGACATGGCATTTTTATCCACCTATCAAATCCTTCCCAAGAACTAAAATCGGCAGATGTTGTTTGATGTTATTATTATGGCTGTCCGCATAGTCAGCCAGATCTATTCTTATATATAAAACAATGTGATATTACAGCTGCCAGATCTTTAGCTGATGCTGGCCTTCATACCCAATGATTTCCCAAGAACCTAGGAGGTTGTAATATATCAGTAGTGTATGTGCAGATCCAAGAAGTCTGAATGGCTCTTCAATGGTTTGCCCATTGTGCATTTCAATTCCATTTCTGTTCTGTGATTTTACCCACTCAACTTATTACTATAATGGGGCTTGCCCATTATGGTCATAAAACTGGTCACTCATGTGACCAACCCAATTTTATAACCTTTATTTGTGGCGTCATGAAATGACTGTCACAATTGTTAAGCAAACACTGCGGTTATAAATCATCTCCAGTGCTCGCTACACCAATAAATGCCAGTTTCCAACAACTGTAAAAATAAGTCACATGACCACGAGACATTGAAAATGGCTGTAAATGCGGGCCAGTTGCCAAGTGCCCAAGATCAATGCATTCTATTTCTAATTTTCCATAAAGCTTCAGATCATGCTTATGATGCAAATGTGAGATGTTATTACCACATTTTGCTGTTTGACATCAAATACGTTTTTGTTTTCACCAAAATCACTGAAATTATTTTCACTAAATGGGTTTATGGAATGGTGTTCTGTTTTGTTTTTTGCCTGTGGGTTGTTGAAAGGCGAGGCAAGCATGAGGCCATCCCATGCTGTTCTCTGAACCTTAAAGATGATAAAATATCCAGGGTCAGTTCATGAGCTGGTTACAGGAACATAACCCTGGTATAGATATTTCCGGTAGAGTTCTGCTATAATTTACCCAACCCCAACAATTAACAAATGGTTCTAGGAGAGGAATAGGCAGAACGGGGTGTGGGGGTGGGGTGAGAGTTAAAGAAACATCAGTTTAAGGTCCTTGCATTGCTATAAGAGATCTAATTCTAGTCTCCCCTTGAATTCCATTTATCCTTATCTAATGCCAATTTAATACTGACCCATCAGTTGACTGGATTCTTGTGCATGAGCTTGAATAAATCTTCTATGCAGCAACTTTACGAGGGCTCCTGATTCTTTGTGCCTGGCAGAGATATAGGGATTGCATCCAAGGCACCTATTACTATTGGTACTGCCTTTGCTGTCTTTTCCCTCTGTAGTTCTATTTCTGTTTTCAGGTCTTGTTATTTTGTTACCTTCTCCAGTTCTTTCTCTTCTCTTGGGCTGTCTCCAATACTGTCAAGTCCACTATCCAGGCTTTTTGGTCTTTCTTACTGACAGTTGCTAAGTCTGGAGTGTTATGTAGCAGGTGCCTGTAAAGTCCCAAAGCACTTTAGCTTCTACATTTTCAGTGACTTTCTCTTATTTTATGGTCCTACCAGTTCTTGCTTGCAGGCAGATGGCATTGCTTGCCTATCTTCCAAAGCACCATTGTTGCGGCTTTGTCATGCCATTGTCTGTAGTCGGTCAGTCTGTGCCATATTATTGCAGCAGCTAACCAGGTGGTCGACTGTTTCTTTAGTTTCTTTGCAGAGGCAGCCCTTGCTGTCTTCTCAATTCTGGCTTTGTATGCATTTGTTCTTAAGGCTTGGTCTTGTGCAGCCAGAATTAGCCCTTCTGTCTCTTTCTTCAGCGTCCCTGTTTTTGGCATTGCCAGATCTTGTTGTTATGTGCTTTGTCTGCTTTTTTTTTTAATGTACTGGCCATGTAATACGGAGACTATGGTTGCATTGGTAGAATTATGAGAATGCTGCATGTAAAAAACCTTCTAAAATAATTCGTATGTTTCAATTATGCTTTCTGTTATAAATAGTGCAAGAAATCTCTTTTAGCTGTAGTATTTTTCTGTAGGCTTTACAAACACTTTTCATTTTCTTAAATAGAGAGTTCAAGTATCTGTTACTAATTCCATGAGAGAAATGGGGATGGCATTATCGTTTTTAAAATGCAGTAAACAGACAAATGCTTACCATGGCAACTATCAGTTCACAGGGTGAGGGAAAAGTCATAGGGAGTTTACAAGTGGTTTCTCTCTTATCGGCCTAGGTGGCATATATTATTTTTTCCCCCTTTTCTGTGCTGTTGTATTGACAAGGCAAGTGAATTGGCTGTTTTAATTCTTTAATTTTTAAACGAAGAACTCCAAGCGTTCCATTTCTAGAAAACCAAAGTACATATTCCCTGTCAGCAGAAGGATTTGTTAAGAAACCGTTCATAAAACATGTTATTAAAGCCTGTCACTTTGGGCATAAACATATTATTAAAGCTCGTCACTTTATAAGATGTCTTAAAGGCGTTCATTTTATTGGCCAAATTGAAGTTTCTGCTTTTTAACACATGGACTTCTTAAAAAAATAATTTCCTTTTTGCCTGCTACTAAATTACAGTATATTGAAGCAAAAGACAATAATGTTGCTTGCAGAGTTTTCTTCTATATTTAAAACAGCATGCTGGTGTATTTGTACACTTCAGTTATAATTCTGATACAATACTTTTTAAAAAATAAAGCGTTCTCAATGCAAATTTTTAAGCTCAGAATGGCATCTATGTTGAGTAATGTCGATTTGGTGTGACATTTAAATGACACAATAGATGAATTGTTATCACAATGAATAGTAACATATGAGCTTAGCCTATCCTATATGTGGCCTCATGTGGGCAGGTACAGTATTAATCTCCTGGTTGTTGTATTATATTTAGGTAATGGGAAAGCAAATTATTTAATAGTAAATGGTCTTATTAAGCATATACTTGAAAGAATGAGTGGCCAAAATAGAGGCCATATTAATGTTTGTCTGGATATGTGTAGCTCTAGTTCAGCATTTGGAATATTGTTTTGAAAAATATCAAAAGAACAGTAATAGGTGCTTTATCTTGGAGATAATGACATTTCTGCTGTGATTTAAGTTGTAAGCATATGGTATGCTTTTAAAGATTCAAAATTGGTGAAGTTTTGTATTTGAGAAAGAATTTTCTGATGCAACAAAGTTATTATTTCTCATTTGAACCATTTTTTAAAGTATTTGGCATATGCCTCTACCAATTCTGTCTTTATGCCTCATCTTTAAGTTAGTAATTTTTTTTATTGTTATTTTTTTTAAACACAACACAAAAATCCTCTCATCTTACATGCTATAGAAAGTATATCCCCTGATTACAAAGTATTTTTATACATCTCTTCAATATTCATCCAAGTTTCATATCATTTCATATTATTTCAAGTACATCGCATCAAATATATTTATAGACATTATCCTTCTCCAATGTTGGTGGAGACAGTGGTCATGTGTGGGTTCACTCAGTCAGTATCCAATAGAACTGAGTCTACTAAATTATGTCATCACCACGCAGGAGTACCTTCCCGCTTTTTTAGACTCAGTTCTATCGGAACTGGCTGTGTGAATTGCTCTCTCCACAACTGGTAGTAATTTTTTTCCAATTGGCTTACTTTAAAAAGTTCAAAAAAAGTTTTTTATTCTGCTACTGCTCACCGGATTCGCTGCTTCAAGGCTAGGAAGATCTTTCAGCTTCCAGCGGCTCCTAGGCTCCTCTGAGCCCACGTATCAGCATCATATTTACTAATTCTACTATCCTACAACATCATTATTCCCTATAACCTATTTTAACTAAACATCAATAATATTTAATATCCAAACATTCTTTCTAATCCTCCTTTTCAAATCCCAGTTTAAGATTTATATCCAGTTTTCCCATATTATACCCATACCTATATACGTCTTGTTATCCTTATCTCTCCTTTATTTAACTATATTTATTATCATAATTTCTTTTTTATTAATCTTTATATATGATCAAACTCTTACTCGTCTCCTTTAATAAGTGCCATTCAGTATTCATTTCCAATTTCTATATTATAACTATGCATATACAGTATATAAATTATCATTTTCAATTGATTATCTAACTATGTCTACTGTCACTAAATTTCCCTAATCTCAACTGGTTTAAGTTAACCTTTTATATATCAGCCTATCTTTCCAGTAATAAAACAATACCACTTCTGCCATTTGTGGCATAAGTCTTCTAATCATATCCGTAATCCAATTTGTATGGACTTCTCTTTGCAGTTCATTATTTGTAAGTTCTTTCCTGTCATTTCGAAGCCTTTCTTCTTCTTCTTCTTCTTTAATCGGCTTGTCTTTAAATGTCAGGGTTGTTATCAATGATGTTACTGGTAAAGTTTCTTTCTTTAATACCATAAATTCTTTTGTTGTTTCTTCTTCTGTATCTTGCCATCTTATTTATTTTTCATATTTATAACCCGCTCCCATCTCACAACAACAAGGATTCATCTTTCCATATTCCACTTTTCCCATTGCTAGACATAAACCAATCATCAAAAGGACCAACAGATTTAGTTTCTTTTTGATTATTTTTCTCTTTAGTGCTTGAGACTCCAACCTTTGTTTTTTCCATTTCATATGTAACTCCGTCCTTTTCCTCATATTTTCCAATTAGATGTTCTAATTTTTTTTCAAATGAATTAGAAAATTGCTGTATTGCAACCATTATCTCTTGCAAGGTAACAGTTTCTTTATGTTGTTCAGTATGCGCCATTATCTCCGATTGTGGAAGGGAAAAACTGCTACTCTGGCTTAAAAAATGCTTTTAACAAACAAGTTCATGATAAAGTCTCTGGTTGAAATTAGACTTCAAGAGAACATTTGTAGACAAAAAACAATTCCCTTTTCACTATTAGGCAAGCTGTGGGTCTTTAAAAATCCAAATCAGAATAAACAATAGTGGGAGTGAAAGTGTTTTGTCTTTAATCCACATACTTCAGCTTTCAAGTAGCAGTGCCATCTTACCGTCTGTTATTTCAATTGTCACAATTTTTTTGTTTCTTTTTGTATCTTAATTGTTTCAAATTTAAAAAAAATCAAATTCTTAAGTATAGTAGAGAAAAGGAGAAATTTAAAAATAACACGTAGTAATGAAAAGGAAGAGGTTTAATCCATAGGTTATAAACAAAGCAAAAATAGAAGAAGAAAATTTACTCCATTCCTTTTAAAAATTCTTCATAGGTTCCATTTAAAATATCAGTGAAAGAAGTTGTGATAACACACTGACCAGGGTCCTCCAGAGCTTAATTCCGCTGCTTATTTCTTCTATCTTTAAAAGTTTCAACTTAGTTTACATTTTTTATTGGCAATCTCTTTTAAAACAGTCTCTTTAAAACAGTAAAAATCCCACCAGCTGGAACCACTTTCTCTTTTCACTTCCTTCTTTCCGGAGCCGTCAGCAACTTTGCCAGCCTGGGGGGCTGTCTGTTTACCGTGGATACCGTAGAAGCACTTCCTTTGGATCAGTCAGGGACTTTGCAATGTCCCTGAGATCGGCAAAGATTTGGCTTCCTCTTCACTGTCCCTACAGGTCAGTTTAGGTCCGATTTGACCTTCCAGCGGCAAAAGATCGACGATGGTCTTGCAGCAGCAAGATCAAGCATTGTATCGTCATGATGCAGGCTCCTCCCCTTTAAGTTAGTAATTTGACAACTAAATTTATTATTATAAGAGGAGATCACTGATACTTGTTTCATTGAATAACCTTTTATTGGACTCCTATGTAAAGAGAGGAAATAAAGCAGATACAGTTTTTTAACCTACTGGTACATAATTTGACTTGACACCTTGCTCTCACTGAAGCCCTCTTATAATACCTATTAAATATACAGGAGCCCTAATTTTGAAAATTCGATTGTTCCTTATCTAGCTTATTAAAGTTTCTTATGAGTCTTAACTAAGACATATTATTTGTGTGGTCATTTTGAACTTGTGGTTGCATTTCACTTTGATCTTAGTAATAAATACCAAGATTATTTAATCTTAAAGTATGTTTATTCCTATATATATGATTATTTAGATCTCCATTGTAAATGAAATTCTGCTATGAAAAAACAGTAAATATAAAGATGTGGAGACTCTAGAAAGAATGCAGAGAAGAACAACAAAGATGATTAGGGGACTGGAGGCTAAAACATATGAGGAACGGTTGCAGGAACTGGGTATGTCTAGTTTAATGAAAAGAAGGACTAGGGGAGACATGATAGCAGTGTTCCAATCTCAGGGGCTGCCACAAAGAAGAGGGAGTCAAACTATTCTCCAAAGCACCTGAGAGCAGAACAAGAAGCAATGGGTTAATCAAGGAGAGAAACAACTTAGAACTGAGGAGAAATTTCCTGACAGTTAGAACAATTAATCAGTGGAACAGCTTGCCTCCAGAAGTTGTGAATGCCCCAACACTGCAAGTCTTTAAGAAGATGTTGGACAGCCATTTGTCTGGAATGGTATAGGGTTTCCTGCCTAGGCGGGGCTGGATTAGAAGACCTCCGAGGTCCCTTCCAACTCTGCTATTGTATTATTGTATTGGACAGTAATGACTTTCTGCTTATTTTAGCTTATTCCAGGAATTATGGTTCGTCACCATCATTTAAGTCTTTTCACATTTGTTCCTATACAGTAGAACCTCTGGTCACAATCATAATTTGTTCCATAAGCTTGGTCACAAACCAATTTGGTCGTGACCTGAATCTAATTTTGGAAATTTGGTGCTTACAAAAAAAATGGCATGGAAGGGGAAATCAGGTACAGAAAAAAAAGTGCATTTTTTTTGGTTGGAAGCTGATTCGATCATGGTCAGAAGCATTTGTGACCAGAGGTTCTACTGCACTCAAAACTGCCTGACTTATAGGCGTATAAATCACTATAATAAAATAATATTTAGGAAAACATTTTAAGAATTGGAAAAAAATTAGACCATAAATAGATATGATTCTGGATAGATTTACCATTAAATTACATTTTTCTTTCATGTAAGATATATTAAAGTATAAACTTCAATAGCATATTTTTAAGGCATGAAGGTAAATCCTTTCTGAATATCTAAGCTTTGTAAGAATAACTTTCTTTGAGCATGTTGGACCATTAAATCAGCTAGTTGCAATAGAACATGCTTAAATAGTAGCCATCCAAAGATCCCTCTTTTAATTTACTAGTAGAAAAATCTCCCATTTGGTTTGTCATAGTTTACATATAAATTTATCCAACAGGAAAATAGCCAATGTGAATGATTCCCATATATTTGCACTGCAGGAATCAAAAATGCATTAAATTAAAATGTATTTTATTGATGTTACTGTAATTTATTTGATTGCTATGAGGTGCCCAGAGTTGTTAGGGGGTCAAGCAGCATACAGCTTAGTAAATTACTATTTATTACACACTGAAAAATATAAATAAGAACCATATAGAGTGATTTTGGTGAAACCATTCTAATTTAGCAAGAAGTTGTTAGGTCAATTAATCTGACAGGTAAATCAATTTATAACAAAGCTTTCATTTGATAACTATGGTGAAAAAAATGTTGCTGGCTTTCTTAAACACTATAGGTTATTTGAAGGCCTTAATTAATGATTTGGTAAGCACCAGCTCAATCTTCTGTATGAATTGGTCTATTGTCAAACATGGAAGAGTACTTACTTCCAATCCCTCAGCACATACGGTGTTGACCTATGCCATCAGATGATATTCTGTTGCATTTCCTTGTATACATACAAATAAATACATATATAATGTGATGTTTTAAAAACTGTGGTTTTCACAAAGTATATATTTCAGTTTATATTTTTATTTACATGAATTAAATCAGATACAATTTGAATTTATAGTGTCGACTGTAAAATCCATGTTCTCTAGTTGACCCAGTAAACATTTTGGTATATATTTATTAAGAAGTATTACATTTATTAGGTAGTAATATTTTAGTAAGTAATATCAGTAATATTTTCTGATACTTCTGTTTTGTCTATGTCCTAAGTTTAAAAAAAAAACCTGAATAAGAGTTTGTTGCATTGTGATAGTTTTATTTCAATTCATATTCTTTCTGTACCTAAAACAAAGTTGCTGTATAGGTTAATATAAAAAGCTTTCCTAAAATGTGCATAATCACTTTTAATTATTAAAATATCAAAGCTCCCCAATAAAAATCTTTATAAACAAATTATACAAATTAAGATAAAACGAGACAGAATAAATGCAAATACTAAAATACTGAAAAAAGCTCAGAACACTAAAAAGCTTAATTGTTAATATGATAAATATGTAAAATGCTAAAAAGCAGAATACTGAATTCTAGACAGATTATTAAAATGTATCTAGCCTAGACATAGCATAAGTGCTGAAAATCTTTTAAGTATTTAAAAGTTGATTTATTTAATTGTTAATCTGATACATATGCATGATACTAAAATATAGAATCCAAAATTCTAAATAGCTTTCAGAAGTTAAAATAGGTCTTGTTTGAGTAAAATATAAATTAAATTACTGAAATACTCTCTTAAAAGGTTTTTAAAAACATCTTCATTGCTAATCAGTTAAGTATAGAAAAACTAAAATATAAAATGATAATATATTGAACAGCAAAATATTAAAATAATAAACCATAGAAATTAGAAATGCTTTCCCAAAAAACTTATAGTTCTTTTCTCAGTCAATAAAAGTTGTTATTTTGTAAGCAATGTAACATACCCCCAAATAATTTAAAAATCCTATAAATTTGAAGTATCAAAGTTCTAAAGGTGTTTCCATTTTGGTGCTATGGATATTCCAGCTGTTACCAACATAAATTGTGATTATTTCTTCATTTTAAATATTGTCATTTTCTCCCTCAAGCAATCATAAAGAACATAATTCAGGACTTGTTAATGTTGAGGGTGAATACATTAGATGTCTCCAAGACTAATTTCCAAAACCTTTGGATTTTTAGGCAATCCCAGCAAATTTGCCCATTAGTTCCCTTCCAATTGACTTTAAATACAGACTTTGACTTTTTATGTGAATGAAGTTGGAGTTTAAATATTAATATGTTGTTTCAGTGAGTTTTTCTTAATCTTTCTGAAGGATGATTTAAGAGTTTCTGCAGCTGCATACATGTTATATGTAAGTCAAGTTAGAGTAGATATCTCCTCTTTGTTCCTCTTGAGGTAGTTATAGATTGTAGATTTAATTCATTGACCACATATAATTTAGCATATTGTTCCCTGAGTGGATCTATAGAATTGTAACCTAATTTATAGTTTTCCAATTTCTTAGGCAAAGGTGAGTGTGCCAGCATATCAAATGCAACTTTATCAACATTCAACACTAAGAAGTTTCTAATTAGATTTTCAGTCTGATTATTTTTGTTAAAGACATATTGGTTCCAATTAATATAATTAACAACCAGTGGATTTAACCTACTGGCCAAACTTGAATATTTTGAGATTTAATTCAGCGATGAGTCTGTAATATGTAATATGCAATTTATCTTTCCCTGCCTTTGGAGTCTGTGCTATTATAAATTTGCTTCAATAGTTCAAGAGGAAGCTTCCTTGTAAGTAGAGCTATCAAGTAACATAAATGTGGAACTGTTCCTAAAATTTAAATGTGGAACTATTTTCTTAATTGCTGCAACTTCATAGGACCCTGGAGAACATTAGACCCCTATCCAGTGAAGTTTCAGGCTGGGGGATGGTATTGAGACTGCTTTGGTTGCGTTTCCCTTGCAGAACTTGAATGGAGGAAGAGCAGTTAGTTCTGCTTGATCTTTCAATGGCTTTCCATAAATCAACCATGTGCTCTTCGGGATTACCCACAGGCATTAGGAGTGAGGGTATGGGGTGAAATCCTCCCAGTTTGGCCCAATTCAGCCGAACCGGTAGGGATGATTGTCCTTGGTTCTGTGAACCGGTAGTTTAAAAAAGCTTCCGAGGATCGCACAGCTCAGCTGTGAGCAGCATGATTGCCGGAAGCTTTCCCCCTGTTTTTTAAAGCACTTTTTCCTGCTGGTTCAGGTGAACTGTTAAGGGAAAAAATGCTTTAAAAAGTGTGGGGTGGGGAAGCTTCTGACAATCGCGCGACTCACAGCTGAACCACGCGATTGTTGGAAGCTTTTCTCCTTCCCACTTTTTAAAGCATTTTTTCCTTGTCGGTTTGAGCAAATAGGTAGGGGGGAAATGCTTTAAAAAGCGGGGGGGGGGGTTTGCTGCAAAAGAAAGAGGGAGGGAGGGAAAAAGGAGAGAGAGGAAGGACCACAAACCTGGCACTAGACGCAGCTTCAGAGGATACCTTGAAAGAGCACAGCAATCCAGGGCTGGAAGGGACCTGGAGGTCATCTAGTCCAAGCCCCTGCTCCAGCAGGACATAGTTAAAAGTGAGTTTCTGTCTTTTGACACACACCCCAGTCACATGACTACATAGCCACACCCACCCAGTCACCTGACCACCACCACCAGGCCACGCCCACAGAACTGGTAGGGGGAAAATTAGATTTCACCACTGGGTACAGTATTGTATTGGTTCTCCTACTTTCTCTTACGTACATCAGATCCAATCCATATTAATACCAGGGAAGAGATGGCCCCTAATGTTTGGGCTACTCCTTGTCTTTACACGTTTGCCCTTCCTGTTTACCATCTACATGAGGCTACACGATGAGATAATTTGGGCTCATCTATCACCCATATACTGATGCAACCCACTTCTGTCTTGCCTCCAAAATGGCCAGACAGTGCTGTGAAGGTCTGGCCTGGTTGCTGCAGGTATGCGGGCCTGAATGGAGATTCAGAATCTCACTCAGGATAAAACCTGACAAGACCACGTGGCTATTCTGGCTTTAAATGTGAATGCAATTCCTCAGCACTGGCATACAATCTGAGCACCTGTTTAAGAACCAGATAGCTGCTGTGGCAAGGAAGGCCTTTGCACAAATTCATCAAATCCATCAATTGTACCTGTATAATTTTTCAGGAGGGCTTTTGGACCTGTTTTGGTTACATCTTCGATGGGTTATTGCAGTGCCCTCTACATGGCGTTGCCTTTGAAATCCACTCAGAACTGCAATTGGTCCAGAATGCTGCAGCACGTAAACATCTCTGTTTTGTGAGCAGAGCTGGCTACCAGTAAGCTTCTGAGTGCAATCCATGGTGCTGATTACCACTTATAAAATCCTCCATGACATAGAGCCTGTTATATGAAGGAACATCTGTCTTCTGTAGTTTTTGCTCATCCCGTACAGTTAAACAAAACCAAGAAGCTTCCAGTCTTATCCATTAAACAGTGTTTAATCAGGCTTAATTAGGATCAGGTTTTCTATATTGCAGAAGTTAGAGATTAATTTGGACCCCACCCTGATGTATCCCGTTAGCTCTTAAAAGTTGGCTGTTCCCCCTGGTCTTGGACTCAAAGATACAGGTCTCTTAGGCAGAGATAGGCATGCAGGCATGCAGATCTTTTTTTGATGTTCTTTTTGAGCGGGGGGGGGGGCATATTCAGAAACCTGTTGTTCTTTTGGATATTTCTTTTGGCTTTGGCTTCTACTAACAAGAATCACAATGGAGTCAGGTGGTCTTTTAAAGTTTTTTTTTTTTTAAATCAATTTCCCCATAAAAAACAAAATATTGAAAGTGGACTTGGCTAAGTAGACTTTCTAGTGAAAACTCTTCCATAGCCAGAAGCTACCATAGAGGTCCCCTTTCCTTAATTAAAGAAATTATTTTAATTTCAGAATGAGAGACATTTACAAGAAAATCCCTCGGGGTTGACTTTTGAAGCATAGGCAGATCCTCATTGTGGCCACCCTTGTTAGATTAAGAATAAGGATAAAACGATTATCTTCTTTCTTCAAAAGCAAAATAGCTTTTTGGCTTTCTAAAAAGTGCCACTTGTATAATTGCAAAAACTTCCCGTGAATCACAATGCACTTCCTCAGATGCATAGAATCTAGTGGCTGGGAAAGTAAGTGGTCAAACTTTTATGAAACAGGTGCAAAGTTTTCCTCAGTTTCTACATCCCTCTATTTTTTATGTCTCTTCTTCTTCCTGCCCTGTGTGAACACCTGTATGTATTTTCCTTCAGCACACCCCGTGTCTGATGAAGTGGTCTGCAATCCATGACAACTTATCTGACTTTTGGTGTTGTTGCTGCTTTGGTTGCAAAATAATCACCTATGACTCAACTATGTGGAATGTCTTCAAAAAGAGGATTAGGAAGTTAGAACATATAGATAGTAATCTGTGAGCCACAAAAAGATATACTTGGGTGGGAAATATCCCTTTTTTTCTTGATTCCCAATTATTTAGATTTGCAGGCAAGATAACATAGGAGTGGCTTTGGGACAACTCGGTGAATGTCCTAGAGTGCCCAGCCAGAGCCTTGACTTGAACCCTATTGAACATCTTTGGAGGGACCTGAAAATGGCGGTCCACTGACGGTCGCCATCCAACATGACTGAGCTAGAGAGAGGTTTGCAAGGAAGAATGGCAGAAAATTCCCCAATCCAGGTGTTCAAAGCTTGTCGCATCATACCCAAAATGATTCGAGGCTACCTGTGGCCTTTCGGGTGCGCTTCAAGGTGCTGACGATCATCTTCAAAGCGCTCCATGGCTCGGGGCCTAGCTATATACGCGACCGCCTCCTGCCCCATACATCCCTTCGACCGATCCGCTCCCATAGAGAGGGCCTTCTCTGGGTATCGTTGGCTGGGCAATGCCGGTTGGCGACGCCCAGGGGAAGAGCCTTCTCTGTGGCGGGCCCAGCCCTCTGGAACGACCTGCCCCCCCGATCTACGCATCATCGGGGACCTCCGCCTTTTCCGCCAACGTCTTAACTCATTTATTCCAACAAGCCGGCCTAGCATAGCATAACCCCCGTTTCTGACTTTTATAGGGATAATTTTAAATTTTAGAGTTTTATTAGTTTTAGCACAGGGAAAGTTTAATCGTTTTTAATAAATATGTATTTTTGTATGGTTTTAATAACGCCTGTGCGCCGCCCTGGATCCTTTTTTAGGAGAAGGGCGGGGTATAAATTTGAAATAAAAAAAATAAAAATTGCTGCCAGAGGTGCTTCAACAGAGTACTGTGAAGGGCCTGAATACTTATGCCAATGTGGTATTTCAGGTTTTTTCACATTTTAAATCACATTTAGGCAGAGATGTTGATCACTCGGTTCACAAACTTTTAAGCACCATTGTTAAGTTACAGTTTTCATCAAATATTTCAATGTTTATTTTGTTAATACATTATCAATTGTAAACGTATTCTTTCATGGTAGAGTTTTCATTGTTGATTATTTCCTGAATGTTCCAGTAAACAAATTTAAATGAAGCACTTTAGAAACCATTCTATATGCTAAAAATAATGTGTTCATATGACTTAGTACTTTACCAGGAAAACGCAATCTACAGGTTTAATTTGCTTTCTCATTATATTTTTGATATTTTCTTCTAGAGAAGCTCAGTCCAAATGACTTCCTCTATAGCTGGGTTACTATTGCTCCTTGTGCAAAGGAAGACAATTCAATTTTATACTCTTTAATTCTTTCCGTTCTTCCTGCATGACAGCAGTTCTTTTAAATTGATTTTTATATGGTATATTTCAAAACAGAGAAATGCAGACAAGAGCAGTAAAAAAAATGGTGTTAAAAAAGCTGATCAGGTAACATGGCTATATATATTCAGTTGTCTGCTGTTTTGATAAGCAGGTAGATAAAAATGAATTCCTTTCGTGTTCTGTTTTTATATTAGGGAAGTATTGTATGGACAGGAGAATCCATATTCCTGGTTAATGACCTCTAAAGAAAGCATTATGAGGAAAAGCTATCATGATTAAAATCAATTTAATTAGAATTTATTGGACTTTGTTTTCTACCTTATGAGGAAGACAATCATATGCATACAGTAGCATTATGGATTCAAGACATTTTGTATGGATGTGTATGTCACACACTATTGCGTCAGTATGGAAATAAGCTTATTTCCACTCTAATCTGTCTAGAAAAATGGCTCTCATGTCTCTTGATAATACATGGGTTTTTCCTTAAGGTTAAAAAGTCTGTGTGGCTTCGGATATTCTATTTCATGCTAAACAAAATACCATCAAAAGTTAGGTGCAAATGAATTTTTTTGACTCCTCTTCAGTGCTCAGTTCAGATCCAGGGAAACTCTAAGCCGCTTACCTTTCTCTCTTTACAGTATGAAGGTTAAAATAAATGAATAACATTTGCATTACAATAGAACAACCCCTATGAACAGCACAATAAATATACCCATAAAAGGAGGACCTCACCATTTATAACAGGTCTTCTCCCAAGGCTTCTGGAATAGCCTCATTGTTAAGGCTTTCTGGAAACTTGAGGTGTCAATTTGACCGGCGGGGGTACCATTCCAAGCAAGGGAGGCCACCACAGGAAAGGCTCATCATCACAGCCCCTGTAGATTATGTTCTGTAATGCAGGGCCCCCCTGAAGGATCCTACCCTCGCAGAACTTAAGAACTTGACAGACAGAAACAACTGGTGAAAAGGAGGTCCAAGGGGCATCCTTGTCTTCAGTCATGAAGCGTTTTAAAGGTGGCAATCAGTACATTGACTTATGTACCCAGAAGAAAACTGTACACAATAGGATTCAAAAAATGGGGAGTATTGCACGGAGAAAGTGACGGTACATTTTGGATTAGTGAAAGCTTCTGAGTGATCTTCAAAGGCGGCCCTATGCGGAGTGCTTTTCAGTAATCCAAATTAGGATTATTCAGAGGCTATAATATCAAATGAGTCACTGAAAGCAGAGCCTGCCCATCTAAAAGAGAATATAACTGATACCCCAGAGGTACCTGCATCTGCTCTTAAAGTAGGATCTGAAAGTCCAAGGGCATTCCTCCCATCAGATCATCTCCCCACAGGCTTCATGTAAAATAGGGGTGTCAAACTCACGGCATTACAGCAGTGTTACGTGATGACTTTTTTACCCCTTCGTTAAATCAGGTGGGAGCAGAGCCAGCACGTGATACATTTGGCCTGTAGGCTGCGAGTTTGACACCCCTGATGTAGAACATCAATCCCTGAAGGACCTCTCGTGATTGATCCATCCCCTCTCCCACTATTAGGATGCTACACAAACATAGATAGACAGACAGACTATTAGCATTGATTATAAGTATCCTCCAAGAAAGAAGAGAGACATTGTGAAACAGTATTCTCTGCTCTCAGGGTTTGGAGGCAGTCCAAAAGGATACCACAATCAATGGCATCAAAAGCTGCTGAGGGATTCAGCAAGACCACAAACCTCACAGTTCTACTGACTTAGTCTCACCAAAGGTCATCCATCCACAAGAACTTACATCATAGACTTGGTATGATTTTTGAGCCTGAAACCTGACAGAAAGGGATCTATCTAGGTAGTCTCCTTCTTCAAGTTCTTTTCACAGGTGCAGATCATCGCCTTTTCGATCAACCTCACTAAAATGAGAAGGTTGGAGAATGGATGATAGTTGCATAATATTGCCATATTGATGGCTTCTTGAGGAAGAGGCACAACCCAGCCTCCTTCAAGGCAAGCATAACTCTTACAGTTTCTACTGGCATCTCCACTGAAACCTATTAAGAAGGTTGCCATGTTCTATTTTGTCACAGTTGCCATTGGAAGAAATTGAGCTTAAATGTGTTCCAGTTTGATATGACAAGCTGCTGCTTTGGGGATTGATTTTTCCCCCCTAATGCCTGCTATTGCCGTAACTGTTTATCTTTGTATTGCTGTTTGAGAGAAGTGTGTGTGAGTGTGTGCGCGTGCATGCACACGCACGTGCTCATTCTTTTATTCTACTTGTTTTCTCCTTTTTGGTCTCTGACAATCAGATTATTTGGAACTGCAGAGACAAAAAAGGATAAAACAAGTAGAACTGCAAAAAATCTTTCAAAGGAAACAATTATTTAAGAAAAGTGTAAATGATAGAAAATCCACTTTCGTCACACACACACACCCTGGTAAAATTTTTGCAAGTATGAAAGTATGAATTTCCCACCCACCACTTTGAACTTCCCAATCAATTAAGGAATGTCTTTTCCTAAGTTTCTTCCTCTTGACTGTTAGCCATTTGGACTCCTCCCTCTTTGTCTAGCCAGCATCCTTTCCACACTTTCTCCAAAGTCATCCACAAATTCCGTCACAAATTCATATTTGCTTGTTACTGTCCTCATACTTTCAAAAATATTATTTCTGAAACAGTTAGCAAGTCATTATTTTTACAACACCGTGGCACAATGCTGAGAGACAGTAACTACTGTCAGAAGGGCAGAATTAACAATGGATAGAAAATTCCATTTGCTAGTCTATTTTTTTTTTAAGTAAACATATTGTTACTAAACATAGTAAGGAAGCGCAAGATTATTCCCGGTATGTATGCAGGGACAATCAGATACATAAGGATCCAATGAAAAACCTTTTTAATTCCTACAGATATGCATTGCAAAAATACATTCTAGCTAATTATGCTGCGTTACAGTAACTGCATTAAAGTTATGCTTCAGATAGAAATTTGTTTCCTAATATTTTTGTTCTTAAATTTAAAAAAATAGCATTGATTCTGTAATTCCTGAGGAAGCAGATATATTCTTCTAATCTGTCAGCATTGGCCTCCTGTTAGTTAAATCCTAGGCCTTCCTAGATTGTCAAGGTAGCCCAGGAGGTGATCAAAATGATGAGTCCGTGTGATGAGATCATCCTCTTTTGAAAGAGGAGATGATCCCTCAAGGACTTGAAGGAGGCAGTAGAAGTACAGACTTCAGCTCAATTCTACAAGAATGAGTGGCTGTGGCTGTTTGGCCTAGGTCAGGGGTATCAAACTCATGTCGTCACATGACGTAGGATGACTTTTCCCCCTTTCATAAACTGGGGTTGGCATGGCCAGTGCATGGTGCATCCACCTTGCAGGCCGTGAGTTTGACACCCCTATCCTAAGTCAAGAACATCTCTACAATTGGTCTTGAATGGGTTCCATTTCCCCACTTGAGACTGGGGTGCAACCTAAGGGCCCTTCTGGACTGGCTACTACTTCTCAAAGACCAGATGGCAGCTAGAGCCAGAAGAACCTTTACAGAAATTCATCTAGTATGCCAGCTGCAACCTTGCTTTGACTGAGAGACCCTTCAGACAGTTCTGAAGTCACCTCACAACTGGATTATTGCAAGTGCTCTACCTGAGGCTGCCCTTG
Organism: Rhabdophis nuchalis; assembly: GCA_039707465.1. NCBI lineage: Eukaryota > Metazoa > Chordata > Lepidosauria > Squamata > Natricidae > Rhabdophis > Rhabdophis nuchalis. Next base: position 171,408,664 of record CM077643.1, read on the forward strand.
AAACCTATCTGGAAGGTGCAGCTGGCTCAAAACACAGTAGTACAAGTAGTAATGGGCATTGCTATGCCCATGCATCATTGCTGCTCCATGTGTTGCATTGGTTGCTTAACTTAACAAGTGCCAGTTCTTATTTATGAAGTCCTCTATGGCATCAAACCTAGCTATCTGTTTCTGCTCTCCTGGCATTTCATGCAGAATGGTGGCACCCCTGGTCTCCTCGATTTAATAGGCTTATCTTGTGGAACCTGGGAAATCTGCTTTCTGTTTCACTGCCCCGTGTCTTTTGGAATAGCATCGCCTCACGAATACACTTGGCATCCATACTCTTGGAGTTCTGCAAGGCCCTTAATACCTGACTCTGTTCCTGTGGAGTCCCTGCCGTTTTTTTATTGATGTGTTTTTAGTCCGGGCTGCCATTTTTTAGATTGTATGTTTGGATACTAAATGTCACCCAGCGTCTTGTGGCTTGAGTAGCCGTTGTTGATTGCACAGCCAGCCAGCTAGGATGTGGCATTTTTGTCCACCTATTAAGTTCCTCCTAACGACCTGGGATAGTCAAATGTTCTTTAATGATATTAAAAGTATAACAGCAGGATATAAGTTATTCCAAGAAAAGTTGCCTTTTGCAGTTAACTAATGATAGTTTTTGTCAGTGCTTATGATATTGAAGTTGTTCTGGGAGTGCATCCTTGGCACTTATTATTATTAGCTGTCTTCTGCTACAGTTGTTCTATTTCTATTTGCAGGTATTTTGTGATTTTCTCCAGTTTTTTCTCTTCTTTTCTACTACCTTCTACCTTCAGGTACTGCAACAGCCACTATCCAGACTTCTTTGTCTTTTTTTAATCAGTAATAGTATTACTATTATTGTTGCCAACAACAATAAAACAATGTTGCTATTAATACTAATTCTGATTCTGAAAGAAGGACCAAAAATTACATTGATAAGTAGCTAATGTTGAAAACTATATTCACGTTGTTATTTTTACATTGTAAAAAGCCTGGCACAGTCCCCATTCCAATTTTGAATTCTCAGGTTTACATGGGATCATGAAGACAGTCGGACACAACTTAATGACTGAACAACAACAACCATGTTTACTTTATACTGAAAATTTGACTTGGTTTGACAATTATTTTGATCTGGAAAAAGTACTTTGTATCTATTTAGGTTTCTAGCTTTTTTAATATTAATAGACAATAATGCACATTTTGTCGGGGTTCCAAGTAATAGATTCAAAGGAAGCAAAACTCCAAGGCAAGTAGATTCTTCAAAGAATAGCTTTATTGGATATATCATATTGGCAAAAATCTGGTGAAAACCAACTTGAGGGTTCCTGCAGTTTTTACTTAATTAAAAGCAAAAGTTTTTCACTTTCTCCAAACATTCAGTCACATGGGCCAATCGTGGCTCCGTCTGGTTGCCTGGTGACATCACTTCTCCTTCCTCTGATCAGATATGAGAATGTCCTTGGTTCCCAAGAGATAGTATTTTATTTTGGCTACAAAGTCCCAACTATCTCAATTCCCCCTCCCTATCCCTCAGCTCAAGTGTGGCAACACTGAAGTTCCAAGATGGCTTCGATCAGGTCAACTTCAGGGTTGACACATTTACTATTTGTTGTATTTCATTCACAGATAACAGGAACGCTATTGAACATTATTTCCAATTATACCATAAAAATAATAATCTGCAGAGGGTAGTATGTAGTTGACATTGATTGCTCTTGAAAGTTGAGCAGAATTATCCCTGATTAGAATTTGGAGGAGAAACCATGAAGAGATCCCAAGACTGTGGAATAGGCTGAGAACTTCTTTAATAAACCAGATTTTTAAAGAAAGTGCTGCTATAGTACTGTCAAGATAGTACATGGCTGTGTTCCTGTCTTAATGCAAAACTGGACATGAGTCAAAGGAGACTTGATTTATTATTAAATCAAGTGTGGCCTAGAACAACAGCCCCCAACTTTTTGGGCACCAGGGACCAGTTCCATAGAGAGAGGTTTTTCCATGGACCAGAGGATGCATTGTTTCATGTGCTGCCTGCATTCGATGGATGGAGCTTCTGGCATGACACTGGTGCTGGTCCATAGACTGGGGAGGGGTGGGGGGTTGGAGACCCCTGGTCTGGAAACTCCTGACATGCCATTGCTGGGCTCACATATCACACCAACCCATAACAGGGTTTATTGAATTTGTGTACCGTATTGTGCAAACAGAACAACTGTGTTTAGTATTTTCTATTTCTGGCAGTGTATGTTTTCTTCTTGCGGTTGCCTAGTTTTTCTCATCTTTTATTCCTTGTTTTTTTTATCATTGTATTTGTTTATTTTTGAGTATGTTTTTTATTTGTGAATGTCCAGAGTTCCTAGCAGCTGGTCAGTATAAAGTGTTGGGAAATAAACAAGCCCTTGTTTATTATTTTGTACATTATCTGCACTAGGATCAGCCAACCATTATTAAAACAAGCTATGGTATGAATCCAACATAATCGGTTGCCATTTATATGTTCTGCCATTCAGAAGGCAGGTTTAGGCCTAAGCACAAAGTTCTTCCCCAGTGAATAGAAGCTTATGCCAACTTTGATTCTCATCATGCTAATATCGAGAAACCTTAGCAGACTTTTTTTTCCTTCCATAATAGAGGCATAAATTTTAAACACCTGAGACCAGTCAAAACCTAGTTATGTAGATAGCCCAGAGCAATTAAGTAAAGCAATATGCATAAGTGTGTAATATGAACCTAGCTATTGTGGCCTTCTGCGACCTATTGACAAGCAAAATCATTGGGGAAGCCAAATTCATTTCCTGTAATTGCTGCCATTTTAGTCAAATATGATTGGAACTGAAAACCAATGGTTCCTATACTTCTTAAATTAGCATATGTGGGGATATGTCATATGATGTCTTAGAGCAGGGGTGTCAAACTTGTGGGCCATAGGCTGGATGCGTCACATGCTGGCCATGCCCAGCCTCGGTTTAGCAAAGGAAGAAAAGTCGCACTGCATCAAGTGATGACAACATGACGCCGCAAGTTTCACACCCCTGTCTTAGAGGATCCCCATTCGATGGGGGGAGGGGAGGAGGTAGAATGCATGCCAGCAGACCTAATTGTTAGATACTGTACAAAATGAAATGTTCAGGTAAATGATGTAAAATGTGAATATGGTGAAAAATATTGTTTCCAGGTCTACATCTGGGGACTAGGTTTGTTGTTGTGTGTCATATGAAACAGGTACAATATATTCAAATTTCACAATTTCTAGTCACTTTAAAATTACGTTTGGAACTTACACAGTTGATGCGAGATCATCAACCATAGCCACGAGCTACAGGTAGTCCTTCACTTACAGCAGTTCATTTAATGACCGTTCAAAGTTACAGTGGCACTGAAAAAAGTGACTTATGACCATTTTTCACACTTATGACTATTGCAGCATCTCCATGGTCATGTGATCAAAATTCAGACACTTGGCAACTGACTCAAATGTATGACCATTGCAGTGTCCCAGGATTTGCGACCTGTTTATTGGACCCGTGTCCCTCCTGGCTTGTACTGGCATCCTGGGAGGTTACACGAGGCTGGCTCCAGGAGGTGGTCAACGCTTCCTTGAGTGAAGGGTTCTTGCCGGCCTCCCTTAAACAGGCGGTGGTGAGACCCCTCCTCAAGAAGCCCTCTCTGGACCCAGCATTGTTGGTAAATTACCGTCCGGTCTCCAACCTTCACTTTCTGGCGAAGGTTGTAGAGAGTGTGGTGGCACAACAGTTCCCCCGTCATCTGGAGGAAATTGATTATCTGGACCCGCGCCAGTCCGGCTTCTGGCCTGGGCACAGCACCGAGACGGCGTTGGTCGCGTTGGTGGATGATCTCTGGAGGGCCAGAGATGGGGGTTGTTCCTCCATCCTGGTCCTATTAGACCTCTCAGCGGCTTTTGATACCATCGACCATGGTATCCTATTGCATCGACTGGAGGGGTTGGGGGTGAGGGGCACCGTTTTACGGTGGTTCTCCTCCTACCCCTCCGGTCGATCGCAATTTGTGTTGGCAGGAGAGCAGAGGTCGACCTCGAGACCCCTCACTTGTGGGGTGCCTCAGGGGTCGGTCCTCTCGCCTCTCCTGTTCAACACATATATGAAGCCGCTGGGTGAGATCATCCGTGGTTTTGGGGTAGAGTACCACCTCTACGCTGACAATACGCAGCTGTATGTATCTACCCCAAACCACCCCAATGATGCCGTAGAGGTGATGTGCCAATGCCTGGAACCCGTGCGGGCCTGGATGGGAAGGAACAGACTCAGACTCAACCCGTCCAAGACCGAGTGGCTGTGGTTTCCGGCATCCCGGTACAACCAGTTGACTCCATCACTGGCCATAGGGGGTGAACATCTAACCCCTGTGGATGGGGCACGCAACTTGGGCGTCCTCCTTGATGCACGGCTGTCCATGGAAGATCAAGTGACAGCCGTGGCCAGGAGGGCGTTTTACCAGGTTCGCCTGGTCCACCAGTTGCGTCCCCTATTGGATCGGGGTGCCCTCTGCACAGTCATTCATGCCCTCGTGACATCCCGACTGGACTACTGCAATGCTCTCTACATGGGGCTCCCCTTGAGGTGCACCCGAAGGCTTCAGCTTGTCCAGAATGCAGCCGCGCGGGCAATTATGGGAACTTCTAGGTTTTCCCATGTAACACCGCTCCTGCGTGAGCTGCATTGGCTGCCTGTCGTCTTTCGGGTGCGCTTCAAGGTGTTGGTTATCATCTTTAAAGCGCTCCATGGCGCGGGACCTAGCTATCTGCGGGATCGCATCCTGCCCCATACATCCCTGCGGCCGATTCGCTCCCACAGAGAGGGACTTCTGGGGTGCCGTCTACTAGGCTGTGCCAGCGGGCGATGCCTTCTCTGTGGGAGGCCCGACCCTCTGGAACGACCTTCCCCCCGATATTAGAACAACTACGGACCTCCGCTCCTTCCGTCAAAAATTAAAAACACACTTTTTCTGCTTGGCCGGCCTAGTATAATCAACTGTTTTTAGGGTTTTTAATGATTAATTTTTACCTTTATATGGGATTTTAGCGCAGGGTTAGTTTAATTTTATTTTATATTGTACTATGTTTGTATTTTTATATGTATTTTAAATTCCCTGTGGCCCGCCTCGAGTCCCTTCGGGGAGAGAGAGCGGGTTATAAATTAAAATTTATTATTATTATTATTCTGACAAGAAAAACCAATGCAGAATCCATATTCACTTAACAACCCCTGTTACTAACTGCAGTGATTCACTTAACAACTATGGCAAAAAAGGTGGTAAAATGGGGCTAAATTGACTTAACTAACATCTCACTTAACAACAGAAATTGTGGTCATAAGTTGAGGACTACCCGTACTTCTGTTTTGCACTATTTTGTTTTAACTACCGTATTTTTTGGAGTATAAGACGCACCAAGGTTTTGAAGAGGCAAATTAAAAAACAAAGTAGGTAGGTAGGTAGAGAGAGAGAGAAATACAGTAGGTAGGCAGGGAGAGAAATTAGGTAGGTAGGTAGGTAGGTAGAGGGATAGAGAGAGGGGGGAGAAATATAGTAGGTAGGTAGGTAGAGGGACAGCGAGAGGGAGGGAGAAATACAGTAGGTAGGTAGAGATAGAGGGATGAGAGAAAGAGAGAGAAATACGGTAGGTAGGTAGGTAGAGGGATAGAGAGAGGGGGAGAAATATAGTAGATAGGTAGGTAGAGGGACAGAGAGGGAGAAATACAGTAGGTAGGTAGAGATAGAGGGATGAGAGAAAGAGAGAGAGAGAAATACGGTAGGTAGGTAGAGGGATAGAGAGAGGGGGGAAATATAATAGGTAGGTAGGTAGGTAGAGGGACAGAGAGAGAGAGGGAGAAATACAGTAGGTAGGTAGATAGAGATAGAGGGATGAGAGAAAGAGAGAGAAATACGGTAGGTAGGTAGGTAGGTAGAGTGATAGAAAGAGGGGGGAAATATAGTAGGTAGGTAGGTAGGTAAAGGGATAGAGAGAGAGGGGGGAAATACAGTAGGTAGGTACATAGAGGTAGAGGGATAGAGAGAGGGGAGGGAAAAATACTATAGGTAGGTAGAGGGATAGAGAGGGGGGGAGAATATAGTAGGTAGGTAGGTAGAGGGATAGAGAGAGAGAGAGAAATACAGTAGATAGGTAGGGAGAGAGAGAGTAGGTAGGTAGGTAGATGTTTCCAGGTGTACTTATCCATGTGCTGGAGAAGGAAATAGCTGACAATATGCAGCACCTAACTTTGTTCCTGCTGGCACAGCATTTGATCCACGTAATTCTCAGTTAAAGAGCTTTCCAAGAGGGGGGAAAAAACCATTTTTGCACTCTGCAAACCTCACCCAAACGGCCCGTTTTTCGTGAAAATGGTCCCATTTTTTTTTTCAAATAAAAGCCATGAATTGCCTTGGGGGGGCTTGTAGATACTCCTGGGAGGTGGGGGGGGGGGCAAAAAAGAGCAGAAAAGCAGCCCGTTTTTCAGAAAAACGGGGCATTTTTTGGCAAAAATGCATGCATAGCCTTATGGAGGCTTATAGAGTGCTGCTGGGGGCTGGGGGGGGCAAAATATGTCCCACTTTATGCTTGTTTCTGTCCTCCCCAGCCCCCAGGAAGTCTCTGAAAGCCTCCATAAGGCTAGACTCAGCCATTTTGGTGAAGGGGGTGGGATTTCAGGAGGCCAAAAATGCTGTATTCAATGTATAAGATGTACCCAGATGTTCAGCCTTTTTTTAGAGGAAAAAAGGTGCGTCTTATACTCCAAAAAATACGGTATAGTTGAATCTACATAACCTCCTTGCCCTGCATAAGGAAAGCCCACTAAGCATTTTCCAAGCCTGTCAACTTGCCCTTGTCTTGTATTTCAATGTCCTCCCCACATCCATATATACATACATATAGACAGGGAGATGATAATACGTTCCAGACTCTCAATCTTGTGGCTTCATTGTCTTTTTCCTTCCTTCCTTCCTTCCTTCCTTCCTTCCTTCCTTCCTTCCTTCCTTCCTTCCTTCCTTCCTTCCTTCCTTCCTTCCTTCCTTCCTTTGTAAATGGATTGATTAAGCAGATATTTATCCATCTGCAAAGCAGGTGTCCCTGACATTGACTACATGTTCACAACAGCCTCAGAACATGTGTATGGCTGGTAAAGCATTGTTGGCCAATGTAAAATGTCATGCCACCACCACCACCCTGCGCCCACTCACCCCCAGTCACATTACTGCACTTTTGGTATTTATCAGTATGTTTGCATTTACAACCAGTTGCCAAGTAAGTGCCCCAGAAAGTCAGTGGGGAAACCTGCAGGAAAGTTGGATATTGGATCCATTACCCCAGGATACCAAGGGATTCCTCCCCTCTCCTCTGTGTAGGAAGTGGAAATCCTCCCATGTGCTGGAGAAACAGATCTCAAATCTGGTGAAAATTTCAACAAAGGGCCCAGGCTGAACCATTCAGAACATGAACCATTTTCCCTTTCCTCTGGAAGGCTCAGCATACCGCATTATGGGGTGCAGTGTGTGGACAGCAAAATTTAGGGAGGTGTGATCTCATGCCAGCTCTGTGATAGAAAGAGACTGTAGCAAAGCATCTTGCGGATTTGGATTATTATTTCAGATCTATTATGCCCTCTAAATCTGAAACATCCAATGTTTGGGTTTGCATAAAACCTGACTCTAACTAAAGCTTGTGGTGGGGATACAAGTCCCATTTGTGTAAACCCAAAGTGATAGTTCATCAGACAATGTTGTATTGTGCAAATAGACTGAGAAGAAAAGAATTCTCATTTAATTAGCTATTTAATATCCCAAATAGAACAAATTTAAAATGCACATATCTAACTTCCTTTTAAAAAAAAAAAAAGATAATTGTATTCAGCTTTTTATGTTCTCTCCTCAGGCTTTCACCTTGAAGTTGTATCATCATGAGAGAATCAGAAGAAGTGTCCAGGAGTACCTTGGACAATGAATGGAAGAGCATGAGAAAACAAAAAGAATGTGGCATATGAAAAGGATTGAATACCTGGAGGTATTAGTTGCCATACATCTGTAAAAATGGGAGTTAATTTCTCAAAATACAAATTAGTTTAGACAGTCAGCAAGCTTGGAGTTGTGCTATGGAACTAGGAATAAACATTTGTGTCCATTTGTTGCCAGTGACAGAAAATTGATGGATTATGATTTTCCCAAGTTGGAAATACTTGTTTTTACCTATTTAAGATATCCTTATGACTACATAAGGAATAACACATTTCGTAACTGCCTTGATTCAGAATGGGCAATTGACTTGTCAACAACAGCAACAAAAATGGTCGACTTTATGGACTGAGACAGAGCCTTCCAATGCACTTTGTACACCCTGGGAATTACTGTGCTGTGTGGCCACCTCCTGAAGGCCACGATGATTTTTAGAATAAGGATATCATCTTCCTGTTGATATCTTTGAAGAATCATAAGCTTAATCAGAAAAATGAATGGAAGCAAGGAATGTGACAGTGGGGACAAGGATGGAGGGCTGCCAGCAGTGCAAGTCCCAGTTGGTTGGCAACGGAGGGTGGATCAAAATGGAGTCCTGTATATTAGGTAAGTATGCAGCTATGTAATTGGCTGAAAATGCCTTTATCATCAGAGTTTTATGGAATAAGAATTGCTGAATTGGCAAGAAAATAATAGATAACTCTTACACCCATAAACAGTAATCTCTACTATCCTGAGAAAGCATTGATAAAACAAAATGTCTAAAATTAACTCTGTCCACAAACCTGCTTAGCTCACTTTTTCAAGTCGCCTCTGTATTAAGAATTAATTTGTATTTTTTTTAAATGCGGCTAAACCTGGGTGAAAATAGTTTCTGCAATTTCTAAATACAGATTAAACAGAGAAGCTGCTGATGGAACATATTTAGTAACTTTATAGAACATAAAAGTTCAAAGAAGCGACACTAACCTCGTCTTATAAAAATATTTAAACTTCCAGGGTATCATGAGCCTTTCAATGCAGAAAGAGATTATTTAAAAGGCACTCAAAGAGCTCCACAGCTAATAATTAACATTATTTAATAAGTAAGTTGACTTGTGGAAAATAAATTTGATTCATTCAATGGCATGAAAAGCAAAAATAAAGCCCCCATTAAAATGTGTTGTTAATATACCACTTAAAAGTCAGGTTCATATTTTTTCATTGGTTTAAATATCTGAAACTTTCACATCTATTATTGTCTGCCATAAATGTGCTTAAGGAGCAACTAGGGCACAAAATCATGTACAAGCCTAGTGATAGGTTGTGAATCACTTGAAAACCTCACTGTGGAAAACTGACATAATAAAATAGGCTGACAAGTCATATACATCAATGTGTAGATGGTGAATGTCCTCAGTGTAACATTTTTAAAAATCCATTAAATTAAGAAACATTTAAAGCATCCTATAATCCTGCTTGGTTTTTTGGATATATGGGGTGGGAGTGGGGGAGATTCCATTCCCCAAATTGAATAATCTATTGCCTCTAAATCTGGGGTCTCCAACCTTTGCAACTTTAAGTCTGAAGGACTTCAGCTCCCAGAATTCTCCAGCCAGCAAAGCTGGCTGGAGAATTCTGGGAGCTGAAGTCCTTCAGACTTAAAGTTGCAAAGGTTGGAGACCCCTGCTCTAAATAATGGATTTTATGCTTTGGAATGTCACGAACGAGGGTGAAATGCTACTGGTTTGGATCTGTTCACCCAAACCAACAGTAAAAAAAATGCAACCGGTTTGCCTGAACCAGTAGTTAAAAAAAGGCTACTGGTTCGGACAAACCGGTAGTTCCAACAATCAGCTGTGCAACAATCAGCTTTGCCGCATGATTTATATTTGCTAGCAATCACGTGGCATAGCTAATTGTTGCACAGCTGATCATCAGCACAGCTGATTGTCGAAACTACTGGTTAGCCTGAACTGATAGCATTTTTTTAATAAATCAATAAATAAATTCTTTATTACGCTAGAATTAGTCTCCTGCTAATGTAATAGCGCCATACATTGAAGAAATAAACAAATACTTTTTTTGCGTTTGAACCGATAGTTCCAATGATCAGCTGTGCAAAAATCAGCTATGCCATGAGATTTAGATTCACTAGAAAGTAGGAAATCCTGCTTTCTAGCGAATCTAAATCACAGAGCACAGCTCCCCCCCCCCCACCGCTGTTCTATTACCTTTGCAGGCTCAGAAAAGGCTTCTAAATCCTCCTTTTTCAGTGCTGCACAGGAGCACCTGCATCGTGCATGTGCCCGTGAAGCAAACTGGTAGCAGACTTCATAGCATTTCACCCCTGTCATGAACTGTATGTTTAGAGAAATAACATCAAATCCAAAGAGTGATAAATTTAAGATGTCTACTTGTTCTGATCCAGCAGGAAAAAAATAAGGGTTTCTTAGTTGTGACCATGTATGTCTTCCAAGAACATTATATAAACATGCTATACTCAAACTTCATAATACTGAAAATACATTGAAAATCCATCGACGGTATTGTAGAATTAAAGTTTCTTTCTGGTTCAGATTTAACCACTTTTTTACATGCAGAATGATCAGGAGCTTCTTTCCTTGTATCCGTGGTGGAAGGGACTTATTTCCATGTGGTACTTATGGCAGGGAGGTTTCTTCTTGACACATGTGCAAAAGGAGAAGAGACTGATACCTGAGTTTAGGTCTGTGTAAAGTTCCTCACTTCCACATGGTTGCTGGCTGGGGAATTCTGGGAGTTGAAGTCCACCAGGCTTAAAGTTACCAAGGTTGGAGACCCCTGCCCCAAACTATTGGCTTAGAAATGCAGAAAGAAAAAGCCTGGGATTTAAACTCAGGAATGTAGACTTCAGTTCATGTTTTGATTTTACATACTGCCGTGGGCAATCTTCTGTGTTTATATGGCTTTATTCTTCTCTGCAGTGGAAAAGATTAATCTTGTTAGTCCTATCTATGAACCATCTGCTGAATCAGTCAATTTCTAAATGTTAAATGTCTGGAAAACCGAGGCTTACTACCATGTGTATGCAAACCTAGAAAATGTTATCAGAATAATAAGCTATATGTTTGAAGAAAGAGAAATTATTTAAAGTTTCTGAGAGAATCAAGGCAACAAAACTCTATAAACAATGGGTTTATTTTTCCAAAATTGAACTTGTATTTATTTAAATAATTATGGAGACCAAATATATTTTTCTTGTCATGTTCAAAAACAGACATGCTTTTTCATTTTTTTTTCATTTAATACTTATAAACCGCTCCCTCTCCCCATGGGGACTCGGGGCGGTGCACAGGTAGAATAAAAACAGTAAAAAACATACAAACAACAATAAAATATACAAACAATTTTAAAAGCCAAATTAAACTCAGCCTGTGCTAAAATTCCCATTAAACTAACTGAACTAAAATCTACCCAGTAAAACCCCAAGACAGGGGGGCTATCCCAAGCCGGCCAGACGGAAAAAATAAGTTTTTAATTTAAGACGGAAGGAGCGGAGGTCCATGGTCGTCCTAATATCGGGGGGAAGGTCGTTCCAGAGGGCCGGGCCCGCCACAGAGAGAGCCCTTCCCCTGGGTGTCGCCCGCTGACACAGTCTAGTGGACGGCACCCGGAGAAGTCCCTCTCTGTGGGAGCGAATCGGCCGTGAGGATGTATGAGGCAGGATCCGATCCCGCAGATAGCTAGGTCCCGAGCCATGGAGCGCTTTAAAGATGATAATTAGCACCTTGAAGCGCACCCGGAAGACGACAGGTAGCCAGTGCAGCTCGCGTAAGAGCGGTGTTACATGGGTAGACCTTGCGGTCCCCATAATTGCTCGTGCGGCTGCATTCTGGACTAGCTGAAGTCTCCGGGTGCACCTCAAGGGAAGCCCCATGTAGAGAGAGTTGCAATAGTCCAGTCGGGATGTCACGAGCGCATGAGTGACTGTGCGGAGGGCGTCCCGATCCAATAGGGAGCGCAATTGGCGAACCAGGCGAACCTGGTAAAACGCCCTCCTGGCCACGGCTGTCACTTGATCTTCCATGGACAGCCGGGCATCCAGGAGGACACCCAAATTGCGCGCCCCATCCACAGGGGCAAGATGTTCGCCCCCTATGGCCAGCGATGGAGTGAGCTGGTTGAATCGGGCAGCCGGAAACCACAGCCACTCGGTCTTGGTCGGGTTGAGCCTGAGTCCGTTGCTTCCCATCCAGATCCGTACGGCTTCCAGGCACTGGCACATCACCGCTACGGCATCGTTGGGGTGGTTTGGGGTAGATATATACAACTGAGTATCATCAGCGTATAGATGGTACTCTACCCCAAAACCACGGATGATCTCACCCAGCGGCTTCATGTATGTGTTGAACAGGAGGAGCGAGAGGACCGACCCCTGAGGCACCCCACATACGAGGGGTCTCGCGGTCGACTTCTGCCCCCCTGCCAACACAAATTGCGATCGGCCAGAGAGGTAGGAGGAGAACCACCGTAAAACGGTGCCTCCCACCCCCAACCCCCCCAGCCGATGTAATAGGATACCATGGTCGATGGTATCGAAAGCCGCCGAGAGGTCTAATAGGACCAGGATGGAGGAACATCCCCCATCTCTGGCCCTCCAGAGATCATCAACCAACGCGACCAATGCCGTCTCGGTGCTATGCCCGGGCCGAAAGCCGGACTGGCGCGGATCTAGATAATCAACTTCCTCCAGGTGACGGGGAAACTGTTGTGCCAGTTTATAAGATACCTAATAAGAAGCACAAAAAGAGATATATTGGTATTCATAAGTTGAATGTTGAATTACAATGTACAATAAACCTAGCACATTTATCAGAAGTCTTTATTAGGTCATATGAAAAATTACCTAATAAAATTACCTTATAAAATCCATTAAAATATACTGAATGCTAAGCTAAACCAAAATATTCAAGTAGCCTTTTATGTACATTTTATTTATTCATTCAGTATGAACATTGAATTTATTATTATTATTGTAAGACTTTTTAATTTAGCATTCTGTCTTTATCTTTTATACATACATCTATATAAATAAAAATGTAAAATAGTTTGTGTAAAGCCACTAATCTCAGAAAGTACTGCACTGATCGACACCAAATTTTCACACAATGTTCCCAAGGACTTCGATGCAATCATACATACATTTTGTGTGGCTGCCACACGTATGTCATGTGCAAGCAGCACAAATGTAAAAGGTACACACATCTCAGGTTTTCACCTCCCTGTAGCTCCTCCCATCCGGCTGCTTCTTATGATGTGTCACGCACACGCCCCTCACATTTCCAACGGTCGTTTCCTCAGCAACTGAATAAGCCTCCAATGTTGCCACACTGCATGGAGGCTGTATGGACACCTACTAGGCCCAAAACTAGGCATGGGGTGACACTCCCAAGCGGCCCATTTTTGGTTCCAGGAGGCTGTATGGACATCTTCTAGGCCCAAAACTAGGCATGGGTGTGTGTGTGGCACACTTTCTCTTTTCCCTTTCTTCTTCTGGAAGCCATCTCAACTTCACCAGCCTAGGGGCTGCCTATTTACCGCCGGATAGAAAACCACCCCTTGGATCAATCCAGGACTTTGCAGTGTCCCTGAGATCAGCAAGGCTTTGTCTTCATATTCACTGTCCCTGCGGGACAGTTTAGGCCCGATTGGACTGTCCAGCGGCAAAAATATCAACGGTGATCTCGCAATAGCGAGACCAAGCGTCATATCGTCGCGACGTTGGCTCCTCTCAATAAATAAATTCTTTATTACGCTAGAATTAGTCTCCTGCTAATGTAATAGCGCCATACATTGAAGAAATAAACAAATACTTCATTAAGCTAGAATTATGTGTCTAAACCAGCTACCAATATTGAAATTAATAGCATATACCTAAACAGTACATTCTATTTAAAAATTGTGGTGTTTTATTTTGCTTATTAAATGTGATGGTTTAGTGGTACAACTAATGTTCTGTGATAGTGCTGATTTGCTACTGTACTCTTCTGTTTGTTCTAGATTTTGAAATAAAAATGGAAGAGAACTAGGATCTGATTGTTGAACTGCCTTATAGTACAAATTTATTACACTCTTTGTTAGTAGTAATAAAATTAGTAACAAAATTTCATTTTTGCCCGTCACACTGCTTCTCCTGCTTCTTTTTTCTCTTCTATCTTTTCAAGAACTGGCTTAAACAGTATTAATTAGAGACAGAATTGCAGTTAGAAATAAACAGCATATGTCTTTCCTCCAAATTTTTCTGTAAATATATCTCAGTTGAAGCATTTCTATGCCATTCTATAATGTGGTTTGCAATTAGAAACCTCTATACAAAATATATATTTATTGCAAGTTATGCAGAAAAATATATAAGGCAAAATTGCTTACTAAAAGTGCAGAGTTGGAAAATTACATATAAAATGCACATATCAGGAAAAAGTAATATAAAATGTCCATGAAATATCTGAATTGGGTTTTTTTTAACTACATAAATCCACAAACTAACATAGTTGAGAAAATAAGAAATTGGGAAAAAGTAAATTTGTTATAGTAATGATTAATAATACATTTCGTTGTGATAAATGGCTTGGGGCCTAGTTATTTGCGAGACCCCCCTTGCCCCATACATCCCTTAGACCGATATGCTCCCACAGAGAGGGCCTTCTCAGGGTGCCGTCGGCCGGACAATGCCAACTGGCGACACCCAGGGGAAGAGACTTCTCTGTGGCGGGCCCAGCCCTTTGGAACGACCTACCCCCCGAATTACGCACCATCACCGTCCTCCGCCTCTTCCGCCAATGTCTAAAGACATACCTATTCCAACAAGCCGGCCTAGCCTAACCTCCCATGGGGACTTTTAGATAGTTTTAAATTGGGTATTTTAAAATTGGGTTTTTAGCATAGGATAAGACGGTTTAATTTATATTTTAAATTGTGTATTTATTTTTGTATTCTGTATGTTTTTTAAATTTCCTGTGCGCCGCCCTGGGTCCTCTGCGGAGAAGGGCGGGATATAAATGTAAATAAAATAAAAATAAATAAATAAATAAATAAAATAAATGTGAATGTTACCACTATCAAAACAAAGTTAATTTCTCATTTGAATCTATAAGTTAAAATATATTTTAGATTACACAAGACACTGAAAATGGCTGAAGTGACAAAGGAGATTGTTATAAAATAGAATTTAAATAGAAGTAGTGAATACACTGGCAACGTCCTCATTAAAAGGAGAAAATAATTGGATATTTGTGAGAAGCAATTTGCCAGTAGATATAGTCTTACAATCTAATATTATAAAAAGAAAAAAAAATAAGAAACTAATATGGTACAAAATGAAGAAAATACTATGGCTGCACATAAGACATGTAGGTAGCCCTCAATTTATATTTAGTGATCAAAATTTGGATGCTTAACAACTGACTCATACTTATGACGATTGTAGTGTCCTGGGGTTATGTGAACACCTTTTGCAACCTTCTCACAAGCAGCCGGATTCACTTAACAACCGTGAGAGTAACTTAAGAACGGCTGTGATTCATTTAACAACTGTGACAAGAAAGATTGTAAAATGGAGCAAAACCCGCTTAACAACTGCCTCACTTAGCAACACAAATATTGGGCTCAATTATGGTCGTAAGTCGAGGACTACCTGTATTGTCATTCTTAACAAGTAAAAGCGGGATAGTGTTTTATGTTTCATTAAATATATGCCAACTGCTCAAAATAAAGACTTTTTAGACTGGAAGGAAGCATGCTCTGAGCAACATGGCCAGGTTACATTCTGGTCAGTGGACATGTTTGACTGCACGGGAATAATTTTCTGAGAGTTACCTATGACACATCTTCATCATTACAAATATTGCAACAAACCTTCTGTGTTTGCCTATCCTTTTATTACAAGGGCAATATCCAGCAACCTTCAAAATAGCGATTGAAGTATTTGGTCCATTATTCCCACTCATTTCTTGAAATGGAAGAAAAAGGAAAATGGGATATTTCATCTTGACTTAATAATGGCATTCTGGCATATTAGGGGCAAGAATGTGTTTAAGGTTAGTTATTAACATGACCAACCAAAGAAATTATTTTTCTCTTTGTTATAAAGTCAGTGTCTACATATTGAATATGTCATTGACATATACTAAGACATGGAGATCTGGGGGAAAAAAGAATCAAAATTAATACAGTACATGAAAACAAATCATATACTATGAATCATGTTACATGCTACCTCATGTCATTTTCAGCTACTATTTCATTTTGCATGTTAAGGCTGTTAAATTACCTTAACTGTATGGTGCTATCCTACAAATTAAACTTTCTGATTTATATGCTAGTGCCTATGTATAGTTTCCTATTCTTGAATGCTCTTGCTTTCAAAAAATCCTCATTTAGCAACCCACCAACTCAGTCATTAATCAAAGAAGGCTCTATGTGAAATTGCAATTGTGCTTATGATCTTACTTTCCTTTGCTTTACAGACATTTGAAGGTCATAAATGCAAACATTAGTCACAAAGTTACTTTTCCATCATCGTCGTAACTATAAATGGTTGTAAACAAGTTATTTGCTAAATGAGGACTAACTTGTGGAGATATATATTCTGGCTCTTATGGCCTGATGCATATAATGTTGCCAAGATTGTCTATCTGAAACTATTTCTTTGTGTTCTTATAAACTGCTGCTTTTGTCATCAATGTCTTATGCTAGCTTCTTTTTCGTTTGCCTTTGATTGTTGAGGCATCAGAGTCCTTTTATGATGGTTCTTGTCTTTGTGCTATGTGTCCAAAATATTTATGCTTTTAGTTCATTATTACTGCTTCCATTGAGCATTTAGACTTTACTTCATCTAGCATTGAATTATATATGGTTTTTCTAATACAAAGTAATCTGAATAGTTTTATCCTGCACAACAATTCAAAGAGAGCCATTTTCCTTCCTTCAACCTTTCTGACCTTCAACCTTTCTAGCCTTAACTATATGTGCCTTTCTTGTAAATACGCTGTCTCTGCACTTCAGCATTTTGTCTAGATCTGTCGTCTCCCAAGCCTCTGTATTTCGTGTCACAGTCATCATCATCCCTGTGAGTTTTTGACACTAAGAAAATAAAGTCCGATAGCTTTTCAAGTTTTTTTTCTCTATCTATGTGCATTGGTGTTGCCAGTTGGCATAATCTGAATGTAATTTTTTTTCATATCAAAGAGCAGACCAGCTTTTGCAACTCTGTTCTTTTACCTTCAACAAAAGAGATGCCTTAATTCTTCCCATGATCCTACCATCAAAGTGGTACCATCAGCGTATCTGAGGTAGTTGATGTTTCCCCTAGCAATTGTAATCCTAATTTCTTTTATAGTCCAACACTTCTCATGATACGTTCTGCATACAAGTTTTTAAAAAAATAAAATGACAATATATAACTTTGGCACAGCCCTTTTCCTTTTGTGAACCATTAAGTTGTTGCTCCATAATCCGTTTTCTTTGTTTCTTGGTCATCATGCATTTTTCAATAGGCAGATGAGGTGGCTTGGTATATTGATGTTTAAGGGCTATCTATAATCTGTGATGGTTTATACACTCAAGCAAAAATAACCATTTTTGGCATTCTGTAGTCTTTTCCATTATCCGTCACTCATTAACAACATGATCCCTAGTGTCTCTGCCTATTTTGAATTCAACTTATACGTGTTGGTTTTCATTCCATGTGTGGATGAAGTTTGGATTGTAAAATCTTGAGAATTACTTTACTACCATGTAAGATAAGTTCAGTCACATGAAGATAGATATTTATATTATGGCATGTTACATTATGTAAAGTAATGTGTATTGAATTCATTCCAATGAACTCCATTTGAGCAGTGTACAATACTGTTACTGTATGTCTTGGTTTTAATAGATATGATCTAACTTTGTGGCAACAACTGCATAATCTGCAGTAGAGGCTAAGCAATAAATCTAGTATCCACAGATTGAAAACCTGACTCTATTTTTGCTATGACCGAACATTTATATTATAACTTCTCTGTCAAGTGTTCCTAGAACTTGGCACAAGTATAAAATCCATTATATTTTTGGCAAAGGACTTGGATAATTGCCAGCTGATCGGTATGTTAAGCAATTTGAAACTTTGCTTCCTTGAGGCACATGGTACGGCATGGTCAGAATAGCAGCTGTACTATCAGCTTCAGTAATCTTTTAGATTCATTTGACTCTTATATCAATAACTGATCTGTGATTAGTTTACTGTATAAAGCAGGGCATAATTTCAACAGCACATTTGGAAGGAATGGTGCAAACAATAGAATGGAGAAAAGACTGGACTTTTGAAAAACATGAAATAATACTTAAAAGCAAATGAAAATGATTCCTGGAAGTTCCACATTTTACACAGTTAAAGGGAGATTCCATTCATATTGTATTTTTCAATGGAACTATATTCATTGGAACAGCTTATGCTTATGTAATTTATGTTCCTGTGTTTTGTTAGAGTACCACACAGTGTTGCCTAAATTAGGCAACATGCAGTTCCAACAATAATACATCATGTTACAGGTAGTCCTTGACTTAGAACCATCCATTCAGCGACCATTTGAAATTATGACAGTGCTGAACAAAGAGACAACTTGTACCTGACATTATGACTGCTGTAGCATCCTTGAAGCTGGTGATCACACTTTTCATGTTTGACAATACACCCACACTTAAGACTGACTATAGGGACAGTACAACTGACCCACCTGCCAATCTTCCTCTCTCCACCCTCGCCCTCTCCCCACTTCTGCTCTGGTTGGATCTCTGGAGCCTGCTTCCTACCTGGCTAAATTCCCATAGGCCTTGGGCCTGCAGCCCATCCTGCTGGGTCTCACTCCTTTGGGCCTTCTCTCTATCCCATCATATCTTGCTCCACTTATCTCTTCCTTTCTAATCATCTAATGTGTTGCATAGCCTTCTTATTTATACAGAAGCCGTCTTGTGCCATCAGGAAGCTAGTGCCATTTTGTAAGCAGCCGCAGTTCTTGAGATCTGAGAATTGCCTTTCCAAAAGAGCGCCCAGCCAATGCAAGGCACGGCCACCTCCCGCCATACTGGAAGTTGCTACTATTCTCACAATCTCTCAAAAGATCACGTGTCACATCACTGTGACACGTGATCTTTTGAGAGATTGGACACTGTTTCAGAAAAGTGATCTTTGGAAGAGGTAATTGGTGTGAGATGTGATTGGGAAGATTAGGCCCAAGAATGTGGGTCCCAGAGGGTCAGGAAGCTGCCTCAGCGGGGTGAAGGCATCCCAGTAAAGGCCACATGTGAGTTGGGGAAGTGCTGCAATGTAGGTCTGGGCCTGTGCCAGGCATCCAGGGCTTCCCCCATTCCCTGAGGCACCCCATTTAGCGATTTTCTCAGTTGATTAACGGACCACAATAACAAGAGCCAGGAGTGTGGTCATTAAGAGAGATGATCATGTGGGCATCTTGCTTAGTGAACACAATCACTTTTCACCATAATTCCAGGCTCAGTTTTGGTCATTAGTCAAGAACTACCTGTAGCGCTTCAAAATGAAAAACATCAAAATAGTTAATTAATATTCATCAACTCATCTATGGAAAATCTTTAATAAAGGTAAAAATTTGTAAAATCACAATAACTCTATAAAACAGTGATGCCATGATCCCAAAATTTCTAATATTTTTGACCTTTCTCATTACTTTAATGCCACCAATTCAGGAACATGCTCTAATCGTTTAACTAAAATAAAATTGAAATTCTTGAAAAGTGCAGTGATTTTGGAGTGTAACATTGACAGAGTACCTTCCAGGTTTGGTTTCTTGCTTTTTTGCATGGGGAACAAGTTTGGGGTTTAAACTTAGTTCTAATGTGTGCAAAATTTCAATATCCAATCTTCTTCAGCAAATAACTTGATAACATTCCTTAGTGTCACTTTATGTTATATTTGAGCATCCGTACATTATTAGGTGAATTATTTTTTGAACTAAGATTGGAAAGGGAAGGTAAAGAATATCCTGATTTTATGCAATATATTTGTAGACCTCGGTGTCCTCACAGTTTCAGATACTGTAGGGCAGGGGTGTCAAACTTGATTTTATTGAAGGCCACATCAGGGTTGTGTTTGACCTTGGGGGGCCAAGTGGGTGTGGCCAGCTCAACGTCCTGCAGCCCTCTGCCAGTGAAAACAGAGCCCGAGAGAACCACATGCGGCCCTCCCGGGCTCAGTTTATGGTTGTGACATCCTCCTGCAATCCTCCCGAGCCCTGTTTTTGCTGGTAGAGGAACTGCAGGCTGGTCCTTCCCTGTTTCCAGGGTGGGCCCGTGGGCCAGATCTAAGCACCCTGCATGCCAGATCTGGCCCACGGACTTTGAGTTTGACACCCCTGCCCCAGGGGACAAGATCCTTCCTACCCCATAAAGATGATGGAAGGGGAAGATATCAGCAGTCACAGAATTCGACTGGGTACAAATAGCAGACAGAATTTGGAGACTTCTGAACAACAGAAGAACAGGAGATGAGAGTCTCCTTTGTTCCACTTCCAATTATGCAGCAGCCTGCTTGGGAGTACTCTGCATATATCCCAAAGTAAACTGTAACCGTTTGAGTAGGCCGGATAGATAAAATGGATTGTGCACCAGACATTTTTCTACTTATTGTTTGCTTTATGCTGACTTATCCAGTAGTTATATACAACCTTTCATTACATATAGTCTAAGCCAGTGGTAGTCAACCTGATCCCTACCGCCCACTAGTGGGCATTCCAGCTTTCATGGTGGGCGGTGGGGGTTTTGTCCGATACTGAAGCACTTTCCTTTTTTTTTTTAATTTAATGGACTTCCCTACTTTATAAATCACCATTACTGAGGAACCGGTAGGCGGTTAGAAAATATTACTGCTAACAGAGATACAAAAGTGGGCGGTAGGCATAAAAAGGTTGACTACTTCTGGTCTAAGCCATGATTGTCCAAACATTTGGCTTGCCTGGGCCACATTGAGTGAAGAGGAATTATCTTGGATCGCATATAAAATATATAGTATAGTTAACATATAAGTAATAAACTTCCTTTATTATATTTTTTTATTATCTTATGAGGCCACACTACCAGACGTCTAAGACTGCATGCAGCCCGTGGGCTACAGATGACATATTATAGACTACATTACTATCCAAATTGCATTTCATTTTTCTGCAGGTCTATACATCTGAAAAAATTGTGACCTAGCTGAAGGGATCTTGCAGTAGATTAGTGATATTGGTTAAAAACAATGGTATGATATAGAAGCTTGAAAGGTGTGTGTGTGAGAGAGAAGGAGGGAGGAAGAGAGAGAGAGGGAGGGAGATAGGGAGAAGGAAATTATTCCAATATAGGTAATTCTCTGTCTGAATTAACCGAACAAATAGTTCCACAATACATCTATACATTAAATTTATTTATTTTATTAGATTTGGAGGCCACCCGATTCCCAAACAACTCTGAACCATTTAACATTCAAGGACAAAAAACAATGAAATAGAAAATAAGATTTTGGGGGGGGGGATGGGGGGGACACAACATTCACAAAAACTCTCAATTGTCAAAATAATCTTTAGTGGCTTAACAATAACCCCATATTCAAATTATATATTAAATATGTAATAACATATGCATAGAGTATTCATTATAAGTTAACAACTAATAGTCACAGTATTCAGAAGAACTGAAATGTCAAGCTTTGAATGCTTGTTGCAAAATGAAGGTCAGAGAAAAATACGTTACAAATTCTGTTCTAAATGGAAAATATATTCATCTTGACTTCTTGATAAATTATATTGCCTGTTGTTGTTTTCTAAACTGCTATTTGAACTGTTAACATAAGGTGTTTCTAACACTAATTGACATAGATTTGTTACGTGTTTTATTCTTTCAGTCCTAGTGGGTCTTTATTGTCCTGTTTGGAGCAGGTTAAAACATACCTGTTGACTGATGGAACATGCAAGTGTGGTTTAGAATGTCCTCTCATCCTTCCTAAGGTAAAATTAGATATTTGAATATGCTAAATGAAAAACTAACATAGCTTGAAATGTATTGGATTTTAAGTACTAACATCTTCCTATCTATTATAAGAAGGAATTATCCTTCGTAGTTGAGGATGATAGATGTTGATGATGGAAATAAATCAAATACAATTTAAATATTGAAATGTTTTTGAAATTGAACACAAACTAATTAAGGAGGAGAAGGAATGGGTGGAATGAGAGCAAGGCATGGGATATCATAGAAAATAACATGACCTGATCGGCCAGTTAGAATAATGTACCGAAACACACCTTTGATCAGATCAGTTTTCTTAGTTGCAGTTCTGCAGTATAGCAGTTCCAAAGTTCCTTTAAAAATAAGTAGATATACTCTTTTCCACATTTAGAAATATGGTTTGCAAGAAACACTACATAAAGGAGAAAAGAGTTGCTGAACCAAGATAGAAGAACCAAACCCTGTAGTAAGAAATAATTTTTAAGCTACAATTTAAACAGTGAATCAGCAAAATTTGTGGAGAATTGGTCCTGTGGGTTACCTTAACCTTCTGGATCAGAAGTGGGCAACAATTTCCCATCTTTCTCCCCCCCCCCCCCCCCCCTTTCCATGAGCCAGAGTGCGCAACTCTTCCAGGTTTTCCTTGTCACCCTGTCAGGGTTTTGTTTTTGTTTTTGTTAGTATGTTGCATGGTTGAGTTTTGTAATTCTCCAATCTGGACAACTTCCAGATGTAAGAAGTTCAATTTTCAAAATTCTCAACAGACAAACTTAGATGGGAATTCTGAGAATTGATCCCCCCCCCCAAATCTGGAGGCTTTAAAATATTGAAATAATCCTTAAAACAGCAGAACACCATCCCACAGATTTTCCAGCCCTAAATCAAAAGGACCTCTAAATTCTATAATAAAGAGTTCCTGAGTCATATAATGTTACAGAAGGCTCTCCGGGTACTCTAGAAGGGCAGCTCTTTTTTTTTTTTAAGCGTATTTTATTTGATGGATCAGTTTAAAAAAAATAATAGAGAAAGTTTCTGGAGCTGTTGTATCGGTGATCTTAATTAGGACCATTATGTAACATTATGATTCCAACATTATTTTAAGGTATTTAATTTTGATCCTGGAGTTGCTGTAACACAAAGAACAGCTGAAGATGTTAAAGCAGATGAAGATGTCACTAAGCTATGCATCCATAAACGGAAAATTATTGCTGTGGCTACCCTTCATAAAAGCATGGAAGCACCACATCCCTCATTGGTTCTAACTAGTCCTGGAGGTGGAACAAGTGAGTTCTCTGTTCTCTTTCTCATTACAGGGAACAAGGAAATCTGATATGCATGTCATTTGCATAAGCAAAAAGGATATATTATATGCGTTTGTGCTGATAAATAAATAAACAAGGGAGACTAGTATGGATCTATTTCAAGCTATTTAGCTCTCATCAGCTAGCCATACCCTTATTGGGATTTGAACCTGGGTCGTTTTACATGTAAGGCAGTTGGAATTGCCACTAGGCCACAGGCTCTCATCCTGATCAGCAGAGCCAGGGGAACAAGTATATGTACTGTGTAACAACACCCTGGTAAGCCCCAAATATGGGAGGAAGCAAAGCTGCTTTCCTTTTCTGTCTTTTGGCTCATCACTAGAGACAATGCAGACAGAAAGCTATTAGTTTTGTTTTCTTTGTTTACATTTGTATTGTGTTTGTGTTGATAAATAAACAAGGGAGACTAGTATAGATCTATTTCAAGCTATTTAGCTCTCATCAACTAGCCATACCCTTATTGGGATTTGAACTTGGGTCGTTTTACATGTAAGGCAGTTGTAATTGCCACTAGGCCACAGGCTCTCATCCTGATCAAACTAGTATAGATTGTATAGTATAAAGACTAGTATCCATCTATGTCAAACTATTTAGCTCTCATCAAATCCCAGTAAGGGTATGGCTAGCTGATGAGAGCTAAATAGCTTGAAATAGATCTACACTAGTCTCCCTTATTTATTTATTTATCAGCACAAATGCAACACAAATATAAGCAAAAGGCAACAAAAAATAGCTTTCTGTCTGCATGGTCTCTTGTGATGAGCCGAAAGACAGAAAAGGAAAGCAGCTTTGCTTCCTCCCTTATTTGGGGCTTACCAGGGTGTTGTGACACAAGTATATACTTATTCCCCTGGATCAGCTGATCGGGAGTAGAACCAGTGGTCTAGTGGCAATTACAACTGCCTCACATGTAATACAACAAGTGGGTTGTAAAGCACTATGAAGCAGCATATAAGTCTAAGTGCTATTGCTATTACGGTCATAGACCAACATAAAACACAAGGAAGGAATATGGTCAGGAATAGGTGCCATAGGAGCAGGAAAAGTATATAAAATATGTAAAATACATGAGCCTGAACATAAATATAGTAAACTAAGAGTTCCTAAGCTGCTAGGCTATAAAGTGTGGTGGCAAACTGTAGGCACACGGAAACTAAGCTGTAAGGTTGGGTGCTAAGAATGATCTGGAAGTTGCATCCAGCAAACATCAAGTGCACCTGCATGGAACCTGGCAATACAATGTGTTGTGGCAAGATGAATATTTAAGAGGTAATGTAAAAGTGTTCCCATATACCTGGAATACTTATCTAAAAAAGGAGGAAGTGGATGTGAATATCTCTGCATTACAAAAGTTGTTGTTTTATAAGCTCCTAGTCACAGGGGTATTGCCATGGCCATTCTGAGAAGGGGCTCTTCATTCCTCAGTCACAGCTGCATGGAGAGAAAGAGTATCATTTGCAGGCCTTCCTGTGCTTTGAGACTTCCAACTATGACAAGTGTGCCATGGGGGAGCATAAATCTATGGAGGACCCAAGTCATACTGCTATGCTATGTTAAGAGGTAGACAATTGAGTACAAATATTCGTAGTGTATGTGAAGGAAACCAATTTTAGGTGCTGGTGGAATCCATATTTATTTATTTATTTTTATTTTATTAAATTTATACCCCGCCCTTCTCCAAAAGGACCCAGGGCGGCACACAGGAATTTAAAAATACATACAAAATCAAGTAAAAAATTTAAAAAACTTATTTAATAGAGCCATAGAGAGCCAATTCTCCTGTGCACTGCTTGGAGAATCCAAAGCATGGGTTTAACTTCTGCCTGTCTGCCCAATGACTGAGTTAGAAGTTTTGGCCACGCCTTCCTGGCTCCTCCACTTCTTAACTCGGTCTGAGCCTGAAAGACATGTCCTAATTCTCTGTCAACTATCAGAGCAGATTAGTTTGGATAGGGGAAGTTATTTGATTTTTCTAGCTGAATTGCACAATTAACTTTGGTTAGACCTAGAAATCTAATTATTTGATAGTATTATCTAGTTCCTACAACATTGAATGCTCCAATTGCTTACCGTAGATACCATATCAGGGCTGCAGAGATGAATTTTCAATTGATTGAATTTATGATTCCAGTTTGCTGCAGTGACATAGGACAAAAAATGACGAGCTTCAGGATGGCCATTGCTGCGAACTTTGAAGATTGAAACCATACATTTAGACAGGTGTAGGATGGGAAAAGCTATAATAGGGCATAAAGTATATAGTATATGAATGTCTACCAAAATTACTGGCTAAAGTGATTTAAATTTTATTACATGATTTATGTGAAATAGTAATTTTCCTGTTTTTTTAAAATCAGACATAAGTCCAATAGTACCTTCACGAGCAGCAACTCCAAGATCAATGAGGAATAAATCACATGAAGGAATAACTAATTCTGTGATGCCAGAATGTAAAACTCCTTTCAAGTTGATGATGGGAGCCTCAAATGCCATGGGTAGGTTATATGTGCAAGAGATGACTGCAAGCCAACAAGAACTTCATTCTGTCTATCCTAGACAGAGATTGGGCAATAATGAACACGGGCAGAAGTCGCCATATCGTGGCAGTCATGGAGGAATGCCTAGTCCAGCGTCATCGGGATCACAAATATATGGAGATGGTTCAATCTCACCTAGGACAGATCCACTTGGAAGTCCAGATGTTTTCACAAGGAGTAATTCCAATTTTCATGGAGCACCCAATTCTAGCCCTGTTCACATGAACAGGACCCCTCTCTCCCCACCCTCTGTTATGTTACATGGTTCTCCTGTGCAGTCATCTTGTGCAATGGCTGGAAGAACTAATATACCTCTTTCTCCAACTCTGACCACCAAAAGTCCAGTAATGAAAAAACCCATGTGTAATTTTTCAGCTAATATGGAAATGTCACGAGCAGTGTTTCACCATAAACCACCTCAAGGTCCACCACCCCTACCGCCGCCACCACCACCACCTTCTTCATGTATACTTCAGAAAAAGCCATTAACATCAGAAAAGGATCCACTTGGCATTCTTGATCCCATTCCCAGCAAGCCCATGAATCAAAATCCTGTTATAATGAATCCAAGTACTTACCATTCAAATGTCCACTCTCAGGTACCTGTGATGAATGTAAGCATGCCTCCAGCTGTTGTTCCTTTACCAAGTAATCTCCCTTTGCCAACTGTAAAACCTGGTCACACAAACCACGGAAGCCACATGCAAAGAGTTCAGCACTCTACTTCAACTTCTCTCTCGCCCTCACCCGTAACGTCACCCGTTCATATGATGGGATCTGGAATTGGAAGGATTGAGGCTTCACCCCAAAGATCACGCTCTTCTTCCACATCATCAGATCATGGAAATTTCATGATGCCAGTAGGACCACAGTCATCTTGTACAAATATTAAAGTTCCCCCTCGGTCACCAAGATCAACAATAGGATCTCCTAGACCATCCATGCCATCAAGCCCTTCCATGAAGATAGATGGATTCCACCAATATAAGGACATTCCTAACTCACTGATTGCTGGAATGAGTAATGTTTTGAACCCTTTGGGCAATGCCGCTTTTCCACCTGCGTCTACTGGAAGTGGGTCCATGAAGAGTCAACCTGGCTTGCTGGGAATGCCTTTAAATCAGATCTTGAATCAGCACAATGCTGCCTCTTTTCCAGCTAGTAGTTTACTCTCAGCAGCAGCCAAAGCACAGCTAGCAAATCAAAATAAACTTGCTGGTAACAACAATAACAGCAGTAGCAATCCTGGAATAGTTGCCAGCAATAGCAGCAATGATGGACATAGCACTTTAAATCCCATGTTTCCACCGACCGCCAATGTGCTTCTACCAACGAATGAAGGGCAGAGTGGTCGAGCAGCACTACGAGATAAACTTATGTCTCAACAAAAAGATCCTTTGAGGAAAAGGAAACCCCCAACCACTACAGTGTTGAGTTTGCTTAGGCAGTCTCAGTTGGACAGCTCAGTTGGCGTTCCAAAATCTGGGCCTGATTTGATAAGAAAGCAGAACCAGGGTTCATTTCCCATCACATCGATGTCTCAGCTACTTCAGTCCATGAGCTGCCAAAGCTCTCACATGAGCAGCAATAGTATTTCTAGTTGTGGGAGCTCAAATACTGTTTTGCCTTGCTCTGCTAACCAACTACATTTTGCAGATACTACTATGACCTCGAGCACTCTTCCGAATTCACTGGCACAGGATTTACCTTTGAGAGGGGAAAGTATGCACTGCCTGAATTCAAACACTAATTTTGGCCATTGCACTAGTCCTGGCCCAAATAACCATCTTGCAGGCTTAATAAATCAGATGCAGCCTACTGGAAACTGTGGGGTGCTCAATCAGTCGGGAATGACTTTAGGAAATTCATTACATCTGAATCCAGCTCATCCACGAATCCAAGCACCTTCCACTAAAGTGATACCAAACAGCATTGTGAACAGCTGCAATCAAACCAGTCCTGAATCAGGTACGTTGCCCTTTGGAAAAGGTCTGGATTCGTTTTGTTTTAAGTTTATGGCATTGCTTGTCTTTTAATCTACTGTATTAGGTCTGTTTGTTTTGTTTCTTTGTAAAATATATTAGCTGCCCATCTTGCCACACAATAATTGGCTGACTTACAATATTAAAAGATAAAACTGTATAATTTATAAATAAGGTAAAAGTTCCCCTTGCACATATGTGCTAGTTGTTCCCAACTCTAAAGGGTGGTGCTCATCTCCATTTCAAAGCCAAAGAGCTGTCCGAAGATGTCTCCGTGGTCATGTGGCAGGCATGACTAAATGCCAAAGGCGCACAGAACGCTGTTACCTTCCCACCAAAGGTAGTCCCTATTTTTTTACTTGCACTTTTACATGCTTTTGAACTGCTGGGTTGGCAGAAACTGGGACAAGTAATGGGAGCTTACTCCATTACGCAGCGTTAGGGATTCAAACTGCCAACTTTTCCGATCAACAAGCTCAGAGTCTTAGCCACTGAGCCACCACGTCCCTTACATAATATATTATTATAAATAATAATATAAATACAGTACTATAAAATCAACCTAGCTAAAAAAGATGGGGGGGAAGGAATATGATGAGAGGGGAAGAAGGTGGGATCTGTCATTAATCACCCCACAACATTAACTTCTCCTGGAAGATCAACCTATATTTATATTTATTTGATTTATATCCCGCCCTTCTCCAAAAGGACCCAGACCTCACTTGAGAGGATAAGATGTTCCAGAAGGCAGGCGCAATGGCAGACTGGACCTCGCCAGCCGGAATACCTTGACCAATGGGGCCCACAGCATGTCTCCTCTGGTGGCATAGGTGGGGCAGGCCAATCCTAGTAGGATGGGTCACTCAAGTAGAAAATAAGTCTTTTAAGAAGAAAGCGCAAATATTTCTTTGTTGAAAAAGAAAGCATTAACATATTATAGTTTTCGGAATATAAGATGCACCTTTCCCTCCCCCCCCCCCCCAAAAGAAGAGTGAAAATCTGAGTGTGTCTTATACACTGAATGCATCCATTTTTGGCCTTCCGAACCCCCATCCCACGCATCCCGTTTTTTGCAAAAATGGACACACACAGAGGGTTTGGGAGGCCTGTAAAATGCTCCTGGGGGCTGGGGAGGGCAAAAACAAGTGAAAATGGGCCAGTTTTTCACAAAAATGGGGGTGTTTTTGCCCTCCCTAGCCCTCAGGAACACTCTACAGGGGCCTCTGCAACCCTCTGTACACCCTGTTTTCGCGAAAAACGGGCCCA
The DNA here is from genome assembly GCA_039707465.1 of Rhabdophis nuchalis. Taxonomy (NCBI): domain Eukaryota; kingdom Metazoa; phylum Chordata; class Lepidosauria; order Squamata; family Natricidae; genus Rhabdophis; species Rhabdophis nuchalis. Next base: position 171,437,785 of record CM077643.1, read on the forward strand.
TTTTTCACCTCCCAACACCCCCCCCCCCGGTCATGTTTTTGCCCTCCCCAGCCCCCAGGAACACTTTGCAGACCTCCCAAACTCTCTGCATGCCCTGTTTTTCACAAAAATTTTTATATTTACCTCTTCAATATCTTGGTGCGTCTTATACTCCGGTACGTCTTATAGTCCGAAAAATATGGTAAATTGGAGCTGGGATACAATTTAAGTACAAGTCAACATTGTGTGGGCAGTGTAATTGGAATTTATAATGGATTTTATTTCTTTCTAAACCTCTACATATATTTATGGATTGGGAGTATTGCTTGTTTTTCTCATTGGTATCCTTTTTTTTTTTTTCAAATACATTCATATTTGGGAGCAATACAATGTACCAAATATATCCATAGAGTAACAAAATACATATCAATTTAAATAAATGTAAATTAAAATGAAATTGAAATATATACATTTAATAAATTTCTGTTGTGCAGCTCTGCATAGTCATATTAATTCTTAATCTTTTGCTTCGAGGTAAGGCATGTTTATTAGCTGTTTAATTGCTAGCCATTGTAATAGCAATTAATATATCAGAGGAACTGGCAACTTCCTAAACAGTATTTTTTTTTCCCCTCTGGATTTCTTGAGGTGTTGTCTTAAACCCAAAATACAAATATTCCCTGACTTAAATAAACATTATGTTTCAGAAAGCTTTGCATAGGCTGTTTTTTGGATAGGATAGATATTCATCTTTGCAGCATACTACTTTATGTTGCATGTGGAATGCAAATTTTTATGCACTTTGAAATTTTTAGATGTACAATTAACTCTATGTAAGTTAGCTTTCATATTACTGGAGAAATATCTGCATTATCTTTCCATGGATCTTCTATGTCAACCCAGCAGTTCAGAACTGAGAAGCAGAAAAAATGTTCATGGGATATTAATCTAATTTTATGTTTTTCAAATTCAGAATGTATGCTTTTGATAGCCAATTTGCACTGGCATAATTAGCTGAACTTGGTCACATAAGAAATGGAATACTTCAGCCGATTAGAAATTATTTAGTTCCATAATAACAAGAGATTTCTTCAGTGAGTGGCATTTTTACAGATGCACTTGAAGGCTTGATAAGGACTTGTAGCAGGCAATGACCATTCTTCTAGCCAGCTCAGTCGGTTATCTTCTGATGGTCTTAAAATGCCCCATACATCCCTTAGACCGATATGCTCCCACAGAGAGGGCCTTCTCAGGGTGCCGTCGGCCGGACAATGCCGACTGGCGACACCCAGGGGAAGAGCCTTCTCTGTGGCGGGGCCAGCCCTCTGGAATGACCTACCCCCTGAATTACGTACCATCACCGACCTCCGCCTCTTCCGCCAATGTCTTAAGACATATTTGTTTCAACAAGCCGGCCTAGCCTAACCTCCCATGGGGACTTTTAGGTAGTTTTAAATTGGGTTTTTAAAATTCGGTTTTAGCGCAGGATAGGTTTATTTAATAGTTTTTTAAATTATATTTATTGTATTTTGTATGTTTTTAAATTTCCTGTGCGCCGCCCTGGGTCCTTTGTGGAGAAGGGCGGGATATAAATTTAAATAAATAAAAAAATAGCATTGATTTAATAACAGCTTTAAAATTATCAGTCCTGTATTTATTTAATAACCTTTTAATAACCTATATAAAAGAACCTTTGCTACAAATCAAGAGATAAGCTAGTTTGGTGTAATGATTAAGTCACCAGGCTAGAAAGCAGGAGACCATGAGCTCTAGTCCTCCTTGAGCATGAAAACCAAATGGGTGACCTTGAGCCTGTCTGTCTGTCTCTCTCAGCCCAACTCACCTAACAGGGATGTTATTGTGGGGAAAATAGGAGAAAGATGTATTACATATGACCCCCACCTTGACTTATTCGTAAAAATAATAAAGGAGGACACAAATAAATAAATAGAAATATACTCCTGCCATTCTTATACTATACACAATACCAACAGGAAAATTTGGGAATTGAGGAAAATATTGGTTCTTCTCAAGACACCAATAAGGAGTTGCTTCCAGATCTCCCACAAGCAAAGCACTGCTAGTTTGCTGATTATATTCAGCTTAGAAGATGTTTCCTTGGGGATGGCTATTCCCATGGAGTCATTGCATACAGGTAGGAGAATTGGGTTTAAAGAATTAAATTCACATTGCTAGACGCTTTCTTAGCCATTTTATATCAAAATGTGACTCATTTGCTGGAACTACCCTGTTACCCTGAAAATAAGACCTCCCTGGATAATAAGCCCAATCGAGCTTTTGAGCGCATGCGCTAAAATAAGACTTTCCTGAAAGTATTGCAACACAGCAGCAGCCATGAGGTGGCCATGCCTGCCACCTCCTGCACCTCAAAAATAATAAGACCTCAGTATGATTTATTGAAAGGCATATTGAGCAATGGTCAATAAGAAAGGTTTATAAAACAGGTTTAGTATAAAATAAATATCAACAAGTTAATAATTTTCTAGTATCTTAATTTGATAATATAGTTTCACTCTTTACAACCCTTTTTTATGAACCAGTGCAGGTACCTGACCAAAAGTATTAGCTTATTTCTTTCAGGTATTGATCCAAGTTAAGAAATCTAATCTAAAATATGTTTGTAAATTACAGTTTATCTGAGTAGAAATTCAGAAATGTATGGAAAGTATTACTAGCCAGCTTCACCAATTAGGTATTTATTTATTTATTTTATTAGATTTCTATCCCGCCCTATCTCCCAAAATGGGACGCACAGGAATTTAAAAATCCAAAAATACAAATAATACAAAATTCTACAAAAGTTAAAACTAAAATTAAATAATTTACCCCGTGCTAAAAAAGAAAAACAATTAATTTAAAGCCCAAGTCTAAGAATAACATAGCTGTAGCAGCTATGCCAGGCCGGCCATATGGAAGAGATATGTTTTAAGTGTCTGGCGGAAGAAGTGAAGGTCAGTGATAGTACGAAGGTCTGAGGGGAGGTCATTCCAGAGGGCAGGGCCTGCCACAGAGAAGGCTCTTCCCCTGGGCGTCGCCAGCCGGCATTGTCCGGCGGACGACACCCTAAGGAGGCCTTCCCTGTGGGAGCGGACAGGTCAAATGGAGGTATGTGGTAGTAGGCGGTCCTGCAAATAACCAGGCCCGCTGCCATGGGGCGCTTTAAAGATGGTCACTAAAACCTTGAAACGCACCCGGCAGGCTACCGGCAGCCAGTGCAGCTCGCGCAGGAGAGGTGTTACATGGGAGTATTTTGAAACTTCCAAGATCCCCCGCGCGGCCGCATTCTGCACCAACTGGAGCCTCCGGGTGCATCTCAAGGGAAGCCCCATGTAGAGAGCATTACAATAGTCCAGGCGAGAAATGACAAGAGCTTGAGTGACTGTATGTAGGGCATCACGATCCAGAAAGGGGCGCAACTGGTGTATCAGGTGAACTTGATAGAAGCCCCCCCCTGGCCACCTAAGGTCAGATGGTCATCTAAGGACAGCCGGGAGTCCAGGAGGACACCCAAGTTGCGGGCCCTTTCTGCGGGAGCTAGCAATTCCCCCCCAATAGCCAGAGATGGAACTAACTGGCTATGTCGTGGCGCCGGAAACCACAGCCACTCGGTCTTGGACGGGTTGAGTCGGAGTCCGTTCCTCCCCATCCAGACCCGCATGGCTTCCAAACACCGGGACATCACGTCGGCGGCATCGTTGGGGTGGTTAGGGGTAGAAATGTACAGCTGGGTGTCATCAGCGTACAGATGGAATTCTACCCCAAAACCATGGATGATCTCGCCCAGCGGCTTCATGTAAATGTTGAACAGGAGGGGCAAGAGGCCTCGATGTCGACCTCTGCCCCCTTGCCAACACAAACTGTGACCGGTCGGAGAGGTAGGAGGAGAACCACGGTAATACGGTGCCTCCCAACCCCAACCGCCCCTAACCGGTGCAGTAGGATACCATGGTCGATGGTATCGAAAGCCGCTGAGAGGTCTAACAGGACCAGGATAGAGGAGTAACCCCTATCCCGGGCCCTCCAGAGATCATCGACCAACGCGACCAATGCCGTCTCCGTGCTGTACCTGGGTCGGAAGCCAGACTGGCGCGAGTCTAGATAGGCAGTTTCCTCCAGGTGCTGGGGGAACTGTCGTGCCACCACATTCTCAACAACCTTCGCCACAAAGCCGGACGATAATTAAAGGTAAATCCCTTTTATAAAGCAGTCTAAACTGCTTTAAGAAAATGTTCCTTTTTGCACTCTAAGAAATTTGGAAAATAATAGGAAAGGTCAGATGTATCTTTCCTGTTGCGATTTTGATCGGAATATTAGCATTAAATGGAAATGCATTTAATAAGACTTTCACACTGTCTTTTCCTATTCCCTATAGTCTATGCAGGGATGTGTCAGATTGTTCGCTTCCTTAACCTTTCCCCCAAAAGTATCAACCCTCCTAGTTTTTAAAATAATTTTATTTTTTGGATTAATTTGATTTAATTTTTCAGTAATAGTCCTTCTCTCCAGTTGGAATTTGATTTGTGCAGAGAATTAAATTTTATCTGACTTCGGCTTCATTTTTCCATAGCTATTTTCCTAAGATTGTGGAATAGCATAAAACTATGATGGGTGCTTTCTTCACTCAGCAGTTTGCCAATTTTTATTAACAAATAAAACAATACACTGCCGACACAAAATTAACCTCCATTTTTATATTTTTATTTAGAGCAAACTGTGTTAATACAAATAATTTCCTTTCAAAACCATTTTTATTAGGGTTGGATTCACTTTTCACAGCAAACTGCTTAATTTCCGTTGTAGGAAGAAAAACCATATTAGCCTATAGTGGTCAGAATTCAAGAATCTGGTAGCATCCTTGCTGACTAACAAATTTAATATAAAGAGATAAACTCTTTAAAAGGGACACGGTGGCTAAGTGGCTAAGACGCTGAGTTTGTTGATCAGAAAGATCGCCGGTTCGAAAACCTAGCACTGCATAATGGATTGAGCTCCCGTTACTTGTCCCAGCTTCTGCCAGCCTAGCAGTTCGAAAGCAAGTAAAAATGCAAGTAGAAAATAGGAACCACCTTTGGTGGGAAGGTAGCAGTGTCCTGTACGTCTTTGGCGTTTAGTCATGCTGGTCACATGACCACGGAGACGTCTTTGGACAGCGCTGACTCTTCGACTTTGAAATAGAGATGAACACTGCCCCCTAGAGTCGGGAATGACTAGCACTTATATGCAAGGGGAACCTTTACCTTAAACCCTTATAAGTTGCAGTTTACTTTGAGAGATGTGCATGCACAAAACTTGGCTTTGAATAAAATCTATTAATCAGAAAAGATGCTATCGGATTCTGATTTTACATTTCATTTCCAAGGCTATAGGTTACAGTGAGTTGTACAAAAATAAAAACAGGAAATATCTATATAAATCTATTGATTGTATCTCTATGTGCTTGTGTGCCTTGGAGACTAAAGACATTTCCAGGTTGCTGCTTTGAAAACTATATGCCATGACTATGTAGTCATCAGGCAGCGAGTCCCACTCAGACTATTTTACAATTTACATTATCAAATTTTCTTGATGCTGTTTTTTGGCGTAGAACTTTTATTGATATCGTCATTATTGTTTAATGCTCCAATATTTTCAAAATAAATGTAATATACTAAATAGATAGTATATTTAAATAAATAAAAATATTGGAAATGGAATAGCTATATGGGCTGTTGGCGATGGTGTATTAATAAGATTAAGCATATTTTTGCGGTATTTGTATAATATGTTGTGGTTTAAAATGGTGTTTAAATACAGAAACTCAAAGGGGATTACATCTCAGTCTCATCAACATTGCAGAATTATGAAAATTTCAAAACTGGGATAAAACCATTTGCAGTGTTTTGAACTTACAAAAAGAAGAGTGTTCCATTAATGCAATTATAATTTTAAAAATTCTGCACTGAATTAACTTAGATGGGATTTTCAGAAGATCTGCTCGAGCAGAGAAAATTGACCTGTGTTCTTCTTACTCTTTTTTCCCCTCATAATCTTGGAAGCATTTACATCTTTAAAGGTTTGACCTAAGTGATACATAGTCCTCATTATATCTAGATGGATAAAACCACATGGTGGCAGTCTTGAAAGAATTCATTTGCTCTGGGCTCTAACCTTCTCCTCTTATCTTTTCATACTCTTTATCACAAGTATTTAAATGCATCTTCTAGTACAGACCTTAGTGTTTGCCTCCCAGCAAACAAATGGAATAGATAACTTAGTTTTAAGTAAATTAATGCAAATTATTTCTTATGTATTGTTTCTTAGAACTATATTAGTAATTAGTTACATACTTTAATTATTGAGAGGTGTTTGTAAAAAAAAGTATTTGTTATCCTTTAGCATTGATCAAGAACCCCTGTTTAGTGTTGTCTTGAATTAGTATGAGATAGCCTCTGGTCATCTTAGTAGTACAGCTAATCCATAGAGCAGAAGTAGATATGCTAGTATTCCTTAAATAGAATAGAATAACAGAGTTGGAAGGGACCTTGGAGGTCTTCTAGTTCAACCCTCTGCTTAAACAGGAAACCCTACATCACTTCAGACAAATGGTTATCCAACATCTTCTTAAAAACTTCTGGAGGCAAGTTGTTCCATTGATGAATTGTTCTGTCTGTCAGAAAATTTCTCCTCGGTTCTAGGTTGCTTCTCTCCTTGATTAGTTTCCACCCATTGCTTCTTGTTCTACCCTCAGGTGCTTTGGAGAATAGCTTGACTCCCTCTTCTTTGTGGCAGCCCCTAAGATATTGAGACACTGCTATCATGTCTCCTCTAGTCCTTCTTTTCTTTAAACTAGACATAAATAATGTTTTGGATGATGAGTATGATGATACCTATCCTTGGCTATGCTGTTTGGGAATTGTAATCCAACATGTCTGTGTTGTATTTTTTCCTACCAAGTATGCTATCCTGTTGACTTTTTAAAAAGATATGGCACTTCAGCATGCTTTAACACAATTAATTTTGGCTTGGCGTTGCATCATTGTTTCCTGTAACTGTGGCAGATTTTTGCCACGGTTAGATTACAGTTAGAGGCCTAAATATAACTAAACTCCTAAAGTGATTTTAATATTTATTTTCCAATTTCAGGAAGGACAGGTCCACCATCATCTACAGCTGTAGCTGGTACCTGTCAACCTGGCATCACCAAGACAACGTCTGTTCTTCAAGATGGTGTCATTGTCACAACTGCAGCAGGAACACCACTACATAGCCAACTCCCTCTTGGGAATGACTTTCCTTTTGTTGGTCCTGAGCACACTCTGCATTTTCCACAGAACAGCGCTTCAAGCAACAGTCTTCCGCACTCTTTGAATCCTAACCTCTTTAGTTCACTACCTATCTCTTTGCCAGTCAATCAGCAACATCTCCTAAACCAGAATCTATTAAATATACTTCAGCCTTCAACAGGAGAAGGCAAGTCTGAGGTCAACCTCAATCCTTTAGGTTTTCTCAACCCAAATGTAAATGCCGCTTTAGCTTTGCTCTCCGGTGAAGTGGATGGGCAGGTGCTGCAACCTGTCCATGTTCAGCTGCTAGCAGCTCTTCTTCAGAACCAAGCCCAAACATCTGCCATGGTCCCTTTAGCATCTTTCAATCTGTCCATCTCAGATCTGTTACAGCAACAGCAAAACAGTACTGTGCCCTCAGTAACACAGATGACAGCCCCACTACCAGATCAATTGCTTAGCAGTCAGTCAGATACCAACAGAGCTGAGACCCTGTTAACCAATCCCCTGGGAAACTCTTTCCCAAGCTTTTCAAGCACAGACACTGCTTCAAACCCCCTGCTCCTCCCAGCTGTCACTGGGGCCTCAGGATTCATGACCTTGAATCCCCAGCTGTTGGGAGGTGTTCTGAACTCTACATCGGGCAGCACTGCTAACCATCCAGAGGTTTCCATAGCAATCTCCTCCCAGGCTACCACTGGCACAACCACTACATCATCAGCAGTGGCAGCACTGTCTGTCTCAACCCTTGGTGGGACAGCAGTGATGTCAATGGCAGAAACATTGCTGAGCATATCTAATAATGCTGGGAATACATCTGGTCCAGCTAAACTCAACAATAACTCTGTGGTGCCACAGCTACTTAACCCTCTACTGGGGACAGGTCTACTTGGTAAGTTAAAATATTTTCATAGATTTTGAAAAGAAAAAGCGGTGGTGGGGGGAGCTTCTATTTTCTACATTTTTTAAGGAGAAACAAAAATTCAATTTCATTGCAGGTTTTTTTTTCCCCTAAAAAGTTTATGCTGTGTTGAATCTGTTTGACCATTCCAGTGAAAGAGCACAAATAAAATTTAGAACAAATGTTAAATAGCATTTTAAAACCTTTTGTTTAGAAAGTCTGATGTTGTCGCAATTCAGTCAGCCAATTGGAATGGATTTTATTTTTATTTTTTTTTCAAAATTCATACTGCACAGTTGCTTCTTTGGGATGCAGCATTTTATTTAAAATATCCAAGGCATCACAGGGTTGTGTGAGTAGCTGTGCAATGGATGAAAAAAAAAATTCCATGTCCATAGAATTTAAAATATGCCAATGTAGCTAATCCCTAAATTCCATTGCAGCAATATATAAAGCAGACCAGATTCAAGGTAACAGGCTACCTTTCTTTCAGCTTCCGTTCATGCTCTCATGCTTTTTTTTTGGGGGGGGGGGGGGGGTCATTTTTTGTATAGTGTATAAATAATCTGATTTCCAATTCACATATTTAAGGCTGCAGTCATGTATACATTCAGTAGAATGTATGTCTCAGTAAACATTTAACTATTATATTATAACTCTGGGAGAGCATTGTTCTCTTCCAATGAATCGAGGAACATGATTGGTACATAAGGATTTTCACATTTATTAGAATACAGTTATACAATGGAAAATTTAATTGTATGAACCTGGCTAAGAATCTGCCAAATTCTTGAATTTCCTTTAGGAATATTCCTGAATATTTTGTGTCTGTGCATGTTGAGCTGTTGGATTTCATAAATAAACCATTAAAAAAGGAGTTAGATAAAGCAGCATTTCGGTAAACACAGGTCTAACTTACTAATAACTCATAAAAATGAATTAGTTTCAGCAAATATAAATACCAGACTATATTAACTATAATCTGTATAGTCTTTCATTCTACAATCTTATTATTATGCTACAATTCCAAGTCCTTCCGTTCTGACCTTCATATCTCTCGCAAAGCCAGTTCTGTTTTGTAAAAGCTTTCGATCCAGCTTAAATATGTATGTGTTAAATATATATGTAAATAAAACCTCTGGCTTTTGTAGACCATTTTTCATGATTTTAGCAAACTCAAAGAAGTATTAAAGTAGATGTATAGATATAATAGATGCGGGTATACAGATGTAGATACACACATATATAAAAGTTTATTTATAAAGAGAGAACTATAAGTTCATATTGTGGAATATGTTTTTTAAAATATTATGAAAGTTATTAGCAATTAAAGGAACAGATTTCTTAATGAATTTGTGAACTAGTTTCAGAAATTAGGTAGCATTAGATGTATTATACTTTCACAGTTCACAGAAAATGGGTAAGGATAATGTTTAGCTTGAACAAGCTGTAGTACCGCCTTTGCACAAAACATTTAAATTACACTGGGTGGCTTCAAACATCACACTAAGCCAAAAATACAAAAAAAAAACTAAAACCACCACATTATGCTTAGCAAGCTTATATGTTGCTATAAATAAATTCATGGAAAGGAGAAACCTGAGTTAGAATTTATAGTTGACAGATGTCAGGTGGCTGTAATAGGAAAAAGAAAATTCTATAACCACCAAAGTTCAATAAAAAGCTGCAAGAAAAAATATTTCATTCTGTCTCTTTGCTGCTAAATGAAAAAAAAAGGCTTGGACAACACATACAGTATGCTTATTCTAGGGAGAATTACTGAATTAAATATTCATGTGTTTGGAATTGCAGGTGATGTGTCCTCGATAAACACTACTCTTAATAACCATCAGCTCACTCATCTACAGTCATTGTTCAACAACAATCAGATGTTTCCATCAAATCAGCAACAGCAGCTTCTCCAAGGTTATCAGAATCTCCAAGGCTTCCAAGGGCAGCTTCCCATTCCTGGACCGCCTAACAACCCAAATCCTATGGCTTGTCTGTTCCAGAATTTTCAGGTAGAAGTAGGCTTGTTTCTCAGGGATCCATGAAAAGAATAACACACACGGCTATTACGCTTTAATATTTATGGGGATTTTATCATAAAGCAAATCTATGGATTCCATTTTGTCATGTCAAAACCATGCATGGTCCTAAAAAGGTTTGACTGTGAGCATGTCTGTTTTAGGCATTAAGGTAAAGGAAACGTCATTGTTTGTTTTTTAAATGGAGAAATGATATTGAATAAATGTGGATACCTAGTAGTATAATCATTATATTTCAGCGCGAGAGTTCTAAATGCATGTTTACGGAAATCTTGCTCATTCAGATGTTATCATCCTCTGAGTTGAAAAATTAAGCCAGTTTTACACATCATTTGTATTTTTTTTCTTTTATTAAAGTATTGCTGAATTGAAAACCTAGGAAAGAATTAATATAGACAATGACAAGAAAAACTTTGTTCAGCATGATTAATAGAATACATTATTTTACTAGTTTGCAAAAAAAATATCATTGCTTTCCATCTACTTTTATTCCCAGCTGCTTTTTAATACATTTATTTCATTATATATGAATTATGCATATATCTAAACTAGTCATTGTTTATTTATTAACATATTTCTGAGCTAAATTCAGTGTACCAGGCTTATGCTTTAAACTAATTAATTGGAACTTTTATTTTGTAAGGAACTCCTAAATTTCTTTGAGGATAGTAGAAACTTGTGACTAGTCTCAAAAACCATGGTCCCAAAATTTATATTATTAAACAACATAAGATCTTTTCAAAGTGGGCACTGCAGGCTACTTTTATTTAGTTTGTTCAGTTTCCTTTTTTTAACACTCTCTTTTTTGATAACAACAGTAAAAGGCAATTTATAAATAATGTCAATGAATACATAAATAGATGCTTGACAGCAGAAGAAAGCGTCCATCTTATTCTGTTGTTTTCTCTCTCTCTCTCTCTCTCTCTCTCTCTCTCTCTCTCTCTCCCTCCCTCCCTCCCTCCCTCCCTCCCTCCCCTCTCTCCTCTCTGCACACACATTCAAACACATATACATATATAAACACACAAGTTCAGCTGACAAATGATAAAATATTCAAAATAAAGTTTGGGTTGAAAAGAAGCAATTCTGAAACTTTTGCTTGAGGCCACATCTTTTTATATCACTGAAGAAAAAATGTAAACCACAGCTGAGAGAATGCAGTTCATCATTGCTTCCTGAAAAAAATTCTGGTGATTATGATAGACAAACTGAACACATGTATAATTTCAGAATGGCTGTAGAAATACTATATTAACTTTTAATAAGTACAATGTATTTAGTCACATAATGTTTCTGACACACTGCATGAGTTCAACAGGGTAAACAAAGAGTTTTGCTAATGATTTTTGTTTGCACACAGTGTCTGATGCATCGTACTGCAGTATCCAACCATCATTGAGGAAATCCAGTTGCCCTGATACCATTTTTTCCATTATGGCAATGTCCTGGGTGAAACCTTTCATTGTGTTCATCATAGACTGCATCTAGTTTTTCAGGAAAGAAGTCCCAAGTATGATTGCAGAAAATGAATCTTCAGTGGCACATTGCCCTTCATGGTCCTGTGTGCTGCAAGAAGTTTATCGACCAGCTGAATGGAGTTTGGTGCCCTGTAATTTCCAAAAAAACACCCTTCAATGCTTTCCAGGCGATTTTCAATATTTTTTCTCTGGCCCCACTAACAGGCCCTCAAACCTTTTGTCATTGATAATGTATCTGATCTCTGGAGCAACTAAAATACATTTTTAATCTTGGCATCAGTCATTCTTGGAAACAGCAGTCTCATTGAAAACCTTCACCTTTCTTGTTCACTGCTTTCACAACATTTTTCATTCCTGTAGAGTGGCCATTTCTTTTTCATGTAATCCGACTTTCTTAAACTGCTGTCCCATTTGTATATGTAGCAACAACACTTAGTACATATCCAAGATCAGTGGTGGGTTCCAGATCTTATTCCAACCGGTACAGTTGGAACGGGCCCTGCGTCGCCCACATGCACGTGCGCAGTGCGCGCATGCATCATACCTATCTACGACACTTCCGCAAGCCTCTGCGACACTCCAGCTGCTCGGCGGAGTGTCACGCAGGCGTTTTATGTGCTATGCATGTGTGCGGAAGTGCCAAAAGCTTAAAGCAGAGGTAAGGAGCGAGGGCAAGCAGGTAGGACCTCTGGAGCAACATACCAGAATGGTACCTGGTGCTCCGGGCAGACTCTGGTATGCCCTTACCGGGGCGTACTGCCTGCAACCCACCACTGTCCCAAGATGTATTCCAAGCAGCATAACCACTACTTTTAGATTGCCAACATTATTTATTAAATTTGTTGCCAGCTCTTTTTATCACAGGGTAAATCTTAGGCAGCTTACAATATTAAAAAGATAAAACACCTACCAACATGCAAATAAAATGCTATAAAAGTACAAATATTTGTGTTCCACTTGGTGTACTGGATGTACGTCAACAACCAATTCCATGGTTTTGGTTCTGGGTTTTTTTCATGAGTTCAGTATAACCAACAGGTACTGAACATTGCCATTGTGTAACAACAGAAGATTTATATAAACAGTATGTGATAAGTTAAATTACAGATTATTTTTGTGATTAACAGCCAAAAATCTATAAGAATACACCCAAAAGGATTCAGGAAGCAAAATTTTTGTTGTATAATATATAAAGTATAATAATAGAATCTTCACAAATAAATGTAAATAAAGATGAGTTCACAACTGTAAATTGTAATAAAATATGGAGGCTATGAACACAAGTTATTAAGGAATAGGAGGGAAATCCCTGCATATACAAAGCATCACTTCCTGGGATTACATGGTAGCTGCAGAAGTAGAAGAATCTTTGTTTTTGAAATTTTAGGAAGACACAGTTGCTTTAAAGAGTTGCAGAGAAGTGCTGTGCTTCTGCTCCTGTATTCCTCAACAGGCCTGCTTTGATTTGTTCCCGAAGTACTATGCTGCACAGTCTTGAGAATTAAACGTATACAAAATGGATTTATTTCTGAAATGAATGTTTTCCCATGATCTAAGTATGCATTTTTCAAAGTGTATCATCCAACCCAAGAAGTATATTTTTCTTAGTGGAAAAAGATTATTCCAAATTTCTTTGAGCTTACCAACCAAGGGGTATAGGGAAGGACACATATCACACGAAAGCAACAAGAAAATGGTATTTAGCTGAGATTCAAATTTAAAACTCCAGCGATGGATCATGCTTTTTTACTTAGGAGACATATCCTGCAATCTAAGTTGTACAGTACAAGAAAACTTTAGTAAATATTGTAGATCACATTAAGCTAATGTTGCTTTTAATTGTATTCTTCCTTTGTAGATACTTGAGAAAGGCATGAATACCTCAGGATTGCTTTAGCCCCTGTTTTTAACTGTTATCAACTTTTCTTATCTTAAGGCAGCCTCTAATTTTATTTTCCTTATTGTTTTTAAAGGTGAGAATGCAGGAAGAGACCGCTTTTCTGAACAAGAGAATTATCTCTCAAATAGGGATGCCACCAGTTCCTGAAAATTCCAGTGCAGCAATTCCTCCTTTTCAAGATGCTGTATGCAATTTACAACAAAGGACAGAACCATCTGTAGGACAACAGGCAAAGGACATCGGTTTAGCTGCCCAGAGTGATGGTTCAGTTGATGCCATCTACAAAGCAGTGGTAGATGCTGCAGGCAAGGGGATGCAAGTAGTCATCACCACGGCGGTTAACAGTACCACCCAAATGAGCCCTATTCCAGCTCTGAGTGCCATGAGTGCCTTTACAGCCTCAATTGGTGATCCATTAAATCTTTCCAGTGCTGTCAATGCAGTAATACACGGACGAAATATTGGCATTTCTGACCACGAAGATAGAGCAAGGAACATTAGGGGGACACGATTATTGAAGAATTCGGAACACTTTAAAAATTCCAGCGATGGGGATAGTTTGGAATATTATAAACCAACAGGTTGCAACACACCAAAAAAACAGTGGGAAGGGGAGCAGAGCCCTGGAGGGGAGATGAACCGATGGAAATGCGAGGAGGTTTTAGATCATTCGTCCCATATCCTCAGTAGCCCTTGCCACGAAAGGTCCAACAATATTTCCACGTTGCCATTAGTCCAAGGCAAGCAACACCCAGTATTATTACCCCAACGAAATTGTCACAGCGATAAGATGGTGGAGGAGAACTTCAGGTATAGCAATTACAAAAGAACTATGATGAGTTTTAAAGAGAGACTGGAGAACACTGTGGAACGATGTGCGCACATCAACGGAAACCGGCCTCAACAGAACAGAGGGTTTGGAGAGCTGCTGAATCCTTCCAAGCAAGACCTAGGCGTGGATGAACAGTCTCCAAGTTCCTCCAATAGTTTCGAAAACTCTCTGATTAAAGACTACATCCATTACAATGGAGACTTTAATGCCAAAAGCATTAATGGGTGTGTGCCTAGTCCTTCAGATGCTAAAAGCATCAGTAGCGAGGATGACCTAAGGAATCCTGATTCCCCATCTTCAAACGAATTGATACATTACAGACCAAGGACGTTTAACGTTGGGGACTTGGTCTGGAGCCAAATTAAAGGACTGTCGTCTTGGCCTGGTAAATTAGTGAGAGAAGATGATGTTCGCAACTCATGTCAACAAAGCACTGAGGATGGGAAGGTACATTTATGCATATGTATACCTATATTTATATATTGAACAAAGGTATGACATGATCAAGATTTGTAGTAACATTGTTTTAAAAGGGAATGGTATTAATTGCATTTTTCAATTTGCATCCCTATCTGTGGTCTATAATTTTTAAAAGGTATTATTGCTTTGTATTAGCACTTGTCAGCCTTAAGAATAGCGTAGACACAGCATTGTCCTTTAAAAATGCGTAAAATAGGAGTCTAACATATATTCTCCTGAAATAAAAAAAAATGAGGCTCCATTCTGTACGTTCAAATTAGGTCATGCTATTTTGATGCAATTTGAATATTCCGTAATGTCTAGGTGTCGTTTTTATTTGCTTTTCTAAATCAAATATTTAGGATTTTTGTTCCGTTTATTATTATAAATGTAAATGTTGCAAAGGTTCACAGGAAAACAGGATTTTCAGAAAGGATTGCCTTACCTATTGGCAACCTGTGTCTGGTTCAGATAGCAGCAGGGTATTTTCAAAATACCCCTGCTGTCAGAAGCCTGCTTTTCTGACAAGGGGGATAGCACCTTTTTCAGCACTGCTCCCAAACTCTGATATACATCCTTTTGGGAAACAGCATTTTCCCTCCCTCTGGAGCCATGAATTTTTAAAGCTGAGATAAAATAAGTCAAACTATCCTAAGCAGAATAAAAAGTATTCCCTACTTTAAATTCTCGATGCAGACTCTGAAAATGTTAATAGCAGGAAAGTCATACCGTTGTTTTCCCCCTTAAACAGTTTAAAGCTGGATCAAGACACGCTCTGTGATCACTAAAGAGAATAGGACAAAAACTGCCTTTGCAAGGCAAATCATTTCTGCTCTGGTTGTAATGTTTGTACATATACACCCTGTGAATTCCTACTCTGACCTGGTGCTCCTTACCAAGGGGCAGACTTTACTTTTGCAAGTTGAGAACCCTCAAGATTGTCTAATGAAACAGATTAGAAAGTGTGATTATCATGATAATGAGGGATGAGACCAGAGTTCAGAAGGTGCTTTATTACATGTTACCAGGGTTTAAACTATCCCCCACTCATTATTCAGTGTCCAGCTTAAATTCACAGACTCTCTTCTACTACTGGTGTATTTTCCATTGTTTGTCATTTCACAATATCAGTTCTTGCTCAGCTCATGTACACACATTAATACCACTATTCAGATTTCAAACACATTACCATTTTAATTTCATCTGTTCCTGTAACATTTGGAGATGTGCGATCCTGGTTCATTTGCAGTAATGATCATCACCATCACCATCACCATCATAGCCTTTATTTTATACATATCAAAGTAGCACACATGATGCTCCTGCCTTCTATTTTTCCCCAACAACCCTGAAAGAATGATGGCTTGAGAGACAGCTCAATTGACCCAGAGCCATCCAGGTAGCTTTCATGTCTGAGGACTAGAACTCAGACTCTCCCAGTTTCTAGTCTATTAGAAACCACACTAAACTGGCTCACTATTTGGAAAATATAATGTTTATGAATTACAAGAGGTATTAGAGGTCACTCATCTATTTGTTGTTGTTAGTTGTGAAGTCGTATCTGACCCATCATGACCCCATGGACAATGTTCCTCCAGGCCTTCCTGTCCTCTACCATCCTCTGAAGTCCACTTAACCTCATGCCTACTGCTTCGGTGACTCCATCCAGCCACCTCATTCTCTGCCGTCCCATTCTTCTTTTGCCCTCAATCGTTCCCAGCATGAGGCTCTTCTCCAGTGAGTCCTTCCTTCTCATTAGGTGGCCAAAGTATTTGAGTTTCATTTTCAGGATCTGGCCTTCTAAAGAGCAGTCAGAGTTGATCTCCTATATCACCAATCTATTTGGTGGTGATATAAACTTCTTAAATATTTATTAAAGACCGCATTCTATTCAGTATGTAAGTATCCTAAACATTTGATTAAGCAAATTTAATTAAAGCCTTCAGGGTTAACAGGTATTAAATGTTAAAATAGATTGCATAAAAACTATTTTAAAGGAAATGTCTATATAAAAATTTGTACTAACAATTTGCTGGTTTTGCATGATATATACAACATACTTGATTTCTGACCATCTTGCTCTGTTTTGTTACTTATTTCACCAATTAATGTAAATAAATTCAAATCAAAAACCTTTTTAGTGTTAGACATATCAAAAATTAACATTTTCAGCATTCGATCATTTCTCCAAAAACTTGGGGGAGAATAAGAAGGAGTGTAGAAGAAGGAGTGGCAGAACATGTGGGCAGAGTTTTTTGTTTGTTTATAACATTTATTGACCGCCCATATTATCAAAGGGTAACTGAGTTAAAAGAGGAATCAGGCATAGCTGCAAGCAAATTAAGTCCAATCTCCCTTGAAATCCCCTGGCCCCTTTCTAACCCCAAGTACTTGCTAAGTGAGTTCAGAAGATTCCTCTGCTTACGCATGATTAGTAATAAATCAGTTTAATTGGACCTTTACATGTGAAGCTGATCTTTCATATCTGATATTAATTTTCTCAAATAGCCGTTAGCATCTGTTTGGGATTATATAACAGTCAATGGAATTCAAGAGTGGTGGTCTTCGTTTGCTTATGGCTACATAGAGATTCTAGGCTGATCCATCTTGTAACTCTGCCCCCAGATTCTACCACACCTTCTACAATAATTTTCCAACAGAAATATAAGCTGAAGGTGATTGAAGTAAATAAAGTTTTTTATATTGACAGGAATAAGCTGAATTTCATGTTGGCCAGGAACTGGGGGGGAAAAACCCCAAGTTTACCTATATGTGTTGATCACTTATGATCATTACCAAATAGTAATTATAAATAATTTAAATGGTAACAATTCTGACATTTAGTTAGAAGTCATTATATTAATTATATTATGACATTACAAATAATGAACCAAGTAAGTGCAAATCTTCCTCTGCACATAACATTATTATATGGAATTTTGAAAAAAAAGATGCATCAAAAATTTTCCTGTTACTTTTAGTCATTTTAACTCCATAGCCACAAAATATATTTTACTAAGATATATTGAGCCAGTATGCATTATGTAATATTTGTTTCACAAATTAATGTGCATTTACAATTCCTGCTTTTGTACTTATAAAGATTAATAAAAGAATATAGCTGACACTAATAATTAACTAATATAGCTGACACCAATGGTGGCATAGATAGATTCAGTGTCTTAAGACATCTAGCTTGCTGACAAAAGCCAACAGGTTATGATTATGTCTCCTTAAAAATTGCCACGGAATCTTTAACACACCATGATAGAGCATGGAATCCTTGGTGTTCTCTGACCTTGGTTGTTTGCTTGCAGATGTTTCATTACCCAACTAGGTAGGATCATCAGTGATAGACCACTTAATGAATTTAATAGCAAAATGTATTTATTGATTACATAACTTTGTATGCCACTCAATTTATTCTAAATTTTAGGCTTTCCACAATCAACAAAATAACATACAGATTAAAAACATACTATCATCTCAACCCGAGCCATTCAGAGTTTCCATGAGATGGGTGGCAAATAAATGTAATAATAAATAAATATATAAACTACTAGGTACCATACAGCAGCAACAGCTTCCAATCATCCTCTATGGTGAAGATACTTTGGAAGAGCTCTGTTTTAGCTTTCTTCCAAATGTCAATGGGGGTGCGGCCAATCTGACTTTGGGAGGACAGCCTATTTCAGAATGAGGCACCATGACCAGGAAGTCCTGCTTACAAGCAATGCCCGTTCGCTTCTCATAGGGAGGGATCTGTAGCATGCCCTTTCAACACAAATGTTTGGGATGGGTAGATTAAATCTACATTAGACAGTATCCAAAGTAGTGAGGACCAAAGCCACAAAAGGTAATATTCAGGGTTTTAAATTGGATTGTATTATTCCACTAAATTCTACTCTATGGTTGTTAATATGTGGACCGCCACATTCTGTACCAATTGCATATTTCAAAAAATAACTTCATGTATGGTGAATTGCAGTAATCTAAGAGAAAGTTGATAATTGCGGGAGTTTTTGTTATAGAGTCTGATGATCTAGGGATCATTGCAATAGATGCACTAGCTGAAGTTGGGAAACTTATCATAGTCATGATTTCCAGCTACTGATCTAAAAGAAGTTACAAAGCTAGGAGGTGCCCATCATTGCAAACTTGTTCCTTCAGTGATACTTGCATCTATCCAAAACTTGAGCACTTAAAACAATAAGCTTTCTGCACTAATACATCTTGTTGGGATTGATCTCGAGACTTTTCCCTCAGAGTCTACAGAGTCAACAGCCACAGCCTCATATATACTGGTTGGTGTAAAAATGTAAAACTGGGCATAATCTTCATCTTCATCATCCTTATATACATACAAATTGATGGATTTGTTCTTGCTGCAAGTCATCTACAAGAACTACCACCCCTTCTCAAGAAGCCCTCCCTGGACCCAGCTGTATTAGCCAACTATTGTCCGGTCTCCAACCTTCACTTTCTTGCGAAGGTTGTTGAGAGTGTGGTGGCACGACAGCTCCCCCGGCACCTGGAGGAAACTATCTAGACTCGCACCAGTCCAGTTTCCGGCCCGGGTACAGCACAGAGATGGCATTGGTCGCGTTGGTGGATGCTCTCTGGAGGGCTCGGGATAGGGGTCATTCCTCTATCCTGGTCCTATTAGACCTCTCAGCGGCTTTCGATACCATCGACCATGGTATCCTATTGCACCAGCTGGAGGGGCTGAGGTTGGGAGGCACCGTCCTGCGGTGGTTCTCCTCCTACCTCTCCAACTGGTTGCAATTTGTGTTGGCAGGAGGGCAGAGGTCGATGTCTAGGCCCCTCACATGTGGGGTGCCTCAGGGGTCGGTCCTCTCACCCCTCCTGTTCAACATTTATATGAAGCCGCTGGGTGAGATCATCCGTGGTTTTGGGGTAGAATTCCATCAGTAGGCTGATGACACCCAGCTGTACATCTCTACCCCTGACCACCCCAACGATGCCGTTGAAGTGATGTCCCGGTGCCTGGAGGCCGTGCGAGCTAGGATGGGGAGAAACAGGCTTCAACTCAACCCGTCCAAGACCGAGTGGCTGTGGTTTCCGGCATCACGATATAGCCAGTTGGTACCATCTCTGGCTATCGGGGGCGAGTTACTAGCTCCCGCGGAAAAGGCCCGCAACTTGGGCGTCCTCCTGGATTCCCGGCTGTCGTTGGATGACCATCTGACGGCCATGGCCAGGGGGGCCTTTTATCAGGTTCACCTGATACGCCAGTTGCATCCCTTTCTAGATCGTAATGCCCTACGCACGGTCACTCAAGCCCTCGTCACCTCCCTCCTAGACTACTGTAACGCTCTCTACATGGGGCTCCCCCTGAGGTGCGCCTGGAGGCTCCAGCTAGTCCAGAACACAGCCACGCGGGGGATTTGGGGAGTGTCGAGATACTCCCATATAACACCTCTCGTGCGCGAGCTGCACTGGCTGCCTGTGGCCTTCCAGGTGCGCTTCAAGGTGTTAGTGACCATCTTCAAAGCACTCCATGGCATGGGACCTGGTTATCTGCTGGACCGCCTTCGTCCACATACCTCCCTTAGACCTGTCCGCTCTCACAGGGTGGGCCTCATCACGGTGCCGTCGGCCGGACAATGCCGCCTCTTCCTCCGGGCTCTAAAAACATATCTCTTTCACGAAATCGGCCTGGCATAGCTCTACATTTTAATCTTATTTTAGAAATGGGTTTTAATTGACAATTTTAGCACGGGTGCAATTTAATTTAATTTAATTTTAATATCCTGTATTTATTGTTTTTTACATTTTATTCCTTTCCTGTGCGCCGCCCTGAGTCCAATCCGGAGATAGGTGCGGGATATAAATTTGATAAATAAATAAATAAGTACTGTTCCATGACAGGGCCTGAATCTAGACTGAAAGATATTGAGATAATGTAATTTATGTAGGGCCTTTATAATTGCTGTCACTCTGTCTTCTCAACAAACTTTTCCAAAAGAGGAAATTATAACAGCAATAGTTTTTGAAAATAGTGGAGTGGATGGCCTTTTGAAGAATGGCCTTTTGAAATAGTGGATGGCCTTTTGAAGAATGGGTGCAACTACTATCTTTTTCAGAACTGGGAGTATCACTCTATTCCTCATACACTGCTTCCCTGTACCCTACCTCTCCTTCCCTGGCAGCTTGAACTAAGACAGATATGGATGTAACCTACATGTGATGGAACCCATCACACAGAGAACCTTATGCAATTTCTCAGCAGTCACACATTCAAGCAACATTACCTTTGTGATCTCAACAGGTTCTGCCATGTTAGTATGTATTTCCTGCCAAATTTGTAATTTTGTTTACAACTACCTTAGTAGAAATGTTGCCGCAGCCTGAAGAAAACTTTACCAAATCACCTTTAGTGATTGATTGATTCATTGATTCATTGATTCATTGATTCATTGATTGATTGATTTTTTAGTGAATGGGTGAGGATGCTTAACATATATTATTAGGAACTGTGGTGGTGCAATGGTTAGAATGCAGTATTGCCTACTGCCAGGTGTTCGATCCTAATGGAGTTCAAGGCTGACTCAGACTTCCATCCTTCCAAGGTCAGTAAAATGAGGACCCAGATTGTTGGAGGCAATGTGCTGACTCTGTAAACTGTTTAGAGAGGGCTATAAAGCACCATAGTGATATATAGGTTTAAGTGCTATATAGGTTTAAGAGCTATTGCTATTGCCAATAAGTGCAGATATATAGACATTTTGCTGCCCTTAGTGTTACACCATAGACACAAACATGTGTTCTTATGCTTCTTTGGTCATATTTGTTTTTTGTCTTCCTGTAATGACAGTCCACATGCCTCTTTTGATGCTTCATCTCCCAGAACTCTTCAGGAAACCAAATAGGTCTCTTGGATCTGCATACTGGGAGATGCAACTTGTAGACAATACTGCTGAATATTTTTGCCATCTCCTGAGATCAACAGAGCACCCATTGAACATCCCACTGGAAGAAAATTCACCAAGTATCTGCTGGATACTAAGTGCTTAGATATCATATAAGTGCACAAGACATCTTAATTAACTCTATGGAGGTTGATGATCCCAGTTGACTTAACACTGATCAGAAAATAATCTGTCCATGATAACCTCTGATGGAGATGTCCCTCACCTTCAGATTGCAATCTAATTGTTAGAGAGTAAAGACTGTATTAGGTATATAGCCTCTTATATACATCGGAGCTCTGGTTGTCCCAATGGCCATGAAATTTTGAGCCAATCAAAGGTCTGAAAGCTGAAATACTCAGGCATCAAAAACTGGGGGGAAATGGAGACTAGACCAGTAATGGGGCCAAGAAACATGGGCAGGAATGCTGCTGAGTAACAGAGAGGAGAGATACCATCAGCAATCTTTGCTTATTTCTGGTACCAAAATTCAACATTAGGGCCTTCTGACCAATCAACTGCAAAGTAGTTCATTTGATTACCATCAAGATCTGCCAAAAGTAAATTGTCACTCTATCCTATCCCCAACACTAGAGTCAAGGTTGGTGTACTATCTCACAAGAGATCTCCAAACGGCGCTGTCTTTATTTTTCTTAATCAGGTCTTGGTTATTCATGGAAGATTCACTCTCTTCTTGTTAGAACTGGAATTAAGCAGCAGCCATTTGAAGCCAGGGCCAGCAACAACCCGCTACCTAAGTACTCAGGAGAAGGGATTGGTACCATTATTTTCCATCCACCATCTCTGTAACAATCTACTTAGTGCCTTCCGTCATATTTCCTTCTTTCACAATTTCTATCTTTCCTTTGCTTTTATAACTGTGCCAATTGCTCCATAAATACAGCACTTCAACCACTCATTCCCCAGTACCTGTTCAATTTCTGTCTCCTGCTCTCTTCCACTCTATGCTGCTAACCAGCCTTTGGCTACTTCTACCAGGTAGACCTTTGTTATGTCCTCTCATTAAGTCTACAAACGTCATTCTTTGCCTACCCTGAAGTTTCTCTCTCCTGGGAAAAAGGGATATCCTTTCAAACTATTTTAGCCCCAGGAGTCATCATCCTCTTGTGTTTCTATCTATTGACAAAATACCATCAATAGTATAGGGCAGGGATGTCCAAACTTGGGAACTTTAAGACTTGTGGACTTCAACTCCCAGAATTCCCCAGCCAGCTATGCTGGCTGGGGAATTCTGGGAGTTGAAGTCCACAAGTCTTAAAGTTCCCAAGTTTGGACATCCCTGGTATAGGGAGAGAAAATGCTTATAGCATTTGTTTATAGATAGTGCGTGAATATAGACAGCGTGGAAAAAGTCCAAGATATAGATTTGTAACCTGAAAAAAAGACAAACAGTTATCGAAAAATAAAAGTGTACATAGAATTATTATGTAAATTATCAGTAAGATAAAAAGAGCATATAAAACAGAAAGCTAAATGTTTGGGTATTTGTTGGATAGCTTTATCAAGATACCATGAAAATTTAAAGTCATTAAGAAACAACTTCTTCACAGCAGTTACAAGCATAGTTAATATTACTGCTCTCCCAAATTATATAGCATAGTTCCAATCTTCTCCTATACGTTCATTTTTAATCAATAAATCTGGGAATCAGTAGTTCATTTTTAATCCATTTTGATAAAGGATTTCCGGTCTTTTATAAAATTAGTTACTGCTCCTTCCTTAGTTAAACCATTCAATTGAGACATTTCTGCAAGGCCTACCATCGTCACAATTCATTATTCCATTCTAGGTATTTATAGTTCCCCCCCCCACCCCCCATTTTGTACATATACAGTAGTAGCCTTGCTGCAGTTACCATATATAAAGCCAATATATTCCATGAGACTTTTCTAGTTGGCTATCCTTGTAAGAAAAGTTTCCGTTTCAACTAAATATTGATTTTTCTCTGCATCATCATATGTGTTTGCTCCAACGTTTTTTTCACTTCATAAGTCCACTGTGTATCGTCAAATGTCCCTTCATGATCTTCACATTTCCAACAAAGAGGTATCTTTATACTCTTAGACTGAAATGTTTACTTTCAATGTTAATGACTGCCAAATACTACCAATATATCTTTAGGTAAACTGCTAGAAAATTAATTAACTATTGTACAGGAGCCATGGAGGCTCAGTGGTTAGAATACAGTATTGCAGGCTAGCTCTGCCCACAGCCTGGAGTTCAGGATTGACTAAGTCTTCCATCCTTCCAAGGTTGGTAAAATGAGGGCTGAGATTGTTGGGGCCAGTATCCTGACTCTGTAAACCACTTAGAGATGGTTATAAAGCATTACAATGTGGTATATAAGTTTAAGTGCTATTGGTATAACCAACAATATAACACAGCCACCAATGTGTTATGTACAGATTCCCTGGAACATCTGTAAAAATGTGCATAAGCCAGTAATAAAACATTGGTGGGAATGTAGAGTTGAAAAAGTTACTGCTAGATTCTCATGGTAGGTATTGTAGAATGTATTGCTAAGGCCCATCAATTAGTTTTCCTCATCTAAGAGGGTGAAGTGTAAGACTAATTAAATTTATTGATCTGAAAAAGAATTATTTTTTTCTACTCCTAATTTACTTTTAAAATAGGAGAATTGCCTTAGATGAATTAGAGTATGATAATAGAGGCAGTTTTTTTCTGTGTAATCTTCCTTTGGGAATTTTTTTTATCTAATTTAAGAGTGGTCCAGCTTTTGAATCATGACATTTACCTATGGATATTAATTATCTCAGCATGTTCTAAAAGTATCAGAAGACTGAGGAGATAAGTAGTAATAGATATACTGTAATGAGTATTACAGCTACTTTTTAACTTCAGTAGGACCACTCTAATACTTGGATTAACAAATGAAAATGTCTTTAAGAAAAGGAAAGACACTGTACTAGCATACAGGTGGTTCTCGGTTTATGAACACAATTGGGACTTGAATCTTGGTCAATGAACAAAGCAATTTTTAAGACACCCACGTGGCTGCTTCGCTGAACAACTGCAACAAACTGGCTCTTCCAGTTTGATCATTAAATCACGCAGTCACTTGGCTAGTGAGAGGGGTGGTGAATAAATTTAATAAATAAATAAAAGAACCATGCTGGTCATTCAGCAGATAGAGTGAAAGAAGTGCCTACCATACATAGGAAGGGACTCACGCTCTTAGCTGCAGAAATGAAGCAGGGATCCCAAAGAATCAAGCTTTGTCTGTAGTCCAGCAAAAGACTCTGCCTTCCCCTGCCCCAATCTACATACTGGGAAGCTCGCAGAGAAGATTGCAAATGACGATCACATCATCACGAGGTAACCAGTCATAAATATGAACGGTTTGCCAACCACCCAGATCACAGTTGTATGACTGCAGGAGGAGGGAGTCAGTGGTGGGATTCAAATTTTTTTAGTACCAGTTCTGTAGGTATGGCCTGACTTGCTGGTCATGGCAGGGCAAAGATACTGTAAAATCTCCATTTCCACCCCACCAACCTGCTTTCCAACTCTGTTCTCCTGTGCAGGGCAACAGAAGAAGACCCAGCCAGTCAGCTGGGACTCGGGAGGCAAGGAATAGATGGGGGTGGAGCCAGCCAGAGGTGGTATTTGCCCGTTCTCCGAACTACTCCAAATTTCCGCTACCGGTTCTCCAGAACCTGTCAGAACTGACTGAATACCACATCTGGAGAGTGTATCAAAGCATTTTACTATGGCCAGAAGTGCTTTATGGACCAATTACGTTGTATACATGATGTACAATAATACTAAAGGCTATACTATATAATAAAGCACCCTCTCCAAGCCACCATACGTTTGAACGGTCATTAAGCAAACCCTTGTAAGTTAAGGACCACCTGTAGTAACTTTTGAATTTCCCAGCAAAAGGTTTTCATTTGCATTTTTTGTAATGAGCAGTGTCCACAATCAGTTAGTAAGTGTTATCAGTGCCGCTGTATTAGTTAGAGGAAGAAACATTGACCATGGAGTTGCAGGTAGTTACGTGATGTAGATATTCAGGGTGGAAATTCTGGGCTTCACTTCTGCAGTTGCTTTTAATGAAGTTCTTAGGAGTATTGATGTTGTAATGGTTCACGCATTCATAAAATGTATACATTAGCAATTATTGGAATAAAAAGCTATTGTTTAAATGAAAATGTTAAAAAACAAAACTTTTACCAAAGTAATATAGGATGTCATCAAACCAAAGTAATAAAGGATGTAATAATAGCATTGTTTCAGACTTTAAATGTTAATTTAGATGTTCATTGTAAGTGAAATGTTAATTTAGATGTTTTTTGTTAATGAAATGAACTGTGAAGTATTTTTTAATACTATTTGAAAAACAAAGTTATTTACACATAATAATTGTAATGTCATTTGTACATAAAGCTATAGAAAACAACTCAAGCATTTACAAAGTTCAGTTAGGAACAGAATTTACTAAAAACCCTCTGCTGCTCAAATATATAATTTTTATCACTTCAATGCAGCTGAAATCTCTGTGTTACCCAATTTGTAGCTTTGTTGTTTAATTACAGTGAACCAAATTGTATTCTGTAGTAGTGGTGCCAAAACAAAATTTATATTCACTGTTTTAATAATTAACAATATTAAGACAATGGATTATTGTCTAGGAAGATACTTCCAATGTTTGTTATTTAAAAATCATATGGAGGACCTATTCTTACTGCTGAGGTTTGGTTGGCCCTCAGAATCTAAAGGAAGCTATTACTAAGGAAAAATGCAATGTTGCTATTGGTCTGTTTCAATTGTCCTAAAATTTTATTCTACCATTCCTTATGAGAGTTCTTTCCCAAAGCAAATGGGTGTTATTATTGAGAGATGAAGCTTTAGGTCAAACTTGATTTCATTGAAGGCCGCATCAGGGTGATGTTTGACCTCAGGGGGCCAGGGTGGGCGTGGCTGGGATGGGTGTAGCCAGCTCGAAATCACTTGTGTGGGGGGAGGCTTTGGTGCCCGAGTGCTCTGCCAGTGAAAATGGGGCCCCAAGCTCCGGTTTTGGCTGCAACAGCTTCCTGCAATCCTCTGTCAGCAAAAACAGAGCTTGGTAGGGCCCATTTCCACTGGGAGAGACACTGCAGGCTGGTCCTTCACTGCTTCCAGGCCCTGCAGGCCAGATCTAAGCATCCCACATGCCGGATCTGGCCCCCGCACCTTGAGTTTGACACCCCTGCTTTAGGAGATGCCACAATAGGTGTTATAGGTAAACTCGCCTGGGGTTATACTCCATAAAATAATCTTATGCCCCAATGAATACAACTATAGGTTTTTTCTTAAACACTTGCATTTTGGGGCAGTTGCTACCTATGCTGCTAAACTTATAACGTTATATAAACAATAAGTTTGGCTTAGGTTTGAACTAGAATTCTTCTGCTGCAGAAATTAAATGTTGGACTTTATGAGTGGGTGAATTTCAAATACAGGTGGCCCTCAACTTATAACCATTTTTTTGCGCCCCAAGTTGCAGCAGCATTGAAAAAAGTTATTTAAGACCAGTCTTTACTTTTACAACCATTGCAGTCCTGCGATCATAATACAGGCACTTGGCAACCGACAATGTGTTTTCAACAGTTGCTGCACCCTGAAGTTATATAGTCATCATTTGTGACCTGGAAGGGGAGTTCCATCAAACAAAATGAATGGAGGAAACCAGATTTGCTTACTGACCACATGGTTCCCTCAAAGATCACATCAAAAAGATCATAAAATCGGGTGCAGTCATGTGATGACTTATTTAAACATTGCATCCCTTAGCAACAGAAGTTCCAATCCAATTGTAATTGTAAGTCAAGGACTATGTGTATTCCTATTCATTGTGTATGTTTTCAATATTCACCTTGAAATATTTAAGATCTCATAAACTCCTTTGGTAAGAAGTTAGAGATATTACTTTTTTCTTCATGCAATGACAATTAGATTATGTTTTATGGATCAGCTTAGTAAAGGTATTGCAATTTTTATTTTGAAGGACACGGAAAAACTAGTGCGTAGTCTATCAGAGTGAGTTCACAGTGGAGCATCTGGCTGAGGGATAACCTAACAGCTTCTCTATCTCTCCAACACCCTCTATTCATTTTGTTGTCATAAATTTGCAAAGTAACCTGGTTAGTCTACAGACTGTAGTTAGAGCACTGAACACCAAAAAACTAGTATATAGTCTACTTAAACATCTCCAGACCATCCACTCCTCCCCGAATCTCCAGGGAACTCCTCAAGCAGTTTATCCAATTATGAAGAGGTTTAACTTGACGTTTTCATCTTTAACTTTTCACGAAGTTGAAATATAAATTCATGTATTTCTCTGTATTATATCTGTGAAGCTTTTGGTATTACTGTGGTCTCTTCAAGCTGAGATTATTTCTGGAATAATTGAATGTCTAGGTAATGTAATTTGTTGTTCGTACTTTCTCTCAGGTGGAACCTGACAAGTTGAAAACACTAACAGAAGGTCTGGAAGCCTACAACCATGTCCGAAAACGGAATAGAAAGTAAGTACCCTGTAAATTAGTGGTAGTCAACCTGGTCCTTATCGCCCACTAGTGGGCGTTCCACCTTTCATAGTGGGAGGTAGGGGTTTTGTTCGATACTAAAGCACTTTCCATTTTTTAATTTAATTGACTTCCCTACTTTATAAATCACCATTACTGTGGAACCGGTGGGCGGTTAGAAAATTTTACTACTAACAGAGATACAAAAGTGGGCAGTACATATAAAAAGGTTGACTACCCCTGCTGTAAATCTTGGCAATTTCAAGTGTTCATGTCATCTTGTGTAAGAAATGCAGGAACTAAAAAGGAGGAAATTACCAACTTAAATTTAAAAAGATTAAAAATTTTAATTAAAAAAACATAAATTTATATAGTTCCAACTGAATGCCAGCCTACATTGATGGCAGGGATATTTCCGACTAGCAAGTCATTCTATGTGCATGTCGGTCCCAGGGGGCACTGTAAAAGATGGATAGTTGTTTGAAAAATGCAGGGATGGCTAACCTTTTTGTTGTTGGGTGCCAAAAATGTGAGCCGCAATAGTGTGCCAGCACCCATAACGCAAAGCACACCCACACCCACCCCGTGCGCGTCAGTGCTCGCCTCCAAGCTGAGCTTGGTATTTGCTCCAGAGGGCCTAGGGAGGCTGTTTTCACCCTCCCCAAGTTCCAAGAAACCTTCTGGAGAGCAAAAAATGGGCCCAAGGGGCCTACCAGAAGTTTGGTAGGCCCATTGGGCCTGTTTTCCACCCTCCCCAGGCTCCAGAGGCTTTCCTGGAGCATGGGGAGGGCAGAAACGGCCTCCCTCAGCCCCCCAGAAGCCAGAAACAGATTGTTTCTAAACTTCCGGTAGGCCCGTTGGGCCCATTTTTCACCCTCCCCAGACTCTGGGGGCTTTCTTGAAGCCCAGGAAGGCAAAAATGGCCTCCCCCAGCCCTCCAGAAGGCCAAAAAAGAGCTGGCCAGAGTGCACATGCGCGCTGGAACTAACAGCTCGTGTGCCGGCAGATATGGCTCCGCGTGCCACCTGTGGCACGTGTGTGATAGGTTCGCCATCACAGGAATAGTGCCTCATTCACAGTAAATGTCCTCTGGGAGAATCCCCCATTTTTCCATGTTGTAGCCATACTAGTGTATAGTCTATTTAAACATCTCCAGACCATCCACTTCTCCACCAAAACTCCAGCCAACTCCTCAAGCAATTCTATCCCAATTATGAAGATGTTTAATTTGAAGTTTTCCTTTTTTCAATAAAAGATGTAACAATCTCCTCAGCGCAATCAGATGCTTCAGCTTGATAACCAAGAATCACTTTGTGGAGAATTTGTTAGTAAACAAAAAGAATGTATATACATATTCACTCATTTAAATCTGTTAAATAAATTTTATAGATTTTGAAATAGTTTCAGAAACCTCTCATTTAAACCATCTCAAGAAGAGACAATATGAGGATAAAATAAATAGATATGGTCAATGATGCCCTTTAAATCATAAGTCTCCAGCGCAAGATTTACCAGAGGCAAAGAAGCTGCTTATTGGCCATTTTAGATATCACAAGA
The DNA here is from genome assembly GCA_039707465.1 of Rhabdophis nuchalis. Taxonomy (NCBI): domain Eukaryota; kingdom Metazoa; phylum Chordata; class Lepidosauria; order Squamata; family Natricidae; genus Rhabdophis; species Rhabdophis nuchalis. The sequence goes on from CM077643.1 coordinate 171,467,705, forward strand.
TCCCTCTAAGACAGTGGGTCTCAACCTTCCTAATGCCTCGACCCTTTAATATAGTTCTTCATGTTGTGGTGACCCCCCCCAACCATAAAATTATTTTATGTTTTCAGTATTTTTTCGAAAATATGTGTTTTCCAATGGTCTTAGGCGACCCCTGTGAAAGGGTTGTTCGGCCCCCAAAGGGGTCCTGACCCACAGGTTGAGAACCACTGCTGCAAGAGAACTTAAAATCAGTCTCTCAGTCTTGATGTCCTAGTGGTAATGAAGCATTTGAAATATTTGCTACGCTATACGAATGTTTGAAATATTTGCTACGCTATACGAATGTTTGAAGTCAAATTATATCCCATCACATTAAACATAAAAAAATTGAAATGCTGAATTTAAGGCAATTGAAACCACATGGTCTCAGAATCGCGTGGCTTCGCTACCACTGAGACATACACACATCAAGGGAAATGTTTCTCCTAAAAGCCGTTTCAGTCCCCAAGATGCAACAGGCTTCTGTTGCATTCTATTGGATTGAAGGAGGAAGAGGAGATAGTATAAATCAGGGGTCTCCAACCTTTGCAACTTTAAGTCTGAAGGACTTCGCTGGCTGGAGAATTCTGGGAGCTGAAGTCCTTCAGACTTAAAGTTGCAAAGGTTGGAGACCCCTGGTATAAATGATTGCCTCTGCTGCCCCCTTCCCAATCCCTTCCTCTAATCTGCTTCTCCCCGCCCCCCAATATTGTCACCAGTCAATAATTCCTAACCTCAAATATTGGCCATCGGCCAAGCCCTTATTTTGAGCCAAGGCAATCCATTTATCTAAGATTATAAAATGAACGTGGCCTCTGGCAAACTTACAAGCTGATTAGTCTGTCCCATCTGTAATTACATCACTGAATAAAGACTGCCTTGTGCAGCTTGTAGAGAGGAAAAGTGATATACCTTAACAGATTGAAAAGCAATGAGCAGGTGAACAATTAAATGAGTGACTGGTGGAGAGGGCACAGGAGACAAAGGAGGAAGCAATTATCCCCACTGGAGTTTAGCTCAGCACAATTACCCTTTGCAAACATTTAACATCCTATCTATGAAGAACTACTACTATTACTACTACTACTGTTACTATTACTGCTATTACAAGCTGAAACATTTTTGAATACATATAGTATTAAAACTTTTAGTCCTGCAAACAAATAAGGAGTAAACAACACCAGCATAGTTTTTCTTTTGCCTACTCAGCATATTTCCAGTTGTATTAGATTTTTATCCCACCTGTATTACTTTATAAGTAATTTAAGATGGTGAACATTCCTAATACTTTCCTCCTCCACCTGTTTTTCCTACAATAATCATTCCTGTGAGATGAGTTGGGTTGAAACAGCTCAAAGTCACCCAGGAGGCTAGAACTCCCAGTCTTCTAGTTTCAAGACCAGCAACTTAACCACTACACCAAACTGGGTCTCTACTTAAAGGACAGAAGGGAAATTCTTCCTTTGCCAAAATACCACATAGTTGTTAATGCAATTCATCTTTTCTTGCTAATAGTAACTTGCAAATACAACAACCTATTTTAGTTTTGTTTAAAGTTTTCTACTCCCTTTGAATTTGGGCTATTTACTATTCTGGTGTCTCCCTAAATGGCATCGTAAGCCTATAACTCATTCAGGCGTAGTTCCCTGCCACATGGGACGATGACAACAAGAAAGAAGAAATATCTCTTGATAGATTACTATATCTTTGGAGTATAAGACGCACCCAGGTTTTGAAGAGGCAAATATTTAAAAAAAAGTAGGTACCATATTTTTCGGAGTATAAGACGCACCTTTTTTCCTCTAAAAAGAGGCTAAAAATCTGGGTGCGTCTTATACATTGAATGCAGCATTTTTTTTCCTCCTGAAACCCCGCCCCTTCACCAAAATGACCGCGCACATACCCTTATGGAGGCTTCCAGAGAGCTCCTGGATGCTGGGGAAGGCAGAAATGAACAAAAAGCAGGGCATTTTTGCCCCCCCCCCCAGCCCCCAGCAGCACTCTATAAGCCTCCATAAGGCTATGCATGCTATTTTTTGACCAAAATATAGCCCATTTTCACGAAGAAAACGGGCCATTTTTCCTCATTTTGCCCACCCCCCAGCACTCTGCAAGCCTCCCCACGGCTGTTCATGCCTTTTATTTGGAAAAAAAGGGGGCCATTTTCACGAAAAGTGGGCCGTTTGGGGGAGGTTTTTACAGTGCAAAAAGTTTTTTCCCCCCCTTTCGGAAAGCTGTTTAGTTATAGTGATTGATGAGAATTACATTGGTCAAGTACTTTCCCTGCAGAAACAAAGATTTGTTCCAAAGGTGGCCAGTGATTTCCTTCTCCAGCACATGGGTAAATACACCTGGAAACATCTACCTACCTACCTACTTTCTCTCTCTCCCTACCTATCTACTGTATTTCTCTCTCTCTCTCTCTCTCTCTCTCTCTCTCTCTCTCTCTCTCTCTCTCTCTCTATCTCTCTACATATCTACATTCTCTCTCTCCCTACCTACTGTATTTCTCTCTCTCTCTCTATTTCTCTCTCTATTTTTCTCTCTCCCCTCTATCTACCTACTCTCTCTCTCCCCCTATCTATCTACTGTATTTCTCTCTCTCTCTCTATTTCTCTCTCTCTATCCCTCTACCTACTTATCTATCAACACACACTATATCTCCCTACTTACCTACCTACTGTATTTCTCTCTCTCTCTCCCTATCCTTTTATCTACCTACCTACCTAACTATACATTCTGTCTACCTACCTACCTACTTACTGTATCTCTCTCTCTCTGTCTCTCTCTCTCCCTCTACCTACCTATCTACACTCTCTCTCTCCCAACCTACCTACTGTATTTCTCTCTCTTTCTCTCCCTCTCTACCTACCTACCTACTTTTTTAAAAAAAAATGCCTCTTCAAAACCTGGGTGCGTCTTATACTCCAGTGCGTCTTATACTCCAAAAAATACGGTAGGTAGATAGAAGGATAGAGAGGAAGAGAAAGAGAGAGAAATATAGTAGGTAGGTAGGGAGAGAGAGAGCAAGAGTAGGTAGGTAGGTAGGTAGATAAAGGGGGGGGGGGAGAGAGAGAGAAACAGTAGGTAGGTAGGTAGAGAGAGAGAGTTTAGATAGGTAGGTAGGTAGAGGGATAGAGAGAGAAATAGAGAGAAGTAGAGAGAAATACAGTAGATAGGTAGGGGGAGAGAGTAGGTAGGTTGGTAGGTAGAGGGATAGAGAGAGAAAAATAGAGAGAGAGAGACATACAGTAGATAGGTAGGGGGAGAGAGAGAGTAAGTAGGTAGGTAGGTAGATGTTTTTAGGTGTATTTATCCATATGCTGGAGAAGGAAATCGCTGTAGCACCTAAAACTTTGTTTCTGCTGGGACAGCACTTGACCAATGTAATTCTCATCAACCACTGTAGCTAAACAGCTTTCCGAAAAGAAAAGAAAATAAGTTTTTGCACTCTGCAAACCTCCCCAAAACGGCCCGTTTTTTTCAAATAAAAGACAGGAATAGCCTTGGGGGGGCTTACAGAGTGCTCGGGGGGGGGGCAAAAATGGGCCATTTTTTTGTCAAATAAATTGCATGCATAGCCTTATGGAGGCTTATAGAGTGCTGCTGGGGTCTGGGGGGGGGGGCAAAAAACAGCCAGTTTTAGGCTCATTTCTGCCCTCCCCAGCCACCAGGAGCTCTCTGCAAAGCCTCCATAAGGCTCTGTATGGCCATTTTGGTGAAGAGGCGGGGCTTCAGGAGGCAAAAAATTGCTGTATTCGGTGTATAAGACGCACCCAGATTTTCAGCATCTTTTTAGAGGTAAAAAGGTGCATCTTATACTCTGAAAAATATGGTGCTATGATCAATCATCTCTTGCTGTTTTGGTTTTATTTTCGATTTTTATTAGGGAGACATTAGACAATGGTTAAGATTCCCATAAGTGGACACTTAACCTCTCAGGCTAGGCAAAATACATAAAGGTTTATGACCTGAGGGATGGTTGTGCCAAGTATGTATCTTTATAGATGGCAAAGAAAATAGCTACTCTATTTTATTAACAACAAAAGTTCTAATTATAGTTGAGGATATAAGTAAGCCAGACTTTCCATTTGTGCATGCTTAAAGATTTTCCAACTGTGACCGTCAGTCATACCAATAATTTCATTTAAAATTATAGCTCGTATAGTTAATGATATATAACAGATTAAAAATTTGCAATCCTGTCTATGTTTGCGCTAAACTTTTAATTAGATATGTTGTTTTATGGTCTTGTTGTTTTCTTTTTTCTTTTCTCCTGATAATTAATTGCTGTACCAAACTATTTTTCTTTTTCTACTGTAAACGCTGGTCAATAAAAGTATTTGATGTTACATTTATCAGAATCCAATATAATCCGGTAATCTGAAAGTTTTTTCTTAGTATGCAATTTAGAATAGAAACCTGTTACAAAGTTGAATCACACTACTGTCAGTCTCCCTGTCTGTCCTACATAAATAAAGGTACCACATACCGTATTTCTCGGAGTATAAGACGCACCCAGGTTTTGAAGAGGATTTTTTTTAAAAAAGTAGGTAGGTAGATAGAGGGATAGAGAGGGGGGGGAGAAATACGGGAGGGAGGGAGAGCGAGAGAGTAATTAGATAATTAGATAGGTAAATAAAGGGATAAAGAGAGAGAGAAATATAGTGGGTAGGGAGAGAGAGAGTGTAGATAGGTAGGTAAATAGAGAGATGGAGAGAGAAATACAGTAGATAGGTAGGGAGAGAGAGAGAAATACAGTAGATAGGTAGGGAGAAAGAGAGTAGGTAGGTTGGTAGGTAGATAGGTAGATAGAGGGGGGGGGAGAGAAATACAGTAAATAGGGAGTGAGAGTGTGTAGATAGGTAGGTAGAGGGATAGAGAGAAAAATAGAGAGAGAAATACAGTAGATAGGTAGGGAGAGAGAGAGAGTAGGTAAGTAGCTATATACTGTAAGTAGATAGAGAAATACAGTAGGGAGGGAGAGAGAGAAAGAGAAGGTAAGTAGGTAGGTAGGTAGGTAGGTAGGTAGGTAGATGTTTCCAGGTGTATTTATCCATGTGCTCGAGAAGGAAATCACTGATATCCTGTAGCACCTAAAACTTTGTTTCTGCTGGGACAGCACTTGACCAATGTAATTCTCATCAATCCCTCTAACTAAACAGCCTTCTGAAAGAGGGGGAAAAAGTTTTTGCACTCTGCAAACCTCCCCAAAACGGCCCGTTTTTGTGAAATAAAAGGCATGAATACCTTGGGGGGGGGGGGGCTTGCAGAATGCTCCTGGCGGGAAATGGCAAAATCTAGCCAAAAAAGGCCAGTTTTTCGTGAAAACGGGCCATCTTTTTGTCATAAAAATAGGATTAGCCTTATGGAGACTTATAGAGTGATCCTGGGGGCTGGGGGGGGGGAAGAAACAGGCTGTTGTTTGCTCATTTCTGCCCTCCCCAGTCCCCAGGAGTTCTTTGAAAGCCTTCATAAGGCTATGCATGGCCATTTTGGTGAAGGGGGCGGGGGTTCAGGAGGCAAAAAAATGCTGTATTCGGTGTATAAGACACACCCAGATTTTCAGCCTTTTTTTGGGAGGGAAAAAGGTTTATACTCCAAAAAATACGGTAAATGCAATTTACAGAAAAAGCCCAAAGCACATATTCCAGTAGAGAGCAGTTCCTGTAGGATGTGCTCCGGCATGAGTCCAAAAGTTCAGAAAAGTGAACCCCTGGTCCCAGTGATCGACCCAGATTCGAGCGCTCAACATTATGGTGCAATATGTGCATTTGCCTTTATTCATGACATTTAATACAGATCGGTGTTGGACACAGGTGAGACATTTGCTTTGATGCAATTTAAAGTTCTTCAACAGCAGCATGCAAAAAAAGGCAATCCAAATCAAATTAAGTATGTAACCCTACAATAAATACAGCATTAATAGTAACAAAAATAAAAGCTGAAACAGAATAAATAAAAAATATAAGTATTAATCTATTGCTACATCAACAAGTGAATACAGTATAATGATTATCTATAGCAATATTTCTTAAAATAATCCTAAAACCCCTGGGGAGTTCCTCAAAACCCTCTAAGACACTGGTGTCAAACTCAATGGCATCACGAGATGTATCGTGATTTTTTTGCCTTTGCGGAGCTGGGATGGGCATAGCCTGCGCGTGATACATTCAGCCTGCCGGCCGCCAGTTTAACACCCATTCTCTAAGGAGTCTGGAAAATCAAATTATTTGTCAGACGATGCTGAAAAACAATACAATATTAAAATCCCATCAAACAATTGTGAGAAGCAGTAGCAACAGTGAATGTGTCAATTTTAATTTTTCACACAGTAAATATCAATAAATATAAAACTCACAGGGAAAAAAAGGTCTTTGCATAAATCCTGAGAATGGGTCCTGAGATTTTAAAAAAATTACTAATCCATAGAAACAAAGCTGAAAATTTTACCATATTTGTCAGTTATTGCGAGATGAATTTTGATAAACTATTCTTCAACTGGCGCTATATTATTGTTTATTTCCAATTCAGTTCAATATCTTCAGCGATTTATCATTTCAGATACAGAGGGCAGGAGACTCAGAAGTCGAGTCATAAATATTCAAAAAAATCCCTTCATGTAACAGATAAAAATAATTAATAATAGAAATGGTCTTTACCTTTTTTCTACAGCTATGTGGAGAAGTCGTAGATACTAGGCACAAATCCACTAACTTTTACCATCTATGCGTACTATGATTCATCTTTATGCCCCCCCTCCCTTCCCCCCTGGAAAAGATCTCTCCATCCCATGTGTTTTTAAATATCTTTCCTACCCGTCCGTCCTGTATATATTTTCGATCTGCACTGTCGCCACTTTAGTCGGGCTTGCTGTTGTATAATTTTATGCATTTTACCATCTTAAGCATGTTTACCATCTTTAGCGTTCCTCCTTTTATAGCCAGTGTGGCCTGGGAATGCTAGCGTATTCAAGGTTAGACCTTCTTTGCCTGCGGGAGTCTCCCCTCTCGCAGGCCTGGCCCCCGGGTCTAACACGGGCCCACCTCGAGGATGGATTGATTGATCCAGAGAGGTGGGCGCAGCGCAAACTTAGGGGGTTTTTAAACAAATTTTTAATTCGGCTTTTAAGGGGTTCTGGGGCGGGGGGAGGGCTCATTCAGTCAGGGGGGGGTCAAGATATAGGGCCGGCTGGCGGAAGTAGGATAAAGGAGGGGTCCATTAGGGAGGGGGGATTGGGGGTTGTCTCTGTTGAGGGCCGTCCCATTCGATTGGTCTTGGGGAGGGGCAGGGGCGGTGGGAGGCAGGATGTCCATCGTGGGTTGGAGGCTCGTGGTCGCTGGTTACGAGCGGTCGCTTGCCCCAACCCCCTGTACTCCACTCGTGGGCTAGGCGGTCAGGGATTACAGAGCCGGGGGCCCAGGCTGATGTTCTGCAACGCCAGGTCCGTGGTGAACAAAGCCCCCCTCATAAATGACCTTGTGTCAGAGGGGGACCCGGACCTGGTGGGAATTACGGAAACCTGGTTGGGCCCCGAGGGGGGTTTACCCCTCGTGGAAATGTGCCCACCAGGCTACCGTGCATTTCATCGGCCTAGGGCCCTAGGCAGGGGTGGGGGGGTGGCGGTTATTGTTAAGGAAAGTCTGGAGCCGAAGGAGACCACTGTGCCTCAGACGACCGGCTGTGAGTCCCTCTTCGTGAAATGGGGCCTAGGGAGGCAGTTGGGCTTGCTGCTTGTATACCTGGCTCCCCGCTATGTAACAGCAGCCCTGCCCGAGCTACTCGAGGTGATCGCCGCGATGGCGGTGGAGACCCCCAGACTTATAGTCATGGGGGACTTTAACCTGCCATCGGCGGGCGAAACATCCGAGGTAGCTCGGGAGTTCATGGCTTCCATGACGGCCATGGACCTGACCCAAGTAGTTCAGGGCCCCACTCACGAGGGAGGACACACGCTGGATCTGATTTTTGTCTCTGGACACTGGATTAGTGATCTCGGAACAGGGGATTTAGTCATCTTACCCTTGTCATGGACAGATCACTCTCTCCTTCGGATAGACTTTCCAACCGTCACACCTCACCGCGGGGAGGCGGAACCGGAAACACCAAGTTGGTTCCGCCCCAGGCGCCTGATGGACCCGGAAAGGTTCCAGAGGGAGCTTGGGCCAGTACCTGTATCCCTGCCCCGCGGCTCGACTGAGGACCTAGTGGCCGCGTGGTATAGTGCAGCCACGGGGGCCTTGGACCGAGTCGCGCCCTTGCGGCCTCTCATGCGGCGTCGAGTCACCCAGGCTCCTTGGTTTACCGAGGAGCTTCGGGAGATGAAACGCCGCAAGAGACGCCTAGAGAGTAGGTGGAGATCTTCTCGATCCGAAGCTGACCGAACACTAGTGAGAGACCATATTAGGACTTACTTAGTGGCGCTAAGAGTGGCCAAACGTGAGTATTGTGCCACCCTTATCGCGTCCGCGGAAAACCGCCCTGCCGCCCTGTTTGGGGTGACCCGCTCCCTCCTTCATTTGAGGCCGCGGGAAGCCCCTCTGCAGGGTCGAGCAGAGGAATTTGGAGTATTTCTGCAGGACAAAATCACTCAGATTCGGAACGAGTTGCCCTCCACTAGTGGCCCAGTCGGGGCGTCCGGTGCTGGTCTTGAGATAACACCTTGGGAGGAGTTCGACTTTGTTACTACCGAGGATATGGACAGGTTGCGGAGGAACCTTAGAGCCACCACATGTTTATTGGACCCGTGCCCCTCCTGGCTTGTACTGGCATCCTGGGAGGTGACACGAGGCTGGCTCCAGGGCATTGTGAATTCATCTCTGAGTGAGGGGTACTTGCCCACCGTTTTGAAAGAGGCGGTGGTGAGGCCCCTCCTCAAGAAGCCATCCCTGGACCCGGCTTTATTAGAGAACTATCGTCCCGTCTCCAACCTTCACTTTTTAGTGAAGGTTGTTGAGAGTGTGGTGGCTCAACAGTTTCCCCGACATCTGGAGGAAGTTGATTATCTAGACCCGCGCCAGTCCGGCTTCCGGCCCGGTCACAGCACCGAGACGGCATTGGTCGCGTTGGTTGATGATCTCTGGAGGGCACGGGATAGAGGTTGTTCCTCTATCCTTGTCCTATTAGACCTCTCAGCGGCTTTTGATACCATCGACCATGGTATCTTATTGCACCGATTGGGGGGGTTGGGGTTGGGAGGCACCGTTCTACGGTGGTTCTCATCCTACCTCTCTGGTCGGTCGCAATGGGTGTTGGCAGGAGGGCAGAGGTCGTCCCCGAGGCCCCTCATATGTGGGGTCCCTCAGGGGTCGGTCCTCTCTCCCCTTCTGTTCAACACCTATATGAAGCCGCTGGGCGAGATCATCCGTGGTTTTGGGGTGGAATACCATCTGTACGCTGATGACACTCAGTTGTACATATCCACCCCAAACCACCCCAACGATGCCGTCGAAGTGCTGTCCCGGTGTCTAGAGGCCGTACGGATCTGGATGGGTAGTAACAAACTCAAACTCAACCCGTCCAAGACCGAGTGGCTGTGGTTTCCGGCACCCCGGTTCAGCCAGTTAAGTCCAACACTGGCCATTGGGGGCGAACAACTGGCCCCCGTGGAGAGGGCGCGCAACTTGGGTGTCCTCCTGGATTCCCGGCTGTCCATGGAGGACCATGTGGCGGCCGTGGCCAGGGGGGCGTTCTATCAGGTACGCCTGATACGCCAGTTGCGCCCCTTACTGGACCGGGGAGCCCTTCGCACAGTCACTCAAGCGCTTGTGACATCCCGGCTGGATTACTGCAACGCTCTCTACATGGGGCTCCCCTTGAGGTGCACTCGAAAGCTACAGTTAGTGCAGAATGCGGCCGCGCGGGTGATTATGGGTGCCTCAAGGCAAACCCACGTAACACCTCTCCTGCGCGAGCTGCACTGGCTGCCTGTGGCCTTTCGAGTGCGCTTCAAGGTGTTGACAACCATCTTTAAATCGCTCCATGGCTCGGGGCCTAGCTATATACGAGACCGCCTCCTGCCCCATACATCCCTTCGTCCGATCCGCTCCCACAGAGAGGGCCTTCTCCGGGTGCCGTCGACGGGGCAATGCCGGTTGGCGACACCCAGGGGAAGGGCCTTCTCTGTGGCGGGCCCGGCCCTCTGGAACGACCTACCCCCCGACCTTCGTACTATCTCGGACCTCCGTCTCTTCCGCCAACGTCTTAAGACGTATTTATTTCAACAAGCCGGCCTAGGATAGCCCCCTGTTCCTGACTTTTTTAAAAAATAAATAAATAAATTATAATTTGGGAAGGTTTTTAACATGGGTTTTAGCACGGGTTAATCTAATTTAATATATTTTAAATTGATATTTATTGTATTTTTGTGGTTTTAATAATGCCTGTGCGCCGCCCTGGGTCCTAACAAGGAGAAGGGCGGGGTATAAATTTAATAATAAAATAAAAATACAGCATTTCAGTCAAAGCTAGGGTCTCAATCACACTCAATATACTTTGTTTAGTTAGTGCTTGCAGTAGTCTTATGACACCAGTTGAAGTCCAATTCAGAATGGGAATTCAAACTAGGAAGACATGAGCCCCCTCATGGCAAATCCCAAGGTACTAAAGCCATGAATTCAGAATGAATTCAGTTATTTGAGGCAAAATAGCCCATGGAGAGTATTAATGCATGTTAACTGAGGTGCAAAAGCACCCAAATGTTAACTATTTGATTTCATAAGCAAAAAAATCCTCAGAAATAGGATTGGAATTATAGTCAGACATATTTTAATACATTCCATTATGTGAAAAGAGACAATGATGAGTTAAAGTGAATTCCTGCATATATGGAAAGTGTAATTATTATTCAGCAGATTAAATAAAGATAAACACTGGGATTTTAATGCAGTAGTAGAAACGAACAGGATATATGTCTCTTCTTATCCATTATTCCTAATTGGATTTCATGTTATATGAAGAAATATCTTCCTTTTGCAACTGTATCTTCACACATTTGTTATTTCTGAACATATAGATATTTAAGGATTCTAGGTATTTATCGTTTTTAAAAATTCTCTAGAAAGCTTATCTAATATATTTGGAGCCAGTTTGGTATGATGGTTAAGGTGCTGGCATAGAAACCAAGGGACTGTGGGTTCTAGTCACTTCATGACTCTTAGTCATGGGGGACTTTAACCTGCCATTGGTAGGCGAGACATCCAAGGCAGCTCGGGAGTTCATGGCCTCCATGACGGCCATGGACCTGACCCAAGTAATTCAGGGCCCCACACACGAGGGAGGACACACACTGGGTCTCATTTTTATCCCTGGCCAGTGGATGAGTGATCTTGGAGTAGGGGACTTAGCCATCGTACCCCTGTCATGGTCAGATCACTCACTTATCCAGCTCGACTTTCCCACCGCTACACCCCACTGCAGGGAGGCGGAACCGGAATTTCCAAGATGGTTCTGCCCCAGGCGCCTGATGGAACCTGAAAGGTTCCAGACGGAGCTTGAGCCATTACCTGTGGCCGTGACTCGCGCCCGGACGGAGGACCTAGTGGCTGCATGGAATAGTGCGGCCACTGGGGCCTTGGACCGGGTCGCGCCTTTGCGGCCTCTCTTGCGGCAGCAAACCACCCAGGCTCCTTGGTTTTCCGAGGAGTTGAGGGTGATGAAGCACCGCAAGAGACGCCTAGAGAGGAGATGGAGATCCACATGCTCTGAATTGGACCGAACACAGGTAAGATCCCATTTGAGGACCTACCTTGTGGCGATAAGAGTGGCCAAGCGTCAGTATTGTGCCACTCTTATCGCGTCCGCAGATAATCGCCCCGCCGCCCTGTTTGGGGTGACCCGCTCCCTCCTTCAACAGAGGCCGCGGGAAGCCCCTCTGCAGGGCAGAGCAGAGGAATTTGGGGAGTATCTGCAGGACAAAATCGCTCAGATTCGGAGTGAGTTGGTCTCCACCGAAAGTGGTCTGGGGGGGATGTCGGAGGCGGGTCTTGAGATACCATCCTGGGAGGAGTTTGACTCTGTTGCTTCCGAAGATATGGACAGGTTGCGTAGGCGACTGAGAGCCACCACATGTTTATTGGACCCGTGTCCCTCCTGGCTTGTACTGGCATCCTGGGAGGTTTCACGAGGCTGGCTCCAGGAAATAGTGAACGCTTCTTTGAGTGAGGGGTTCTTGCCAACCGTCTTGAAAGAGGCGGTGGTGAGGCCTCTCTCCAGGAAGCCTTCCCTGGACCCAGCATTGTTAGTAAATTATCGTCCGGTCTCCAACCTTCACTTTCTGGCGAAGGTTGTAGAGAGTGTGGTGGCACAACAGTTTCCACGTCACCTGGAGGAAATTGATTATCTGGACCCGCGCCAGTCCGGCTTCCGGCCCGGTCACAGCATGGAGACCGCATTGGTCGCGTTGGTGGATGATCTCTGGAGAGCCAGAGATGGAGGTTGTTCCTCCATCCTGGTCCTATTAGACCTCTCGGCAGCTTTTGATACCATCGACCATGGTATCCTATTGCATCGACTGGAGGGGTTGGGGGTGAGGGGCACCGTTTTACGGTGGTTCTCCTCCTACCTCTCCGGTCGATCGCAATTTGTATTGGCAGGGGGGCAGAGGTCGACCTCGAGACCCCTCACATGTGGGGTGCCTCAGGGGTCGGTCCTCTCGCCGCTCCTGTTCAACACATATGAAACCGCTGGGTGAGATCATCCGTGGTTTTGGGGTAGAGTACCATCTGTACGCTGACAACACTCAGCTGTACGTATCTACCCCAAACCACCCCAACGATGCCGTCGAAGTGATGTCCTGGTGTCTCGAAGCCGTACGGATCTGGATGGGAAGGAACAGACTCAAGCTCAACCCGTCCAAGACTGAGTGGCTGTGATTACCAGCGCCCCGGTTCAACCAGTTGACTCCATCACTGGCCATAGGGAGCGAACATCTAGCCCCCGTGGATCGGGCCCGCAACTTAGGTGCCTGGCTGTCGATGGAGGACCATGTGACAGCCGTGGCCAGGGGGGCGTTTTACCAGATTTGCTTGGTGCGCCAGTTGCGTCCCCTATTGGACCGGGACGCCCTTCGCACAGTCACTCATGCGCTTGTGACGTCCCGTCTAGACTACTGTAATGCTCTCTACGTGGGGCTCCCCTTGAGGTGCACCCGAAGGCTACAGCTGGTCCAGAACGCGGCCGCGCGGGCAGTTTTGGGAGCTACCAGATACTCCCACGTAACACCGCTCCTGTGCGAGCTGCACTGGCTGCCTGTGGCCTTTCGGGTGTGTTTCAAGGTGTTGGTCACTATCTTTAAAGCACTCCATAGCACAGGACCTAGTTATTTGCGGGATCGTATCCTGCCCCATACATCCCTTCGGCCGATTCGCTCCCACAGAGAGGGACTTCTCCGGGTGCCGTCCACTAGGCAATGCCAGCGGGCGACGCCCAGGGCAAGGGCCTTCTCTGTGATGGGCCCGACCCTTTGGAACGACCTACCCCCCGATATTAGAACTACCACGGACCTCCGCTCCTTCCGCCAAAACGTTAAGACCTATCTGTTCCATCAGGCTGGCTTGGCCTAATTTATGCTTCTCGACCCAGTCTGTAATTTAAATTGTTTTATTTGGTTTTAATGGGATATAGTTTTTAATGTTTTATAAATTTTAGTACAGGGTTATTTAATTCGATTTTAATTATGTATGTATCGTTATGTTTTTTAGATGTTTTTAATTTTTTCTGTACACCGCTCCGAGTCCCTTCGGGGACAGAGGGCGGTCTAGAAATTTAATAAAATAAAATAAATAAAATAAATGAAGGCCAACTTTTTCACAAGAATGTACATTTGATTTTGGGTCAATCAGTCTCTCTCAGCTGTGTGTGTGTGTGTGTGATATGAATAGAATAAGATGGCAGATACAGCCAAATGCCATCAGTTTGGAAGAAAGAATCCTAATCCATTTTGTTACACATACACATGATAGTGGGTGGAGCTAATGCATGCACAGTCTCTTCCAGATTTAACATTTAAAGCGCTCCATGGCATGGGTCCCGGCTATCTGCGAGACCGCCTCCTGCCACACCTCCCTTCGACCTGTCCACGCCTCCTCAGGGTGCTGTCTGCCGGTCAATGCCAGCTGGCGACCCCCAGGGGGAGGGCCTTCTCTGTGGGAGTGGACAGGTCGAAGGGAGGTATGTGGCAGGAGTGGCGGGTCCGGCCCTGTGGAACGACCTGCCCCCCGACCTTCGCACCATCACGGACCTACGCCTCTTCCGCCGGGCGCTCAAAATGCACTTTTTCCATCTGGCTGGCCTGGCATAGATTAATGGTTTAATTTTTTAAATATAACATTTTTTAATAGTTTTTATCTATTTTTAGCACAGACTTAATTATTTAATTCTATTTTATATTGTGATTGTTTGCTGTGGGTGTTTTTATTCTTTCTGTGCACCGCCCTGAGTCCCACCAGGGAGAATAGGGCGGTATATAAATCTGAAAAATAAAATAAAATAAAATAAAATAAATAAACATAATAGGATTAACGGGCACCCATCCCACCCAAATAGTCTGTTAAATCAAGATTTTATTATATTATTGGACTGAAATTATATTTGATTTCTATTACCCATTAGAATTAACATTTATATTATTTCAGTTATTATTTCTGTGCCACAAAACTTAATAATATTTTTTAAATATGAGTTTTAAACCTTCTCTCTGGATAATTCCTAATCTACAGATGCTAAATGACATAACCTTAACAGTTTTTGTTGTTGTATACAGCTATATGTGTTAATAAAATGCATACAACTTGTTTGTGATCTATTCTTCACTTTCTGGGGCAGATTTGATAGATATTGAGAGGGAAGAAGGGATTTGAAAATTTTTTGCACAAACAGATGTTATGTGTAGTACTCTGTTTTAAAAATAAAAAGTAATTTGCAGCTGAGAAAGTAAACATCTTTTTGTCCTAAATACTGCAATGTTCATATAGCTATTAAAAATAGAATATTGTAACTATTTTGGAAACATATTTAAAACCTTCGTATGGTTATGTTTTTTTGATGTGTGTTAGGTTTTAGACTGAATTTAAAATTGAAATTCCTTACCGAAATGACCACCTTTTCTGTTCTCTTACTGAGTTATACTAGTAGACAGATTTCACTTGAGTGAAACTCTTCTAAGGGAGAAATCCAGTTCAAATAGAAGCGTTCACATGTTCGAGAAATACCTCCTTCTGCAGAGAGAAAACATGGAGACTATCCCCCCTCCCCCGCAAGTTGTGCAACTAAGAGAAAGGAGAGGCTGCTCATCTCGTCCCATCTTGGGTTGTGCACATTGAACGGAGCTGCTATTTGTGTTGCTATTTGGTTTATGCACAAGCTGATCTCATTCAGCACCCTTTCTCTGAAAACTATAATATTCTTGAAGGTCTTTCAGCACTATAATCATGAAGAGGAGTAACTTGTTTTGAATAAACGATTTAGTTCACTATTTTTATCACAAAATTTTCATCTACATGGTTAATTATTAAGTAGGGGGAAAAACCACATTTATGCAAATTATCGTTATATTCACTTGTCTTGTTAAAATATTCATCTTCCTTTTTGTTCTATTGTTGATATATAATAAGACTCCATATACTTCTTTACTTTACTTTACTTTTATTAAATTTGTATACCGCCCTTCTCCTTTGCGGGACTCAGGGCGGTGAACAGGCATAATAAAACAGTAAAACATCCGATACAAAAATACATGGTACACGGTGATCGTACGAAGGTCGGGGGGCAGATCGTTCCAGAGGGCAGAGGCTGCCACAGAAAAGGGGGTCGCCAGACGACATTGTTTGGCCGACGGTACCCTGAGGAGGCCCGCTCTGTGGGAGCGGACTGGTTTCACGGGTGTAGGTATGCTGGCATTGCTGGCTTCGGGGATTTTCCCGTGTATATAGCTATATACACGGGAAAAACCCCGAAGCCAGCAATGCCAATATATATAATATTAAAAAAGCTCTGACCAACTGCTTTCAATTTATACCTTTTCTTTCTTTCAAGTCTAAGTCATTAATTATTTTTCCTAATATTATTCTTAATTCCTTTCATTTCCTACAAAGCTTTCTTCAAATATACCTTGCTGGTTTTGAAAATTTATTAACATTCTACTGATATATCAATATGTGTCAGATATATATTTGTTGAAGTGTGTGGAGGGAGGGGAGGGGAGAGAGAGAGAGATAACAGACAGACATTCCCTTTACTTGTGGGAATCAACAGGTAGCATTGGAAGTCACAATCACAGGATGGCAATTCAATGCAGCATAATCCCAAACCAGGTTACGAACACCAAATTGCAATCACATGATTGCTAGGACACTGCAATGGTCAGAACTCCAAGGACCAGTTTACAGTAAGTAGCAATTGTGCAGTGCCGTCAACAGTTCTTGAATGAGGGGTCATAATCTGAAGACTACTTGCATGTCTCTGTGTGCGCGCATTAAACTGAAAATATACAGAGTAAAATGTATCACTATTATTGAAAAACTGAATAGAATGTTAACTTGAAGTTGCAATATATATTTTTTTAAAGTATATTCTACTGAAAAGCTACAGCATTATTGTAAATCTATTCCTCTATTTTCATCTTAGAAGTGGGAAGCTAAATAACCATTTAGAAGCTGCTATCCATGAGGCCATGAGTGAACTTGACAAAATGTCTGGGAATGTAAGTACCTAATAGTTAATTTGGGGGGAGGCGTGTAACAGCAGAGAGAGGAGAAAAAAGGGAGGGTTCCCCAAGCCCAGTATTTGTGAAGAAGCAAATAACTGGAGTAGAAACAGGGAATAAGGGGAAGGTTTACAGAAAATAACTTTTCCACGTGATTTAAGATAACAAGTTGGACCATAGTATTCCAAAATATACATTCCCAATAAATTCATTAGGTATATTTAAATATATGCTCAGATCTAAAATAGAAGTAATAAGTTGGCTCACATTGGTTGTCTAGACACTGTATCTTGTCCCAGTAGCTTCAGCAAGTGACTTCTTCTACCTTTATCATTACCATTCATATTTGGTAACCTGTCCCAGTGTGCCATATCATTATGCTCGCTGTTTCTGACTATCAAGAGATGTGTTGTAAAGAACGAAACTGGTGAGTCAAGAACCAATAGTTTCCAGATTAATGGAGACTTTATATGCCAACATACCTCAGGTGCCTCTCAAGGTCAGCCAAAAGTTGACCAAATATCCATTGACTTTCAAGGCAGGGGGAAGAGACTTAGAATTCATGAACCATATGTATAGATTTCGCTCTGACATACTGAAATAGGAAGCTCTTCTATATCTTTGTACCTTCATTCTAGGCTATAACAAAATTGATCTAGCTGAGTCAATTATCTGTAGAGATAATATATGTTATCTAGTATATAAAATGTTCAAAATATTTTCTAATATTTCATTACTGTTAATGAGGAGCAGGGTGGCTTGCGTGGTTAGGATGCTGGGTTAACAAGCAGAAAGCCCGTGTTTGAGACCTAGTTGCTACAGTGGGACAGGGTGAGCTCCTATCAATTGCTCCAGCTCCTGCTGACCTAGCAGTTCGAAAGCGGGCATTCATAAGAAGATAGATAGGTACCCCTTTGGTAGGCTTGTTAATGGGGACATGAAAGGAGCCCCCAACTGGGCGCCCCACAGGCAATGGCAATGTCACAGCTAATCCTTTCAACCTGGAAGCAACTCGGTGCTTTCAACATGAGTGCGATGCAATTACTGTTAATCCTTAAAGTCTTCCTTTTTGTTTTCCCTAGGTGCATCAGATTCCACAGGGAGACAGACAGCTGAAGCCTCCAAAACCCAAGAGGAGGAAGATCTCTAGATAACATTGAATGTCTTTGTTACTGATCTGGCTCTTACATAACATGCACATAATTTTCATATATATAGATATATATAGATATATATATATATAATCACCACAAGGTGCTAAACAAAACAGTGGTACAGTATTCTTATTGATAAAGAGGGAGAAGTTAATCCAGATCTTCTAAAGATTGAAGAGTGTCTATAAATCCTTTTTTTTCTATAATACTAAAATTGTGATTATAAAATTATAGTCCAAATGTTTCTGCAAAAATTTCATTATGTACATAGATAAAACAGAATTTCATGACGATATCTGAAATGTAAATAGTGTACTATTGTCATGTACAAGCATACCTAATGCACACTTTATCTTTTATTGTACAAAAGAATAGTGTACAAAATTCTTTGGTTTCTATTGAGTACACATACAAGAGACTACCAATGTAAAGTGATAAATAAAAATACAGCCTAAATGCTTTTATATAATAATGTTAAAAATGCTGTTTTTGTATTTAACAGCAGTGAAAAGGCATGATTATGTAATCCCCTAATTATGACATAACACTTTTTGCCACTGAGTGTTCATTTATAGTGTCTGTTTGGAATGACCCTGGCCTGGAAGTACTGTACTCCATTTTGGGTCCCTGTAGGAGAGTGAAACCTTGCAGATTCTTAATGGGATGTGGGATCATAGGTCAAATTAAGATATCAAAAGCTGCAACTACCAGTTGCATGGTTGTTGTTTTTTTAATTGAGTTTTAAATTATAGTATTGTAGATTTTTTTAATTAAAAATATTTAGATAGACTATTTGAGTCAGCTTTAACAGAATTTCCTAGCTACCTGCTTTGAAATCAGAAACATATCAGCATTCATTTTTACTACCTTTTCCCCCCAAAGCTTTTAACAAAGCCTAAAGTAGTTATTCCAATTTATTTAAGCAAAGAACACAGTTCCTATTAAAGTATAAGAGCAATAGCCCAATTGAAGGATTCATTGTTGTTGCTAATTGTTAGCAGTAAGATTACAATTTAGCAAAAACGTGTTCCTAAATTAACAAAGGGATTCAGTGACCAGTTGTCTTTGGATATTTTTACTGTATTCAATGGACTGGATGAGCGTAAGCAGTTACTGAATTCCCCTGCCTGCCAATACCAACAGCATTTTCCTTTTTAATACTAAAGGTTAAAGGTGGCTTGCTAAACTATTAGCGGCAGTGGCCAGGATCCAAAGGACTCCACAGCTAGTTCAGTGCACCTGTAAGATTTTTCAAAGTATCTTTTGAACAAAATCTTCTTTTTCCCAGTTTGAAGATTACCAGCGTTCTTGAACCATTGGCAACTTTCAAAACAATTCTTTCTGATACGGTGGAGTTGTTGTTTGAGAAAGGCAGCAATTAGTTCAAGCCCGGTTGAAACATATCCAAGTCCTTGGATGGACTTACGGTAGTTCTTTGGATCCCAGCCAGTGATTTTATCAGTATTATGTAACATATCAGATTTATTTTATTTAATAAGAATTATTTATACCATTAACAGATTCGTATATATAAATATATAAATATATCTTTATATATATTTATATTAATGTGGCAGAAATGTGCAGGTTGAATCTATTAACCAGATTATTTATGTTATGTTAAGTTTGAAAGAAATGTGAAGCATATATGTTAGAATATGATAGTACACTACAGATACATGAACCTTAAGCTGTGAGGTTTCTCAAAATACCCAGTGTGTACCTTTGAAAGAAATAATAATGCAGTGTCGTTTTTAATATGGGTACTGCATATAATGGCAGTGGCCTTCCCCCCTTTTCCAAGTATCCCAATTCACTATGCCTAGGCCCAAGATGGAGTCTCCTGAGGACTACCTGCTACCTCTTCATCTAGGAGCCACCGTTGTATCTCATCCTGGAACGTCATTCCTTAAAATGGCCTAGTTACCTCTCCTAGCAAAGATTACTGGTAATCAGCAGTATCCAAGGCTGATGACAATAAGTCTATAACCAAAATGTAGTGCTTATATGAAGAGAACTTGTCACCTGTTCATGTTCTCTGGGACCCACTCCACTTTCCATGTGAAATGAGCCCCAGAGGACAACAGCTTTCAGGAAACAATTCCCCCCACACCCCGAGTCAGCTCTCCTTCTCAATGCACATAACTCTAGCATGGAGCTAGATCACCTCCTCTCATCTGGACAGATCTTATTCCTTTGTCCACACCCCAGTCTGAGGTAATACAATTAATCACACTAAGCTACAGTGACCTGGAGACAGGAATTCTTCCACCTTCTACCTGATGGGTAGGTTCATTGTGTCTTCTATGTGATGGCAGGGTAGTCTCCACAATCCTACATGAAAGCTCATTTGAAATGATACTTTGTGTAGATCAGTTAGCACTCTTTTATTTTATTTTTTTGTTACCAGTTGATGTGTTTGTTATGTTTAAAGAGTTAATGTTGTCCATTTTTCGTACCAGCCGGCTTTCTGCTCGTGTCTAAACAGATGTTTCTATTCATGAATACTCATGGGTGTGTGTATGGGTGGATGTGTGTTTATATTTAGTAGTTTTTTAAAGATTTTTTTTTTGTCCCTAAAACTGAATTTGTATTGACCAACCCTTCTTTTGACATTTTTAACTAATTAGGTTTGTACTCTTTTCTCACCAATGTATACTTTACATTAGTAGACTATGTAAAGTATTTTTGTGCACTCGATTTCATTGGTTAATATTGGCATTGATGTGGGTGCTAGGAATAGTTTGTTTCAGTCCATACAGATTTTTCCCTCCTTTTTAGAGTTTTTATGGTTTTATGTAAGCAGTTGATGTAAATATTGTGAGCATTACAGGTCATGCAGTGTTGTAACATTTTTAAAAATGTTGCACATACTTTACAATTAAAAAGCTGGTCGCTCGTACTTGAATTTGCCCATAGAGCCATTTCTTTCTCTTTGCATTAATGCATAAATGACTTCTTTTTTTAAAAAAACAAACAAACTCAAGGCCCAACCCTATGTTTTTGTTGTTGTTATTGTTTAACAAATCTATATTTTTCTAACAGAAGATTTTAACATTTAAAATGTTTTGCCACCTTTCTAATTTATAATAATAAGCTCCTATATTTAGAGAATGGGGGGAAAAATACCTTCATTTGCAAAGGTAGAAAACCAACTCAAGGCCTGATTCTGTAACCTGGCACGATGCAGAACCAGTGAAATTGGGCCCCATAAGATGACTAGCCTCTCATTAGCTCAATTAGTGGATGTTTGTGTGGTGTTTTGAGGATATAAAGTGGTAACTATCCTCATGTGTCTATTTATTTATTTATTCTTGGTCGATTGTGATAAAAAATTATATAAAATCAAAGAAATTATTCTTTCTATCATGGAGATTTATGAACACATTTCTGTTTATGAAGAAGTTTTAGTTCCTCTTGCCAATTATTTAGACTGGCATGTATTGCTGGCACTATTCTGAAAATCATATCCAAAGGGTGGAAATTAATATATGTCCCATAGCAGTTATGGCCATAATCTTAAGTTTGGAGTTTTGTTTTAGTCTTCATATTTAAATTGACCAATGCCATTGGGCAGACAACATACTAATAACGCAATATTATTTGTGAATTCCCAGAATTTAACAGTATAAAATATCATGGTGGACTGAATTACCTTTTATTAGCTACAGTTTGTATTTTGCTACATAGGGTTTTTAATATGAATATTCCAGAAGAGCAGTAGCATAATAATGCTTTTCTATTTTAAAAGAACCCCATTCTAGTCTTATTAAGAGTTAGATTTTTTTTTTTTTTTAAATACCAGTTTTGTAAAATTTTATAAAATTGTCAATATTATGATTAAATCACACAAAAAATCTCACTGTGATGTTCTCTTCCAAAAGGGGGCCATATTTGCACAATACTGAACTGGGAGGGGGTGCACATCCCTGACTTTAAAATGGGCTGTATATTGTAATATTAAATAATCAAAAACTAATGCCGAGTTAAAAATTTAAATCAGAGATTCTTTGCCCCTCCATATTTGCATGTTGTATTCACGTTCTAATATTGGTGTCAGTTAATTAAATACCATATCCATAGGCCCATTAAAACTTGAAAATATATATTTCCTTCTATACTCTGCACATTAATTCTAGTGAAAGCTTAGCATTATCCTTTAATTCACTTATTTTGTGGAATTTACCTACATGAAGTTTGCAAATGTCTTGAGGACATGAGCAAAAATATTTTAACTTCGGAATATAGTCTATGCAATTAATTGCATCTTACATATTTTATCTGACACTTTAAAAACTGTTGCTATTCACAAAAGGGCATATTTCTTTCAATGAAGATGCAAGTGTTTTATTAATTATCTCCGGAAGTGACCAATGGCCAGATGATCATGGAAATCCCAATTTTTCTCCACCAAATATTGTAATCAAATACATATATACATCACTTTTACAAACACCTACATTTCAGAAAGCTAGCTACGGTTCAACTTTTGCATTATCATTTTACAAAAGAAACCTTTACATGAAGGAATAATTAAGGGCATATATGCTTTGTTTGTTATAATTTTGGTGATCCTAATAGTCTACGACATAGAATATAGATTGAATTGAAGAAGGTCTTATTCATTGAATGCATCACAATTTTGAATCAGTTTGTTAATTCATATCCCACTTAATCATCAAAATTCCTGTAACTGTAACACCCCCCACGACTCTTATCCAGTACTAGTATTGCTTTTTAAAAATAATGTTAAATTATAAGAAAGTAAAGGGGCCAGTATACAGTATTGATTAAAGAACAATGACTAATAAATAATTTTCCAAAGATTCCTAATCAAATTTGAACCACTTATGGAAAAATAGGTTCCAAGGCTCTGAAAAGCATTTATATATATATATAAATTTGCTTTCGTAGATTTTCAAAAATGTTGCAATAACAATTTCATGCTATATACACGGGAAAATACATATATATATAGAGAGAGAGGTTTTGATTTTATTAGTTTTATTTCAGGGTGAGTATAATTGCTTTGTTCAATTTAGTATTCATAGAACACTTCACCAAAGTTCTGAAGAAGTTGGGATCAGACTAAAAGTTCTTTTTAAATCTCTTTCATAGCCAAAGTAGTACTAAAGTTTCTAGGACACCTATTGTCTGTGCTACATAAAAATAAACTTAAAACAAAACAAAAAATGTTTCAAAAAGCTGAAGGGAAGGAGAATTGAAAGGGATAAATTCTTTCTACTACCTAAAACATGAAGTCATATTTTGGAGTACATGACAGGTAAGTTATCTTTAGGTTATCTAAATAGCTTCATTGTTCTGTTTTGTTTCTTCCCACCTATCAATATCCGAGACATCAAGGTAAATATAGTGGAGTCCAATGTTGTCTATGAAACAAAACATTGTCCATTAACAGAGTCTTGGCTCTGCTACTAATTCAATCTTAGACTCTCAGGGGGGATCCCTAGATCTCCAGATTTGAATGTTGTGGCATCCACCACAGCTGCTTTCTATATAACCACACTTTCAGTGCAGCAAACATTGACAAAAAATAGTTTTGATGAGTATAAAAATTCAGAGCAAAATTGTGGCTTTGAAGAGAATCTTGGGCACAAAGGGATTAGAGGCTACCGTATTTTTTTGGAATATAAGCCGCAACTTTTTTCCTCTAAAAGGCTGAAAATCTGGGTGCGTCTTATACATCGAATACAGCATTTTTTGCCTCCTGGAACCCGGCCCCCAGCAGCACTCTATAAGCCTCCATCGGGCTAGGCATGCGATTTATTTGACACAAAAATGGCCCGTTTTCGCGATAAATGGGGCGGGTTTTTTGCTCGTTTTTGACCCCACCACCACCCAGGAGCACTCTGCAAGCCCCCCTACCCCCAAGGCTAGTTATGCTTTTTATTTGGAAAAAAAAACGGCCCCATTTTCACTGAGAAATGGGCTGCTTTGGAGAGGTTTGAGTGCAAAGGCTCCCCCCCCCCCTCGCCACCTTTCGGAAGGCTCTTTAACTGTTACTATGCCAGCAGAAACAAAGTCTTAAGGTTTGTCAGCTATTTCCTTCTGCAGGACATGGATAAATACATCTGGAAACATCAACCTACCTACCTAATCTCTCTCTCTCCCTACTGTATTTCTCTATTTCTCTCTCTCTATCCTTCTACCTACCTAACTACACACACTCTCTCTCTCTCCCTACCTACTGTATTTCTCTTTCTATCCTTCTACCTACCTACCTACAAACACACACACTTCCTCCCTCCCTACTGTATTTCTCTATTTCACTCTCTATCCTTCTACCTACCTACACACACACACTCACTCTCTCCCTACCTACCTACTGTATTTCTCTCTTATTTCTCTATCCTTCTACCTACCTACCTACCTACCTATCTACACACACACACTCTCTCTCTCTCCTTACCTACTTACTGTATTTCTATTTCTCTCTCATCCTTCTACCTACCTACACACATACCCTCCCTCCCTACTGTTTCTCTCTTTCTATTTCTCTATCCTACCTATCTACCTACTTACACACACACATTCTCCCTCTCCCCCTACATACCTACTGTATTTCTCTCCCCCTTTACCTACCTACCTACCTACACAGCCACTCTACCTACCTACCTACTGTATTTCTCTCTCCCTCTCTATTCCTCTCTATATATATCCCTTTACCTACCTACCTACTCTCTCTCTCCCTACCTACCTACTGTATTTCTCTCTATCCCTTTATCTACCTACCTACAGTATTTCTCTTTCTCTCTCTCTCTCCCTCTATCTACCTACCTACCTACTTTTTTTTGTAATTTGCCTCTTCAAAACCTTGGTGCGTCTTATACTCTGGTGCGTCTTATACTCCAAAAAATATGGTAGGTTGTTTATCTGATGGTATTTCTAGACATAGCAGATGTTATCAGAGCTTTAATTGCTAAACAAATCTGTTGAGCCTTTTATTGTAAATTAGTATGGATTTCTGTGATTTTAACTAAACATTTATTCCATGTTAAAATTAATATAACCCAACGATTTAAAACGAAAACAATTCATCATGGAATTTCTTCAGAATAAACCTTGTAATAATAATTAATATTAGATTTTAAGACAAAAATATGGCATTCCTATGGATTCTAATCTAAGTGTTTATTAATAATAGAAAGAATCTGAATTTTAAAGATTTTAGAAAATTATCCTTTTTACACTAGCTTCAATGAAAACTAATACGAACTTATTTCTCCCATTTAAATAGGACTTTGATAATATGTTTAGTCAGTTGGTAGAAAATTGGATGTGTTGGGGAGATGGAAATAAAGTGAATTAGACGATTAATTGATAAATCATCCACAAGTATTGATAAGCACTATATTTAATTTATTTCTATACCATATTCTATTAAACCATTCCAATTAATAAGCATTTAACACAAGAACAGAAAAATAAATGTAAAACATCCAATATCAGGCACATTCATATATGTACAAGTCCCTCTCACTGTGGGTGTGAGGCAGTGGTGAGTTTCTGCAGGCTCGCACCTACTCGCAAGAGCCAGTTGGTGAAATTTAGAGAACCGGTGAGGGGGGTTCCTCCGGTGTACCTGGAAGTAAATCTGGCCCACCGCTGCCAGTGATCCAATGGGAAGGAAAGGAAGGAAGGAAGGAAAGAAAGAAAGAAAGAAAGAAAGAAAGAAAGAAAGAAAGAAAGAAAGAAAGAAAGAAAGAAAGAATTTATCATCACAATTGAGTCCAAAATTTTGGTTGCTAAGCAAGAGCGTTGTTAAATGAGTTTCACCACATTTTAAAAGGTGGCCACTCCCACCCTGTCACATGACTGCCAAGCCACGCCCACAAAATAGGCCACACCTACAGAGTAGGTTCTAAAAAATTTGAAACTCACCACTGGTGTGAGGAAAAAAATACATGTAATGTATGCACTGACAGACAGGGCAAGAGCTGGTAAAATAAACAATATTAATAGACAGCTGAATAGCCACATAAAACATTCTGATGAGCAGGCATCTCAAGAAAGGGGGGGGGGAGACTTTTTGGAAGTAGCTGCAAAATGGCAGTTTTTAACTTATGACCCGAGGAAGAAGATCAATGACAGTAAAAAGTAATCAGATAATGCAATCCTACATGTAATAAAGACTTAAGTAATATGCTCCATTAAGTTCAATGGTATTTGCTCTCAGAAAGTGTATATGATTGCTGGGAGAAAATTTCACTTTGTGAAACACCTTGGAAGTAATATGCCAATAGAAATTTTTCTTCCCAATTCTGGATACGTCACAGCAGGACAATCTGGTACTAAGAAAGAAAATAACAGGCACAGAGATTATTATGATTGTTAATAACCCTATTAATAAGAACAAAAGGGCAATAGGAAGAAAAATAAAATGAAGAACCTCTCATATAGATATTGAAGAAGAAAAATCTGAAGCTTTTAAAATACGGATGTCACTACATAAATCGTCTTAGTGTCTTTTTAATATGTCTATAAAAAATGATACAGAATGGATGTTCTGAACATCCTTTAAAATAAAGCACGGTTGTATTACTTAATACTTTCACCATAGTTTTCAGAATAGCTGGCATTGATTTCACCAGAACATCCCATCCATCCTTTGAACTGGCTACAGTTTTTGCAAACTGAAAAGGCATTTCTGGCCGAAACAGCCAATCCCGTGAATTCATCTCCATCCAGGAGTCAGACCCCATTCCTCTGGCACAGGGATGCCAAACTCAGGATGACATGTCATCGCATGACGTATTGCAACTCACCCCTCTCCTTTGCTAAAACGGGACTGGGCGTGGCCAGCGCATGACGCGTACAGCCCACGGGCCACATGTTTGACACCCCTGCTCTGGTCCCACAACCTTCAGGAACAGCTTTTATGGAATAGAGAATTATTTTGGAGACTATGAGGCACCCAGTCTTCCATCCAAGCTGCACTTAAAATGTTTTGAGAGGCAAATAATTAGTCGGCTTTTTTGATAGTAAAGCTCTGTAGGGAATCCTTATGGATGAGGCCTTTGTGTGAATACAGAAATATCTGCTCCTAGGAGTCTAAATATGCCACAGAAAAACAGGTGGAGATTTGAATCCGATTTTCATGAAACAGAATGCATGGAAACATACTGAAACTTCACTTCCACATAAGCACTGGGCTCATCAGGATGCTATTTACCATAACCGCAGTTTCTTGTCTAAGCTACAATAGAGTGGCTTCACAATAAAACCATGCTTTACAAATCCAGTGGTTAAACTCAATATAACAGAAACCATAGAAACCACAACATTGATTCTCTGAATGCAGGTGAAGTGGGGGTTGGGAAATTCAAGAGGCATTTCTACAACAGTATTTCTGCATTTCAAGAGTATGAAAGATGTTTTAAATTTTGGATATTAATTCCCAATTCTAGAGTGTGCCTTTTCTGCAGATAGCTTTATTCAGTATTAACTAAACTGATGCAATTATTAATAGTAAATTGATTATTGGAGGAGGCATAAACACCCAGAAATAAATACTACAAAGGACAAATTTAAAAGATAAATGAGGGGGGAAAAGTATTCTAAGATGTGATCTTGGTGACAAAAGAACTAGGACTGCCATTTTGCTGTTTTCTTTACCAAACTTTTCATAGCTTCATTGACCTGGATAGATTCTGGTTTCAGTTAGATCAATTTCAGATTTGCTGAATCTACTTTCTAATATTTCCCTGAAATCTGGAAATCTATCAGTGGGACAAAAAGAGGCATACATCAAATTAAGATTTGCAAGGCTACGAGAACTGAACTAAGTATTATTTTCAATACCTGCTTTCTTTTTTACAGTAGATTTTAACATTTTTTTAAAAATTGCTAAATTACTCAGATCTGTAGTTTGCCTTCTTCCCATTTTACAAATGCCAATCTGCTAATTTTGCCAATCTAAATTTGATTTTGCAATATTACTTATAGCAAGAATCAACTACAATTCCATTTTAGATTCAGCAATGCAGCATTTACCTCAGAAATTAAAGTTTTGGGGTTTTTTTTAAAGTTATGTATGCTTGAACTATATATTTATACTGAGTTTGGCCTTCCACATAGAAAATTATAAAATAGGGGTTAGCCTTTATTGGCAATAGGCGAGCAATCTGCCATTTTATAATATGAGAAAGTTTAGGGCTGTTACATTTTTCAAAGTAGATAGATAGATAGATAGATTTTATTTTTCTATACCGCGTCCTCTCCCCAGGGGGACTCGGAGCGGTGCACAGGGAAAATTAAAACAACATAAAATATATACATAAATAAATACAATAAAAACAAATTAAATCAACTGTCCCTGTACTAAAATCCCCATTTTAAAATTAACATTCCCTAACCCCTGAGGTAGAGACTAACCTAGGCCGGCCAAGCAGAAAAAGTGAGTTTTTAATTTCTGACGGAAGGAGCGGAGGTCCGTAGTTGTTCTAATGTCGGGGGGAAGGTCGTTCCAGAGGGCTGGGCCCGCCACAGAGAAGGCCCTTCCCCTGGGCGTCGCCCGCTGACAAAGTCTAGTGGACGGCACTCGGAGAAGTCCCTCTCTGTGGGAGCGAATGGGCCGGGAAGATGTATGGGGCAGAATCCGATCCCGCAGATAGCTATGTCCCGAGCCATGGAGCGCTTTAAAGATGAGAACTAACACCTTGAAGCGCACCCGAAAGACGACAGGTAGCCAGTGCAGCTCGCGCAAGAGCGGTGTTACATGGGTATACCTTGCGGTACCCATTATTGCTCGCGCGGCTGCATTCTGGACCAGCTGAAGTCTTCGGGTGCACCTCAAGGGGAGCCCCATGTAGAGAGAGTTACAATAGTCCAGTCGGGATGTCACGAGAGCATGAGTGACTGTGCGAAGGGCGTCCCGATCCAATAGGGGGCGCAACTGGCGAACCAGGCGAACCTGGTAAAACGCCCTCCTGGCCACGGCTGTCACTTGATCTTCCATGGACAGCCGGGCATCCAGGAGGACACCCAAGTTGCGCACCCCATCCACAGGGGCAAGATGTTCGCCCCCTATGGCCAGCGATGGAGTCAGCTGGTTGAATCGGGCAGCCGGAAACCACAGCCACTCGGTCTTGGTCGGGTTGAGTCTGAGTCCGTTACTTCCCATCCAGATCCGTACGGCTTCCAGGCACTGGCACATCACAGTGGTACACTCATGTGATTTCAAATGATTTATTGTCCCTATGTCCTCTTGGTTTTATTACTGTCTAAATTTCTGTCTGTCCTCTCACAGCAGATTGCTTCCTCTGAGTATAAAATTAAGTTCCTCATAAAGAAAATCTAACCTAGATTTTAGCTCTTAATAAATTCTGAGTAGTAGCTGAAATCCAAAACCACAAAAGGAGAATCACACAACTGCACGAGCCGGTAGATTTTTGATGGCAATCCTGGCTTTGCAAAATACAAATAAAATAGTGCTGCTCAATGTTCCAGAAACACAGTCGCCATGGCAACTATGCATGTAATTCTGATAATGTGACATGGGCAACACTTACCAGTTTTCAGTTGTTGTTTTTATTATTATTCCAATGTCTGCTGCTTTTAATTTTACTACATTCTTTTTTAATCCATTGCTCTGTGGATAGAAGAAAGAAAGGCTAAAAGGGATAGATACATTAATGTCTTGCAGCGAAAATAACATGGGGTATTGTGGTGTCTTAAATCCAAATGCCATTTTGATGCCCTAAGCTTTGGGAATGTGGTCAGAGAGGCATGGCAAATTATCTCACAAGAGAGATGTGAGTGGAGAGAATGAGAAAAGGAGACATGGTGTTACAGTGAAGCAAAGTTATAAGTTATGGAAAGGTGATGTGCCATGAATACAAGAGGTTTGTGTGAAAGTAGAGTTGTGATCCTGTGGGTCTCCAGAGGTAAATCTCAACTGTCAATGCTTCTCACAACCAGCCACAGTAATTGTGGTTGCTTAAACTTGTAATTCAACTATTTCTAGAGCCATGGGGGTCCCCATTCTGTTAGAACCTATAAGCATGTGTACAAAATCCTAACAGGTTAGAGAGGTGCTCAGAAAGCAAAAAATGATTATCACTAGCCTGATTTTGCCTCTCAAAGACCCGCCATTTTGAAAAGCTGATGGTAAGGCAGGTCAAGACGTGACTACATTCAGTTTTCATAGCAACTGGTCCAGAGGTGGTATTCAGCAGATTCTGACCAGTTCTGGAGAACTGGTAGTGAAAATTTTGAGTAGTTCGGAGAACCGGTAAATACCACCTCTGACTGGCCCTGCCCCCATCTATTTTCTGCCTCCCGAGTCCCAGCTGATCAGGAGCGAATGGGGATTTTCCAGTAGCTTCTCCTGGAGTGGGGAGGGAATGGAGATTTTACAGTATCCTTCCCCTGCAATGCTGACCAAACCATGCCCACCAAGCCACACCCAAAGAACCAGTAGTAAAAAATTTGGAATCCCACCACTGAAACAATCATAAGTCAAGGACTGCCTGTATATTGTAATCAACGTATAACCGGATAAATGAACAGCAACAATAGGATATCATAAATGGGCAGTGGATGGTCCTGCTGTATAGATCACTGATGTTGGTAGCCCCTAACTTTCAACTGCAGTCTTCTTCGCTTTTCTCCATGGAATAGCATTTATGGTGGACTGACAAGGTGACCAATATTTGATAGCAGCCACATGAGAAGAAGAGCATTCTTCATGTGCAGCATCACATTTTCTGATGTTGACGTTTGCAACTTCCAAATGCATAAGCATGCCATTTAGAGTTGGAAGCTTGTTTCTATATTATTTGGAGACATGGATTGGTTTGCCATGACACATTGTAAGGTTGAATCAGTGGTGGGTTCCTGCAGGTCTGGTCCGGTCCAGGGGTACTGGTAGTAGCCGGGAACAGCTGATAGTGTACGGTGGTTCGTTTGGCCCACACACCCACGTTCTATACCTGTTTTTAAAGCAACTGGCCAATTGTGCATGCGTGCACGGCGTGCAGTGCCTGCGTGAGCCCCAACAAGCAGCTGCGCAGCACAGGGATGGTGGATTGTGCGTGCATGCGCAGCTCGCATGCACAAACAAGACGCGCAGCGCTGTGAGCTGCATACCGGTAGCGACGGTAAGAGCAACCCACCACTGGGTGCAATGTCTAAGCTCTGAAGCCAAAGCCAGTTCATGAAGGGGATTTAAGCACTCTCTAGCCCGGTAGCCAAATAATGATATTTAATAGCAAACTGACCTCCTTTCAATCTTACAACTTTCACAGAGAGTACGCTTGTGCAACTTTGAAGGTTTGTGAAAGGAAAAGGCGCGTTGATTGCCTTTCAGAAAAAGGAGCAACGAAGGAGCTATGAACCCGTGTAGGAGAACTCAGCAGGATAAAATAAAACATCCTGAACAACATAAAAAAAACATTTAGCAAGGTCATTAGAATTCCGCCATTCATAAACCTTGTAGCATAAACACAGAACATGACTCTTAAGTATTTGAAGAATGGAAAATTAAGGGCTCCACTGAGATTCATGTGTGGGTGAAATTTGAAAGACAGGAGGATTATTTCCTTAGCAGTCAGCTGAGGAACAACCCAAGTCCCCCCCAAAAAAGGCCCAAACAAAACCCCAACAACAACGGCTAGTTAGTAAGCAATGTTTTGTTCTGTGCCTCTGGCTTATTCAAAGCATATACCAATACACTTTCAAAGCATTTTAAATCAGATCAAAGGCGCCGCTAATCTGAGGAGCACACATGCTCTATTTCTCCAGTTCATACTCAGACACAGGGCCTCTGTTCCTGGAAGTAACACATACACAACCATTTTCCCTTACAAATTTATCTAATCCCATTTTAAAGCCACTTCAGTTGGTGACTAGCGCTTCCTCTTGCCAGAGAAAATTCCATACTTTAACTGTGAACTTTGCAAAAAAAAAAAGAAAGCATCCATGGAGATTCTCAGTCATTCAGGTCATGGTTGTCTGGAAGGTGCTTTTTTGTTGTTGTTGTTGTTGTTGTTGTCGTCATCTTCTTCTGCGTCTAAGAAAAAAACAGTCCAGTTGCCTTTTGAAGAAGGAAAAAAAACTACCTTTGAGATTTGCAAAGAAGCATTTATTTTAGTCAGGGGTGGGATTCAAGTTTTAGCAATGGGTTCTTGTTGAGGTCCTCGACTTACGACCGGCCGCAAGTCTTCCACCTCTTTCCCCTATAGCCGTGGTAACAACCTGTAACAGTCTGTAACAGCCAGTCGTGCCTGATTGGCTCAGACGTGACTGGCGGGAATTGGGTCAATGGGCGCCCTGATTGGTTCCCCGCTTGACAGCTCATATATAAATAGCTGTCAAGCGGGGAAGCCCCTGTCTACCGCACTTTGCCTGCTTGTAAATACGTTCTACCTTTTGCTGTCAGTTTGCCAATAAACAGCTGTTCTTTTCCGACTACCCTGTGTCTGGACTCCCTCTATCTCAGGATCTAACAGTTCTCTACCTGGTTGCTGGGTGGATGTGGCCATGGTGGGTGTGGCCTAGTCAGCTTCCTGCACCATGAGGAGGGCATTTTTGCCCTCTCAGGGTTCCGGAGGCTTTCCTTAAGCAAAAATGGCCTCCCCAGGCTCTGGAGGGCCTCTGGAGGCAGGAAACGGGCCCATTTTCAGCCTTCCCAAACTTCCAGTAGGCCCTTTTTTGCCCTCCCTGAGCCTCCGTGCACGCCTTGCACTTACCTGCATCCTAAACAGGCTGTGCGGAGACTCCTCGGAGGGGTGGGGTGGGCGGGGCCAGCCAGGAGTGGGATTTGGGGGATTTCCGAAATGTACAGAATCTTACCTAGAGGTTCTCCCGAACCTGCAGCAGCCCACCCCTGATTTAGTCTACCCTGAACTTCCAACTATTCTTTTTCTATTGGATGGCTCCACTTTGAATAGGAGAAAAATGCTTCTTATCCACGTTCTCTCTGCAGATTCGTTCAGATTTTCTAGTATTGGTCAGGGGTTCCCTTAGTTTTTAAAATTCTTTTCAGACCAGAGAGAGAAAAACCGGTGTTCCAGTCAGCAAGGAAAAAAGTCTTAATTGCCACTGCAAACATTCATTCCTGACCTCAAGAAAAGCAGGGAAGCCATTTCACTGAAAACTAAACTGTGCTTCTCCAGACTACGCTGGAGGAAGCTAAAATGCATTTGGATAGTTTGTGGTGTAACATGTTGTGGGAACGCAGACATGTTTTCTTCACTTTAAGCCCAAATGCAGTTCATAGTTTTCAGGAGAGGGCAGGATTTGAATGCAGTGTGGCTGTCTTTGTGTAGTGTGTAGTGTAAACTCAACCTCTGATTTTTCTGGTGCGAGGGTGGAATTCTTAGAAACAGCCATTGATCCTTTACTGAGCAATGATTTAAAGAATATCCAGGGTTTAATCCATCAATGTCTATTGATACAATAATAATCATTGGTGGAATAAATTGTTGTCCTCATAGTGGTCCCATGCTTTCCCCCAAATCTACCCATCGTGAAGTATTTTGAAATTCCACCTTACATACCATAGGTATTCAATATAATACAATACAATAGCAGAGTTGGAAGGGACCTTGGGGGTCTTCTAGTCCAACCTCCTGCCTAGGCAGGAACCTTATACCATTTCAGACAAATGGCTATCCAACGTCTTCTTAAAGACTTCCAGTGTTGGGGCCTTCACAACTTTTGGAGGCAAGCTGTTCCAGAGGTTAATTGTTCTAACTGTCAGGAAATTTCTCCTCAGTTCTAAGTTGCTTCTCTCCTTGATTAGTTTCCATCCATTGCTTCTTGTCCTTCCTTCAGGTGCCTTGGAGAATAGTTTGACTCCCTCTTCTTTGTGGCAACCCCGGAGATATTGGAACACTGCTATCATGTCTCCCCTAGTCCTTCTTTTCATTAAACTAGACCTACCCATTTCCTGCAACCGTTCTTCATATGTTTTAGCCTCCAGTCCCCTAATCATCTTTGTTGCTCTTCTCTGCACTCTTTCCAGAGTCTCCACATCTTGTCTACATCTTGGCGACCAAAACTGAATGCAGTATTCCAAGTGTGGCCTTACCAAGGCATTATAAAGTGGTATTAACACTTCACGTGATCTTGATTCTATCCCTATTCCATATATTCTATTCATTTGTTGGTTTATTTATTTGCCACCTCAATTGCCAGAATAACTTTAGAACAACTATTTGAAAACTGAAGAAAATGCCTACTAAAACCACAAAATATAATGCTCAGTGTCAGAGAACAACCTGTCCTAGACCATTTAAAGCTTACCTGAAGGCTAGGGTAGGGCCAGGCAGATTTCTGAGGAATGCTATTCTGCAGGGAACTCTGAAACAAAGAGAAATTATTGCCTCCAATATACAGGTAGTCCTTGACTTACAACCATTGGTGTACTGGTTGTAAGCCCAAAATTTATGTTGTTAAGTGAGAGTGGTTAGTTTTGCCCCATTCCTTGCACCGCCTTTAAGTTAGTAGCATGGTGTTAAGTGAATCTGGCTTCCCCATTGAATTTGCTTGTCAGAAGGTCACAAAAGGGAATCACATGATTCACTAGACATCGCCACCGTCATAAATATGAACCAAGCATCTGAATTGTGATCATGTGACCCTGGGGATGCCACAACAATCATAAGTTTGAAAAACTGCCGTAAGTGACTTTTTCAGTTCAGTTGTAACTTTGAATGGTCACCAAACAAATGGTTGTAAGTCATGGATTACCTTTACTTGTACTTGGTAGCAAATTATATATATATATAGTCCCTGAAGTCTCCCAAAGGTGCTTTTTCAGGAGGCAAATGGATTTTCTTGTTTTCTCTTTGAAGACATTTCGCTTCTCATCCAAGAAGCTTCTTCAGCTCTGACTGGATGGTGGGCAATGGAAGGATTTATACTCCTTGCAGACAGTTGGCCATTTGCATCCAGTCGTTAAGACCACTTGGAGATTTATCTCAGGATCACCTGAGCAGTGCAAATGGGTGTGGAGCCTTCGTGGCTACAGGATGTTTTCTCTTCCTGTGTCCCTGCACTGTTGAAGACAGGTGCAGACTGTTGGGGATGAGCCTGTGTTATCTGCATCTCAAATCGAAGTGCAAACGGTTCCTGTAGTTTGCAATTTTTTTTCCTGAAAATCCGTTCATACTCCCGCACCATTCAAAGGGTGTTCATCCCAAAGGGCATAGCTACATGCCCATCGAGATTCTCAAACCTCCATGATTGTCCCAAAGGTGCTTTTTCAGGAGGCAACTGGACTTTCTTGTTTATCTTTGAAGAGATTTCATTTCTCATCCAAGAAGCTTCTTCAGCTTAGCACAGAGCTGGATAACGATGGCTCTTTTGTGACCTGTGGACAACTCCCAGAATTGGCTCAGGAACTTGGGAGTTGAAGTCCACAAGTGATAAAAGGGCCATAGTTACTCACCTCTGTTCTAAGTAAAAGATCAGGTTCCTAGGCAAATAACTCAGTTCTTCTAAACCAGGGGTAGTCAACCTTTTTATACCTACCGCCCACTTTTGTATCTCTGTTAGTAGTAAAAATTTCTAACTGCTCACCGGTTCCACAATAATGGTGATTTATAAAGTAGGGAAGTCAATTAAATTAAAAAATGGAAAGTGCTTCAATATCGGACAAAACCCCTACCACCCACCATGAAAGCTGGAACACCCACTAGTGGGCGGTAGGGACCAGGTTGACTACCACTGTTCTAAACTGAGACACCCTAGTAACAGATCCTAATGAAGCTTGATTTTTAAAAAAGACCTGGCCAGAAATCTTTGGCTTGTAAGCTCTAGGGCTCTAACACTGTTTTGCACAATGTTAATTTGATATTGAGAATCATAAGGCAATCAATAACTTCC
This sequence comes from Rhabdophis nuchalis, assembly GCA_039707465.1. NCBI lineage: Eukaryota > Metazoa > Chordata > Lepidosauria > Squamata > Natricidae > Rhabdophis > Rhabdophis nuchalis. The sequence goes on from CM077643.1 coordinate 171,503,432, forward strand.
ATTAATGTAAATGCCATTCATACTTGCCTGGTTTTACATTAATGGAAACTATTGATTGCCTTACGGTTCTCAATATCAAATCCCCTTCGTGCAACAAAAGTGTTAACATTCATGGAATTGCCACAGGTATTTGGTCGGCCTTGGTAGAGGTCAAGTTTTTGGCCTATATAAATTATTCTGAGGGAATACAGCTCTTACTTTCATTTTAAAATATATTTTACAGTTCTCTCGGCCTGCTCTGTCAGGAGGATGGGCTAGTCTTTCACTCTTTCTCCCCCTGTCAGGGAATCCAAATTAACTGAACAAAAGTGTCATTTTTGGGAAAGAAAGTTAATGTAGAATATCAGATGGAACTGCTATGAAGCTTTATAGCAGCTTTTTAAAAGGTGACCTTATGAAGCCATTACAAAAGAAAATGATTGTCACTATAGCTTTTGAAATGTAGGACTACATTAATGTCTAAATTAAGTCCAAACATTTCACCTCTAGACTAGGCCATTAGAGAAAATAGATTTCACTCTGGGTAAAAAGTGGTAGTTTTCAGCACTAAAAAACAGCTTGGTTTGTAGAAGTTATACAGTAATTCTGGAGTTGATATTTTGTGACTCAGGGGTTTTAGGCTTTATCTACCCTGTCAGCTTCCCCTTTGCTCGTAAAGGCCATCCACCATTTTTAGAACATAGAAACAGACAATATCACACTGTATTCACTTCCCTTCTCCCCAAAATGCTTTCAAAGCAGTGATTTCCTGTTGGCTCAAGAGCTACTGTTCGATTTAGCTGTCACATTTTACTTTACTTTCTCCTAGACTAGGAGTGTCAAACTGGTAGCCTGTGGGCCGGATGCGTTACAGGTTTTGATCGCCACGATGTAGAAAAGATGTTGAGACTCTAGAACAAGTGCAGAGAAGAGCAAAAAAGATGATTAGGGGCAGGGGTGGAATATCCTGCCAGTTCTAACCTCTTCTATAGAAGAGGTTCCACAAATCTACAGTGCCGTTTAGAACCAGTTCTAGCTTCCTCCCTCCGCCCGTCCACACATCATCAAGATAAAGAGTGAGAGGAGGAATTCTGGGAGTTGAAGTCCACAGGTCTTAAAGCTGTCAAGTTTGAACAGCCCTGAGGGTTTTTTTTCTAAAGGGTTAGGGTGCAAGGGTCTTGTAACTTGAGAGCTTTAAGACTTGCACACTTCAATGCCAGAGTTCCTGAGCCAACATTTTGGTTGCTAAGCAAGAGCGTTGTTAAGTGAGTTTCACCACATTTTACAAGTTGGCCATGCCCACCCAGTCACCTGACTGCCAAGCCACTCCCACCCAGTCACATGGTCAGCAACCCACTCCCACAAAGCAGGCCACATCTACAGAAGAGGTTCTAAAAATTTTGAAACCCACCACTGGATTAGGAGGACTGGAGGCTAAATCATATGAAGAACGGTTGGAGGAACTGGGTATGTCTAGTTTAATGAAAAGGAGGACTATGATAGCAGTCTTCCGATATCTCAGGGGTTGCCACAAAGAAGAGGGAGTCAAACTATTCTCCAAAGCACCGGAAGGCGGGACAAGAATCAATGAACATAAGAACATAAGAATAGCCTTGCTGGAACAGGCCACAGCCCATCCAGTCCAGCATTCTGTCTCACACAGTGGCTCACCATTTGCTTCAGGGTATTCCCAAACAGATGTCTTCACCTGCTTATGATTCCCTGCAAATGGCATTGAGAGATATCCTGCCTATCTCTCCAACCCGGAGGGTGTCCTTAGGCATCCATAATGATCGCCATGGATACCCTTGTTCTCCATGGACTCGTCTAATCCTTTCTTAAAGGTGTCGAGGCTGACAGCTGTCACCACTTCTTCTGGCAGGGAGTTCCATAGACCAGTGATCCTCTGGGTGAAAAAGTACTTCCTCTTATTTGTTTGAGGTCTAGCTTCCAAAAGTTTCATGGAGTGCCCCCTACTTCTAGTGTTGTGCGATAGGGAAAACAGTTTTTCCTTTTCTATTTTGTCCACACCGTGCATGATTTTATAGACTTCAGTCAGGTCACCTCTCAGGTGCCGTCGTTCTAGAGTGAAGAGGCCCAGCCATTGCAGCCTCAGATTGTAAGGAAGGTGTTCCAGCCCCCTAATCATTCTGGTTGCCCTTCTCTGCATCTTTTCCATTTCCATAATATCCTTCTGAAGGTATGGTGACCAGAAGTGTACACAATACTCCAGATGGGGCCTCACCATAGGTTTATAAAGAGGCAAAATGACACTTGCTGACTTATTTTCTATACCCTTCCTAATGATCCCTAGCAATGAGTTTGTTTTTTTCACTGCTGTGGCACACTGGGTTGACACCTTCATTGAGCTGTCCACCAGGACACCAAGGTCCCTTTCCTGGTTAGTTGCAAGGAGTTCAGACCCCATCAGTTTATAGATATAGTTGGGTTTTTTTGCCCCAACATGCATCACTCTGCACTTACTAATGTTGAAGCTCATTTGCCACTGGTTTGCCCAATCCCCCAGTGTCAAGAGATCCCTCTGGAGCTCCTCACACACTCTCTCAGTTTTTACTACACTGTATAATTTAGTATCGTCGGCGAATTTGGCTACCTTGCTATTTACTCCTACTTCTAGATCATTTATGAAGAGGTTAAATAAATAAATAAATAAATAAATAAATTTAATTTGTAGACCGCTCCCTCTCCCCGAAGGGACTCGGAGCGGTGCACAGGGAAATTAAAAATGTACAAAACATAGATACATCATAAATATATATAAAATCAAATTAAACAATTTATCCCTGCACTAAAAGACCTAAAATCCTAAAAACTAAACCCCTTAAAAACCCAATTAAAACAATTTAGACATTCAGACTGAGAAGACAGGAAGGTAAGTTAGGCCAGGCCAGTCTGTTGGAAGAGATAAGTCTTAAGCTTTTGTCAGAAGGCGTGGAGGTCCGTAGTTGTTCTGAGGTCGGGGGGTAAGTCATTCCATAGAGCTGGGCCCGCCACAGAGAAGGCCCTTCCCCTGGGCGTCGCCCGCTGGCATTGCCTAGTGGACGGCACCCGGAGAAGTCCCTCTCTGTGGGAGCGGATAGGTCGGAGGGATGTATGGGGTAGGATGCGATCTCGCATATAGCTAGGTCCCATGCCATGGAGTGCTTTAAAGATGGTAGTCAGCACCTTGAAGCGCACCCGGGAGACCACAGGCAGCCAGTGCAGCTCGCACAGGAGCGGTGTTACGTGAAAATGCCTAGGGGCACCCAGAATTGCCCGCTCAGCCGCGTTCTGGACTAGCTGTAGTCTCCGGGTGCACCTCAAGGGAAGCCCCATGTAGAGAGCATTACAGTAGTCTAGAGGGGATGTCACAAGGGCATGAGTGACCATGCAAAGGGCATCCTGGTCCAATAGGGGACGCAACTGGTGTACCAGGCGAACCTGGTAAAACGCCCCACTGGCCACGACTGTCACTTGATCTTCCATAGACAACCGGGTATCCAGGAGGACGCCCAGATTGTGTGCCCCATCCACAGGGTCTAGATGTTTCCCCCCTATGGCCAGTGATGGATTGAACTGGTTGTACCGGGACGCCGGAAGCCACAGCCACTCGGTCTTGGACGGGTTGAGTCTGAGTCTGTTCCTTCCCATCCAGATCCGCACGGCTTCCAGGCACCAGGACATCACTTCAACGGCATCGTTGGGGTGGTTCGGGGTAGATATATACAGCTGCGTATCATCAGCATAGAGATGGTACTCTACCCCGAAACCACGATGATCTCGCCCAGCGGCTTCATATATGTGTTGAACAGGAGCGGTGAAAGGACCGACCCCTGAGGCACCCCACATGTGAGGGGTCTCGAGGCCGACCTCTGCCCTCCTGCCAACACAAATTGCGATCGACCAGAGAGGTAGGAGGAGAACCACGGTAAAACGGTGCCCCTCATCCCCAACCCCGCCAGTCGATGCAATAGGATACCATGGTCGATGGTATCAAAAGCCGCTGAGAGGTCTAATAGGACCAGGATGGAGGAACAACCCCCATCTCTGGCCCTCCAGAGATCAACCATCAATGCGACCAGTACTCACCCTTGGGGGACCCACTCTTTACCTCCCTCCACCTGGAGAACTGTCCATTTAGTGCTACTCTCTGTTTCGTATCCCTTAGCCAGTTGCTGATCCAGGACAAGGCCTGTCCCTTTATTCCATGACTGGCAAGTCTATTCAAGAGCCTTTGGTGCTGGACCTTGTCAAAGGCCTTCTGAAAGTCCAGATAAACAATGTCAACTGGATCTCCCTTATCCATGTGCTTGTTGACACTCTCAAAAAATTCCAACAGATTAGTGAGGCATGATTTGCCCTTGCAAAAGCCATGTTGGCTCTCCTTCAGCAGCGCCTTCTCTTCTATGTGTCTATTAATTTTATCTTTTAAGATGGTTTCCATCACTTTACCTGGGACACTTGTCAAACCGACCGGCCGGTAATTTCTTGGATCACCCCTGGATCCTTTTTTGAAGATTGGTGTTACATTCTCTACCTTCCAGTCAAGGCCTGATTTGAGGGAAAGATTATATATTTTTGCTAGGACATTAGCAATTTCATCTTTACGTTCCTTGAGAACTCGCAGATGGATGCCATATTGTCCTGGTGATTTGTTAGTATTTAGTTTAACAAGACATGCAAGGACCTCCTCCCTGGTTATTTCTATCTGGGTTAATTCTTCGGTTTCCCTCCCTACGAAGATAAGCTCTGTTTTGGGCATGTGGTCTCTGTCTTCTTCAGTGAATACTGAAGCAAAGAATTCATTGAGTCTCTCTGCAATCTCTATTTCCTCTTTAATAATCCCTTGCCTTCCATTGTCGTCTAATGGTCCAATGGCCTTCCTAGTTGGGTTCTTACTTCTAATGTACTTAAAGAAGTCCTTGTTATTTCTTTGAGTGTTTTTACCTAAACGCTCCTCAAAGTCTTGCTTTGATTTCCTGATTGTTGCCTTGCATTTGTTCTGCCAGAATTTATGTTTCTGCCTGTTGTCCTTGTTTGGAGAAGCCTTCCATCTTCTAAATGAGCTTTTGATCGCTTCCCAAACAACTCCTTCCCAAACAACTCCTGTAAGCCACATCGGAGTCCTCTTGAACCTGGCAGTGCCCTTTTTCCTTTTGGGTATGCATTCCAATTGGGCCTCTGTTATTGTTTTTGTGAGCAGCCTCCATGCCTCTTGGAGTGTTTGGACTTTCTCAATTCTCCCTTTCAGCTTCTTTTTTACTAGTTTCCTCATCTTCAGGAAATTTCCTTTTTGAAAATTTAAGGTCTCTGTGTTAGATTTTATTGGTGATTTGCAGTCTATGATTCAGTTAAAAGTAATTGGGTTGTGGTCACTGTTCCCTATTGGATCAGTCACATTAACATTTTGCACCAGATCCTGTATATTGCTCAGAACCAAGTCAAGGATTCTTGTACCTCTAGTTGGGTCTTCAACCATCTGTTCCAGGAAACAATCATTTAGCATATCTAGGAACTTTATCTCTTTGTCATGTGCTGAACAACAGTTTGCCCAGTCTATGTGAGGGTAATTGAAATCCCCCATTATAACCAGGCTTCCCTTTTTTGATGCCTCCTTTACAACATTCTCCAACTGCCAGTCTCTCTCAGGGGCTTGGGTCGGAGACTGATAGCATATGCCTACTGTTAGACCATCCTTTTGGCCTGATAGTCTTACCCACATAGCTTCTAGTGGTGACTCCAAATCACCTCGATATTCCAATTCATATGACTTTATCTCTTCTTTGACATACAAGGCTACACCACCTCCCGTTTGCCCCTTCCTGTCCTTCCTGTACAGTTTGTAGCCTGGGATAACTGTATCCCATTGGTTATCAACTGTCCACCAGGTTTCAGTGATACCAATAATATCAATGGGTGGAAGCTAATCAAGAAGAGAAGCAACTTGAAACAGACGAGAAATTTACTGATGGTTAGAACAATTAATCAGTGGAACAGCTTGCCTCCAGAAGTTGTAAATGCCCCAACACTGCAAGTCTTTAAGAAGTTGTTGGATAGCCATTTGTCTGAAGCATTGTAGGGATTCCTGCCTAAGCAGGAGGATGGGCTAGAAGACCTCCAAGGTCCCTTCCAACTCTATTATTCTATTCTATTCTAACAATTCATTTAGTGTTCAAAGTTACAACAGCACAATTTTCCTGAAACTGGTTTAGATTCAAGATGGAATGAGCACATGACAGAAACAGTTTAAAGGATAACTGTAAATATGTCAATAGACAGTTTATATGTGGTAAACTGTGTAGAAGCAAAGTGTGGTTTAAAATGTAGCCATTAGAGGATTTTCTTTTTCATGTACATCATAATATATTATTATAAAAACAAAATAAAAACGTATTTTGGATTTTAGACATACTAATTGCAAGTAAAAGAGCCATTGTGGCGCAGTGGTTTGAATGCAATAGTGCAGGCTAACTCTGTCGACTGTCAGCAGTTTGATTCTCATTGGCTCAAGGTCAACTCAGCCTTCCATCCTTCCGAGGTGGGTAAAATGAGGACCCAGATTGTTGGGGGCCATATGCCGACTCTGTAAACCATTTAGAGGGGGCTTTAAAGAACTGTGAAGTGGTATATAAGCCTAAGTGCTATTGCTATTACAGAGGAATTAAGTAAACCTAAATACTTCTTAGGTTAAGAGGAATGTACTAACACAGAGTTTCCCAGCCTATTTGGATTGGCGGCATGGAATGGGGGGAGGGAGGAAAGAAGGGATGATTTTGTAAGAGGGGCAAGTGCATGTGTGTGTGCATGTGCGCAACAGTGCCCGTGACATTTGAGGTGATGTTCTCAAGAATGGGGCTGCAAGCGCCTGTGTTAAGGCTCATGCAAGTAGGGATGTGAGTACCAGTAAAAAGGTTCACGCGAGTGGGGCCACGAGCGCCCTCAACGAGGGTCATGAATGTGGGGCCATGAACACCTGTGATGATGCTCACACATGTGGGGCTATGGTCACCTGTGACAATGCTTACATGAGTGTAGCTGTGTGTGTGCATGGAAGCATGTGCACCATCTAGCCATTCAGGTGGCCCAATGGCAATTAGTCCGTGGGCCGGTAGTGGGCCAGAGCCCACAGGTTGCGAACTTCTGTGCTAGCAATTATTCTTCAGGTGATACCTTAACTTACAGAAATGTATACAGTTTATCATGTCACTATGTTCAAATATTAAAAATGTAATTCCCAAACAGCAGATCTATGCCATATTTGATAGCTATGCACCAGAATTCAAACATATTGACTTAAAGGAAAATGCATTATTTAATGGATAAGTTTAATGGTGTGAAGTTTGAGGTTTTAACACTTCAGAAGTTCATACTGAAAATTTTTAAAAATGGATTACTACAGTTTTAGGCACTATGAAGATAGGTTATTGTAGTGAGCAATGAAACAATGTAGCTCTTGGTATATGCTTTAGGTTTATGGAACTCTTTCCCACAAAGTGATTAAAATTCTCAGATATCACCAACAATCATGCAGTTAAATGTAAGCATTTTAATCCCTGTCACCAAAAGAATTTTTTTGTATCTTACAAAAGCCCGATTCCCTTCTTCCCATAGCGTGTGCTTCAGCTTGAAGAAATCGCTTACAAGATCATCAAAAATAAGTCATTTACTAAGAAAAACAAATCTCTATGGAATTGTGCCTTCTTCACTGAAGGAGATAAGAAAGTTTTAATTTCAGTTCTGACTTGAAGTTCCTTATGTTGAAAGTTTCTTAAGGTGAAACGTTTTTTCCTAGCAAAGCTTCCAGCAGCTTGTCTTTCAGAATATCTTGTTGTTGTTGTTGTTGTTGTTGTTGTTGTCAAAGACAATGCTGTAAAACAGTAGTTGAGTTCCTGATCATTGTTGGACTTCTGTTTTCTGCTGATGGAGTTTGCTGCCCCAGAGACTTATCACACAGTTTGTTTGTCCTCTCAACCACGGCAATTTTTATCTCTTGCCCAGTGGTGGGATTCAAAATATTTTACTACTGGTTCCATGGGTGTGGCTTGGTAGGTGTGGCATGGCTTGGTGGGCATGGCAGGTCAAGGATACTGTAAAATCTCCATTTCCACCCCACTCCAGAGGAGGGTTACTGCAAAATCCCATTTCCTCCCAATCAACTGGGATTCAGGAGACAGAGAATAGATGGAGCAGGACCAGTCAGAGGTGGTATTTATTAGTTCTCCGAACTACTCCAAATTTCTGCTACTGGTTCTCTAGAACTGGTCAGAACCTGCTGAATACCATCTCTGCTCTTGCCAATGTTTGTTTCTCTTCCATCAGCTTCGCTCTCCTGTCTCAGCCTACAGTCAACTGGACTTCTCTTCCCATAGCAACTGCAACTAAGGCAACCACGATTGTCTTATGGCCAACATAGGTAGCAAAACCAGGCCTGGGCTGGGCTATTCTTGGTGGCACTCAAAACTAAACTTCAGACTATAAATATTACAGAAAGGAAATAAATAGAAATCCTGTATTTTTCACTGCTGTTAACTAGAAGCTCTTTCCCCTCAGGGATTTGCTACTTCTGAAGTGTTTCTAAAATTATTGATTGATTGATCACATTTCTATATTGCCCATCTTGCTATCAGACACGGAAACCATCTTTTATTTTTTGGATTTCAGGCCTGCCACACTTTCTACTGTGGGAAAATAGGAGGGGGGATTATACAGTATATGTGTGATGTGTAGCCATAATAACATTCTTTCTCAGAAAGTCAAGGTCACTTTGTCCCTGCACCTGGATGGATGTGGATGGGAGGAATCTTTCTTTGTGGTAATGAAGGATTGGACCATGTGATAGACTTGAGGGTGTTGGGGCAGGGTCTTGAAGCTTTCAGATTCAGATTTTCCCAGATGTGCCAATATGACATCTGTAATAAAATGGAAACTCAACTCTCAGAGTCTTCTTTCGTTAGGGTATTTCTTGGAACCCTTTATTTTTATTTTTATTTTATTAAATTTATATCCCGCCCTTCTCCAAACGGACCCAGGGCGGCACACAGGAATGTTAAAATACATACAAAACATATAAAATTTAAAAACTTATTCTAGTAAAACCCTGTGCTAAAAACCGAATTAAAAATCCCAAATTTAAAACTGTCTAATAGTCAATAATGGGGGTTAGGCTAGGCCGGCTAGATGGAATAAATGTGTCTTCAGACACTTGCGGAAGAGGCGGAGGTCGGAGATGGTGCGGAGTTCAGGGGGTAAGTCGTTCCAGAGGGCTGGCCCCGCCACAGAGAAGGCTCTTCCCCGAGTGTCGCCAGTCGGCATTGTCCAGCTGACAGCACCCTGAGGAGGCCCTCTCTGTGGGAGCGTATCGGTCTGAGGGATGTATGGGGCAGGAGGCGGTCTCGCATATAACTAGGCCCCGAGCCATGGAGCGCTTTAAAGATGGTCGTCAAGACCTTGAAGCGCACCCGAAAGACCACAGGAAGCCAGTGCAGCTCGCGCAGGATAGGTGTTATGTGGGAGTGTCTAGGCGCTCCCGTAATCACCCGCGCGGCTGCGTTCTGGACTAGCTGCAGCTTTCGGGTGCACCTCAAGGGGAGCCCCATGTAGAGAGCATTACAGTAGTCGAGTCGAGAGGTGACGAGTGCTTGACACTCGCCTAAGTTATACTGGGTTGCATAGAACATAAACATGTTAGAATAAGTATTGAAAATAGTGTATTTTATTCATTTATTTCTGTCCAGCCTTTATTATTATTATATTTTAGAAATAACTCAACGTAGATAACATATCCAACACTTTTCCCCACAACAACAAGGGGCTGAGGTGGTTTTGGCTGTGAGAGAATGACTGGCCCAAATCATCCTGCTGGTTTTTATGGTTAAAGCAGGACTGGAACTCACAATCACCTGGTTTCTAGGCTAGCTCCTTAACCACTACACTAAACTGGTTCTCCAATGAATGAATGAATGAATGAATGAATGAATGAATGAATGAATGAATGAATGAATGAATGAATGAATGACAGAAAGAGAGAAAGAGAGAAAGAGAGAAAGAAAGAAAGATTGCTACCAGCTTGCCTTCCATCGAGGACCTGTATACTTCACGAGTCAAAAAGAGGGCTGTGAAAATATTTACAGACCCCTCACATCCTGGGGATAAATTGTTTCAACTTCTACCGTCACAATGACGCTAAAGGGCACTGCACACCAGAACAACTAGAAACAAGAGCAGTTCTTTTCCTGAACTCCACCACTCTGCTAAACAAATAACCCCCTCAACACTGTCAAATTATCTACTAAGACTGTATTACTATTATTCTTCTCTTCCTTCCTAGTACCTATCTCTTTCCACTTATGACTATAATGTTGCTTGTATTTTTAAATTTTATATTGTTTTATTTGTTTCCTAGTTTAATTTGATTGCTTATTAGTAAGCTATGGTTATCACGAAGTGTTGTCTTTTATGATTCTTGATGAATGTATTTTTTTCTTTTGTGTTCACTGAGAGCATATGCACCAAAGTCAAATTCCTTGTGTGTCAATCACACTTGGCCAATAAAGAATTCTATTCTATTCTATTCTATTCTATTCTATTCTATTCTATTCTACTCTACTCTACTCTACTCTACTCTACTCTACTCTACTCTACTCTACTCTACTCTACTTACTCTATGAATGTCTTTAGAGGAAAAGGAGCTCACCATTACTTGCTCCAGTAAAGGTGGCAGTCTTTTTTTTGTTATTTATTGTTGAGGGGCTTCTTCCATCTTTGTTTGGTCATGCCCCCCACCCCCCTTGAATTGCACAGCCAAATTCTAATGTGGTGATAACTGAAAATCAGTGATACAGGGTTTTGCCATTCAGGGTTGGGAAACTCTTCAAAAGATGTAGTGTAACCTTTAAATTAGCTCTTAAACTCCCTCCTGACACGGCCATTTTGTGTCAGGACCCCTGCCATTGTCTTCCTTGTGGTTGAAAGCAAGAAAGAGCAATCTCTGATTTATTGGAGCTATGATACTGATTTTCAAGGATGGAGTTATCAGCGGTGACATAAATCCATCTGGTTTTTAATCCCCTCTGACTTTCCCACCATCCCTTTTCTGTTGTTGCACTGGGGTCATTGCAATCCATGCCTTTTCTATAAAATTCTCTCAGTTTTTTAGTTGGCTGTTAATTTTTTTAAAAGAACAATTTAACTTTTTCACAGAATTTTCACAGAGAAAAAAAATTACATTATTGCAGTCTCTTCTATTCTTCTAGAATTTCACTGATCGGGTTTGCTTGAAGGTAGAGAGAGAATGAAAGAAGCTGGGGAGGCAGACAGAGGGATGAATTCTGTCTTTGTTGTCTTTGTTGATGTTGTTTTAGCCCAAGGCTTTGCAAAGTTGGCTCTTTTAAGACTGGTGGACTTCAATTCCCAGAATTCCCCAGCCAGCTGGCTGGGAAATTCTGGGAATTGAAGTGCACCAGTCTTAAAAGAGCCAACTTTGCAGACCCCTGTTTTAGCCAATTTATGCTCATGTGCCTGATCCATAAGGTAAAACAGAGTTCTCTGGGCCGCAAGGCAAGTCTCTCAATTGGACACCCCTAATAGCAGGAGAACTCCCTGGTTGGAACAATCGAGGGAAGGCAGTGGCTATGGTCATGTAACCCTGAGCCTGATTTCCCCAGGGCTTCCCATTCACCACCTCAGCCACCAAACAGTGATTGAAATAACTGCTGATTTGGGAGTTGCAGCAGAGGAGCAGCTGATGTGCTAGCAACAGTGGCTCCTTCCTCCTTCTCTGCTATGGCTCTTGCGTGGGGATCCCCAACACAAGCAACTTTTTTGTTAATAGTGTTTAGGTTGAAGGAATGTGGCCAGGAAACCTACCATCAGCAATGACTCCAAGTCCCAAGGCCTTTATTGTCTGTAACTCTACCTGTCCCCAAATCGGAGGTGGTATGCTGCCGGTTCGCACCAGTTTCAGCGAACCGGTAGCAGCGGTGCTGTGAAGCTCCGCTCACCCACCCTGATGTCATCAAGGACCTTCTGCGCATGTGTGCATTCCTGCTACTGAACCAGTAGTGAAGAAAATAGAATACCATCCCTGCCCCTAAATGAGAAATAAATAAATCCTGATTTCAGTTTGCAAGTTGTCCATTTCTTCTTTGACTTTAGTTCCTTCTTTTCTCTAGAATGAGTCTAAGCTAGTGTGTTGGCTTTTAGATTACTGTGTATGATGCAAACCATTCTTTTTATTGTAGTACTCGTTGATAATCCGGCGTTGCCTGGGTATTTATTTATCCTAATCCATACATTTGTCCTCAAAAATAATCCCAGACCAAACATAGTTTCCAATGTTGGATTTTCCCCCTTACCAGAGGGATCCCCCTGGTGGAGTACTGTGAAGATGTTACCATGGCAACTTCACTGCGCTGTACAGTAGAAGCCATTTTACAGCAGTAGAGTGGAAGCCATTTTCAGGCACAACAGGCTGTATCTTAACAGAACACACATCCCTAGGGGTGTTAGGGGTGTTTTACCCCCTCACAGTATTTGTTTTCAGAGAGTAGGTCATCTGTGCACCAAGTTTGGTAGAAATTTCTCAAGGCATTCCAGAGATATGCTGAAACACACACACACACACACACACACACACACACACACACAGAGCCATTTATATAGATAGATAGATATTACACATGCTGAGCACACAGATCAGACTTTTTTTTAATGTTGAATAAACAGTACAGAGCATATCCTTCCCAGAAGATAGTCTTTGATCCTTAGTATAAAAAAAAACCTTTCTGAACAATTTTCTGAGGTTTTAATTTTTAAATTTGAGTTGGCCCTTTCGCAACCTCTCTAGAGGCTCTCTGCAGGACAATTTGGAGGCTTCAGTATTTTCCTTTCCTCTTTCCTGCTACCTCTGTCTTAAGTAAATAAAAAGGAATTGTTTCAGTTCATTTCCCCAGTTAATCTCTTGAAGCTATCCGGCAGAATTGCAGAGTTATAATCCTTTAAAGTTACATTGATCTGGGACCAAAATTCAACTGTCCTCAAGAGGATCCTAGCTATTTTCATTCTGCCCTACCAAACAATGCCTGAGTGCCCCATTAAAGCCGCATCAAAATCATTTCTCAAATCAAACCTTGAATTGGTTTGAATTTAATCTCGTTCTGTTTCACTTTTAAATTTCGGATTGAAATCAAAAGTAGGCAGATTTGCAAATGAGATTGAGATTTATTGAATTTATATACCACCCTATCTCCCTTTCGGGACTCAGGGCGGTGTACAGCCAACAGTAAGAAAAGATCATACAAAAACTAAAATCACATGTTAAAATATATTAAATAGATTGGCCTGCCAATTAAAACCCCCTGCTAAAATCAATTTAAAACTATGACAGGCTGGCAGCACAAAAGAAATGGGTCTTCAGGGCCTGACGGAAGAGGCGTAGGTCCGTGATCGTCCGTAGTTCAGGGGGTAGGTCATTCCAGAGGGCAGGAGATGGACAGGAGAATCTCATGCTTTCTTACACCGTAACTGGGGAACCAAGAGTCACCCATCTGAGATAGTTGTCAGGTTTAGTGCATACCACTGGGAGGGACAGATCCAGACTGAGCAGTCAGCCCTAAGACAAGATGCCAGGCAAGAATGCCAGTGTCCTTGAAGCAGTCAACTAAGCCAGTGGCCATATTGAGGGAAGCAGAGTTACTTCACCTCCACATGTGAAAACCTTTGTCCTTCTACTTCAGGCAACAAACCTCACACCATCTAGATGAGCTCCTAGACCAGAGAAAGAAAAACACCCAGCAAGGCAAAGATCTAAAACTCTTATGATGTCTATAGATGCAAATTACAGGTTAGCTGGGTATAAAGATCATGACCGTGAACAATCAACAATTTTGTTGACTTTACATTTGCAGGGACAACAAAATATTCCTTGAAAGAGAAGGGAGGGAGGCTGAGAGGAAAAGAAAAAAATAGGGTGGGGATAATACAAAATACTGTATTTTTCGGAGTATAAGACACACCGGAGTATAAGACGCACCCAGGTTTTGAAGAGGCAAATTTTAAAAAAAAGTAGGTAGGTAGGTAGGTAGAGGGATAGAGGAGAGAAAGAGAGAGAAATACAGTAGGTAGGTAGGTAGGAAGAGAGAGAGTATAGATAGGTAGGTAGATAGGTAGGTAGAGGGATAGAGAGAGAAAAATGGAGAGAGAAAGAGAGAGAGAGAGAGAGAGAGAGAGAGAGAGAGAAATACAGTAGATAGGTAGGTAGGGAGAGAGAGAGAAAGTAGGCAGGTAGGTAGGTAGGTAGATGTTTCCAGGTGTATTTACCCATGTGCTGGAGAAGGAAATCACTGACCACCTTTGGAACAAATCTTTGTTTCTGCAGGCACAGTACTTGACCAACGTAATTCTCATCAATCACTCTAACTAAACAGCTTTCCGAAAGGGAGGAAAACCCCCTTTTTGCACTATACAAACCTCCCCCAAACGGCCCATTTTTTGCAAATATGGGCGTATTTTTTTCAATTAAAAGACATGAATAGCCTGGGGGGGGGCTTGCAGAGTGTTCCTGGAGGGGCCCAAAACGAGGAAAAATGGCCCGTTTTTTTGTGAAAACGGGCCATTTTTTGGTCAAAAAATAGCATGCATAGCCTTATGGAGGCTTATATAGTGCTGCTGGGGGGGGGAGGCAAAAACACCCTGGTTTTTGCTCATTTCTGCCCTCCCCAGCCCCCAGGAGCTCTCTGGAAGTCTCCATAAGGGTATGCATGCAGCCATTTTGGTGAAGGGGCGGGGTTTCAGGAGGCAAAAAATGCGGTATTCGACGTATAAGACACACCCAGATTTTCAGCCTCTTTTTAGAGGAAAAAAGGTGCGTCTTATACTCCGAAAAATACAGTAGGTGTACGGGATGATAAGCAAAGCCACCCAGACTGTATATTTTAATCTTTTATATAGAAAAACAAATATGTAAAAGTGATAAAGGTAAATAAGAATAATAACTATGTGAAGGTATACCTGTAGCTATATATAAGAGAATAAAAATAAAAACTTTAAAAAAATATTCCTTGAAATAGTCCTCTGTGGTTTTTTTTGAAACCATTCATGGAGCATCACTGTTGTGTGGCCCTAAGATTGTGGACCACAGATCCTTTGGCTATGGCCAGTTTATTATTACTTAGATCAGAGATGTCAAACTCACAGCGTCACAACAGCGTCACGTGACATATCGGGACCTCCCCCCACCTTCATTAAACTGGGCGTGACATAGCCAGCAGGTGACGCATCCAGCCCGTGGACTGGGAGTTTGACAGCCCTAACTTAGATTATTTAGACAATAAGCATTTATTTTTATAATTTATGTTTGCACATATATTAAATACCCCTAGGTGTATATACTTATACTATATGACCTCCTGAAGATATGTCATCCTACCCAACAAGCCTGGCAGCTGGCATCATATTTCTCATATTGAAACAACACTATAGTTTTATCTCACAACACTAAGTTTATGTGCAAGCAGAGAGAAAGTGTTGAGTAATGAACTATCTAAAGAAGATATACCGTATTTTTCGGAGTATTTTTTCCTCTAAAAAGAGGCTGAAAATCTGGGTGCGTCTTATACATAGAATACAGCATTCTTTGCCCCTGAAACCCCGCCCCTTCACCAAAAATGGCCTCGCGCATACCCTTATGGAGGCTTCCAGAAAACTCCTAGGGGCTGGGGAAGGCAGAAATGATCAAAAAGCAGGGCGTTTTCCCCCCCCCAGCGCCCAGCAGCACTCTATAAGCCTCCATAAGGCTATGCATGCTTTTTTTTTTACCAAAAAAGGCCCCTTTTCTCATTTTTTCCTCGTCCCCCCCCCAGGAGCACTCTGCAAGCTCCCCCAAGGCTATTCATGCCTTTTATTTGAAAAAATGGGCCATTTGGGGGAGGTTTGCAAAGTGAACAAAGGGCTTTTTTCCCCCTTTTGGAAAGCTGTTTAGTTAGAGTGGATGATGAGAATTACGTTGATCAAGTACTGTGCCTGCAGAAACAAAGATTTGTTCCAAAGGTGGTCAGTGATTTCCTTCTCCAGCACATGGGTAAATACACCTGGAAACATCTACCTACCTATCTATCTACTCACTCACTCTCTTCCTATCTATCTACTGTATTTCTCTCTCTCTCTCTCTCTCTCTCTCTCTCTCTCTCTTTCTCTCTCTCTCTCTCCCCCCCTCTCTCTCCCTCTACCTACCTATCTACATTCTCTCTTTTCCTACCTATCTACTGTATTTCTCTCCCCCCTCTATATACCTACCTACTTACTCTCCCTCCCTCCCGCCCTCCCTATCTACTGTATTTCTCTCTCTCTCCCTCCCTCCTTCTACCTACCTAACTACTCTCTCTCCCTACCTACCTACTGTATTTCTCTCTCTTTCTCTCCCTCTCTATCCCTACCTTTTAATTGCCTCTTCAAAACCTCGGTGCGTCTTATACTCCGAAAAATACGGTAGGCAAAAGGAGATGAATACATTTTAAGTTTTGATTCTTTTTACAAAGCTGCATTTTTGGATTCATGCAGGATCAGCTCCTCCTTAGTAGAAAGGAAAGTTTTCTAAGAAAATGTTGGGTTTTTGCTGTAAGCTTTGTAGTTATTGTTACTTCCTGCTATCACCACATCCTGTTATAATGTTAATTGAGAATCTGAGGCAATGTGCAATTAAACCTTAGAATGGTAATCATCTTCTATTTTCTGGGTTCAACAGGAGTTTTTGCATCAGGTAAGTGTAGCTAGGATTGCAAATCTACATTAACCCGCATTAAGAAACTTATAAATTCCTCAGAGGTTCATTTTGTGCAGCTGAAAGCTGGTGTGCTTAGCCTATAAGAGGATGACCTTGGACCAAAGAAGCTGAAGCACAAAGCTCCAATCACCCATGGATCTTCCAAGTGAACTACTTTCAACCAGTCATTCTCTCTGCATCATCTACCTGCATCTGTGATGGGTAAAATAGAAAAATAAACCAAGCATTTCTCAGGCAATACGATGTCAAATTCAAAGGTTACAGGGCACATGGGTTTGTCACATATATTGTGACAAACTCACAAAGTCATCTTGGACATGTTGAATCAAATCAAAAGGTCAGGATAAAAGTCTGCGATAGCAAATATGTATAGAAATCGGATGGGTTTTTAAAAAAGATGCAAGGTGACAAAACCACAACTTCCTATCCATCATTTGCATAGACACTGATAATTTTTAAGACAGTCGTCTACTGCTTGTGCCAGGTGAGACTCTAACAACCCACGGCTGATTTCTGTCATGTGACTCCAGTCATGAACGGCAACTTGTGATAACTTTTAGTGCCTCTGAGAAGATTGCATTCTCTGCCTTAAGCTCACCATGAAAGGTAGCATTATGTGTTTTCACCCATGGTGCTAAGATTGGGCCTGATGCAGTGATGGAATATGACCGGTATGCCCCAGAACGGGCGTACCAGTGGCTGCTGGGAGCACCAGGTACCATTCCGATACTGTGCTCCGGAGGCCCCACCCGCCCGCCCCTGCTCCTTACCTGAATTTTAGCTGTTCGGGGCTTCTGCATAGGCGCACGGAACATACGGCGTCTGTGCGATGCTCCGCCGAGCAGCTGGAGCATTGTGGAGCGTCATGGGCAGTAAATATGCATGCGCGCGCGTTCATGTGGTGGATGCCCAGCCCCATTGCACCGTACCAGTTGCAATGGGATCTGGAACCCACCACTATCCTGATGATATCCATCTGTCCATATATTTAGCTAGGATGAAAAACCTACAAAAAAATGTTGCTGAACTACAATTCCCTAGCAGTGTTCTCCAGCCTACTCAATATAGGCAGTCCTTGACCTACAACCATTTCTTTAGTAACCGTTTAAATTTACAACGGCACCGAAAAAAGTGACCTATGACCATTATTCACATTTACAAACATTGCAGCTTCCCCATGGTCACGTGATCAAAATTGGGATGCCTGGCAACTGACTCATGTTTATGACGGTTGTAGCGTCCTGGTGTCGTATGATCCCCTTTTACGACCTTCTGGCAAGCAAAGTCAATGGGAAAGCTGGATTTACTTAACAAGCATGCTACTAACCTAACAACTGCAGTGATTCACTTGACAACCGCGGCAAGGAATGCCGTACAACGGGACAAAACTTACTTAGCAAATATCTCACCTAGCACCAGAAACTTTAGTTGGGCTCAGTTGCGGTTGTACGTCGAGAACTATGGTACCTGTAGTGCCAACCCAAGGTGCTTGATACTGCATGCAGAATCTTAGCGTAGGCTAAGATTTTGCTGTGGAACTGCCTGCTCCATCATATTCCACTCTTGGATCACCACTACGGTATCTTTGGGGGGTATTAACCAACCGTCCAGTTAAGTCGATATCTGTGGTTCTTTCACAGAGGGTTTATATTTGGAACAAACTACCATTAGAGTTGAGAAGAACCCAACGCATAACTTTTCACCCCCAATTGATGTCTTTTATGGCCTTTCTGGTTTAATTGCTTAATTACCATTTTTGTAAGTCAACCATAGCCATTAGTATTGGCATGTGAGTTTTCTCAAACAAATGAATAATTCTGGAGGTCTACAAGTTCTGAAATACATTATGGGTAATCAGTGTAATTAGTGCCTTGCTGTGAATCTAAGGCATTAACCTTAACATAGTTTTATAGTCTATTTCAAAGCTTAGAACGTGAACGTGAAATGAACATTTTCTCCTGACCTTCAGGTGGGGTTAGCCCCCTTTATGTTTGCAACAACTGAAGCAAAAAAAAAAATTTGCTTGGTGATGGGACTCTAAGCAAGATCGATAAAGCCATGCCACTGTTGTCTTGCCAAAGTTAACCATTCTAGGGGAAAGAAAATGAAAAGAAAGCACCGTAATTTCAAAGCAAGCAGTGTCCCAACTGATGAGCAATAAAGTAGCAGCAAGGCACTTTCAATTGGCTCATCTACCAAAGAGACACTGGTAATATTGGAAGACCTGAAAGCTGCAGTTAAAGCATAACTCTCAGTGCTGAGACAAGAGAAGAACTATTTTCAGAATAAATCTGCTAGTTCTTTTGCAAACAAGGATTCTTCCTTTCAAATCAGGATAGTATGTACATATAGAGATTTCCTTCCATCTATTAAAATCTTTGAACTCATGATCAGCAGGGAGGAAATCAGAGGGGGTATTTTGCTGGTTCGGATCAGTTTGTCCGAACCGGTAGCGGAAATTGTGGGTGGCATGGCCCACCCACCCCAGTTCTATTCCATCCAATTGAGGCACTTTTTTTTAGCCAAGGTGCATGCGCGGAAGGCTGAGCGCACACTTACATTTGCGAACTGGTAGGGAAGGTAAGTGAATACCACCCCTGGAGGGAATTAATGACAAAAATGAGATTACAAAGAAGTGTGCAACACCATCTTTAACATTTCAAGGAAATGGAAGATTAATTGAAATGGAAGATTTCTTAAATTTATTTTTTTTTAAATTAGAAAATAATTCCATCATTTATTTTTATTATTTACTTTGCTGATTTAATAATAATAATAATAATAATAATAAATTTTATTTATAACCCGCACTCTCTCCCCTAAGGGACTCGAGGCGGGGCACAGGAAAATTAAAAACAATAGACACAAACAGAGTACAAAATTTAAAATCACAATTAAACATATCCTGCGCTAAAAACATCTATAAAAACTAAAAACTGTCCCTAAAACCCCTTAACACTATAACTTAATTAAAATTACCCTAGGCCAGCCAAACGGAAGAAATGAGTTCTTAAAAGCTGTTGGAAGGAGCGAAGGTCTGTAGTTGTTCTAATTTCGGGGGGAAGGTCGTTCCAGAGGGTCGGGCCCGCCACAGAGAAGGCCCTTCCCCTGGGTGTCACCCGCTGGCATAGCCTAGTGGACGGCACCCAGAGAAGTCCCTCTCTGTGGGAGCGAATCGGTCGCAGGGATGTATGAGGCAGAATGCGATCCCGCAAATAGCTAGGTCCCGTGCCATGGAGCGCTTTAAAGATGGTAACTAACACCTTGAAGCACACCCAAAAGGCGACAGGCAGCCAGTGCAGCTCGCGCAAGAGCGATGTTACATGGGAGAACCTAGAGGCTCCCATAACTGCCCGCGCGGCTGCATTCTGGACTAG
Source organism: Rhabdophis nuchalis (assembly GCA_039707465.1). Classification (NCBI taxonomy): domain Eukaryota; kingdom Metazoa; phylum Chordata; class Lepidosauria; order Squamata; family Natricidae; genus Rhabdophis; species Rhabdophis nuchalis. The sequence goes on from CM077643.1 coordinate 171,523,565, forward strand.
CTGAAGCCTTCGGGTGCACCTCAAGGGGAGCCCCATGTAGAGAGAGTTGCAATAGTCCAGCCGGGATGTCACGAGGGCATGAGTGACTGTGCAAAGGGCACCCCGATCCAATAGGGGACGCAACTGGCGGACCAGGCGGACCTGGTAAAACGCCCTCCTGGCCACGGCTGTCACTTGATCTTCCATGGACAGCCGGGCATCAAGGAGGACGCCCAAGTTGCATGCCCCATCCACAGGGGTAAGGTGATCGTCCCCTATGGCCAGTGATGGAGTCAACTGGTTATACCGGGATGCCGGAAACCACAGCCACTCGGTCTTGGACGGGTTGAATCTGAGTCTGTTACTTCCCATCCAGGCCCGCACGGTTTCCAGGCACTGACACATCACCGCTACGGCATCATTGGGGTGGTTTGGGGTAGATATATACAGCTGCGTGTCGTCAGCGTAGAGGTGGTACTCTACCCCAAAACCACGGATGATCTCACCCAGCGGCTTCATATATGTGTTGAACAGGAGTGGCGAGAGGACCGACCCCTGAGGCACCCCACAAGTGAGGGGCCTAGAAGTCGACCTCTGCCCTCCTGTCAACACAAATTGCGATCGACCGGAGAGGTAGGAGGAGAACCACCACAAAACGGTGCCTCCCACCCCCAACCCCTCCAGCCGATGCAATAGGATACCATGGTCGATGGTATCAAAAGCCGCTGAGAGGTCTAATAGGACCAGGATGGAGGAGCAACCCCCATCTCTGGCCCTCCAGAGATCATCTACCAACGCGACCAATGCCGTCTCGGTGCTGTGTCCGGGCCGGAAGCCGGACTGGCGCGGGTCCAGATAATCAACTTCCTCCAAGTGACGGGGAAACTGTTGTGCCACCACACTCTCTACAACCTTCGCCAGGAAGGGAAGGTTGGAGACGGGACGATAGTTGGCTAATAAAGCTGGGTCCAGAGAGGGCTTCTTCAGGAGGGGCCTCACCATGGCCTCTTTAAGAGAGGCAGGCAAGAAACCCTCACTCAGAGAAGCGTTGACAACCTCCTGGAGCCAGCCTCGTGTCACCTCCCAGGATGCCAGTACAAACCAGGAAGGACACGGGTCCAATAAACATGTGGTGGCTCGCAGTCGCCCACGTAACCTGTCCATATCCTCGGAAGTAACAGAGCCAAACTCCTCCCAACCAAGACCCGCCTCGTGCAATCCCACTGGGCCATCAATGGAGACTAACTCGTTCTGAATCTGAGCGATTTTCTCCTGCAGATAAATCACAAATTCCTCTGCTCTACCCTGTAATGGGGTTTCCCGCACCCTCTGTTGTAGGAGGGAGCGGGTCACCCTAAACAGGGTGGCAGGGCAGTTATCTGCGGATGCTATGAGAGTGGCACAATGATGGCGTTTGGCCACTCTCAGCGCCACAATGTAAGTCCGTAAATGGGCTCTTACCTGTGTCCGGTCAGATTCAGATCGAGTAGACCTCCATCTCCTCTCTAGGCATCTCTTGTGGCGTTTCATCACCCTTAGCTCCTCGGTAAACCAAGGGGCCAGGGTGGTTCGCCGCCGCAAGAGAGGCCGCAAGGGCGCGACCCGATCCAAGGCTCCCATGGTCGCAGTATTCCATGCGGCCACGAGGTCCTCCATCGGGGCACGGGTCAGGGATACAGGAAGTGGCCCAAGCGCCGTTTGGAACCTGTCTGGGTCCATCAGGCGCCTGGGGCGGAACCAAATAGGTGACTCAGGTTCCGCCTCCCCGCGATGGGGTGTAGCGATTGGAAAGTCGAGCCGGAGAAGTGAGTGGTTTGACCATGACAGGGGTGTGATGACTATATCCCCTATACCCAGATCACTCTTCCATTGGCCAGAGACGAAGATTAGATCCGGCGTATGTCCACCCTCGTGAGTGGGGCCCTGAATTACTTGGGTCAGGTCCATGGCCGTCATGGAAGCCATGAACTCCTGAGCTGCCTCCGATGATTCGCCCACCGATGGCAGATTAAAGTCCCCCATGACTATCATTTGTTAGGACAAAATTGGAAAAAATGAATCAAAATGGAGAAGGGGTAAAAATGATAGGTAAAAATAACATTCACCCTAGATGCATAAGTTCTGTCTCTCTCCATAGGGACTCTTATTTCTATGTATTTTCCATTTGATAACTCAGACTTTCCTCCATTTCTAAGCCAATCCAAAAACAATCTTTACAAATTAATGTTTGTTTGTAATCCCAAAGTAAATTTTATGCAACCAGATTCCGTTATATGCAGAGGTGGGTTGCTCCTGGTTCAGCCTGGTTCGGCCGAACCGGTAGCAGTAGTGATGGGAGGCTCCACCCACCCACCTGGACGCTTCTGCACAAGAAAGCGGAGCGTGCATGGATGAACCAGTAGTAAAACTGGTACAAATCCACCACTGTCTATATTTGAGATTTTCAGCCCAGCACTGATGTTCATGCAGTCCCACACAATAATCAACATTGCCATATTTTCTTTTCTCCTAATTTCTCCCCAAGAAATCCAAAATATTTTCATGGCTGTATAGGTAGTCCTCAATTTACAACCAAAATTGAGGCCAACAATTTCCATTGCTAAGCAAGACAGTACTTAAGTGAGTTTTGCCACATTTTACGAACTTTCTTGTCAGAGTTGTTAAATGAATCACTGCAGTTGTTAAGTTAGGAAGACCGCTGTTGAGTGAATTTGGCTTCCCCATTGACTTTGCTTGTCAGAAGGATACTGCAATGGTCATAAATACACATCAGTTGCCAAATGTCCAAATTTTGATCAATGACTATTGGTATGCTGCAGCTATTGTAAGTGTGAAAAACAGTCATAAGTCACTTTTTTTCAGTAGTGATGTAATTTCAAACCATTACTAAACAAATGGTTGTAAGTCAAGGGCTCGGTAATTAAAAATTTCATAGCCAAGTCTAAATTTAAGATCCTAGTAATATTCTGCTTTAATAACATTGTTTATAATAACCACTTTATAATGCCTTGGTAAGGCCACACTTGAAATACTGCATTCAGTTTTGGTCACCACTATGTAGAAAAGATGTTGAGACTCTAGAAAGAATGCAGAGAAGAGCAACAAAGATGATTAGGGGACTGGAGACTAAAACATATAAGGAACGGTTGCAGGAACTGGGTATGTCTAGTTTAATGAAAAGAAGGATTAGGGGAGACATGATAGCAATCTTCCAATATCTCAGAGGCTGCCACAAAGAAGAGGGAGTCAAACTATTCTCCAAAGCACCTGAGCAAGAAGCAATGGGTGGAAACTAATCAAGGAGAGAAGCAACTTAGAACTGAGGAGAAATTTCCTGACAGTTAGAACAATTAATCAGTGGAACAGCTTGCCTCCAGAAGTTGTGAATGCTCCAACACTGGAAGTCTTTAAGAAGACGTTGGATAGCCATTTGTCTGAAATGGTATAGGGCTTCCTGCCTAGGCAGGGAGTTGGACTAGATGACCTCCAAGGTCCCTTCCAACTCTGCTATTGTATTGTATTGTTTCTGTTCAAATTCTGGTGCTCAGACTGTCAGCCTTCCAAATATCATCCAGAATTAAATCAGAGTCCAAGGCAGAGCTTTCCTCAAAGTTCCAATTTAATAAGAGACATGTTGGTGCATCTGTAGAAAACCTGAATCTGAAAACCTCCCGGTTTTCCCCATCCAGTTGAAAGTTCAAGACCTTGTCCTCACACCCACAAGTCCTTCGCATGGACCAATCTTCCACTGCCACGCTGGCAATTCCACCCATCCACTTCTGGTCAGGGGCAGAGGTGCAGAGACAAAGGATGACCTTGGGCTTCTAGAAAGGAATGTTTTATTGTGACAACAACAAATTCTACTCCTTAATATCCCCCCTCCCAATTCCCCACTAATGAAACAGCATAGTAAAATAAGAGAGAGTGTGGCAGGTCAAAGATCCTAAAAGGAATATGACTGACACAGCCTTTCTCTCAAGCTCCATTGCTTTCGCTTTCTCAGTCCATGGGTCCACATCCAAAATATTTTCCTTTCCAAACTATTTTGGTCCCTAATCCCAAGAGCCTTTCATAGAGAGAGATCTATAGTATCTCTGGGTTTAATGGCATCATTAAAATATCTTGTATAGAAAACGGCAGCAAATAATGATGGGTGTAAATAAAGTTGTTTTATCAACCCCTGTTTATAGAGGTTTGCAGAATGACACTCCTTCTCAGAGATATCCTTTCCAACTAATTTGGCCCCTAAACTTTCAAAAAGGAGAAGGCGGGAGTATTGAGTAGGCTTGCCAATTTGGGTTACCCATAAAAATCATAAAGGCAGAATAAAAATAAATAAACAAAAGCCTCACCTAATTTTGTTTAAATCTCTGTCAAAAATCAGTAATGGAATAGTTACTTTATATAAATAAATAGCTTAAATTATTAAGCACCAAAAACCTTAACCTACTTTCCCCAAATTTGGTGATTGCTTCCGCAAGATTTACAGTGTTTGGAAAATTAATTCATTTCTGTTAAAAAGTAAGGAAAGCAAAGCAAAATGGAAAACAGGCGTTTGATGCTTTTACATTATTATTATTTTTTGTTCCTCTTGATTATTTCTTTTCCTAGCATATGTCGGTAATTCATCAACATAACGACGTACTTCACTGTTCTGTCTCAGAATTGGTACAAGGAAACCAGTGTGTACAAGCAGTCTTATTGCTAATAGTGTCCTTAATTCTTCATACACTGTTATTGACATCGGTATGAAATCAGTTTAGGTGATGACCTTACCACATGGTGCCCCAGGAGAGGTTGTCTGCTTCTGACTCAGCACATGTTCGGCATTACCACCTCCCCTTAAAATATAATGGTTAAGAACCGCTTGGAAAATCAAAATAGTCACCCCTCCCTCCAGCGTAGAGTGTCATCGTTCTGAGTAATGAACTCCGGGAAGTCAGGACTCTGATGCTTTCTTCAGATTCAAGAGATCCGCTATTGAGTACATCATATCAGCACTTAAAAAGCTGAAGCTAGCTCTAAATTATTCCCGCGCTTAGGGATAGTTGAAAGAATGGAACCTCCCCACACACACACACCTATATCTCTCAGATCACAGGGGCCAATCAGTCCAGATGTAGGTTCCTGCTCAACTTCAAAAGGTGTCCGTTGACTTGGCCTTGGTTCTCACTCTGGCTGGTAGATGTTATGGCTGAGGCACCACATTCCTGAGTTTTGCCCATCCCTCCCCCTTGAATGGCAACCAAGAAATGAAGCAGAAGTAAGTATGGCTTCAGCTGAAGTTGTTTTGCAGGTTGACATGGAGATTCTGGACTCAGAGAACTAGTTCTCTTGTTCTAGGAAGAGAATTTTTTCCCCCAGAGATGGCAGGAGAGAGAAATAAGGTTGAATTCCTGCTCGTGGCAATGGCAGAGCCAAGAAAAGAAGAAATAGCAATAGTACTTAGACTTATATACTGCTTCACAGTGCTTTACAGCCCTCTCTAAGCAGTTTACAGAGTCAGTATATTGTCCCCAACAATCTGGGTCCTCATTTTACTGACCTTGGAAGAATGAAAGGCTGAGTCAACCTTGAGCCAGTGAGAATCGAACTGCTGGCAGCTGGCAGCCAGCAGAAGTAGCCTGCAATACTGCATTCTAACCACTGCGCCACCATGGTGGTGATAGACTAAAAGTACTTGCTAAACATTGATATTTCTGCACAGTTTTTTCAAGATGCGGATTTAGTAATTTGGGACGTAGTTCTGGAATCCTCACAAAACACACATTTTTGCCATAAATGTTGGGGAAAACAGACATGAGTATAATCAAAACTCTTTATAATAGATGAGACGGCTCTGGATTTTCAGCCTTGCCTTCAGTTCATGCTTAAGTCAAGTTGAACAACACACAAAGAGCTTTCATACTTTTCTACATTACAGAATTTGGATCTTAACCGAACCACAGGATTAATTTACATTCCTACAATTGCACTTGCTGTAAGGAAACAAGGACCATTTATAACTTCCTATTTGGTGAAGTACTGACAGTTGTGATTTATTTTATGCGCAGCTACTCCTGTCAGACCTGTATGATTCAGTGTCCTTGAACGTGGCAACAACTTGTTACGTTATCTGTAAAGCTTAACCTGCCTTGGTTACTTCAATGATGTAATTGCAATTTTACATTGGCATTTTATTATATTATATTATATTTGAAACAGTAATTTACTCAATTAACCTGCAGAATTCTGGTCAGTGACCAACATTAAAAACTTGTAATATAATTGCACTTGATGTATGTGTGTAATCATTATGTAGTAAATAATGTAATTAATTTCACCATAATGGGAAGAATTGGAACTAGAGGAAATACGTGTCTTGTCTTTTGTCCAGATACTAATTCTTGATAAGTAATTTCAAGATTAGTGGCCTCCCACATAGCCCTTCTGACTGAGGGAACTTTTGAATAGTTGAATGCCCTGCCCTCTATATAGTAGAACACATGATCTGGTGTGAAAGGCATAGGCTTTCATTTCTCCCCTCCTATTAATTTATAGTATAAAATAAAAAAGCAAATACAGTGGTAAGAAGCATTTCAAGAGCCCTGGTGGCACAGTGGTTAGAATGCAGTATTGCAGGCTAACTGTGCTCACTTTCTACCAGATTGAACATTACAATTTGGTCATAATTCTGGGAAATCTCTAAGAGGTGCCACCAAAACTTTTAGGGACAGCAGGCAGTCATGCATCTCTTGGAGAAGGCATGGTTAAGTAATAATGGGCACCAAATGGTAGCTGTTGGTCTTCCAGAAATGGCAGCTGGGGCCTGGATTTTATCAATGAATCTAAGCATGCACACCACATTCCAAAATGCCTGCATGGAATCACTGCAGAAGAAGACATTCCTTTAGCCCATTCCATCCCTCTTTTATGACTTGGTAATCAAGAGGCAAAGATGCTGCTGTGATTATGACATGGTTATTATCACTCAGCCTTCCTAGACAAGGTCACTTTCCAGATGTGTTGGTCATGTGTGCTGGAAATCTAGGAGTGGTCGCCTCAACCCATCTGGAAAGCATTGATTTGAGGGAGGGAGCATTATCTTTAAGCATTATTGGTTGTGCATAAATATGTTTGCAGAAAATGTAAATTTTTTCATTTCTTTTCTTCTTTTTTAAACATGTTGGTTAGGCGTTACAAGAGTTTTATTTTTAGGTCTGCCTTTCAATCCTTTGCCAGTTTTTTTTTCATTTTTGTTTTTCAATTCTGAATAAAATGTATCTTTAGATTCTCCCTTTTTCCCACCGGAATTAGGGCTGACTATTTCTAGAATGCATTGTATATTTAGATCCAAGCTTTAAAACGCTGAGACATTGGGCTGGAGGAAGGGAACATCTTTTGGGACAGTTCTAACCCAACCATTTTCTGGCACTTCAGAGATCTTTTTAATACAGTAAGTTCATTAAAAGGAAGATGTCCATTCAGGTGGCTAGTCCCTCTTAATTCTAATAGAGCCTTCAGATCAAAATAGTTTGGAACAGCTGAGACATTTAACTCTTCAACCCGGAGCCTCTCAGCATGCTTAGTTAGTTATTTACATTCAGCTTTTCATCAATGACAAAACCCCATTGACACTGATAGGACAGAGGATCTTTTCATTTCCTTGGGGAGGTTTTAATGAAAGGGAGAAAGGAAAGCTTCATCGCTATTAACAGGGCTCCTGAAGTCCATTCAGTGATCTAGCTGAATGCTGAGTGTTTTCCGCTGCAAAGAAATGGTGCCTCCCAACCCTGCAGTCTTCAAAAAAGATATTCTACGTTCACATCTTGAGTTCTGTAATAAGGGCTAGGTCCATTTCCTGAAAATGTGAAATGCTTTTCAGATTGGGCAAGTCCCAGGCAAATGCATCCTTTCCCCCAAGCCAATACCCTCCAGCAGGGTGAAGGTACCACAATTCCAGTCAACATGGAAGGTGGAGTCCAATGCTTCTGAAGAAGGCTGGTTTGGGGAAAAGTTAAAAAGCTAAAAAGACAGGTGGGTCTTTTTTTGGAGTCTAATTGCTGTAGGAAGTGCTACCCATCAACTCTTTGGAAACAGATACAACTGAAGGTTGGCCAGATGATTAGACATAGCAAAATGGCATATTCAGAGCAGTGGTGGGTTTCACATTTTGTTACCATTGGTTTACTGCACGCGCACACTCATTTTGCGGGAGCATGCACACTTTCCGCACATGCACCCAGCTTTCCGTGCTCTCATCCACACCTTCTGCACATGTCCCCGACCTCAAAAACATGGCTAAATAGAGCCCCGGGGGGTGTATGCAAGCCCACCCACGATTTCCGCTACTTGTTCAGATGAACTATTCCGAACTGGCTGAATACCACCTCTGATTCAGAGCATGGAGCAACTTAAATTCCTAGAGAAGCTGCACATCCTAGCTGTTCTGGAGCAGGGGTTTAAAAATCAGGATTTATAACATTGCAATTCACTGTTCTGCCTCCAAAACAATGCCGCCCATTCTGAAAGATACATTTTATTCAAGCAAATGGGGTGGGGGTGGGGGGTGGAGAAAGGTTACCATGAATTTATAGTTCTACTATAAGCCAAGTTTTAATTTCAGACCTAATTAGAGTGGGCATAACATTTATTCTTTTATTAACTTCCCTCCTTCTCCAGGCATAAGCGTACTAACTCATTTGGTGGTATCGGTGTGTTTTGAGACAACTAAGAAACACATTCAACCAAAATACTGTTTGAATGATAGAAATCAATTTATGAAATTCCACCCCCACCTCCTCTTTCCACGACAATTCACTGGAATTAAAAGTGCTTTGAATTTGCCAGATTGTAAAAAGCTGGTGTGATGGCAGAGCCATCATAATGACTCTTTTATACAACTCTTAAAGCTGCAACTCTGTTACTTGTCTAAGCCAGTTCAAGTCAACCTTCTCTCTTTATTTTCTTCTTTCTCAACCATTAGTCTTTTCCTTCCTTAAGAGCACTGCCTCTAAGTTCAGTTCAGGGTCAACAAAGTAAATAATTTTAGATTTCCTCTTAAATTTTCCACCTTGATATCATAATTGTTGCTTCTCTTTGTTTCAGGTTCTCTTGGTATTCTTCAAATCATGCTCTGCTCGTAGAATGCATCCATCAATCTCCTGGCCCATTGTTGTTCCTGTTGTTAGTTGCGAAGTCGTGTCCGACCCATCGCGACCCCATGGACAATGTTCCTCCAGGCCTTCTTATCCTCTATCATCCTCTGGAGTCCATTTAAGCTCATGCCGACTGCTTCAGTGATTCCAGCCAGCCACCTCATTTTCTGTCTTCCCCTTCTTCTTTTGCCCTCAATTGTTCCCAGCGTTAGGCTCTTCTCCAGTGAGTCCTTCCTTCTCATTAGGTGGCCAAAGTATTTGAGTTTCATCTTCAGGATCTGGCCTGTACAGTATGATAAATTATAATGTGCTTTTTAAGCATATGAATCCAGCCACTGCTATTTGTAAATCATGCTTTATATGTATGAACCCAACCAAATGTGATATACTCAGTAAAGCATGGGAGGTATATAATTGCTTGATGCATGAATTCCAGTTTCTTTTTTTAAGGACTATGGGATCATTTCATATCTCTTCTTTTTCATTAGTTTTATATAGCATATTTTTCAGAGTATAAGACGCATTCTTTTTCTTCTAAAAAGAGGCTGAAAATCTGGGTGCATCTTATACTCTGAATACAGCATTTTTTTGCCTCCTGAAGCCCCGCCCCTTCACCAAAATGGCTGTGCACAGCCTTATGGAGGCTTTCAGACAGCTCCTGGGGGCTGGGGAGGGCAGAAACTAGCAAACAATGGGCTGGTTTTTGCCCCCCCCAGCCCCCAGCAGCACTCTATAAGCCTCCATAAGGTTATGCATGCAGTTTTTTTGACAAAAAATGGCCCCTTTTCACAAAAAAGGGGCCAATTTTTTGCTCGTTTTTGGGCCTCCCACCCACCCAGGAGCACTCTGCAAGCCCCCCCCCCCCCCCAAGGCTATTCATGCCTTAAAAAAACATTTTGGGGAGGTTTGCAGAGTGCAAAAACTTTTCCCTCCCTTTCGGAAAGCTGTTTAGTTAAGAGTGGTTGATGAGATTTACATTGGTCAAGTGCTGTCCGAGCAGAAACAGTTTTAGGTGCTGCAGGTTGTCAGCGATTTCCTTCTCCAGTACATGGATAAACATACCTGGAAACATCTAACTACCTACCTACTGTTTTTCTCTCCCCTCCCATCTATCTATATACCTACCTACTCTCTCTCTTTCCCTATCTATCTACTGTATTTCTCTCTATCTCTCTCTATTTCTCTATCCCTCTACCTACCTACCTACCTACCTACCTACCTACCTACCTACCTACCTATACACTCTCTCCCTACCCACCTACCTACTGTATTTCTCTCTCTCTCTTTCTCTCTCTCTATCCCTTTATCTACCTACCTACTTAACTACTCTCTCTCTCCCTACCTACCTACTGCATTTCTCTCTCTCTCTCTCTCTCTCTCTCTCTCTCTCTCTCTCTCTCTCTCCCTCCCTCCCTCCCTCCCTACCTACCTACCTACCTACCTACCTACTTTTAAAAAAAGCCTCTTCAAAACTGGGTGCGTCTTATACTCCGGTGCATCTTATACTCTGAAAAATATGGTAGTTTCAAATGAAGTTCTTCTCTTTTCCCCCCACGTGCCTCTGGCTTCTTCTTCCATTACCTTGCTTACTTCTTGGTCCTAGTCAGAGGGCTGATCTGCATGATCAAGTTGCCCCAACCCAACTACAGATCACCAATTGTTTCTCCAGGGCCAAAAGACAGAGGGCTATCCGTTACCTGCTCTCTGTTCACTGGAAGGGAACTTCTACCTGACCTTCCCATTACACATCAAAAGAAGTGGAGTAGCTAAAGTGGTTCTATTTTTCCTGCTGTGTTTCATTTTGTAAAAATGCAAGAACCTCGCTTCCAATAGGCTACTTGTGCTGCAACTGGGATACCATCCTCAGGTCAGTGGTCAGTGCCCTCTATAGCTACTTCATCCAGAACTACTAGGCTAGTGAGACACTAGGTCTTAAAACAAAATACAGGTGCTCTGGTGCACTGCTGAAAGTCTGGATTTTTTTTTTAAACCAGGTGAATTTGACAAAAGTTTTACCAATTCACCATCCTTGCATCCATCCTTGTGCTCCTTGATTTCACAGTGGCTTTTGGATACCACTGACCACAGTATCCTTTTCTGGACATAATCCAGGAGATGGAAATTATGACCATTCCTTCATAGTCAGTTCTACATGGTATTGGCTATGGGGAAGAAGTCACTTCCAAGGTCCCTCTTTTGTGGGGGGCTCCAGGGCTCCATAGTCTCCCCTCTCCTATCTAACAGCTAAAACATAAAACTGCTAGGTGAGATCATCTCCTGGCATCTGGTCTTCTCTAATCAGTATTCCAGTTTTCTCACCAGAAACTGGAAGCCAAAATCACCAAACTGTGTCTCACTTATTTTGTCACGTGGGAGAATTCATTAGAAAAAACAATTATGTTTGTAAGAGGAAACCAGAGAACATGGTGGCTGGACTCCATCAAAGCTGACACCAATCAGAGCATAGAACAACTCAAAGAAGACGTGCAAGATTAGAAGACCAGGGCAGACATGAGCTATAGAATCAACAAGAGTTGGACACAACTGAATGGAGAACATCATCAACATTTTTGACCTGCAGGCCAGCCAACAAAACCTGGAGCATCTATGGGTCTGCATGGAGAGAAAGCAACTCTGGTTCAATCATATCATGACTGATGGCTTTGACTGCTGGGATTTTCCATCTTTACTCATGGTTGGGGTTGCAGTTTCCCAGTAAGGAGTAGCACTCAGCTTAGAGCGGTGTTCTCTTGGACTCACAGCTCCTGCTTGAAGAGCAGGTGTCAGTTGTTGCCAAGGGACTCTTTACACAACTCCATTCAGTGTGCCAGTTGTGCCCCATCCTGAATCAATTGGTCTTCCAGTTACTCATGCCCTTGCCACCTCACAGTTTGAGTACTGCAGCCCATCTACACGAGATCACCCTTGAAGACTTCAAACTGGTTCAGAATATGGCAGCATGAGTAATGATGGACGTGTTTCTGGATGCCCATGTGAAACATCTTCTTTGTGAGCTGCATTGATTGCTAGTGTGCTTTTGTGTGTGATTCAAGGTGATTTATCAGCCATAAAACTCTACATGGCATAGGGCTCTTCCTATCTGCAAGACTACCTATCACAGTGCACATTGAGTCCCCTCAAGAAACCTCACCTTTTAGGAGCCAAAAAGCACGTCATCTCTGTAGTAGCACATGCCCTCTAGAATGACATCAGCCCTGGCATTCATTCAGCCAATGACAGTCTGGAAAGCCTTAAAGATTTGGCTATTTAGCCAGGGCTTAGGATAAGGTGGATGGGGCTTCCTTGTTTGTGATGTCTTATGGTTGTGTGGTTATTAGATTGCCATCTTACGATTAGATTGTGGTTATTTTGAAGGGAGGGGTTGTATTTTCCTGTTTTTATGTACGTATTATTGTGAGCCATTCAGAGTTGGGTGAAATCAGGAAGCATCCCAACTGAATGAATGATGAATGAATAACAAAAAGATTTATCAATGGAAATCACATATCTTCAAATAATTGTCCATAGAAAGAAGATTAAGATTAAGATTTATTCGATTTGTATAACTGCTCCTTCTCCATCGAGATGGACCCAAGGCGGTGCACAGGAAATTAAAATCAATAAATAAACAATAAATACAGTAATAATTTCTAAAATGAATTAAACTCTAAACCTGTGCTAAAACATTCCCATTAAAATTCTAAAATACATTTACTCATTAGCTAAGATTGGCTTGTATCAGAGCTCTAAGCTCTAAGCTAGACCGGCTTGATGGAAAAGATACATCTTAAGTGAGCGGCGAAAGAGGAGAAGGTCCGTGATAGTCTGAAGTTTGGGGGGTAGGTTATTCCAGAGGGATGCCCCTGCCACCAAGAAGGCCCTTCCCCTGGGCACCACCAGCCAGCATTGACCGGTGGACAGCACCCTGAGGAGGCCCTCCCTATGGGAGCGGATCGGACGGTGGGAGGTATGCGGCAGGAGACGGTCCCGCAAATAACTAGGTCCCCTGCCATGGAGCGATTTGAAGATGGTAACAAGCACCTTGAAGCGCACCCGGAAGGCCACCGGTAGCCAGTGCAGCTCGCGCAGGAGAGGTGTTACGTGGGAGCTTAGAGAGGCTCTCAAAATCCCCTGCGCGGCCATATTCTGCACTAACTGGAGCCTCCGGATGCACCTCAAGGGGAGCCCCATGTAGAGAGCGTTGCAATAGTCAAGGCGGGACATAACGAGCGCTTGGGTAACTGTGCGAAGGGCGTCCTGGTGAAGCAAGGGGCGCAACTGGTGTACCAGGCATACCTGGTAAAAAGCCCCCCTGGTCACAGCCGCCACCTGGTCATCCAAGGACAGCCGTGAATCCAGGAGGACGCCTAAGTTGCAAAGCCCTTTCCACGGGGGCCAGTGACTTGCCCCCGATGACCAGCGATGGACTCAGCTGGCTATGCCGGGACGCCAGGAGCCACAGCCACTCGGTCTTGGACGGGTTGAGCCGAAGTTTGTTGCTTCCCATCCAGACCCGCACGGCTTCCAGACACCGGGACATCACCTCGACGGCATCGTCGGGGTGGTTGGGGGTAGATATGTACAGCTGAGTGTCATCAGCGTACAGATGGTACTCTACCCCACAACCACGGATGATCTCGCCCAGTGGCTTCATATAAATGTTAAACAGGAGGGGTGAGAGGACCGATCCCTGAGGCACCCCACATGTTAGGGGCCTCGACATCGACCTCTGCCCTCCTGTCAATACAAATTGCGGCCGACCGGAGAGGTAGGAGGAGAACCACTGTAAAACAGTGCCCCCCCCCATCCCAACCTCCCCAGTCGGTGCAATAGGATACCATGGTCGATGGTATCAAAAGCCGCTGAGAGATCTAACAGAACCAGGATTGAGGAATAACCTCTATCTCTAGCCCTCCAGAGATCATCCACCAACGCGACCGATGCCGTCTCTGTGCTGTGCCCGGGCCGGAATCCGGACTGGTGCGGGTCTAGATAAGCAGTTTCCTCCAGGTGCCAAAGGAACTGCTGTGCCATCACACTCTCTACAACCTTCGCCAAAAAGTGAAGGTTGGAGACCGGACGATAATTACTTAACAATGCTGGGTCCAGGGAAGGCTTCTTGAGGAGGGGCCTCACCACCGCCTCTTTCAAGGCAGTTGGCAAGAACCCCTCACTCAAGGAAGCGTTCACTACTTCCTGGAGCCAGCCACGTGTAACCTCCCAGGAGGCCAGTACCAGCCAGGAGGGAAACGGGTCCAATAAACATGTGGTGGCATTCAGCCTCGGCAACCTGTCCATGTCTTCGGAGGTAACAAAGTCAAACTCGTCCCATAAAACAGTCTCAAGACCCGCCTCGGACAGTCCGCCCAGATCTATCTCATTGGTGGCTAGTTCGTCCCGGATCCGAGCGATTTTATCCTGCAGATAAACTCCAAATTCCTCTGCTCTGCCCTGCAAAGGAGCTTCCCACGGCCCCTGTTGAAGAAGGGAGCGGGTCACCCTAAACAGGGCGGCAGGGCGGTTATCTGCAGATGTGATAAGAGTGGCCAGGTGGCTGCGTTTCGCCACTCTTATCGCCACTAAGTAGGTCCTTAAATGGGACCTAATCCGTGTTCGGTCGGATTCGGAGCAAGTGGACCTCCACCTGCTCTCCAGGCGTCTCTTGCGGCGCTTCATCACCCTTAGCTCCTCGGTGAACCAAGGGGCCAGGGTGGATCGGTGCCGCGTGAGAGGCCGCAAGGGCACGACCCGGTCCAATGCCCCCATGGCCGCACTATTCCATGCGGCCACTAGGCCCTCGATCGAGCCGTGGGTTAGGGTTACAGGTATAGGCCCAAGCTCCGTCTGGAACCTTTCAGGGGCCATCAGGCGCCTGGGGCGGAACCATCTTGGTATCTCTGGTTCCGCCTCCCCGCAGTGGGGTGTAGCGGTTGGGAAGTCAAGCTGAAGGAGAGAGTGATCTGGCCATGACAGGGGTTCGATGACTAATTCCCCTACTCCTAGATCACTCGACCATTGGCCAGAGGTAAAAATATTAAATGCTTGCTTTCTTGGCACGGGTGGATGGGATACACAGGAAAGGAATCGACTAATCAGCCACCTTAGCAAACATGGTCCAGGCAGAATATGAGGAAAATGTGGAGGGAAATATTGAAATCTGGAATGGTATTTCATAAACAGATTTCATTTCCAAATGCCATATGCAGAACAGTCAAGTAGCTAAAAGCTGAAATGCAAAATAGGAAGAAAAAAAGCATAACAATTTTTGCCTCTCTCTCAAAATTTGATCATAGGCACTTTCCTGTTTTCAGCTTCATGTCCAGGGCTTCTGAGATATTCATAAACACTCTGCATCACTAGCAACTCTACTACGTTTTATCACCCAAACACAGAACAATGCAGCTTTGTGTGCATGTAACCAAATGCCTACAATCAGAACCGCCTACCTACCTACAGTATTTAGAATAACACTGTTAAGAATGCAAGCAGCAGAGTAAAAAACAAGCTATACCCTTTGATATAAACAGTACACTAATGAACACAGATTCAAAATAAATGGCTACACAGAATTCTAAGCCTGTGAATATGTTATTTCTCCTTGTCAAAATAAAATGTTTTAAAATCTCAGAATCAATTACAAGGAGACTACCCTTTATACACATCTCAGTATTTTCCAATTGTCTCTGCAAAGAAAGACACGTTTATATTAAAGCCTACACAGCCTCTGTTTTAAACCAATATCATTTTAAGCCAGCTTAGCGCATTGGTTTCACGACAAGCTGCCTTAATTTATATTTTCTGCAATTTGTAGACTCTTGATCAAAGTTTTAGATATATATCATGCATGAACTTTCCCTTAGCATAGATTATGAAAAGTCAAGAAGTGGCTAAAATATTGCTACCAGTTTTGTTTTTAGAGGAATAATTTGAAATTCTCATAGCTATAATTGAGATTCACTAATGACTTTAAGTAAATAAATAAATAAAAACATGACGTGCATCCATTCTAACAGAAGAAGAATAACTCCAACAAATAACAAAAATAACAATAGAATAGGTACGTCCATATTTTATCGGTCTTTTATTCACATTAAAAATGCAGATTAATTACGTACTATCAGAAGTACTTATTTTTGGCTGTCCTGAAATTCACATTGTTCAACTTAAATGGATGACCTCAGAATCTAGCATTAAACTCTATGAGGGGGGAAACGGTTTACTTTTATTTTTCAAGATCATCTCAAAAGCTTTATCTGTTTCTTAAGTTCTTCAGATTCCCACCCAACAAATAGTTCATGTCTTCTGTAGTGAAGGAAAATGTATATAGCCTATCTTCTCTGCATCAACTTATCTTTTTTTTAGTTTTCCTTTAACTTTTTCCCCATCTAATGACTCATGCCTGCCTTCACCGTCTACTTCCTATTTATGTTTTCTCCTTGGTTTTAATTTTTTTAAAATATGTAGTTCTCAAAGCACTTTGCAAACCAGATTGTCTACTTGTATGTATTTTTGAAGAACTTTCAGATGGGACAAACGGTTGAAAATAGAATGAACTTACCAGGAAAATGGTAATCTAAGCGTTTTTAAGCAGAATCTGGCCAACCACCTCCTAAGAGTGCTGTTGCAACACATTTCCTTCATTTGAAAAAGTCTGCATTAGAGGCATCTTTCTAGATAAATTATTCAAGCCATCTGAGTCCAAAAAAATTGTGTAAAAATTCACTTTAGTCTTTGAAGTAGTGGTCTGAAGGAGAGTTAGGCAACTTGATAGTTTCCAGCTGTTTGGGAGTTTCATTCACAGTCAGAATGGCTAATGCCACTGGACTGTGAGAAATGTAGTGTCAAATATCTGGAAAGCACTAGATGTGTAATCCTTGGGCTGCAGACTCAAATCTCTCCAGGAATATGCAAACTGATCATTTCTGTATTGTCTTTTTCAGATCAGGTAGCAAAGACAACAAACCTAGACAGAGTTTCTTATGAACTGAATATGCATCCACGAACTTAGCCAGAATCTTCTGCAATTTTCCAAGGAGGCTGACAAATTCATAGCTGATAATCGAATCTTTCCGGCCAAAAAGATCCCCAAGACAAAGATGAAACTGTCCTTTCAGATGTTGCTAAAAACACATCACCTGTTTGCTGCTTCTAGCTGGATTCAACAATTATGGAAGAGTTGTAACTTCTTCATTTTTGCTCCAATTGCTTGCAGAATTTAAGGTAAGGATTCAGCATGCCCTAAAGATCTTGTAAAAAGGATACAATGTGTTATCTTGAGAATATATTAGTACTGGTCCAGTAATCTGGGAGCTAAATCTATTGTGATGTTCTAAAACAATCTTTGAGAAGTACTTGAAGATTTCAGATACCTTGCAGAAACAGTTGTCTTCTTTCTTAGGCATCAAATCTCAGGAGTAGTGACTTAATCCCTGTTCATTATTGAAGAGAACAGAAGATTCAAAAATTGATCTCCCAAAGGAATGAATGGCATTCTGTTCAATATTTTCTTCTTGGAATTTAATTTTGTTCTAAGCATTATTTCAAGGTGGTGGATTTGTTTGCGCTGCTTTTAGTTGCTAATTTGGGTTGTTTTCAGCCTGGTTGCTTGCGGCAATCTACAATCTTAGTAACAGTGGAGTGAGTGACAGTGCATGGATTTAGCTTTTAGGATTGGTTTGGTAGTGGAGCTGAGGTGTATTACATTAGTATTGTGATATTTTTTTTCAGAATTAAACTAATTCTAGGAGTCATTTCTAAAACTATTTTTAGTAGGACATTGGCACTAGAGAGAGGTATCAAACTGGCAGCCCACAGGCCAGATGCATCACGGGCATGTTACACCCATCCCAGCTCCGCAAAGGGAAAAATCTTGTGAAACATCACATGACGCCATGAGTTTGACACCCATGGATTAGAGAGTCAGTTTGGTCTAGTGCAGTAATGGCGAACCTATGGCACAGGTGCCACAGTTGGCATGCAGAGCCATTTCTTAGGGCACGCAAGGCGTTGCCCTGTCAGCTCCAGCACGCATGTGTGTGCTGGCCAGCTGATTTAGGCCTTCTTTTGAGGCCGTTTTTCCCCCTCTGGAGGCTTCAGGGAAGCTCCTGAAGCCTCTGGAGGTGGGGGGGGAAGGCTATTTTCACCCTCCTCAGGCTCCTAGAAAGCCTCTGGAGCCTGGGGAGGGCGAAAAAACATGCTAAAAGCAGGGGGTTGCGGAGATAGCATTATGGGTGTGGCACGCCCACATACGACCCCCCCCCTGCACTCTCCCCGCTTTTGGCACCTGAGCTAAAAAAGGTTAGCCATCACTGGTCTAGTGGTTCCGGCACCAGGGTAGAAAGCTAGAGACAGTGAGTTCTAGTCCTGCGTCAGCCATGAAAACTAGCTGGGTGATTTTGGGCCAGACATTCTCTCAGTCCAACTCACCTCCCAGGATTGTTGTTGTGGGGAAAATAGGAGGAAAGTGTGATGGATATGTTTGCCATCATATTTTTTTAAAAATAATAAAAAGGATATAAATAAAATTAATATAAAATAAAAACAATGAAGAATTTCTCCTATCAGAATAAGCTGAAAGTCTGGCAAAATTATAATCTAATAAACTTTTGTGGACACTTGTCTACTTTGTCAGGTTATTACTATGAAACTCTGTGAAGAGTAAGTCAACTGTATTCTTTCAGCAAAGATATAGTAGGTGTTTAAGATGAATTGCATGGGCAAAGTTAAGGGATAAATGGGTGCTTTTGAAACTTTTTTTTTTACCTAGGATGTGTCTGATTTTATTAATAGGTGTAGATGTTTATCTATCTATTATCTATATCTATCTATCTATCTATCTATCTATCTATCTATCTATCTATCTATCTATCATCTATCATAATCTATTGAAAAAACAACTCTCTCTCTCTCTCTCTCTCTCTCTCTCTCTCTCTCTCTCAGCATAAGTAAAATCTTGGGGTTTTTTTATGGAACTTAAATTGTTAACACTGATTACTGTTGGGATTGTCCCTGTCTTCTACTATTTCAAGAAACCTAGCTTACAACTAAGCATTATATATTAATTTGAATTGGCCACTTTATGAGGGATTCCATAGGAACTGTCAATTTGATGTCTATCTGGCTCCCAGGATGCTTCTCATATTTATTATGGCTTCATAACAATTTCAGTCTGTCCATCAGTGAGTCATTCTTTTCATTTTTAGGTAATTTATTTCCAGAAAGATCATCAAGAAGCTAGACCACTTAATCAACAAAATGTCATTTAATGACTGTTATGTTGGACAATAATTATCATAATATCTAGCCGGTCAAACTATCTAAAAGCAGCCAAAGTCTGGCTATACTTTCCTATGGTGCCTTTGGTAGAATGGTGCATGCAAAACATGAGAATTCCAATTTGTTTTCTTTACAATATCGGCACCTTATAGGTTTGCTTTTGGCTGCGTCCTGGAACGTTGTATCTATAATGTACCTGAAGCTCAATAATAAGCATACTGATCAGGAACAACACAATAGCAGAATAAGCCCCTGCTCAAGCAGGACAAATGGCTGTCCAATCTCTTCTTAAAAGCCTCCAGTGATGGTGTACTCACAACATCTAGAGCCAAGTTGTTCTACTGATTAATTGTTCTAACTGCCAGGAAATTTTTCCTTATTTCTAGGTGGTTCTCTCCTTAATTAGTTTCCATCCATTATTTCTTGCCCTGCCTACGGGCACTGTGGAAAATGGGTTGATCCCCTATTCTTTGTGGAAGCCCTTTTAATATTGGAACACTGCTATCATGTCACCTCTAGTCCTTCTTTTCATTAAACTAGACATACCCTTTTCCTGCAACCATTCTTCATATGTTTTAGCCTTTAGTGCCCTAATTATTTTTGTTGCTCTTCTCTGCACTCATACTTTGCCTTTGAAGTGTTTCCCAAGTTCCACTGAGCTTAAAATAAATCAAGACAGAATCCTGAGACTTTCCCCCATTTTTAAAATATTTGTCATTATTAGTAATTAGCTATATTGCTGCTTTCCCACTCAGTCTCATTTGCTTCATAATGACAACCACGTTTGAATGTATAATTAAATAGTTTGCAATTCATCTTAAAGACCTACTGTATCTTTGTTGAAAGAATACAGTTGACTTACTCTTCACAGAGTTTCATAGTAATAACCTGACAAAGTAGACAAGTTTGCCTTTCCTCGATTTTTATGCAACTCAGTACAACCTAACAGGGGAAAGAAGCCTTTCTAATGTAATGAGTTGGACTTTGAAGAAACAGTTTAGGAAGTATATTGATGCTTTCAAACTTTAGTATTGGAGAACACTCCTGAAAATAACATGGGACGAATTACCAACAAACAAATGGATTAAATCAAACAAATCAAATTGGAGTCCTCACAGGAGGCACAAATGACCAGTTTCAAATTATCACGCTTTGGACACATTATGAAAAAACCTGGCTCTCTGGAAAAGACCCTGGAGAAGGTGGAAGGAAAGAGAAGAATATGATCATCAGCAGGAGGATGGCCCTAGTTATAATAGCAATGGGTGCATTGTTGGAAAACCTGAAAGAGCCAGTTAAACCAGGGTTGTCAAACTCATGGCCCATGGGCTGGATATGTCATGCACTGGCCACCCCGTGACCAGTTTAGCGAAGGGGGGGGGAAAGTTGTGATATGTCAAATGACGACATCATGATGACACAAGTTTGATACCCCAGAGTTAGACCTTCATGAAGAATCTATCTGGTTGCTAAGAATTGACATGAATTTGATGGCAGATAATCAATTGAAAAAAAGATATGAGTAGTTTCAAAATGTGTGGTGGAAGAATAATGTGCTTCTCAAAAGCACAGATAATGTGCAGGTATCATCTGCCCTGAATGTTAAAAGACTAATTTTCTTATTGTGCTTATACAGAATTTAAATCGAAAACTTTGTCAATCTTACTCTAAAATAGTTTCAAGTAGTCAGTACAGGATGCTTTTCTTCCTTGCCCATAGAGTTAACCTCTTCCTAAAGGAAGTAACTTGCCACAAGCTATTGAGTGGGTCCACAGTACAGTATAAGGTTTATATGAACTCTACCTACATTTCATTCTAAGGACTGCAATTTAAGTGATTTGTCCGTTGAGTGTTAAACATATCTTTAGCATGTTTTGCCTTTCAGAGCAATGCCTCTGGCAAAACCTAAGCAATAATTAAACAATATGTGCAGGATACATTGTCCATATTGCTAAAGATTGTACATGTACTTTATTGTACTTCATGCAGGTATTATTGTAAGCTGTTTACAACTGAATGTACTTTCACAATATTTAACAGAAACTAATAATTCACCACTGCTGTTCAAGTAATGTTGATAAGTTTTGCATAGCTATTGTCTGAGAATATGTATTATTTTGATTCCGATATGTTCATATAAATGTCAGTTGTGCTGCATGTCTACTAAATATAATTTAGGAAATTTTAAAGGAATCATGAATGTGTGTCAAAACATAGTGATTCTAATAAGGAAAGGAGGGAATATAATAAAGTCACAAATTATGTATGAACATAAGTGTTACGTCACTTACATTTCTACATTGTGTTAATTTAGTTGTTTAGAAATTTGTTCTGGATTGGTTGCCTTATTGGCTTGTGCAACAGAATAATGATAAAAAAAAGTTACACATACTTTTGTCTAATAAAGGAATTCATTAGTAAAATGAAATTGGTTGAATCTTTTTGCTGCTGAACAATATATTTTAGTACTCATCCTAAGTTACTATTATTTTTAATATGGTTCTACTGTATGTAATTATATTCAACTATAATCTGAAAATATAAACATTACACTTAGTAATCAAATGTGTAACTATTAGATTTATACTATACGATCACATTGTACACTTGCTTCCAGACACTTTCACACTTAAATCAGCATATTAGACATGATGCGGTGTTCTTCTATAATTTGAATAATTCAGAACTGTAGCAAGGAAAACTGGTACACACATTTTGAGATCAAGGATATCCGTGGCATTAAAAAAAATCTCCCATTAGAATGCAAAGTTTCCATTAACTACCGTTCTGAGGAACAATAAGACAGTCTTCCCATTGAAATATATGTGCAAGATGATAATAAAAACTAAAATATTAATAGTCTTTGCATGTGAAAACCTGGATACCTCTAGGTGGCAGCAGAGAGATATGGAAAGCTAATTCTTTGCCACTATCCGCAAGCCATCTACACTTCGCAGTCCAGATCTGATAACTCTAAAGCAGCGATGGCTAACCTTTTTCTAAAGGTGTGCCAAAACTGTGTGCATGTGTGCTATCGCATGCGTACCCACTCACCTGCACATGCACGAGCAACCCCACCTGTGCATGCATGAGTGCCCCCACCACCACATATGTGCGAGCAACCCCGATGCAGGGGAGGTATTTTCACCCTCCCCAGGCTCCAGAGGCTTTCCTGAAGCCTGGGGAGGGCAAAAACAATCTCCCCAAGTCCCTGGAGTCTGTTTTTGCCCTCCCCAGGCTTCAGGAAAGCCTCCGGAGCCTGAAGAGGGCGAAAAACAGTGTAACGTCCCAACTGGAAGTTCAGGAATGAACTTCCGGTTGGACCATTGGGCCTGTTTTTCATCCTCTCTAGGCTCCAGAGGCTTTCCTGAAGCCTGGGGAGGGCGAAAATCATCTTCTCTGGCCCCCCGGAAGAACGAAAATTATGCAAGAGCTGAGGGCTGCTAAGGGCTGCTGTGCCAGCAAATATGGCTCTGTGTGCCACCTGTGGCACATGCGCCATAGGTTCACCATCACGGCTTTACAGTTTGCAAACCAAAGTACAACTAGTGCAACTTGGCTAGTTGTTTGTCAATATCTTGGTCTATGTTTTGCCTAATCTGATGTAAACATTTGAGTGGGAATATGCCATGCAAGGTATCCATAGAAAACTAACCAAATGCATGTTCACATGTGATTTTTAAACTATCAGTGAGTTTAGTTAATAATAGTCATTACCATCAAGCTAAATGCTGGAAGAAGTGTTAAAATTGGTGCACATTCTGTCTAACATAGATTTTATTTTTAAAATTTAAGCATTTCAAGAGTTTTCCCAATAGTAAACATATACAAAGGAGATATCAATTGGTCCAGTATCTACTGAATATATTTGGAATTTTTATAAAATAGAACAGTGTCCATTCACATCACACCTACTAAGTAACTGTGATTGTGCTCTTGCCAGCCACACACATGAAGATAATAATATAATGTACATATGTAAATTTTAAATATCAGCTAAATATATTCAAATTAATAATCACTAAGTTTCAATGTTATCATAATTATAGATTTATTCATGTTGTCATCTATTTTTTAGCAACCAAACATGGGTTGTGAATCGAGAACTGGGGTGACCTTGAACAGGCAACTAATCTGTCTGCCTAGTGTGGGAGCTCCAAGAAGCACAATAACCTAGTCACTCATATCTAGTGGAATACTGCTTCTGACATTAGTGTAATGCATTACCACCAATAACCTCATTCTTCAGGAATTTATCTAATCATCTTCCAAAGCCTTCTATGCTGGTGGCATCACTCATATCTTCTGCAGCCAATTCCATGTACTGTGTGAAAAAAGAACTTTCTTTTATTTGTTGGGCTCTAACATTTCAAGTATCTCATCTGCTATCTCCACTTCATACCAAGTTTATACTCCCTTTTATTCCTTCACATCCTCCACACTTTGAAAGCTTGACATCTTTTTCCCATCTGGAAGGGATGACTTGCTCAACCCCTTGTTTATTTACTTGATTGCGGCTCCTTCTCTCAAAGACACTTCAGAGTTCAGAGTGATTCCTGATGAGTCCTTTATCAACATGCATCCAACCATGCTGTTTTCTTAGCAACAGTACCCAAGTGATTGGTCACTCCTGCTTTATGAGGTTTTTCATGTTCATAATCTAGCCTATGGTTTTGGTATTACTGGATGGTCTGTCATCCAAGTCCCAACCAAGTTTGCCTGGTTTAGCTTCAGGCATGTTCAGCCAGGTAGACATGATCCTTTTTGCCAACATATGCCTGGGGCATATACATCGTGGCATCCAATTTTTTTGATATCTTATATTTTACTGAATAACCTATAGCAGAGTCCTTGGTGCTCTCTGAGGTTTAACAATAATTGATATATCCAAATATTTATCTATAATTGACTTAAATTCACACTACAGCTCCTAAAATCACATTACTAATAGTCCTCGGCATACAACAACTTGTATGTTAGCGTACCATTCAAAGTTACAATGGGATTGAAAAAAAGTGTCTTACGAATGTTTTTCACACTTATGACCATTGCAGTATCCCCATGGTCACATGATCATAATTCAGACGCTTGGCAACTGGCTCATATTTATGACATTTGCAGTGTCCCAAAGTCATGTGATCACCTTTTGTGACCTTCTGACAAGCAAAGTCAACTGGGAAGTCAGATTCACTTAACAGCTTTACCAGTAACTTAAACAACTGCAGTGTTTCACTTAGCAGCTGTGACAAGAAAGGTCATGAAATGGGACAAAATTCACTTAAGAAACATCTCATTTAGCAACAGATATGTCGGGCTCCACTGTGGTCATACGTCAAGGACTACCTGTATATCCCCATTGCCAGTGCTTTCTAAATTTATACCAATTTCTAGGTGTCCTAAAGACAGCAAATTTAGAATTGGGGGCTTAGCTAGTTTAATAAAGGAGAATATTTGTAGCTCAGGGTTGAAATGAGGGGGAGTCCTTGGTGCTCTCTGAGCTTGCTTGTTTTCTTGCAGACGCTTCATTACCTAAACTAGGCAACATCATCAGTGCAAGTAAGGAGTGCTGTTTGCCGTCAAGTTTATATTCTGATGTCTTGGCTGTCTGTGTGGGTTGGGCTGCTTACTGATGGCACTTGGTAGCTTCTTGATCGGGGTATTTGTGTACTTGGCTAGTTCACCAATACTCTGAAGAAAAAAAAGAGGGGGTAACTAGTACCTAGGACAGGTAAACTCTACCCAAAACCACCTTTTTTTTTTTACAGAACTACTATCAATCGGGAAGAACTCCATCCTCCAAAGCCGAGGTGCTGGTCCATTTTTCCAGTTTTACTCAGCCACCCGCGATTTGCTCGACCCCAAAAACTATGGCCGACCACTACCTGAAGAGTGTGGGTGTATGGTGGTGGTGAAGGTGAGGTGGGCGTAGCCCGCTCCAACATCACCCCACAGGACAAGATGTGCAGCTGAGCAGTTATTTCTGCAAGACCTTCGGGGAGGGTGTGTGTGTGTGTGTGTGCAAAGACAGCTGGCGAGGGGGAGACACCGACACGGATTCTTCCCCTCAGAGGGGGGGTGCCCTGTGGGATGCGCGTAGAGCGGCTCGGGCGCAGGACGGACGGTAGACATTCTCTCCCTCAGCAGCCAAGCCGGGGTTTGGGGGGGGGGGGCAGAGAGAAGGAGACGTCTCGCTCGCCGCTGGTTGCCGGCCTGGACTGCGCACGCAGCCGCCTCGGCTCCTTCCTTCTCTCACTCTTCCTCCCTCCCTTCGGCTCGTTCCACCGTCCCCCCTCCCGTCCGCCTGCCTGCCTGCCTGTTCGCTCGCTCGTTCTCCCTCCCTCCCTTCTCTCCTCTCTCTCTCTCCCCCCTCCCTCATCAGTTCCCCGCTCTCGCGTTGGTTGCCGGGATCGCTGGCCGCTTTGGTTAATGTCCGCCATGTTTGCCATGGCGCAGGGAGCGGATCGAGCGACCCCGGCGCGGATCTAGGGCTGCGGGCGGCTCTTCGAGGGAGCTGTTCCGGGGCGGCGGGGCTCTCCATGGTGTGTCGGGCCGGGGTCGGGAGCGGCTGGGAGGCGGCGGTGAGGCCGTAGTGAGGGTCCCCCTCGCCCCCCCAGCTCCCCCAGCCCGGCCCCGGGGTGTTATTGTGAGGGGGAGACAATGAGCAAACTCTCCTTCCGAGCCCGGGCGCTAGACGCCGCCAAACCGCTGCCTATCTACCGCGGCAAGGACATGCCCGACCTCAATGACTGCGTCTCCATCAACCGTGCCGTGCCGCAGATGCCCACGGGCATGGAAAAGGAGGAGGAATCGGTAAGGGAGCCGCGCAGGGGGGGCCCACCATTGTTTATCAGACGTCCCCCTCCCCTCACGGGAAATAGGCCATTGGCATTCACTAAACGCCGCTACGCACGCTTCCCACCGCAGCGGCGCACGTTCCCGATGGGGCCTGCGTAAAGAGCGCAGCGTAAACTCTCCTCCGTCGCCGTAAGCGGGGCCTTGCTCCGCCATCTTCTTGCTTGCCCAGGACTCGCGAAGTGTTTTGATTAGCGGGAGAGGGAAGGAGGGGGGGGGGAGAGGGGGAGGCCTTACGCTGGCGTAACTGGAAGGAAGCGCAAAAGGCGTCCCTGAATGGAAGAGAGTGCGCGCCGGCCGCTATTGCCGGAACTTGTCTTGTGAGCTGTTAAACCAGGAGCTTGTCTTTCGCCGCGGTCGGGTTTTCGATTTTTGAGCCGGGCCTTTGCGACTTGGACTGGAGGACCGCTAGGGTTCCCAGTTCCCCGAGGAAGGAGAGTTCTTGTTTCAAGGGATTCAGTTCTTCATAAGACAGCCCCCCCCTCCCCCCCCGATTCGCTTTGAAGCTGGCGGCTCCTTTAGCAGCCAGTGGGGGTAGCTCTTCGTCTGCATGAAAGTGGCAAATCGTAGGTTTGGGGAAAGCGAGCAAAGTCTTGAATCCCTGTTACATTTTCATGAAATTACGCTGTGCCCTTTTGTCTTGGGGCTTTGAGCCCCCCCCCCCCATTAAAAAAAAAACCTCTGATATCTTATGCTTTTCCAAGCCATGCTTTAGGGAAAATGGGCTTAAGCTGTCAGTTGCTTTGGCTAATGTATAGGATAGGCAAAGTAAAGCATCTTGAATTTCTTCCATATAATCTTCACGTGTGTTAACTGGCACGTCTGGGGTGTTTTTATTTTCACTCCCGAAACAAGCGTTCTCATGCAATTCTTTCCTTTGGCAATCCGGAAATCTTTATGTATGCTTATAGGGAGGGGGGATTTAACTATGGTTAGGATTGCACAGACTCACCCAATTCGGTGAGAAATACTTTAAAAGCCAATATGTGCCCATAGAATTATAATTTGAGATCAATTAACAGGCCTGTCTGATGTCACTGACAAATGAAAACCAACTCTTTTTCTTACATGAAGATATTTGTAATGACTGAGTCTAATTTGCTGCAAACACATAATCTATAGGTCACATTTGATCCCATTGTGAATTTAATTTTAAAGCTGCATGGTCTGTTGTGCAACATTTGTATTTAAATATCTCTATGAAGAAAATAGCTGTTGTCTGTACCCTTGCTTGGGTAAAGAGTACATTATTTGCCCTAAAAACTGGACTTTTTATGTATTCTATAATTTTATTTCTTTGCTTAACTGTGCACAAATTGTTCATAACAAGGGCTAAGTGTGCCTTCAGAATTCATAGTAAATGTCCTTAGGAATTTCCTCAATGAAACGATATCTCCGCCTCATTGCCAGCCCACATTGTATTTGATTGGTTTTTCAGAGGTTGGAGTTGTCAACAACAACAAAGGCTGCACTTTTTTATGATTGGCGAATTTCTCATTAGCCTTTTAAAATATACAGCTTTGTAGTCCTTGATTGTTAGCTTGTAGTTTACATCCTAACTGTGTTTTCTTTTTTATTATGAATTTTAAAATGATGCTTTAATGTTGCTAATTCATTGCTAGCTTTTTGTCAGAAGTATGTTTGTAAAGCTAACTGTAATATTTATACATTTTGTTGATTTTGTTTTTCATTCTACAGATTAGTTGAAAACAAAATAACATCACTGAAATTTAAAATTAATTTGCAAAAAGTGGAATTATTTAAACAGCTAGTCTAAATTGGTTTTAAAGATAATACCCTAAAATGTGATCTATCTATGGATGTAATTTTAATAAAGCAATTTAAATAAAATTCCCATAATGCTAACATTTTCTGCTATTTTAAAATGCATACAAATTAATAAATGCATACAAACTAATTAATGCATACAAACTGACATTTCCATTATAATCCATTAATTTTACTGTAAAGTACTTCCAAATCATAGGGAGAGAATTTGGAAAATTATAGTCAGTTCTAATTATATTTACTAAGAAGTATTCCAAAGAGTGTGGCATTTATTCTGAAGTATTTTAACATATTTTTGTTTTAAATACTATATGAATTTACAGATTATATAAAGCAAGTAAATACTGAACCAGTCATGTTTAATCTAGTGACCATGGGGAAGTTGTGAATGTCACAGCTATAAGAAGCAATTCTAAATTGCCTTGTTCAAGTCTGTCGTAATTTCAAACAGTTACTGAACGAGGACTACCTTTACAGACAGGTTAATCAATAAAATGGTACATTTCTTAATACATTTGAACTATAACCTTCTTCTGTCTAAATATATTCAGCTATAGAATTCATTTATCAACAAAAAGTGAACTCAAAACTCTTTCAGAAAAAAAGTTCATTTAACAAAAATCTTAAACTAGAACCTTAAAACACAACTGAAATATTATAGAAAAAAACAGATAAGTGATTGTAGTACTTTGGGGTTTAAATCTAATTGGGAGTGCAACCCATAGTTGGGGTCAGTCTTTAGACAACAAATCAAAATCAGTGTCTGGATTTTCAAAAAAAAAGTTTTCCTAATTGTCTAGAAAGGAAAAAAATCCACAAATATAAGTTTTTTAAATAATGTGAAGCTTTTCATAAGAAAAGGCTGCCATTTTTAAGCTTTATTATATCTGTAATTTTGTTATTTTGAGTAACATCAAATTTGCCAAGATACAATTTCTATATTAGGGAACATCCATGTTAAACTTCAGGCAGATAATTAAGTGATACTTGCACAAAAAGAAAAAAAATGAATAGGACCCTCCTAAAAGCAATGGAGCACTAGAAATGTCAAACTATTATTTGAATTGTTTCCATCAAATCATTCAATTCAGTAGACTAGGTAATCTAACTAATGCAGTTCACAAAATACTGTTATGTTTATACAAGTACTCACAGTGAAACCGAACAACAAAGTGGAATGAGTCATAAAACTAAGGAGCTTCAATTTGCAAGATGCTGTGGGCAATTAACCAAACTACTGTAACAGATCAAGGTCACTTTGAATTGAAAGCAGGTGTTGGTCACATTCTCCTCCTTTCCCATTATAGCATTTTTTTAAAAAGGGAGGTCTCCTTCTGAAACATATCTAGGCTCTATAAATCAGGTGGTTTTGAGTTTGTGAAGGTATAAAAACAGAAAACGAATCTATTCATCCTATTCTGACTAAAATGTTTTAATTGGTGAACTAAGCTTCATTAAACTCAATGCCACATTCTCAGTTCATAATAATCCCATTTCATATTCTCCCTACTGTCAGCCCCATGAGTATACTGTACATAAGATACACCATGTATTTTTCTCAAACATAAAAAAGAGCAAAACAAGTTAATGAGAATATAATCAAGTGCAATACAGCTCAGTTTTATAGATTTTTTTTAATCCCTTCATTTATTGCTACCATACTGTTACATAGAATGAAGCTCTGCCGGAAGACACCAGATTGTCTTGGTGGTGTTTGTCAGTGATGGAGAGCTATTTACAGGGGATCAGTTGCATTTTAAGAATCTCCCTGTTGAAGAAACTACCCTCATGCAATCATGTATTCGATTCTCCACCAGGATCACTTGGACAACCCTTGGAAACTCCAGAAGTAGGATATGAAAGCTGTAATAACTGAGCAGTTATTTCCTACAAACTGATACTGAGAGGCAGATTGGTCTGACAGCAGAAGGAATATATAAGTCACTATGGCTAAAACATTAGGTTCCACACTCCCAGACTCTGTTTGGACAACACTCCACTGAGATCTACAGCCCAGAGAGTAAACTTTTTCACTTTTTCTTTAATAATAATAATAATTTAATAATAATTTATTTCTTATAAACCGCACCCTCTCCCCACAGGGACTCGGGGCGGTGCACAGGAGAAATAAGAACAATGACTATATACATATTTCATTAAAAATAAATTAAATTAATTAACCTGTGCTAAAATACCCATTAAAACTATCTAACTAAAAATCCCCAAAAGACCCTAAAAACAGAGGAGTAGCTATCCCAGGCCGGCAAGACAGAAAAAGTGTGTTTTCAATTTAAGACGGAAGGAGCGGAGGTCCGTGGTGGTCCTAATATCGGGGGGGGAGGTCGTTCCAGAGGGCTGGGCCCGCCACAGAGAGAGCCCTTCCCCTGGGTGTCGCCCGCTGACAAAGTCTAGTGGACGGCACCGGGAGAAGTCCCTCTCTGTGGGAGCGAATCGGTCGTGAGGATGTATGAGGCAGGATCCGATCCCGCCACCTGAACCTGATTTTTTTTATTGACAACTACTTGCAGATAGGCAGAACATTGGATAAGAATTTAGTCATGCCTGAAGAAACTTTCCATGAGAATCTGATTTGGATATTTGACAACTGGCTCATGTTTACAATGGCTGCAACGTTCCTCAGTTGCATGATCGCCATTTGTGGTCTTCTCTGCCAGCTTTCAACAAGCAAAAGTTAGTGGGGAAACTGGCAGGGGGTTGCATATGGTGATCATGTGATATCTGACAAAAATTAATAAAAAATATATAAGAAATATTAAATAATAAAATAGTAAATCAATCAAAAATAAAACAAAAAACACAAAAGGCAGACTACGGATCACTGGGTCTTTTTCTGCCATCATATTTCTCGTTCTATTTACCTGAAAGGAACATTATTAACAAAATTACCGGGTGAATATACTTTTGTAAGGATGAATGTCAAATGATTTATTAACTAGTATATATTCACTTATTGGACTCTTAAAATATAGAAGTGATTATATGTCATACAATATAGGAAAATAATTATTGTAGAGTTTCTGTTAAATTGCTGAATCCCTATATAGCAATCAACCAGATCCCAATCATGAATTCTTTTCAATTGAGAACTGACCTGATAGGAGAGCTGAAGATCCATGACTCTCATTATTCCATCCTTAATTACTTCCTAGCTGCCCAAAATGAATTACGATGATAGGGAAAGGAAGACTGGCTTCTTGGCCCCAGGCACATATAGAAATAAAGCTTTTCTAATTTCAGAATCTGTTAAAAGCATTCAGTGAGCCATCATAAAATATTCAGTTGTCCCCTTTTTTCCATTGTTTGTTTAACCATTAATGTATTATGTGTGTACCACAGCTAATCAGGGCTGTTCTCTTAACTGGAATTGGAGCTCCATGTTAAACACTAGTTTAAGATTAAAGATTAAAGTTTTATTAAATATCTTGGAGTTTTAATATAATATATAAATATACATATTCATTTCTGTCAAAAGCATATGCTGAAAAAGTTACATTTGGCCTGTCTTAGACTCCAGCAGGTTGCTTCCAATAGAACATTATGTGAGTAAGCCCTCACTTTGGCTATCTACAAACTTTACAATATACAATTTTGCTGGTGTATGACATCTGCCAATCTACCTATATTAAGTCAGAGGTTATTTCTTTTACTGGAATTGTATATTATAGAAGAGTTTGGTGCATTTAATGTAGCCTGTCAACATGCCAGTGTAATGGAAATGTTGTTCCGATGATTTAATTCAGTTATTTTGGTGGATTGGGTAAAAAGATTTTCAATCTCAATTTTGAAACACAGGAAAAAGCCAGTACTCAACATTGAAGCATTTCATATACAATTTTTATAACAAATAATAGTGTAAATCTTAAAAATAATTACAGTCAAATATATGTGAACTTTCACTGAAGTAAGTGCCACTGAATATAGTGGAACCTATTCCTACAGTGATTTGCAGATGATTAAAGATTAGTCTATTAAGAACAGCTGAAAATTGTAATACAATACAATTGCAAGATTATAATTTAATATTGTTAGAAACTGCTGAAAATTGTTAAATGTCATCATACTTTTTGGACACATTGATTATAGTACCATCAAAAAAATGGCATGTGGAAATGAAGCAACTCCAAAAGTCTAAGGTCTATCATTTTGATTTCAAAAGGATTTTTTTTATCTTAAACTCTAGTAAGAAGTATTTGAGAGGAAGATGGTTCTGATAAACTAAGTGTAATTAAAGTGGACACCAAACAAATGAAAGTACATTCCCCTCAAAACATGTTGAAGAATAAATTGCTGAAGTTAAGTAATTTGGAAAGAGAGGTCTTGCTTCTGTGTTGCAGAAAAGCATCTGGGTGAATGTTCTCTATATATTTCAGTATTCATCCAGGATCTCTTTAAAATTGTAAATGTGCAGTGCTGTAGATGTATATCCATAGCCACAGTTCCTAGTTTTTGCATATTACTAATATCCTTTATTTACAGCCAAACACATGAAGTGTAATATTAATATGTTAACTCTTCTATGACAAACTCCGTTTGCATTGACTTGGTTGGGTCTCAAATTCCTATTTCCAAAAAAATTAAGAAAATAAAACGTTTGCATAGCATGAAATATGAAATTGTTACAAAACTAGTGGCAATATTTGAGGATGTCTAAATTGATAATACCCTGGATTATATATATTTCTATATATCTATAAATAAAAATGTAACTGAGTTTGTTCAAAACAGGTAATCTCTGAAAGTACTGCACTGATCGCTTCCAAATTTTTACACAACATTCCTTTCCAATACGGCACCAATGATATATACATAGATTGTGTAGATGTCACACCTGTGCCAGGTACACACAACGGAAATGTAAAAAAAGGTAGGTAGATGGATACAGAGAGAGCAGTGGGCCACAGGTATTGTGTCGTCCTTTATGACATAAAATACTCTGTCCATAAGATTCAAGGAGAAATACAGTAGGTAGGTAGTTAGGTAGAGGCAGAGAGGGAGAAATACAGTAGGTAGGTAGGTAGGTAGAGGGAGAAATACAGTAGGTAGGTAGGTAGAGGGGGAGAGAGGGAGAAATACGGTAGGTAGGTAAGTAGGTAAGTAGAGGGATAGAGAGAGGGAGAAATACAGTCGGTAGGTAGGTTGGGGGTTATACGGTGGTTGTGTGTGCAGGTGTAGATCTACATGCAGATTGGCCATTTAACCAGACAGAAACGCGTGGCCAGGAACAGCTAGTATATATAGAAAATCAAACCTTGGAGATGTGTGTGTGTGTGTGTGTGTGTGTGTGTGTGTGTGTGTGTGAGAGAGAGAGAGAGAGAGAGAGAGAGAGAGAGAGAGAGAGAGAGAGACGTGTCCTTCCATTATTAGAACAAGAATTGACAAAAAATATTAATTTTTGTTTTGTGACCTTCTGATAGGTTTAAATGAGATTTAGTCACTGTAAAATGGGAGAAATATATGAAAATTATCTCCCTTGGTCTAGTGAAAGAACTGTTCATTGGATTAAAATGCTTTCATAGCAAATGTTGAATAGAGCTAATGTGATTTAAGATCATGGCATCCGACTCTCTCAATTCCAGGCAAATAGATGGGGAAGAAATAGAGGTAGTGACAGATTTTATTTTCATGGGGTCCAAGATCACAGATGGGGACTGCAGCCAAGAAATTAAAAGACTCTTGCTCCTGGGGAATATGGAAAATCTAGACAGCATATGAAAAAGCAGAGACATCACCCAGCCAACAAAAATACATATAGTCAAAGGTATGGTTTTCCCAGCTGCAATATATGGCTGTGAAAATTGGACCATGAGAAAGGCTGAGTGCCAAAGAATTGAGGCCTTTGAACTATGGTGCTGGAGAAGACTCCTGTGAGTCCCTTGGACTGCAAGGCCATCAAACCGCTCAGTCCCAGAGGAGATCAACCCTGACTGCTCTTTAGAAGGCCAGATCCTGAAGATGAAACTCAAGTACTTTGGTCACCTAAGAGAAGGAAGGACCACTGGAGAAGAGCCATTTGGGAAAGATTGAGAGCAAAAGAAGAATGGGACGACAGAGAATGAGGTGGCTGGATGGAGTCACTGAAGCAGTCAGTGTGAGCTTAAATGGACTCCAAAGGATGGTAGAGGACAGGAATGCCTGGAGGAACTTTGTCCATGGGGTCGTGATGGGTCGGACAGGACTTCGCAACTAACAGCAACAGCAACAATATCATTGATGCTGCAAAGGAAAGTTGGACTATAAGACCTTCAAGGACCCTACCAGCCCTATGATTCTAAGTCTGCTGGTTCATCTTTTATTATAAAAATTAGATTCCTCTCGAAGATTGGTGTATGATATGTGTGTGTGTGTGTAAGTAATACACGTTATTGTCAAAACATGTTAGTGTTATAGATAAAATGGTCCCGCCCGCCCCCCCGCCCCCCCCGCTCCCCCGTTGTTCCTCCTCTTCCCAGGAGATATATCAGGATGTCTTGGGATATACATTACCCATCCATCTTTTTAAAAACAAAAATGAAAATATTCTGCACAGCACATTATATACTTATTTTTGGCCAATTGTACCCACAAACTGCCCCCTCAGAATGAAAAAAAGTTGCATAAATATATTTTATAGGCCAGTGATGGCTAACCTTTTTTGGGTCACGTGCCAAAAGTGAAGGGAGCGCAGGGGTGTTGTGCATGGGCGTGCCACACCCATAATGCTATGTGCACGATCCCCTGCTTTTGGCACAGTTTTTTCACCCACCCCAGGCTCCAGAGGCTTTCTAGGAGACTGGGGAGGATGAAAACAGCCTCCCCCCCATCTCCAGAAGCTTCAGCAGCTTCCCTGAAGCCTCCAGAGGGTGAAAAGCAGCCTCAGAAGAAGTCCTATATCAGCTGGCCAATGCACACATGTGTGCTGGAGCTGATAGGGCAACACCTCGCGTGCCCTAAGAAATGGTTCCGCGTGCCACCTTTGGCACCCGTGCCATAGGTTCGCCATCACTGTTATAGGCTTTTCTTGCTTACATTAGGTGGAGTTTACTAATACTTTGAAGACATTTGCTATAGTAACTTGCATAAGCAAATACTTTGTGTTCTTTTATTATGATTTCTCTACCCCAAGCTCCTTTAAATCACTTTTGAAATGTGATTTAAAATTGTGACAAAGTTTTAGCAGCATTTTGAGGAATAATATTATTATATTTATTTGCCACCTGTCTCACCAAGGACTTACTCTAGGTGGCACATGCCCATAACAAACAAAAATGAAAAGTTTAAATAAACTGAAAATAAAATAATAGAATATAATATGAACTATATCCTTTTAAATATGAATGATGAATCCTAAATCAGCATTGCTATTTAACAGGGTGCTTTTAACAAAAACCTATCATTTGATACATCATATAGCTATATTAATGCCCTATGAAAAATAAGAGAGAAGGCTTGGGAAGAGAGAGTGAAATATAGACATGCAAGCTATTGTTAACTCATGGAAAACACCAGTTTAGTCATAATTGTTCCCTTTATGTTCCTTACCATATTTTACTGTTGTCTAAGTGACAAGAATCATAGTATACATTTACAAAGTCTTCTTTGTAGCTCTGGTTGGCTGCAAGTCCAATGGTGTGGTTAGAAAGCCTTCTGAGAGTTAAGAGGGTCCTCTAAATACTGGTTGTCTGAAGTAAGATTTGGTACAAATCATAGTAATTGTCTCCAGTTTTGGTGATTTTCCCTTTCAACACCTGTGCAACAGCAGATTCTTTGAAGAGGAAGACAGACTCAGAAATTTACTGCTAACCATTCTCCACAACCACTTTTAATATCCCTATATAAAAATGATTAATTTTTATTTTAGAGACTGCAAACTAAGGCCAAAGATCCAGACTGTTTGGCATCATCCTACACCTGTTTTTTTGCGTGTGGGATTTACTAGGCCTTATAAAGATTATAAGGAATGCTTCAAAAAGCATGTTGGTGCAAGTAAAGTACTCTTCCTTAAAATGTTGATTCAGTGCAGTTGCTTCAGGGATCCTGGGTTTACCTGCCTTTATGTGCAAGCACAGACAACCCTTTTGCTAGATTTGCTGACAAAGTAAAGCAGGTGTGTATATTCATGCAGGTGGAATTGACCTGAGGAAACTTTCTTCATTTACTGAAAAATGAATACAGTTGTTCATTCACAATATTTTGCTTTCTAATTATTCTTTTAACTGTTCTTAACAGGCTTAGAATTTACAGGTTAACACACTTTTTTCATTTTATTTCTGTATTGCATAGAATTTGTCATTTTTCTGAAGCATAAATATTAGCTACCTTTAGTTGCTGCAGTGAAGTATAAAATCAGTACTTTTACTGTTCTTTGGGGTTGGTCTTTGCATATTAGTGGATATTAATACACTTGTTTTACATTGAAGAACTGAACTACAGTAGAAGTATTTTAGTCTTTATTTTCCTAAAGAAAGTTTAATAAAATATTTTATTATCTATCTATCTATCTATCTATCTATCTATCTATCTATCTATCTATCTATCTATCTATCTATCTATCTATCTATCTATCTCTACAAGCATTACAAAAATGAAAATCTCAATCTAATACAATTAGAAACTTTTCCATTGCTAGCCCTGTAGACTGGCAGTGGATTTGTTATAGATTATGAGCAACCTTTTGGTACCAGTTCCTTAAATAGTTTACTAAAATAAGGAACTGTATTTATCAGAGAAATGAACTTATCAGTGGCATAAAGCGGATTTCTGCGCCTCAGCTGTTTTACTCACTGGGGCTGCAGTAGAAGGTACGTTTTGGAGCTGTTTTCAAATGCGCCACACACAGGAGCGCATGTTTGGCCCATGCACGAGCGAATCAAGCATGCATGTGCAAAGCACAGGCTCAGAGAACCGGTTGTTACACCAGTTGAATTCCACCACTGGGTGTAACCTTGTGTTTAAGGTGTTTAAACTAAAAAAATCAAGGGGTGGAATTAGAGTGGTTGTCATACCTGCAGATACAATCCTGTTATGTAAAAGATGTGAAAACATGGGGTTTTTATAGAGAACTAACAATATTGGACAAGATATTAGTGGGGACCATGGTTTCGCACCCCCTCTCCTGGATAACAGCCAACAGGAGAGTCCAACAGCGCCCGGGGCACTTCTTTACCACCTGCAGGGATGCCGGGCACTCCATCCCCTGCCCCACCTGCCACCCCCAAATTGTGCCCCAACACGAATGGTGTGCCTGGCATCCCTGCCAGTGGCAAAGAAGTTCCCTGGGCACTGCTGGACTCTTCCCCCCTCTTGCTCTTTGGGGCGGGAGTGGTGAAACGCTGCCTGTCCTGTCGGCTGTTATCCAGGAGAGGGGGCGCAAAACCACGGTTGCTAGCAGCGACACGTAAGGGCGTGGGCTCTAAGAAGCGGCTGCCAGGCATCCCATTCCCTGCCCCACCTGCCACCCCCAAATTGTACCCCGTTGTGAAATGCCCATCTTAATAGAGCCACGACGCGGGTTTCCTTTGCTGCCTGCGCAATCTGGGTGGCCAGCAGCCAAGCCGCCAATCGGCTGGCTGCCTCTAACCTGCCTGCCCTGTGTCCGCACCTGGCTTTGAAACTTCGCCTGACTCTACTGCCCTCTCGCTTTTCTCCCTGCCTTCCCCAGCCGACGATGCTGGCCAGGAGAAAAAAGGCGGTGAGTCTGTAGAGGAGGAGGAGGGCACATGGCTCTGCGATGTGCACCGGGGAAGTGGAAAGGAAAGCATTTTCAGGTGGAAGCGCGTGCTGGAACTGCCTGCCACCTGAAACACGATGCACTTGTTTGGCCTCTGCATGTGCCCTTTTTGGAATCGGGGAGGGGACCCTGCAGCCCAAAAACGTTCATTGAAAAGGCTTTTATCACAGTTCCCCAGGTAGCTTCAGGAATCAGGCTCCAACTGAGACAGCAAAGATGTTAGCCAGATGAATACTGATGGATGCTGCTGAGAAAGAAGCAGAAAGGTTTTTTTCCTGATTTCCTCCCCCAAAATTAAGGTGCATCTTATACACCGGTGCATCTTATACTCCGAAAAATACGGTAACTCTTTTTATTATTTTTATACAGAGCCTTTCTCTTGTCTCCATTCATATCTGGTTCCCTTTTTTCTCATCTCATCTCCATCTTTTTTGTTGGCAGCTTTCTCTTTCCATGCAGCCTACTGCACATTTCTTTTACTTCATCTCCATTTTATTCTCTCTTTTTTTGTTACCTCTGCTTGAAGAAATGATAGGTACATGCATTTAATGTGCTTGAGAGTGGCTTATGTATGTATGTAAGAGAGAAGGTTGGTAGGGCTGTGGAAAACATTCAGAACAAATGTTATTCAGGTGTTGGTTTACATATTAAGCACTTTTTTGAATTTTTAAAAC
Source organism: Rhabdophis nuchalis (assembly GCA_039707465.1). NCBI lineage: Eukaryota > Metazoa > Chordata > Lepidosauria > Squamata > Natricidae > Rhabdophis > Rhabdophis nuchalis. Next base: position 171,561,997 of record CM077643.1, read on the forward strand.
AGTTGTGTTATTTGCAGGGGTTGCAGATCTTCTCAGGAAGCTACTCCCTTAGTGTTTCTCATGCAAAGAAGCTGGAGTAAAGTGGTTGTGCATGTGCATGCATAGTTAATTGCATACCAAGAAATCTCTGGGGTATGATTAGTCTACCTCATATTCTTTCTCTTTATAGATAAGGTTTTAGATATTTAGGTACATAGGGATACATATTTCTTTAATGATATAAAAGGAAACCAAGCCAGCTTGAAAGGCAAAAATTAAGATGTATTGAAAAAAAATAAAGTAGGGCAGGATGGAAGCATAAAATTCAGAATTATAAAAGCAAATAAAGTCCCATATCAGAAATCAAACTGGATTAGTGTATTGAATAAATGACTCTAGCCAAATACTTTTATTAAGAGTTTCTGTTATAGCATGTGCATTGATATTGGAGGATCAAGCAAGTTGACCTACTTAGTTTCCTGTATTTGAAGAATTCTCATGCCCTAAAATACATTTATTTTGGAAAAGCAATGATGTTGCTATCATGTTTAATAATTGAACACTGAATAAATAGTTTAGGATTGTGAACATGATTGCTCTCTCAATTTAAATTATCAGGGATTTGTCTTATAAAATGTTAGTGCTTGGAATTTCTCCATAGTGGTGGAGATAGCATCCAGGAATGGGTTTACTCTATCTGTCATTTAATCGGACTGAATCTGCAAGCTGTTATGACACGCCTCCTCTGCTAGCTCCTCCCAGCTTTTAGACTCAGTCTATCTCAGGACAAGATGTGTGTTTAAATTCTCCTCTATTCCTGAACACTTCTCACCTTCCACAACATCAAAAGAAGTCAAGAAAATGTTTTTCTTGGAGGCTGGCTCCCATCGAGCAGGTAGAGCAGCCTCTGTCCCAGTGGAAGGGGCTTCTGCCCGATCCCACTGAAGGCCGCTGGACAGCAATTTGGCTGAGATCAGACAGTCGATAAAGGGCAGTGCCCATAAGCATTGCTCTGGAACACTGAACCCAAATTTCACAGGCAGTGATCACCATGGGCAGTCCTACAGCTGGACAGTGCATGCTGAAGTTTTTACTCTGTGGCGCCAGCCCAAGCCTCAAAGAGTGATTCCAACATTTGAGTGCCATTTTGAAGAGGCGCGAAGATGAGGTGAGCCCAAGGTGTCAGTTTAACGACACCTGGAGCCCGATTAGTCCTTTGCCTTACTTAACCGGAATCGCTACTCATATCCACACTGTAGGGCTACAGGAGTGAGGCCTGCATTAGAAGTACTTGCTACGTGGCAGATCAAGATGGTGGACGTCATTCCTGATAATTTAGCAGGGTGATAGAAGCTGCTCAGATACCCTCCCCTCGTGTACAGGATGCGGCAGGAACCTCGGGATTGAGGCCTGGCAGAATAAGACAACCTCCAGAGTCCAGGTCGAGGGGGCACTCTAAGAAGACCTCCAAGGCCGCAGAATGAGCAGAGTGCTGGCGCCAAGGGACCTTGCATCGTGAATTTGCCAAGGACCAGAGGGAGGCAGCCAGGAGAGCCAATGACACACGGTCCACAGGGCAGGTCAACCCCACCCTTTCACATTGTAGCCTCACACGTGTGACAATCCATAGCAGGCTGCAATGTTTATGGACAGCGAGGAGGCGCTGCCTTTCCATTTTGTCTCAAATTACCCTCCAGAAGGTGGGAGTTTTTGTAGCTCTCCTCCAGATGGTAGATCTTTTAATCAGGGAGTAGCCAGTGAGGCACAGGTTCTCCAATGCAGAAGCAACTTTTACTCCTATGGCTGCAGGCTTCTATCCTCAGGAGCCAACAGAGGTGCTACCCCCTCCTAACGTGGCAGCCATTATCTCAGAAGCCAGGCAAGGATTCACTGCAGGATTGCAGCAGAGAGCAGCCACAGACAGACACAAGGCTCATAGGGAGCTCCGGGAGCCCAAAGTTTTCATGCCCCCCCCCCCAACATTTTCCTTCTGTGTCTCCCAGTCAGGATTCTCTGTCGGGAGGAAGAGGCATGCAGAGACTCAGAACAGTCAGATGACGAGGGCTTAACCTCCAATCAACCTGTGACAGTCAATCAGGGCAGGGGGACAGAAACGCCCGGCTCAGGAGACCAGGCATATCATCTCTTCTCCAAACCTGTTGTAGAGAGAGAGGTTGTTCAATCTCCCAGGTTATTTCTGGATATAGTTCAATGGCAGTGGATCTCCCCCTTTCCCAACAGTCATGACAAACATCTATATAGTATAGGCCCTGATGTATCTAAGGTCCTGGAGTTTCCCATAGTAGATGCTCCTGTGGTGGCCTTGTCAGCATCATCCGTCATGACAGGCTCCCCAGAGGAAGCCCTCCGGCTGGAGGACGAGATCAGAACAGACCTTAGTGAAGAGTCACCAAGCTGCCGCATGGGAGGTAAAGTCTTCTGTGGTGGCCCCCTTTTCCAACAGAGCTTCATTGCTCTGGTTAAAGCAACTACAAAGTAGGATTCCTCCCCTGATGATACTGGGTCACACCAGGATATTAATAAACTGAAGGCAGCAATGGAATTCTCAGTGGATGCCTCCCTGAACACAGCAAGATTTGCATCCAAAGCCATTGCCTCATCTATAGTGACCAGACACCTCCTTTGGCTCTGTCAGTGGTAAGTGGACATGAGACATAAGTAGAGACTTGCATCTGTCCCCTTCACCAAAGAACGGTTGTTTGGGAATTCCCTAGAGCCACTCCTGGTTGAGTCCTGGGACAAGTGCAAAATTCTGCCGTCCATTTATCAATGTGCTGAGGCTCATTTTGAGGGTCAGATGGAGGATTCAACCTCCCCTGTCAGCGCAGAGAATCCCCTCCCAGACAGGGACATCAGCAGGACAGGGCAGGTAGAAATGGCCTACCTTAAAGATCCTGCAGAGCTTGTCCCTTTTGCCATCAGAAGTGACTGCCTATCAAACTTTCTCATTGGAGGCCGATTGGTATTCTTTGCCAGCCAATGGGGGGGCATAATCACGGATGCCTGGGTCAGGGAAACAGTCAAATTCGGCTTATTCCTGGAGTTCCTCTCCACCCCCCATCCCCCGAGGTTTTTCATCAGGCGCCCCGTATCACAGTACCAGGAAAAGCCGCTCCTTGTGGGATCAGCAATCCAACATCTATTGGAAATTCAGGCAATCCAGCCGGTTCCAGAGGAGCAACAGGGTTGGGGATACTACTCCCTCCTATTCATCGTTCCAAAGACCTGGGGGAGGGGGGTGTTGGAGGGCAATTCTAAATCTCAAGCATCTGAACTGTTACATTGTCTACCAACGGTTCAAGATGCACTCGCTCCATTCTGGAGGGTATCAGAAGGGTTCCTCATGTCAGTGGACTTCACAGAGGCATACTTGCATGTGCCCATTCTTCCTGCCCACAGGCAGTTCTCACTTCTCCTATGTGGGGAAACATTACCAATACAAAGTCCTGCCCTTTGGCCTTTCCTCAAACACTCTCAGAGTGTTCACCAAGCTGCTTGCAGCACTAGCGGGGCATCTCTGCACCATGCCAGTCAGGATCTAGTGCTATATCCTTCATTGCAGATCAGGACAGGTGGAAACCTTACGCTTCAACTTCTCCAGGAGCATGGGTTTTTCATAAACCTCACCAAGAGCCACCTCACCCTGACGATTCACCTGCCGCATCAGGGAGCAATCATAGCAGGGGTGGGTTCCTGCTGGCTCTAACTGAGTCCCTTCGGGAGATAGGGCAGGATACAAATCCAATAAACATAAACATAAACTGGTTTGCTAGAAGAGATTCCACAAATCTAGCGTGCCAGTTAGTGGAACATCCCCTCACTCACTTACCCCTGGGCCCGGCCCATCCGGTCGCTGCCATGCTTCTAAGAGTTCTATAGAGTGCCCTTGGAAACACAAGCTCCATTAGCCTCCAAAGCCGCTTCTTGATAAAGAAGCCTTAGCAAAGGAGGGCTGGGCGGAGGAAGGGGGAAACTCTAGCGAGGGCTGCTGGAATTGCATTGCCTCGCTGGGTTTAGGAACTTCTGCCCCTCGCGACGCGCTTTGCAGCTGCTGGAGCCCTGCACAGACCTCTTTGCGATGCTGGGAGGAATCTCTTCTCCCTAGAACCAGGTTGCCCAAAGAGGTCTGAGCATGGCTTCAGCGGGGCAATGCAGCTCCAGCAGTTGCTAAGTAGTTTTCTCCTTTCTCCGCCCAGCTCTCCGCCTTCTTCTTTGCTTAAGCTCCCCACTGGGTTCGGGAACTTCCGTCCCTCGTGATGTGCTTTGCAGCTGCTGGAGGCCCGTACGCACCTCTTCAGGTTGCTGGCTGGGCAACCTGGTTCTGGGGATTTGCCCCCTCCCCAAAAGACCGCCTGCCCATTTCTCCAGATCTTGCGGCTTTTCCAGGTTTTTCTTTTTAAAAACCGCCTCTCTGGACGATCTTGAAAACCTGTGAGGTTGCTTTGGGAGGGGGCAGATGGGCAGCATTTCCCCCTGCCTCCCTCCCTGGGCACTTGCAGCCTCAGAACCTGCAGCTTTAAAGCAAGCCTTTGCACAGTAAAGAAAATCTTATGGTTATACCTGGTTCCACAGAGCCCAGGAGCTTGTGCTGCCAAACCTCTGCCCTGAACCAGTCTATCATCTGGCGCGGAAATAGCACACAGTAGATGTGCGGAGAGCCCTCCGCATTTATATCAGGAGGACCTCTTTTCTCAGATGCACAGAATCTTTGTCTACTTTCAGCCACAGTGGGCAACAAGGTGACCCCATCTTCCTTTGGGTGTTAAATCAGTTCCTGCATTGCGAAAGCCTATGAATTGCAGGCATTACTACTGCCCAGACATATTACTGCCCACTCTACCAGGAGTGCGGCTACGACTGCGGCATGGACAACACAGGCCTCAATAGAAGAGACCTGTGTCTCTCCATCCTTGTTTATTCGCCATTATAAGTTGGACACCTTCCCCCTGGTGGAGACTGCCTTTGGTACAGAGTACACACAGTTCATGGGACTTCTGACTGGAAAACAGCCCACTCGTAGGACAGCCAAGCTTTGATATGTCCCATTCCTGTATGCTATCTCCACTACTATGGCAAATTGATGTTGGTCTTACCTGATACACCCATTCTCTGGGAAGTGGAGATAGCATCCAGCCCTACCCAGATGTGTGTCCGATCCTGGGTCTGAGAGGAGACACTTCTTCACTGCCTCAAATCATTCTGCCGTGATGCCTTTGTCAAAAGCTGGGAGGAGCTAGCAGAGGAGGCATGTCATCACAGCTTGCAGACTCAGTCCGATTAGATGACAGACGGAGTAAACCCTTTCCTGGATATTATCCCCACCTCCCAGAGAATGGGTGTATCAGGTAAGACAACGGCCATTATAATAATGCCTTATATAGAGTATTTGGTTTGCTAAAGAAAGCTTTATTTTTCTTGAGATTGAGCAAATTAGACAGTATATTGTAATGTGATTAATATATATTTCTACCTGTATGATAATTTGCTTAACTAATACTTTATAATTTTTGTGAGGTTTGGCCTGCATTACAAAACATTATTTCAAAATTAATCATTTGTAGTCTGTTTTGCAAGTTTACAATCTTAGTAACGTCAAAAAGAACACTTAATAAAAACTTTGAAATAAAGCATAATATAAATTTGTAAATACAAATACCGCACGTCATTAGTTGTATGTTCAGAAAGACACAATGGCTTTTTATCCAGTGTTCTACTTAGTCATACTTTATTAGAAATAAGGAGATCTGAATTAACATTAAATTAGTTACAGGTTCTAGTGTTGTGTAGCAAATTTAGATTTGAAGGTGAAAACATCGAGAACACGTGGGTGATCACATTGCACTTGTTGGCAATTCTTAAGAAGCTGCATGTTTTTCTATTTTCACACAGTGGATCCTGGGAAAAGGTACGCTAAGGAGATGTTTTTAACTACATCCACAGTATTCCAAATCACCTTTTTCCCTTTGAAACTGGATCACTGCACCATTATTAATAGATTATCTCTTGGGAAAGCTACGGGACAACGCAGATTTGCAAACATATCTTTCATTCCATCAGCAAATAGCTTTGGCTGTATCATAGACTTCTCACTGAACTCATTTCATGAGCAAAAGCTGATCCTCATTCTAAACATCAGTATTTTTAGTCTTTCACTTTCTTGTAATATTAATAAAATGGTTATTTTTAAATTAGCTATTTATCTCCCTTGAGTAGTTCTTTGCTTTGTTTGTTTGTATTTTACTGTTAATAAGGGGGAATATATCTCTTTCTAGGTATATAGTGAACTTTGATGTTGTATGCGGCCAATCCGGTTTATAGTCTTTGCAGTTTCATATTGGTATAGTTGGGACAGACCCATGTTGTTACGTAGAGAAGCAATCAACCAGTTTCCTGGGTTTATGTTATTCCAGAGCTGCATCTTTACAATTATTTTAAGATATGATTGGCTTTCATAAATGACTGTTATGGTAGATGTACAGGTTATATATGCAAATGTTTAAGGTGCTTAGAGAATAAACATAACCAAGATACTGTATTGACTAATTGCATATTAGATATCACACAGCAGAACAAAACTATTTTATTAAAATAATCAGGTAATGTTTATAGAAACACCCAAATATGGACAGACAGGACACAAATAAAACATGGATATTGTGGAAAACAGGTAGCATTCCCCTACTCCATATAAAATGCATGCAAAAGGTCACACCAGAAACTAGCTTAATGTTCTCATTTAGTTGAAGCACGATATTCTTATAACGAAAATAAAATGCCTGCAATCTATTTCTCCATCTAGTTTGCCACAAAATTCCTATTTTAATTGCCTTTTTTCTTTTGAGAAGCTAGGAATGCTTTGATATGAAATTGCTTTCACCAATTGTTTTCACTTTCTAAGAATGCTGAGCTCCATTTAGATTCAGAGCTATTTTTGGAAATACATTTTCAGTCAAAGCTTTGAATAATGCTTACATGATTGGATGGGGCCTGGAAAAAGCTAGGTTCTAATTTCCTTAGATGAATATGAGCTATTGGCTCATTAGCAAGAATAGGATTGTTTTCATAAAATATGCTGAACTATAACAATTATGGTTGGCTACAGTAATGAACTGGGCTGTGGCTCTGCATTACATATGGACTTGTTTTATTATTTGATTCTTTCTCATTTACAAGGTAGATTAGTAAACCATGGAATTTGCTGCTTGAGATATTCAGAGGAAAGTACAGAAATGTATTTTTGATTCATATCAGGTAAGACCAACGCCCTTTCGCAGTATTCGGAGTATGCAGGGAGATTGCTATAAGTAATAAAAGCTGTTCATACTCACTCTTCTTGTTGATAATGGTTTACTTACAATTGTTAGATACATGATTAGACAATATAAAATGTTAATTTATAAATAATATTTTAGATTAGAATGGCCCCCACTCTAATACTCTTCTGGAAGGCGCTGAAGACCTGGTTCTGCCAGCGGGTCTGGGGAACTCAGAGCGGGATGGAGCCTATTAAATGGCTGGAGTGAGGTGCTGTCACCAATTTCCTTTTAATTGGAGCTTACGTTTAACATTTCAAATAAACGATCGTTGGTACTTACCCGAACGTCGATTCTGATGATAAAGATGGGAGGCGTCACCAACGGGTTGTCACAGCCAATTGGTCCACAGACTGAGAGGAAGTCTTTAATATATTTTTTTTATTGAAATTTTTATAATATTTTACAATATTTCACCCAGTGCTGTACAAAACAAAAGGAAGAGTTGGTTTCAAGTATCTTCTATTATCTTTAAGATCTCCAAAATCCACGTTCTCTAGGTACAGGCGTCGAGGCATCCAAAGCTCCAAGTGCATAGTCCACAAATGGCTTCCAAGTCTTCCAAAAGATATCTTTTTTATAAACCCCCTCTCTAAATTTAATATCGCACGTCATTTTATCATTTAAGGCTAATTTCCACATTTCACAGTACCATTCTTCTATTTTAATATTTACCTCTATTTTCCAATATCTTGCTATTACAATTCTACCCATTATAATCATAATTCTAATCAATTCTTTCTCATGTTTTGTTAACTCTAGTTCATTAATTATCAATAACAATATAGTTTCTGATCTCAATATTATTATTCTTTTCATCATTTCACACATCGTTCTTTCTAATTGCTGCCAAAACTTTTTAATTTTCACACATTTATACCACATATGTTCATAAGTTCCCAATTCCATATTACATCTCCAACATTTATCACTCATTTTTTTATCTATCAATGATAGTCTTAATGGGGTCCAATACCATTTCCAAACAACCTTAAAATTATGCTCTTTAATCCTTATAGACAAAGTCCTCATGATTCGACCCTTCCAATTCTCATTCCAATCCACATCCAATATTTTAATCTTAAGGTCTTCCTCCCAATTCCTTTTCATTACCATTTGTGGATTTCCATCGAAGTTTATAATCTTATATATCTTACTAACGAGTCCTTTTAACCCAATTTCATCCTTAATAATTTGAGATACTAAACTTTCAAATTTAGTTTTACTTCTATCTATTTTACATATTCCCCTTACTTTCGTGGTCCATTTTTCTACCTGTATTTTTTCGAATCAATTCAACTCCAATTTTTAAATTACTTTTTTTTCCCTACTCTCAATTCCTAGAGCTCTTAACCAATTTACTATATTTCCTATATTTTCATCCTCAATTACTTTATCCCAACTTATATTAGTTTTAATCGGCCAACTTTCAGTTGTCTTCCCCAAGAAGGCTATATCCGGGATCAGTTTTTTAACAAATTTATTCCAAATTTTACTCAGCCCCTTTAACCAATAACTATTAATTGCTTTTTTTGTTTTTGCTCTATCTAAAAACCATATAGACCCAAATCTCTTAATATCTTTTAACTCCAGATCTCCCCAATGACCATCTCCACCTTTAAGTATTTTTATCACGGTTCGAATATTATACGCCCGATAATAATTAAGTAGATTGGGAATTCCCAATCCACCTTCTTTTTGATTTTGATACCACATTTTCTTCATTAGTCTTGGTTTTTTCCCACCATTACAGAATTTATCTAATTTCTTCTGATATTCTTCTATATCTTTCTCTGTCAAATTTAATGGTAGCATCTCAAATAAAAAATTAAACTTTGGTAACAACATCATTTTACACATTACAATTCTACCAAACCAAGACAACTTTATCTCTTTATATTTATCTATCTTTTTCTCTACTTCCTTCAACATCACCTCATAATTAATTTTTTTCAATTCTCTAACTTTAAGTGAAAGTGTTATCCCCAAGTATTTCAATGTATTCTTAACTCTTATCCCAAATTGTTCTTGCATACTCTCCCACTCCTTACCATCTTTATTCATTAGTAATTCAGATTTTAACCAATTTACCTTTAAACCTGTCATTTCTTCAAATTCTATCAAATGTTTATTTATCCTCTTTAAATCTTTCTCTATATCTTTCAAAATAATCAAGGTATCATCCGCATACAAATTTATCTTATATCCTTTGTACCCTTCCAATTCTTCATCTGCTTCTATCAATTTAATCAAAACCTCCATAACTAACAATAATAATGTTGGGGACAAGGGACATCCTTGTCTCGTACCTGCTTCCAATTTAATCTCTCCCGTCATTGTTCCATTCACCTTTACCTTTGCACTACTTTTTTGATACAATTTTGAAATAACATGTATAAATTTATTACCAAAGCCTAATGCCTCAATAATTACCTTAATAGTATCCCATTGTACAGAATCAAAGGCTTTAAAAATATCTAACGATATTATACCTATTTCATCACCATTATTTTCAGCTACATCTATAATGTTCAATATTCTTCTAATTATATCACTCATATATCTACCTTTAACAAAACCTACTTGATTATAACTTATATATTTATCTATAAAACTATTTAATCTATTACTTATAATAGCTGTAAATATTTTTGTATCTTGGTTGATTAAAGAAATGGGTCGGTAGGACTCGATCCTCTCAAGATCTTTATCAGGTTTAGGAATTATAGATATTACTGTCTTATTCCATGACATCGGGACTTCTCCACCATGTAAAATTCCATTAAATAGTTTTTGCAGTTTTGGTATTATTAGTTCTTTAAAATCTTTATAGAATTCAGCAGGTAATCCATCTTCTCCTGGGGTCTTCCCTAATTTTAACTCTTGTATTATTTCGTTGATCTCCTCCTGTGTTATATCTCCTTCCATCAAATCTTTATATATTTGATCTATTTTCGTAGCATATTTTCCAAGATGATTCTTCAATTTTTCTAAATCAATTGATTTCTTTAAATATAATTTTTGAAAAAAATTCCTAGCTACTTCACATTTCTCCAATCTCTTATAACACCTTGTACCTTTTTCATCTATCAGAGAACCAATTTCTCTCTTTTGAGTTTTATTTTTCGCCATCTTTGCCAATAACCTAGAATTTTTGTTACTGAATTCAAAAAAATTCCTATTTAAATATCTTAAATTTTTTTTAACCAATTCAATATCTTCTTCTATCAATTTAGTTTTTAATAAGTTCAATTCCTCCAAACATTTTTTATCTTTCGTAAGTGAGAATTGGTTCTCTAATATCTTAATTTGTCTTGTATCCTGATCTATTTTTGTTTTATATTCTCTATATTTCCTGCTTGACAATTTAATACTTTCTCAAATCAAATCAATCAAATTCGGATTTATTGACCGCACCCTCTCCCCACAGGGACCCGGGGCGGTGCACAGGAGAAACTAAAAACAATATACAATAAATACAAAATACATACTTTAAAACATAATTAAACAATGTTACCCGTGCTAAAAATGATTAAGAACCCATTAAAATGCATTTGGAATCAATAGACAGAATTATTCAAGGCCGGCCAGTCGAAAGAAATAGGTCTTCAATTTCGTACGGAAGGAGCGGAGGTCAGTGGTCGTTCTGATGTCAGGGGGAAGGTCGTTCCAGAGGGCCGGGCCCGCCACAGAGAGAGCCCTGGGCGTCGCTGACAAAGTCTAGTGGACGGCACCCGGAGAAGTCCCTCTCTGTGGGAGCGAATCGGTCGTGAGGATGTATGGGGCAGGATCCGATCTCGCAGATAGCTAGGTCCCGAGCCATGGAGCGCTTTGAAGATGATAATTAGCACCTTGAAGCGCACCCGGAAGACGACAGGTAGCCAGTGCAGCTCGCGCAAGAGCGGTGTAACGTGGGTAAACCTAGTGGTCCCCATAATTGCTCGCGCGGCTGCATTCTGAACTAACTGAAGCCTCCGGGTGCACCTCAAGGGGAGCCCCATGTAGAGAGAGTTACAGTAGTCCAGTCGGGATGTCACGAGGGCATGAGTGACTGTGCGAAGGGCGTCCCGATCCAATAGGGGGCGCAATTGGCGAACCAGGCGAACCTGGTAAAACGCCCTCCTGGCCACGGCTGTCACTTGCTCTTCCATAGACAGCCGGGTATCCAGGAGGACACCCAAATTGCGCGCCCCATCCACAGGGGCAAGATGTTCGCCCCCTATGGCCAGCGTTGGAGAGAGCTGGTTGAATCGGGCAGCCGGAAACCACAGCCACTCGGTCTTGGTCGGGTTGAGCCTAAGTCCGTTACTTCCCATCCAGATCCGCACGGCTTCCAGGCACTGGCACATCACCGCTACGGCATCGTTGGGGTGGTTTGGGGTAGATATGTACAGCTGGGTGTCATCAGCGTACAGGTGGTACACTACCCCAAAACCACGGATGATCTCACCCAGCGGCTTCATGTATGCATTAAACAGGAGAGGCGAGAGGACCGACCCCTGAGGCACCCCACATGTGAGGGGTCTCGGGGTCAACCTCTGCTCTCCTGCCCGCACAAATTGCGATCGGCCAGAGAGGTAGGAGGAGAACCACCACCGTAAAACGGTGCCTCCCACCCCCAACCCCCCCAGCCAATGCAATAGGATACCATGGTCGATGGTATCGAAAGCCGCCGAGAGGTCTAATAGGACCAGGATGGAGGAACATCCCCCATCTCTGGCCCTCCAGAGATCATCTACCAACGCGACCAATGCCGTCTCGGTGCTATGCCCGGGCCGAAAGCCGGACTGGCGCGGATCTAGATAGTCAACTTCCTCCAGGTTACGGGGAAACTGTTGTGCCACCACACTCTCGACAACCTTCGCCAAAAAGGGAAGGTTGGAGACTGGACGGTAGTTGTTTAAAAGAGCTGGGTCCAAAGAGGGCTTCTTGAGGAGGGGCCTCACCATCGCCTCTTTTAGGGAGGCAGGCAAGGAACCCTCACTCAAGGATGCGTTGACAACCTCTTGGAGCCAGCCTCGTGTCACCTCCCAGGATGCCAGTACAAGCCAGGAGGGGCACGGGTCCAATAAACATGTGGTGGCTCGCAGTCGCCCACGTAGCCTGTCCATATCCTCGGAAGTAACGGGGTCAAACTCCTCCCAAACAAGATCTCTCTCGTGGCATCCCACTGGGCCATGAATGGGGGCTAGCTCACTCTGTATCTGGGCGGTTTTCTCCTGCAGAAAAGTCACAAATTCCTCTGCTCTACCCTGTAGCGGGGCTTCCCGCTCCCTCTGTTGAAAGAGGGCACGGGTCACCCTAAACAGGGCGGCAGGGCGGTTTTCTGCGGATGCTATGAGAGTGGCACAATGATGACGTTTGGCCACCCTCAGCCCCACAATGTAAGTCCGTAAATGGGCTCTTACCTGTGTCCGGTCAGATTCAGAGCGGCTAGACCTCCATCTACTCTCTAGGCATCTCTTGCGGCGTTTCATCACCCGCAGCTCCTCAGTAAACCAAGGAGCCAGGGTGGTTCGCCGCCGCAAGAGAGGCCGCAAGGGCGCGACCCGATCTAAGGCTCCCACGGCCGCACTATTCCATGCGGCCGTGAGGTCCTCCATCGGGGCGCGGGTCAGGGATACAGGAAATGGCCCAAGCGCTGTCTGGAACCCATCAGGGTCCATCAAGCGCCTGGGGCGGTACCAGATTGGTAACTCTGGTTCCGCCTCCCCGCGGAGGGGAGCAGCGGTCGGAAAGTCGAGCCGGAGAAGTGAGTGGTCTGACCATGACAAGGGTGTGATGACTATGTCCCCTGTACCCAGATCACTCTTCCATTGGCCCGAGACAAAGATGAGATCCGGCGTATGTCCACCCTCGTGGGTGGGGCCCTGAATTACTTGGGTCAGGTCCATGGCCGTCATGGAAGCCATGAACTCCCGAGCTACCACGGATGATTCGCCCAACGATGGCAGATTAAAGTCCCCCATGACTATAAGTCTGGGGGTCTCAACTGCCACCGTAGCGATCACCTCCAGGAGCTCGGGCAGGGCTGCTGCTACATAGCGGGGAGCCAGGTATACAACCAGCAAGCCCAAATGCCTCCCTAGGCCCCACTTCACGCAGAGGGACTCACAGCCGGTAGTCTGAGGCACAATGGTCTCTCTCGGCTCAAGGCCTTCCTTAATAATGACCGCTACCCCACCACCCCTGCCTAGGGCCCGCGGCTGATGAAATGCGCGGTAGCCTGTTGGGCACATTTCAACGAGGGGAAGTCCTCCCTCGTGGCCCAACCAGGTTTCCGCAATTCCTACCAGGTCCGGCTCCCCCTCTGACACAAGGTCACTAATGAGGGGGGCTTTGTTGACAACGGACCTGGCGTTGCAAAACATCAGCCGCAGACCCTGGCTCTGTATTCCCTGGCCACCTAGCCTGCGGGGGTTGTGGCACCCGACCGTTTGCAACCAACGGCTACGTGCCACCAACCGGGAGGATGAAAATTGTCTCCCCTCGGTCCTGCCCCTCCCCACGACCCTCTGAATTGGTATGCCCTCCTGTGGAACGACTCGAGTATCCCCCTTTCGCCTTCCGCTTCCCGCCGTCGACTGCTATCCTGGCCCTTACTATTGATCACTGTTTCAATCTCCATCTGTCTATATCTACCCCCCTCCCTTGAACCCCCTAAAAAAGATAATTTAAATAAATTAAAAACTAAAAATCCCCTAAGGCCGCGCTTCGCCCATCTCTTCGGATTCACAATGCCATCATCAAGATGGGCCCTAGATAAATCAGGGGGCCATACCTGCGAGAGCGGGGACTCTCGCAGCGATAGCAGGCTTGCTCTGGAATACATTATTAAATAAATAGTTAAAATTCAATAATTATACAGATAAAATTCGGGTGGGTTTTGGGATAAATACAGATGTTAAAAATACAGATGTTAAAAAGTCGTTGGCAGTTAATTAAAACAATTCACTCAAGTCAATTCATTTGGTTGGTAAAATGAAGTAAGGTGAAATAAAGTGCAAGATGGGTAAACCAGAATAAATCAGTTGGTAAATAGATTCAATTACATTAGGTTAAATTAGTTCGCAATGATGACCATTGGGGCGTCCATAGTTGGTTACTGTCACATGTTCTTTAGGACAGTCAGTCAGTTCTTCCGGGCCTATCTCCTCTAAATATTGCTTTCATCGTATCCCAAACAATTTCAAATTTAACCTCTCCATTATCATTCAATCCCCAACTTTCCTCCCATTTTTTAAATATCCATATTTTATCCTCCTCCTTTTTATACAATTTTTCATCATATCTCCAACCTCTTTCCTTTTTCTCAAAATTAAAATCTATTTCCATCGTAACTTCTGCATGGTCAGAATCCTTAAAAATTCCCACATCTACTCTATCTACATTATTCAACAAATCTTTAGAGACAAAAATATAATCAATTCTTGAATAAGTATTGTGTACCTTAGAGCAAAAGGTATACACCCTTTCAGAACCTTTCAACTCCCTCCAAACATCTACCACACTGTTTCGAACCATCCATTTATTTAAAATTTCCCCTTTATTTGTTTGTCTAAAGCGGGTGGGATTATTACTATCAATTCTATCCCTAATTAAATTGAAATCCCCCGCCACAATTATTTTCCCTACACATTCTGTTTAGTAATTTTATCAAGAAATCCCTTTTGTTTTTCATTTGGTAGATATAAATTAACCAATGTCACTTTTTGCTCATTAATATTCCCTATAATTATTAAATATCTTCCTTCTTCATCTCTAATTACTTGTTTTTTCTCAAAGTATACCCTATTTGATATCAATATCGCAACTCCTCTAGCTTTGGAAGTCCCAAAAGATTTTTCATAAATCTGCATACCTTTAATATTCATTCTATTAAAATCCTCAGATTTTTGGTGAGTTTCCTGCAAAAATAATATGTCTGGTGAGTCCCTTTTAATTTTAAGCTCCAATCTTTTTCTTTTTATATGATTGCCTGTACCCTTCACGTTCCATGTCATTATTTTTATAAACCGCATTTAAACGGTAACTTTTTTAATCCTGACCCCTCCTCTTCCTTTATGTGCACACCCAACACCAAACAAAAAAGACATACAAAAGACACAACAAAGACAAACTTAAAACACAACAACAAATAACAATTAATCTTCACCCCCCACATCCTCATTCGAGTTACGCCTCTATATAAAGAGTGTGGGGGGGGGGGAACATGCCCATGGTCGGGTCATTTCTTTCGGGTTATTCTTGTATTTCACTTTCAAAAAAAGAAGATAACACTTGTCCCCGCACTCAGCTTCCTGCTTTCTTCTAAGATCCTCCTCCTTGGCTGACGCTCTCTTAGTTTCTTCACGGGTTTTCTTATGTTCGGACATTGCCGGAGAGATTTCTTTCCGTTTTAAACTTTTAGGATCCTGACCACCAACTGCTCCTTTTTCCTCCAGTGTTGGAGATTCCACTTGTATTCCACCCATCTTAAGCATATGATCTTTAATTTCTGTTAAATCCTCGTCTTTCTCAATCAGCCCGAACTCCCGTATCAATCTTATGGCATCCGTTTCCGAAGTGATGGTTTGCATTCTCCCTTTGTAAAAAAATTTCAACTGCTGTAATGGTCTCCAATTATACTTAATATCATTGTCTCTGAGGACTTTTGTAATTGGTTTTAAAAAAAATCTCCATTCTCTCTCTTCTCTAGAAATATCTGAAAACTCTTGAATTTCCTTCCCCTCAAATTTTGGGGGTTCTCCCAGTTCCCTTATTTTTCCCATAACTTCTAGTTTATCTCCAAGGTTTGCAAATCTCACAAGGACATTTCTATTAGCTCCAGTTTGTCTCTTGTAACCAATTCTAAAAACACTTACTAAGTCCGCTGCCGTGTATACAATTGATGCATCAAGTTCATTCAGCCATTTTAACATTCTTTGCTTCAAATTATCCACCCTATCCTCCGAAATTCCACGAATAACAACATTATATTTTCTTGCATCTTCTTCCAAAAGACTGATTCTCCTATCTTGTTGCTGATTTTTCAAAAAAATCCCTTCAAACTTACGATCAGACTGTTCCTCATGAACAAAAATCTGTTTAATATCATCCTTTATAAAATTAATTTCCACGTTTTGCTTTGCAAAGTTAACATTCATGTTATTAATCTCTTCTTTGGTTTTTTGAATCTCCAATGTCAAATTATCTAAACGATCAGTTACAACAGTTAGTTTTTCCCCAATTGTATTTAATGCCCCGATGATTCGTTCAAGTTCAAAAGGCTGTTGAGTCATCGTGTCGAATCAGTAATCTCCTTTTTAAAAAAAAAAAAATTAAACCTGCCAAGAGGGTCTTTATTGAAGAAAAAGAGCAAAAACCCCAATAAAATAGAGCTCAGACGGCTTTTAAAACACCAAAGAAGCCAGGACAGAAGTAAAAAGGCTATAATCCAAGTTCATAAAATGCAGAATCTGTATCTTTTTAGGCGCTGCCAGAAGCTCACTCTCTACATTCAGCATAAACAACCCACTTAAAAAGTTCAAAAGTTCAAAAGCTTGCAATCCACATAACTCAGCTAATCTTCCGCTGTCTTAACTTAACTTTCAAGCCTGTGTTTATGCCTCGTAGCAAGTAAAAAAAACTTACAAATCACGATGCTTGTCAGAACAAAGGCAGACTGCCAACTCCGCCGCTTCGATCAAACCTCTGCTCTCCACGAAGAAACGAAACTTTAAAATTCAAGCAGTCCGGTTTGATCTATCGGTGTAAAAATCAATCTACACAGTCTTCCGCCTTTCCAACCCCGTTGTAAACAATCTCGGCTTCTGACGGTGCATTTAATCACTTTTAATCCACATTTTGTTTTAAAAAAACACCCTACGAAATGGAGGAATGTCCTCTCGCTACTCGGCCATTAGCCATGCCCCCGAGAGGAAGTCTTTAAAAGGGGCTCCTGCTCCTCCTTTCCCCATTACCTCGATGTCGCATGAACAAGCAACACTGAAAACAAATTCACAACAAGGAACAACTCCATCCCGCCGCTAACTATACTAGGGGGGAGGTGACGCCTCCTGTCTTTATCATCAGAATCGGTGTTCAGGTAAGTACCAACGATCGTTCTCGATGATAAAAGAGCGGGAGGCGTCACCAACGGGACGTACCCAAGCTAACGTCCTAGGGAGGGAGAACTCATGTAACTTGCGGCGGGTGTTGAAACTACCTGCTGCAAAACTCTCTGGCTAAAGGCCGCCTCAGCTGAGGCGTAGGCATCTAGTTTATAATGCCTGATATAGGATGTGGGGCTTGACCACGATGCTGCCCTACAAATATCTTCGAATGGGGCTCTAGTCGCCCAGGCCACAGTGGTGGCTGCACTACGGGTAGAGTGAGCCGTGATCCCCTGCGGGGGGGGGGGGCTACCCTTGGATTCATAGGCTAGGGCGATGGCCTTCTTCAGCCACCTGCCACAGTACTGGGGGTCACTCTAGCCCCCAATGAGGAAGGTTGGAAGGAAACCAGGAGAGCTTCCGATCTGCGAAAGGGCGCCGTTCACCTCAGGTAGATCCGCAGAGCCCTCCTGACATCTAACCTGTGCCACAATCGCTCCCTATTCTGAGTGGGGGACGGGCAAAAATCCGGGAGCACAATCTCCTGCGCTCTGGGAAAGAGGAAATTGACCTTTGGTAGGAAGTTTGGGTCCAGCCGTAGTATGACCCTGTCAGTGTGAAAGATGCAGAGATCGCTCCTGGAAGACAGGTCACTCAGTTCAGAAATACATCTAGCTGACGTGATGGCTATCAGAAAGGTGACCTTCAAGGTTAACATGTGCAGAGGTATGGACCGGATCGACTCAAATGGAGCCTCCGTTAGGGCCTGAAGCACCAAGGGAAGGTCCCATGTAGGGAACCTGTGCACTACTGGCAGAGTTAAATTGGCAGCTCCTTTGAGAAAGTGCCTAATCAAAAGGTGATGTGTCAGTGGAGAGAGCCCTTCCCCCGGGAGCATCGTCGCTAAGGCTGCGGTCTGTCTGCGCAAGGGATTATAGGCTAGACCCTTGTCTAGTCCTGCCTGTAAAAATTCCAGTACCTGTGACACAGATGCTTCCCGTGCCACGGTGGAACTCTCGTCACACCATTTACAAAACGCCAACCAGGTAGCGTTATATATCCTGGTTGTGGAGGGCCTCCGAGCCGCCTCCAGGATGGACATGACTCTTTCAGAAACCCTATTCCTACCTAATATGACCCAGTCAAGTGCCAAGCAGTTAGCTTCAACCACTTGGGTTCTGGGTGGCGGAGGACCCCCTGGTACAGCCGGACTGTCTCGTTCGGAATCCTCCAAGGGGCTGACACAGACAGCTGGATCAGGTCTGCGTACCACGGTCTCCTTGGCCAATCCGGGGCTATCAGGATCATCTCGGCCCCCTCTGCCACTAGCTTCCTGACCGTGCCCTGGAGGAGGGGAAGGGGAGGGAAGGCATAGAGGAGACCGGTCGGCCACTGGCAGCGAAAGGCGTCTGTGTCCTCGGCTCCCTGCGTCTGATATCTGGTGATGAAGCGGTTCAGCTGGGCATTCTCCTGCATAGCGAACAGATCAATCACTGGAGTCCCGAACCTGGAGCATATCTGCCTGGAGAGGTCTGGGTCGAGCTGCCACTCTCCATGATCCACCGTGCTCCGGCTGAGCCAGTCGGCCTGGTGGTTCATTGTCCTGGAAATGTGGTGGTCTACCAATGACTGGACCTGTCTCTCCGCCCATGTCATCAGTCTGCGTGCTTCTATCCACAGGGCTCTCGAGTGAGTCCTCCCCTGTTTGTTGACATGGGCCTTTGTTGCTATATTGTCTGTGAGGAGTAACACATGGGCATTTACCAGGTCCTTTTGGAAGTGACGCAGGGCCAGTCGCGCCGCCTTCAGCTCAAGATAGTTTATGTTGTGGCGCAAGTCTGCTGCAGACCACCAACCCTGTGCCATCTTCGACCCATCAGCGCGCCCAACCATAGAGGCTCGCATCCGTGGTGACCGTAACCCTCACCGGCTCCTAAATCTGTGATCCTTTGTTGAGGGCCTCCGACAGCCACCAGCGTAGCGAGAGACAAGCCTGAAGAGGCACCGGGACCAACAAGGGGGAGTTACTGAGCATCTGTCTCTGATACGGAATCAAGGCCCACTGCAAGCACCGGGAATGGAGACGGGCCCAAGGCACGATCCCCACACACGATATCATGGAGCCCAGCAAACGGGATAATTCTACTATGGGAACCCTGCGCTTGGCTCGGATGGATAGGATCAACTGCCGCAGTTTAGACTTGTGGTCCGGTGATAGGGACACCACCCCCTTCCATGGAATCGATGATTGCCCCCAGGTGCAGAATCCTGGTGGTTGGGATGAGGTGGCTCTTGGGAAAATTGACTGAGAACCCCAAACGTTGCAGCGTCCCAACCATCACTCAGAGATCCGCGAGGGCCTGACTATGGGAGTGGGCCTGGAGCAGGACATCATCGAGGTTAGACTGCATAACTGCAGTCTAACCGGTCGGGAGCGTAGAAAGGCCGCCACCGCTGCCAATACCTTCGTAAAGGTGCGAGGTGCCGATGCCAACCCAAAGGGAAGAGCCTTATACTGGAAATGACTCCCTTGAAAGGAAAACCGGAGGAATCTCTGGTGGCCTATGTGGATCGGGATGTGTAAGTAGGCCTCAGTAAGATCAATGGAGGCCATGAAGTCCCCTTTCCTGATACCCTGCAGGATTGACCTCAGGGATGCCATCTTAAAGCGCCTGTATACTATATAACTGTTCAGCCTTTTGAGATCAAGAATTGGCTGCCACCCGTCAGAGGACTTAGGAACGATGAATAAATTTGAATAAAATCCCCTGCCTTCCTCCCCCGCCGGAACGGGCTCGATAGCACTGATGTCCACCAAGTGCTGAATGGCTGAGCACACCAATTCCAGCTTAGCTGGATTCCGGGAGGTGGGGAAGGACCTGAAAAATTCGGGTGGAACGGAGCAAAATTCTAGTCGAAGGCCTTGACGGATCGTGCCCAGTACCCACTCATCCGACATGATGTCACTCCACTGGGAAACAAAATGTTGAAGGCGGCCGCCTATGGGGAGACCAGAGCTAGTTAGGTGTGCCCCTACGGAATGGACGGCCGCCTCCCCCACGAAAGGGCCGCTTGGACTGGAATTGGCCCTTATTCCTATCCTGGAAGGAGTGACAGGCCTGGAATCTATCCCCCCTGGAACCGAAGTATCTCGACTGGCTGAAGTCCGAGTCGGGGGTGAAAGGAGTGGCGTCTGCGATATGGACCCGGTCGGTTGTCCTGGCGCTTGGACAAGGACAGCATCACCTTTCTCTTCTTTTTGTTCTTGACCAGGATCGGGTCCAGGGGTTCGCCAAACAGCTTACCTCCAGCATATGGCCGAGACGCCACATGAAACTTGGACTTGTCTACCTGCCAGTTCTTCAGCCAGAGTAATCTCTCCGCATCTAGTGCCTTGTCACTAAAGCTGACAAGGCACTAGATGCGAACTTGATCGCATCCAAAGTTGCATCCGTTGAGAACTGTGTGGCCACGATGACCTTACTGATGTCGTTCAGCGCTCGTGTGTTTTCCGGCGGGATGCGGGCCTGGAGCTGCTGCAGCCAAAGTAGGGACGTTCTATTGAAGAACGATGCGGCAGCCGCCGCCTTGATGGACCAGATTGAGTTTGAGTTTATTTCGATTTATATACCTTTTCCATCAAGATGGACCCAGGGCGGTGCACAGGAAATTAAAACCAATAAATAATAGAAAATACAATAAATATAGTTAAGAAGAATTAAATTAGAAGCCTGTGCTAAAATTCCCAATAAAACCCAATGTCCATTTACTAATTGGCAGGAACTATATCACAAATATAGCCTGAAACCCCTTCCTGAGGATAAGCTCTGCCTTCTTATCCTCGGGCTTCAGCTTGTCTGCCGCATCCCCAGCCACTACCGTCACGGATGAAGACAAGGCCGCCACTGGTGTATTGACTTCCGGGACCTGTAAGGCTTGAGAGAAGGACTGCTCCATATTATAAAGCCTCCTGTCATTTACCCCCGGACTAGGAAAGGTACCCGGCTGGCACCATTCCCCTTGACTACCTCTAGGAAGAGAGGAGGCGCCGGAATATCCTCCTTGTTTAGGGCCGTCCTGATGAAAATCTTTTGACTTAAGTCTTTCCACCCCGTCACATGTTGAGTGGCCGGGCCCCCTTCATAGTTGACTTAGCCTTACCCAAGAGCTACTTGAACATGGCGGGTTGGAACAGACCCGTGAAGGCCTGGTCGTCCTCTTGCCCCACGTCCTCATCTTCTGACATAACCAGCCGTTTTGCAGGTTCCTCACCTGCCTCCGAAACTTTGCTGGCCGCCGAAGGAGACCTGGGGCACTCGCCTTCTTCCAGCTGTGCGGGTTCCCACTGCGGGGGTGGGCCCCGGTTGCGGCCGCTGAGCGGTTCTGGGAGGGGGCCGTGACCCCGGCCTTACTGTTCCATGCCAGGTTCTCCATACCCGAGGTGATACCGTGAGAAATTGCTGAGGAAATCAGCTTCTGAAGGTTAGGAGGTAGATCCTGCCAGTCCTTATAGTCATCCCCCGAATCTTCTTCCTCCTCCCCCAGTTCTGCCTGGGGTGCAATGATCAGGTGAGGAATCAAATAATCTCTCGAGGTCCCTTTGAGTGGGTTACCCATTACACCCCGGATGGCAGTTGGTGAGACTGAGGGGGATGGGGACACGTCCATCCTGGAGTAGCCCCCCCCCCAGGAAAATGGACCACTGGCATGGGATGGGCTGGCTCTCCCGGAGGGGGACCCCGGGGCTCCAGACTCACGTGCCTGTAGGAGTCACTCCGCCTTCGCCACTTGCTTCTCCAGTGCCCGTTGGCGCCGCTGCTCATCTCGCAGCGTGGCCCTGGAGGTCCGCTGTACCGCAGTAGGCCTGCAGGATGGGGGCACCAGGGCTGCTCCAGTGGGGTTAGGCTCAAAGGTTGGAGCTGCTGGGGCCTCATCTCCACCAGAAACCATTGCCGCCAAGCCTAGGTCAGACCTGTATATTATCCTTATTAGCACGCGCGCACACACGCGCGCACACACACACACACATATGCTGGTATTGCCATCCTCGGGTGTTTTCCCGTGCATATAGCATGGAATTGTTATTGCAACGTTTCGGCAAACGTTTCTTAACATACCTACACCGGTGAAAATCTACGAAAGCATGCATATATATGTGTGTGTGTGTGTGTGTGCTGTGTTTTTATGAGCTGATCTCATAAAGTATGTCTCCTCCCTTAATGGGGCCCTAACAGGAAGTTGTGAAAACAATTTATCTATCTATCTATCTATCTATCTATCTATCTATCTATCTATCTATCTATCTATCTATCTATCATTTTATTTATTTATTTATTTTAATTTTAGGCCGACGCGCCCCCATGGCGCCTGCACGGCTTCCCAGACGCTTGGGTTGGTTGCCAGGCAACCCCGTCTGTGGCGCCGCCTGCTTCTCAGTGTTGGCGACCACGTGGCGGGTAAGATGGTGGCCAACCCGTGGAGCTGGCCCGGGCCTCCCATGGCCGCCCACCAGGAAGGTCCTTGTGCTGCCACCGCTTGTGCCGCGGCCGTGTGGCCTCTCTCCCGGCCTGAATTGCGCTGGGGAGGCCGGCTTGCGCGGGGGGAGAGCGTCAGTCCCCGCGCTCCCCGCCACTGCAGCATACAAAGGGAAGAAGGCCGGTGGCCAGCCGTTCAGGTCCCAGGGGAGCTCTCCGCTGCGCGCGGAGCTTCCGGAGCATCCGATCGGCCCCCCCTGCTTCTTCTGGGCCCGATGCTGCGTACCTCGCTGCCTGAAGATCCACGCCGTGGATGGCCGATGCCGCCAGGTGGTAGGCGCTCCGCAAAGGAGGCTGCAAGCCCGCAGTCTCCTTGGCTGCTTGCGGCTGAGCAATCCAGTCACCGATGTCTTTCTTTCCTCTGTTGGATCCAATCACTTCTATCTCGCCAGATAAAGAGCAGGAAAGCCTCCCAGCCACTTGGACCAGACTAAGAGGGAATGGGGAAAGGAGGAGCAGGAGCCCCTTTTAAAGACTTCCTCTCAGTCTGTGGACCAATTGGCTGTAACAACCCGTTGGTGATGCCTCCCGCTCTTTATCATCGAGAATAAGGTTGTTATCACTAAATTTAACTTCTACATACATTCTGTCTTTTTGCCTTATTTGTTTATAATTTGATTAAAAAAAGAATTATATGTGATTTAGTAATTTGCTTTATTATGAAACTGTTGCAGTATTGGGTAGAGTTGAAAATTATATTGATGAAATTCCTTCGATTATGTTATTCTTTGAAATAGCTCAGAAATTAATTATAGGAGATAGTTTTCCGTGAGTTAGTTCATAGTTAGCAATGGTAATTTACAGCAATATTTTACACTATATATTTTGAAAATCATGAATTTGATCCTTGCTTCGTTATGTAATAATAAGTTTCTAATGTCAAAGTTGCTTTAAAAATGCTAATTTGTTTGAGGGTTTTTACTTTCACAATCTCATAGAAAATACATCCTAGTTAATATAGATTATATACTTGGTGTAATCCTTGACTTGAGACTACAATTGAGCCCCAAATTTCTCTGCTAAGTGAAACAGTTGAGTTTTGCCCCATTTTACTACCTTTTTTGCCACAGTTGTTAAGTGAATCACTGCAGTTGTTTCATATTGTAAATCTTTTTATTATTACTTCATAATATAAAATGCAAAAGCAAATAGTAGGACACACAGGGGGAGGGAAATAATGCTATGTGCATGACCCCCTGCTTTTGGTGCACTCCTTTGGTCCTCCTCCCCAGGCTCCAGAGGCTTTTATCCTCCTGGGGCATATAATTATATTGTGGTTCATGTCTGATAGAGTGGGTGAAAGGAATTTGTTTTAAAAATAAACCTTGGAATTGTTTTTTACTTTGAGAAGGAATAACTTAGTTTGTATGTTATGAAGAGAGAGATTTAGACCTGTTCTTTATTAATATTTAAAATATTTTAACATTTCAATTTATTGATTGCTAGATGTGCTGTTCTGCAAGAGTTTCTGTTTAAGTCTGTTTTGTTATTTCTCTGTTACATTGCAGAAAATGAACACCAATCTTTGCTTTGCTTTCCTCATTCTTCACACATCTTTCTTTCTTTTTTTGCCAAGTATCATCTTCTTACAACATCTGTCTTGTGAAAAACTTTACAATAGTCAGTTGGTCTTAAAGCTGCTTTCTACAATGCTTGCCCACACATGTTATTTATTTGTGGTTTTAGAAAGGTGGGTAAATAGCTTCCCCAGACTTTTATCTCGAAGATATTTTTAATTAATGGAACTATCAAGAGCTTAGGTCAAGCCTTTGCTTTATGCTTTATATTTTCTGGATTCACCCTCCTTCCCTTCCAGCAAAACCTAACTTACATCCTGATGTGGAAATGCCTGAGGAAGATTTTATTTCTCAAAGATTGTCCTTCTAAATTTAAGAACAAGCAGTGTATCTCGCTCTACTAAAAAGAAACATCCTCCAAATTTAGACTTTTTCTATTTGATAAAACAAAATATTGCTTTTATAAAAATAGTGTGCTTATTTTTTAGGAACACCATTTGCAAAGAGCAATCTCAGCACAGCAAGTCTTCAGAGAAAAGAAAGAGAATATGGTTATTCCAGTTCCTGAAGCAGAAAGCAATGTCAACTATTACAGTCGTCTGTACAAAGGAGAATTTAAACAGCCAAAGCAGTTCATTCACATTCAACGTAAGTACAGCATTAACTACTGTTTGTTTGGGTTTTTTAATTGCCTGTCAAAACCACAGAATAGGAAGGAAGGTATTTTGAAAGAGATTTGAACATTTGTGTTTAAGAGAAGGAAGTTATTATTAAATTCATGTTGTAAAGGAGTGATCTGTTTTCTTATTTTTGTGGACTATAAGTACTTACACGTCAAATTTCTAAATTTTATGTTCTGATATTCAGAAAATTGGTTTGTCTTACTTATACTGGCTTGATCCCAAAAGCTCTGTAAGATAACCTGCTTACGGTCTTTCTGCACATTTCCTGCTTGTTATGAGGCAAGTAGGAATTGTTTAAGAAAATTTACCTGACTTCTAGTCTGCTGTCCTTTCAATACTTCTGAAGATTTTTTGGGGTGTTTTATATCTTTAAAATTAGTTTTAATATTGGCATTTCTGCTCAGCTATCATTTTGATACTATCCTGTCCTATCATATTTTGTGTTATTGTTTTAAAAGAATTCAAAATATCAAGGTTCATGAACAGGTAATAAATGAATGATGTGTGTACATATTAATGACGGGTAAAAACAGTGTATTTCTTGTCTGCTTATCTTTTATCACTTCTGACATTATTGACCATCCATTTAGGAAAAATGGGAAGCCCAAAGCTAAATTTTAATTCTTAAATGGGATAACCGAATAGGTAAATATTTTGCTTATTATGGAAGACAATTCTGATGTTTCTATGAGTTTATTTTTTACATGTAAACTTCTTTTAGCATTTTGTACTCCAAAATCATCCATTACAATTTTAATTTAAAGTGGAAGCGGATGCTACATCTCAGATATCCTTCTCTAGTGTTGCCCAGCCCATGGCATACACTTCACCAGAAGTATTTGCTTTTAGATATCACAAACTTCAGAAAAGAGGCTGAAATGTATCTGCGTCCCAAAGCGTTTGTTCATTTAATGAAATGTATTATAATTTTTGTTTTTTTGTTTTAGTTGATTTGTTTTAGTTGATTGATTTCATTGCTGTTTGATATTCATATTCAAAACTTTTATAAAAAAAGGAAGGTAGATATAACTTTATTTATTTAACCATGATATGGGTTGCATTTAATTTAATAGATATGATATAAATTCAATAATAAATAAATCAGCCTTTCCTAAATAAAGAAGTGATAAATAAAGTGATCATTATAAGGGTCACTTGGTTGTGTTAAAATTATATGATTTTCTCCATTCTATTGTTTTGAAAATGTGTTTAAAACAGTCTACTGACTTAGGGTATTAAGATCCAATATCTCACGACTTGGTTTGTTTAAATGTTTTGCAAACTGTACCTTTTTTCATTGTATTAATCCTAATAATTCTTTCTTTAGTAAAGGTATTATTATAGATGTTTAATTCAGGTGCTCTGTGGCTCTGACATATTTAATCTTTCTTAACTCCTTCTCAGTGGTGGAGGGAATGGCTTGACCAGTAATAAAAATCTTTCTTTTGTCTCCAATACTTGAACTAGATAGCCATTCCGTCCCTCCCCTCCCAGCCACATATAGTTCATTAGTATATTTATATCCATTTAAGTGTGCCATTTTAAATTAAACATTTTTTTCTCTGTATTTCAGCCTTTAACCTGGACAATGAACAACCTGATTATGATATGGACTCCGAAGATGAAACATTATTAAATAGGCTTAATCGGAAGATGGAAATCAAACCACTGCAATTTGAAATTATGATAGACAGGCTTGAAAAAGCTAGTTCTAATCAGGTATCATGAATTCAACAACCCTTCTTAACTCTTCATTATAGCAGTTGCAGATAAAACGGAATTTTATTAATTTTGCTATATGTGGATGCCTTTATTTACAATGCATGAATAATTTCTTATTACCAGAAATGCCAAACATATATCCTTCATACTATAGAAAGAAATTAAGAAAAATATGACATATAAATTATTCAAGAAGTACTTGTATACATCCATTTTCTTGGGGAGTTTTCCTTTCTTTGCTGCTATCCCCTTTTTCCACTTTGTGTATATATCTATCGTAATGTTTAGAGTCCTTGACTTGTGTGTGGAAATTGCTTCACTTTGAGAGCTATTTCTTATACCACATAGTACTGTATTTTTCAGAGTATAAGACATCTTTTTTCCTCTAAAAAGAGGCTGAAAATCTGGGTGCGTCTTATACATCGAATACAGCATTTTTGGCCTCCTGAAACCCCACCCCCTTCACCAAAATGGCTGCGTCTAGCCTTATGGAGGGTTTCAGAGACCTCCTCAGGGCTGGGGAGGGCAGAAACAAGCAAAAAATGGGCCATTTTATGCCCCTCATGGCCCCAGCAGCACTCTATAAGCCTCCAAAAGGCTATGCATGCTTTTTTTCTGGGCAAAAAACCAGCCCATTTTTGCAAAAAAACAGGCCTCCCCCCCCCAAGCACTCTGCAGCCCCCCCCCCCCCCCCCCCGGCTATTCATGCCTTTTATTTGAAAAAAACCAGGCCCATTTTCGCAAAAACCGGGCCATTTTGGGGAGGTTTGCAGAGTGCAAAAAGGGTTTTTTCCCCTCTTGGAAAGCTCTTTAACTGATTGATGAAAATTACGTGGATCAAATGCTGTGCCAACAGGAGCAAAGTTAGGTGCTGCAGATTGTCAGCAATTTCCTTTTCCAGCACATCGATAAGTACACCTAGAAACATCTACCTACCTATCTACACTCTCTCTCTCCCTACCTATCTATTGTATTTCTCTCTCCCTTCCTCTCCCTCCCTCCCTACCTACTGTATTTCTCCTTGTCTCTCTCTCCCCCTCTACCCACCTACTGTATTTCTCCCTCTCTCTATCCCTCTACCTACCCACCTACTGTATTTCTCTCTCTCTCTCTCTCCCTCTACCTACCCACCTACTGTATTTCTCCTTCTATCCCTCTACCTACCTACTTATTGTATTTCTCTCTCTCTCCCTCTCTGTCCCTCTATCTACCTACCTACTTAAAAAAAAAATTGCCTCTTCAAAATTTTGGTGCGTCTTATACTTCAGTGCATTTCATACTCCGAAAAATACGGTAGTTGTTTCAGACAAGACGACAAGCTAATTTTAGGCAGGTAGTGATTTAGGCTACTATGGCAGTCTTCCTGTTGTAGCTGTGATGATTGCAATGAGAAAGCAATGATTTCCATAAATTTTATATTTGAAGTATTGGAAAAACATTATTATTTCCTTCTTTGATTAATACATGCATATTTCTCCAGTATGAACCATAAACTTAATCTCAAACTTCAATATCCAAATTGTCTTGAATTATTTAAATTATTCCAAATTCAGTGTCTGTTAATTATTTTAAATAAGTTGATGTAGAAAAAGACCCACATAACTTTTATAAAGCTAACATTTTCCTAGATGTTATTCTACTTTAAAACATGAAACGTTTAGACACACAAATCCTCAACTTCTTGATATTGCCAAGTGGTAAGATTTCAAAATAAAAAAGCTGGATCCTTGTGATGTAGAAAGCATTTAAAATGAGACCAGGTTGCATGAAGGGAAAGGAGTGTGCTGAATTGATTGGCTTATTTGTATTCATGTTGCCATTGCCTTTTATAATATAGATACATGTCTCCACTCTTTGAATTGGAAGTTATTTACTTTAATCCAATAGAATGTTTTCATAATAAAAAAAAATCAAAACATCTGGAATACATATTTGCTTTTAAACGTACATATCAGAAAGAAAGGAATTTAGTTAGATTTTATGTAATTTTAATGCAGGATACAGTAAAATGTACATAGCTATTATAAAGTGGGAAGTCTGGTCTTTCAACTGTGAATTAATTTTCCATTAATTGATCATTTACATTTGAAAGAATAATTGTAATTATGGTGGTCAATAGATCTCAAATGCATATCAGTACAAAAAAAAAACCTATAATTTTTCAGGGGTAGGTTTTAACTGTTTAATAGACTTGTGGCTTAAGATACCTAAAATCAATGAATCTGCCATTTGAAAATTAAGAACCAATTCACACAATTTATTTTTGCATGTAAGACTGTCACCTTTCAGAATTCATGGCCACCCATAAAATCTAGGTATTTAATTTAAAAAGATAACAAAAATAAGATCAAATTATTTTACTTTATTTTAAGAAATATTTTCCTTCAAATAGATTACCAAGTCATCTTTAAAAACTATTAAGGGAGGATAAATGAGAGTAATAGTTCATATCAACTCCAAAATTTGACTTTGGGAATAGATAAGATAGTCTTATTAGAAAAACTAAGAGTTTCTAGATAATTAATTTGAAAGGTTTTCTGGGTAAATTCCAATCTAAAGTTAATTACATTGAAGTCCCAGTGATATAAATAGGTTGTAACTAACTGAAATCTCATGTATTGTAATGGGAATTAGAAAGGATTAATTTTAGGTTGATCAGGGTACATCGGTGGTTTCTTCCATTTTTGCCATAGCAGAAAAGCTTCCTAGAGACTATTTCTCCTGAAGACTTACTTTTATTTCCACAAAAGCGTAATACTTCATTCTTTCAGTGGTTTTTTCCCCTGTATCTAGGTTTGAACACAATCTATTCATGAACATTGTGATTGTCCTTATAATCATTTTACATATGAATAAAAAAGTTTTAATAGTCTAAATACTGTAAAAATGCAGTAACACACCTATATAAAACGAAGAATTGACATTTCCAGTTTGTTTTTTCTTCTTCAACAAAAAGAAAATGATTTAGCTAAAAATAGATTTTAAAATACTCTGAACACTACAGACTATTCTGTGTTTACAGCAAAATAATATTCACTGAAGGGTTTACATGTGTAGAATTCAGGACAGATCTCATACGGACTAGAAACAATATTTGCTATAAATTCATACATGCACTATTTTCATGATATAATATTCAAAAGTACTTGGTAAGCTTCCTAGAAGAATAAAATAGAAAAAAATATGCAGTAACTCTTGAAAAAACTTCTTTGACATAGGAAAAATTAAATATCTTAATTTAAATACTTGAGAAGCTGTTGGATAAAATTACAGTTATTTGGTGCACATTTAAAATTGTAGACAAGTTAGGTTTTGGTTCTTGATAATTTATATGCTTGTTGATGAGAGTAATTATATTGTATTCAGTTGTGTTATTCCAATGAGTACAGTAGTATTTGCTACTAGAAGTATGACCAATGTCCTTGTGTGTTTTTTCTTTTAAATTTGCCATACAAGTGCTGTGGAAGATGTATCCAGGGGATGTACGATATGCTATACATACATAAACACAGTTAATATAATACATTTCTCTGGATGTATCTGTAGTTATGGGTACATGAAGAAATTTCAGAGAAATGTATTATATTAACTGTTTATATACATACAGTATTGATTCTACATTTCTTCATACAAAATTCACATTTTGAATTATTGTGATGAACAACTACTAAAATCTCTAATGTGGTTGTTATAGAAATACGTTTTTGGTATCTTTTTCAGCTTGTAACACTTCAGGAAGCAAAGTTGCTGCTAAATGAGGATGATTATCTTATTAAGGCTGTCTATGACTACTGGGTAAGGAAACGTAAGAACTGCCGAGGGCCTTCCCTCATCCCCCAAATAAAGCAAGAGAAAAGAGATGGTTCTACCAACAATGATCCATATGTGGCTTTTCGGAGGAGAACTGAGAAAATGCAGACTAGAAAGGTAATTTTCTCAATTCAGTAGTTTTCCAATGTGTCGCTATTGAAGAATGGACCCAGATGTCTACATAGCAATGTAAAAAACTGACTACAAACTGCCGCAAGCATTTGGTTACAATTTATTGCTGCTAAATGTGGTGTAACTGGTTACTGAAATTAGCGGGCAATTCCCCCCTGAGAAAAGTTGCATGTTGTTATAGTTACTTTGTGTGTGCTTTTTAAATGGTGCTTACACACTAAATTACTATCCATTTTGAGAGCTTAACTCCTATTAAAAGCTGTGCAACCTGTATAAATAAATAAATATATATAAATATATAAATAAATAAATAAATAAATAAATAAATAAATATCACAATATTTCCTAGAAAATCATTTACTGATGTCAATATGTGGGTTTTTGTAGAGAGCTGCTATGAGAATTCTTTAATTTAATTGTAGGACATTTACCCTCATATTTTCCTGGTGGATCAGACTGCACATAAAACATTTGTTTTATGGAGAGCAGGCAATTTTATATCCAAACCACAGTTTAAGGTGCAATACTATTTTTACCTTTTCTTTGAAAGGCAAATTAATTCATTAAGGCATGTGTTAAATTACTGCATGCATATACATTCAACAAGCACACACACATGAATTTTAAGAACATGCATAGAGAACGTCAGTAGACTGTTTGTTTAACATATGCTTTTGTTGAATGGAACTTGTGAGAAGGTGACGCAAGAGAGGTTTATTGTGATAGCCATGGTTGTTGGCATACCTAGACCAACTTCTTTAGTTGACCAAATGTAAGATTGTGGAACTCATGGGATACTGCATTATAATGCTGAAATATCTCTATGTATTTATTGTATTTTTATGATTTTGGAGATATTTGGATTTGTATATCCATGACTCATTGTATGAAATTCATGAAATGCTTTAATTTTAAAGCAGAATTTTAAAAATTGATTTCCTTTCTCAAATGGCAAGTATAGTATATACATGGCACAGAAATCCATAGAGCTTGTGAAAAAAGACACATTGATACAAGCAGACATCATTCTTTATTTAGTATTTCAATTCACCAGACAGGTACTTTTTACATATTTGTTCATTAAAGATTGGACTTGAAAGTGTGTTCCACAAAGATAATATTTCTCTCCTAGGCAGGATGGTTTTCCTGAATTCTGGTGATTCTTCCCTCCCTTCTCAGACTGGCATTTCCCATTCTGCATGATTTTCTAGCCCTAGAACAGATGGGTTGTCCCAAGAAAATGCATTAAAGAATGACAGTTCTACTTTTAATGTTCTGGCTTAACCCCTCCAAATATTCAAAATTATTTATTTATTTATTTATTTTATTAAATTTATACCCCGCCCTTCTCCTTGTTAGGACCCAGGGCCGCGCACAGGCATTATTTAAAACCACAAAATACAATAAATATCAATTAAAATATATTAAATTAATAAACCCGTGCTAAAACCCATGTTAAAACCATTACCAAATTATAAATTATTTATTTTTTAAAATTCAGAAACGGGGGGCTATCCTAGGCCGGCTTGTTGGAATAAATACGTATTAAATAAATAAATAAATATTAAAAGACATATAAAGTCAAATTTAAACTCGGGCTGACTACATCTTCCAGATATGTTTTTCAATTAAGATATTTCCTTTCTAACAGAATCGGAAAAATGATGAAGCCTCTTATGAGAAGATGCTGAAATTAAGACGAGAGTTCAGTAGAGCCATAACAATTTTAGAGATGATTAAGAGACGAGAGAAAACAAAACGAGAGTTACTACATTTGACATTAGAAGTTGTGGAGAAAAGGTAAAACTTTTTTCTTATCAAGGAAGGTCTTCTTGCACTCCAAATAGTACAGATAGTCCTCAACCAAAGACCAGTTGCTTAGCAATTGTTCAAAATTATGAAGGATCTCCCAAGAGCTCCTTATGATCTGTTCTCAAAAGTTTTGGTAGCCACCTGATACCCTGTGGTCACCTAATCACATTTTGAGATTGCAGAATTCTGTAATGTTTTTTGTCAGATTCTGGTCTTTGCTTCTGGTTTCTGGTAAGAAAAATCCCCACCCATTGGTGAAAATGGATTCATGTAATGGCTGCTGCATTCGCTTAACAAAGATAATAAAAAAATCATCATAACTTCAAATCCAGTCATGTGATACCTGAACTTACAACCATAATTCTGGGCTCAACTATGGTCATAAATTGAGGACTACCTGTAGTATATTTAACTTGTAACATGCAGTTGCCTTAATTAACAAATATAATAGCAACTTGTGTAGAGCATTATTTCATCTTTCATCAGTTGTAAATTGACCTTAAACAAAATAATATTTTTCATCTGCTCTTCTCCATTTTAAAAGATGATCAGAAAATCTTGTAGAATTTATGTAAAATAAAAATATTTTAAAAGATTCATTTATTATGCTACTAGCCGTTCCTGGCCACGCGTTTCTGTGGCCCAGTCTGTGTGTAGATCTACACCTGCACACACAAACACGTACACACAACCACCGCATAACCCCCAACCTACCTACTGTATTTCTACCTACCTACCTACCTACCTACCTACCTACCTACCTACCTACCTACCTACTATATATCTCCCTCTCCCTCTCTCTCCCTCTCCCTACCTACCTGCCTACTGTATTTCTCCCTCAGAGTATTTTATGTCATAAAGGATGACATAATACCTGTGGCCCACTGCTCTCTCTGTATCCATCTACCTACCTTTTTACAATTTTTTACATTTCTGTTTCATGTACCTGGCACAGGTGTGACATCTATACAATCTATATATATCATTGGTGCCGTACTTGAAAGGAACGTTGTGTGAAAATTTGGAAGCGATCGGTGCAGTACTTTCGGAGATTGGCGGTTTTGAACAAACTCTTTTTACATTTTTATTTATATAGATATTCATGATCTATAAGCTCTCTCACTCTTTTAATAGATATCATTTGGGTGATTATGGAGGAGAAATACTTAATGAAGTCAAGCTTAATTCAACTGAGAAAGAGATGAACACCACTCCTGCAGTACTTCATAATGGAAATCACCACAAAGTTCAAGAATGTAAAGTTAAGGTACATAAGGTAGTTGTTACAATTATTGCTTAATTAGAGGGATGTTTTAGCTAGGTAATGTGGGAAGTATTATAGGCTGTTCAAACATGCAAGTAACACGTCTTCTCTCCTATCCTGTTATGTTTATTTCCATTAATGGCATCAAAGAAAAATAAAACATTGAGCATACTATACATTAGATAGTAGATAAATACAATCAGTTATATGATACTACCGGTAGCTATTTGAAAATCAACTTTTGTTGATCTGGGAAGCTGGCAGTTTTTGAATTTAGAACATTAACAACTTCATGTGGATTACATTCAGTATTATTAATGCTAGTGCAAGGTTTCTACTGTTTGTGCCAATCTCACTGATATCCTTGAAAAATATCAGTATATTTAAACCTGCATATATAACCCATTATGCAAAATTGTCACAATTTTATGCTAGATATTAATTGCATCTACTTATTCCTCAAAACTTGTACAGTTGTTAGTGAAAGTGTGGAAAAGCTTACCATAAGATACCGGGATGGTAATACAGTAAAGCCATAAAACAGATAATTTCCAGATGGTGATGCATGTTTGTGTTGGGTTAGGGTATGTGTATTAAGCTTCAATGAAGATTTCATATGTTTGTTAACAGTATCAGTATTTTTATCTCCAGTATCTTGATGCTGCAAAAATATACTTTTGGGTGCTTGCAGTCTTTAGATTGCCCACACTATATTAAACACAACTCTGACAGAATAATATTGCCTCTTATATTTTTCACACTAGCATTTTGATTTAGCTTTGCTTCTACATCCCTTAGGCCCATGATGGTGAACCTATGGCACGGGTGCCACAGGTGGCACACGGAACCATTTCTTAGGGCATGCGAGGCATTGCCCTGTCAGCTTCAGTGTGTATATGTGCCCTGGCCAGCTGATTTAGGCCTTCTTTTGAGGCCGTTTTTTGCCCTCGAGGTGGGGCAAGGCTGTTTTCACCCTCCCCAGGCTCCTATAAAGCCTCTGGAGCATGGGGAGGACGTAAAAAGCATGCCAAATGCAGGGGGTCATGCACATAGCATTATGGATGTGGCACACCTGTGCACATCGCCCCTGCGCTCCCCCTGCTTTTGGCACGTGAGCCAAAAAAGGTTAGCCATCACTGCCTTAGGCAATGCATCATTAGGATTCTTTAAAAATCATTAAACTATTATATTTGACAATTTTATGATCACAAGAGTTTTCAATACAGGTTAATTATTTGATGATTTTTAAAATAAAATCTCACAAATTAGTCATATCTATGTAATAATGGAGTTGTATGTCTTTATTTAAGAGACTAGGCTTCCATTATTTGTAGGAAATAACACTATACTTTTTTTTAAAAAAAATCCAAATATTCTTTAAAAGATTAGATTTGTTTAAATGTTTGTCTTTATTTTTTAACTTTGATGACATCTAGTGGTTATTAGATTGTAGGCACTTATCACTCTTTACTTGGACTATTCTTGTTTTCCATGCTAAGCTCATGTAAAAATCTTAAATATATAATGTTGCTGTAGCTATTTTTAAATTGAATTTGAAGACAGGAGAAAGCTTTTGAAAACCTTATATTTTTCACTGGGGAGAAACAACGCACACTAGACACAAGTTCTTTAGAAACGCTAAGTGTTTAAAATGTTAGTTAAAATGATACAAGTTAGTTTAAAACAATAACAGATAAATACAATAAATATGTTTCGATCTTTGAATAATATATACTCTACATACTCCTTGTTCAGAGTTTTGTAAATATAATTGGGAGTGATTGGAGAAAAAATTATTATTTCATGAATATCAGGTAATGATTAACAATGTGGGGGGGGTTTGTCTAAAATTTACTGTATACAAACAGCACGCTCACCATTCATCTCTAAAAGAGGAAGTGTCTGATGTTGTCCGTCAAAAGAAGAAGTATCCAAAGAAGCCTAAACTTGAGAGTGTAATAAGTCCTCAGCAGTCTACTACTGAGCCCTTGCCTGTGATCAGTAAAAGTGATATCAAACAATATGACTTCCACAGTTCAGATGAAGAGGAATTTCCCCAGGTAATACATGTCAGCCACATTATAAAGCACATCTTTTTTATATGTAAGTGGAAGAATCCTAATTTATATTTGGATAGAAATGGGGGTGGGGTGAGGGAGAAGCAATATGAATTTTAACTTTTTAAATATAAAATTTAAAAAAGGATATGTGATTAAATGCATATTTGGATAAAATACCATACAGCAGGGGGGAAATTCAGCAGGTTCTGACAGGTTCTTGAAAACCAGTAGCGGAAATTTTGAGTAGTTTGGAGAACTGGCAAATGCCACCTCTGGCTGGCCCCAGAGGTGGGGAGGGGGGGGTGGAATGGAGATTTTGCAGTATTCTTCCCCTGCCAGTCTCCAAATGCAATACAAGCTATTATCAAGAAGTCTTTTCAGAAGCCATTTGTTGAAATTTATTTTCAATGTGCATTTCCTGGTTTTAAACATGCTGAATTGCTTAGCCCGAAATGATAAATTAATTGTGTTTTTAAATTATTTTTATTTGGCTTCTAGGTATCCTCACCAATATCTGAGCCAGAAGAAGAAAATGATCCTGATGGAGCCTGTGCATTCAGAAGAAGAACAGGATGCCAATATTTTGCTGTAAGATTTTTTACTTTAAAAAAATTCCTTTGCAACAAAATATTAATTTTTGGTCAGAAGAAAAAACATATTTTGGATCTTTTCTTTGTTAAAATTATCCTTCTTTCTCTACTTTTTTACTGCAGGTATTTTTAGAAAGGTTTTTATTTATGAATGAAATCGCTTCAGATCATGTTAGCTATAGTATTATTAGCGAAGGCTATTAAATGTAAAAGTTTTGAACATGAAGATGATGTACTATTTCAAGATATAGTATACTAGAGGACAAAATTGCTTGTTGCTTTTAATTATTGATATGGCCTTAACTGAATTACAGGACTATAATTGAATTATATCTTGGCCTGTATAGTATCAGTGGCTGTTTCTGCTTTTCCCCCTCTCAACATCTGATAATTGATGCTCTGAAGTCTTAATTCAATTTTAATATGTGTTTACTTGTTCAGTCTCCTTCTAGACTTAAATGTCACATTAGGTATTTAGAATTCAGACACAAATATGACTTCAGTTGTTTCAACTACTTTCCAGTTAATTTCCAAAAGTATATCTCCTGCCGTTAACAACCGTGTGCTTCTGGCTCTCATAATTAGAATTGAGGAAGCAGTCTTCCATTCTGAATTGAATCCATGATCTGCTTATCTATGTTCTTGTAAAAATAGTGAATGCTTGTCTGAGGAGCAAGCAAAGTATCTGATTCTGAAGTCCCTGATATTCCTGTCCATTTTAAGAAATGGAAGGGGGTTGAAAGATGAAATTTGAAGTGCTTGAATTCCAAAGATGACTTAAATGTTAGTAATACACTATACTTACTTGTTAGCATCTAGTAATGATTTCCATTTCATAATGGATTCCAACTATCAAGAAAGTACTTTGGATGGGACCTGGGAAAAGGCCCTTCTCTGTGGTGACTCACTTCTTTTGGAATATAATTTCCCAAAAGATAAGATTGCCCTCCCACCTTGTCACTTTTCTGCAAGGCCTTGAAGGCATGATTTTGTCAGCAGACATGGGGACCCATTGGGAGCTAAATCATGTGGTATGTTTGATTCTGCTGTCACCACCATGGAATGGGAAGGGGTTTAATTGTGAATTTTGAACTGGATTTGTAATACTATATGCCATTCAGAATCACTGTGTGAGTTGGGCGGCAATATAAATTCGTTTAATAACATAAAATAAATAGTTATCCTAATGTTAATGAATCGGTGCAGCTAGTCATTCTTTCCCTATAAAAATACTGTGTCCATTCTTGGATTGGGCTAAAGTAGATAGTGTCCCAGATAAGAAGCAAACGGTGTCTTGGGGAGAGATTGAGATGGGGAAATAATCTGCATCGTGTTGCAGGAAAAAAATCAAATTGTCAGGATTTTAACACTATTTCAATGAATGATTTCTCTGCAGTGAACAAAGGGGGGGGGGATTCTTCTTTAGTCTTGAAAACCCAATCCTGGAAGGGGAGGAAATATTACGGTCACACAGAACTGAGATTACTCCTGGCAGGCAGCTCCCAGAAAAGAGCGGGATTATTCTCAGCAGGCGGCAGCAAGAGCTTGCAGTTTTCCCTGCCAGCTTTCCCATTGAATTTCTGAGAAAGCCAGCAGAGAAGATTGCAAATGGCTATTGCATGATTGTGGGACATTTGGTAGCCAGCCCTAAGTATGACTAGATTGCCAAGCACTCAACTCAAGTATCGTGTGACTTTGGAAGAGCAGCGTGATGCTTTAAGATGGCCAGAAGAGCTTTATAGGCCATAAAGCACCCTTTCTGAGACCATCATAACTTTGGTTGTTAAACAACCAGTTGTAATTCAAAGATACCTGTATCATTGTTCTGTGACTGCACTGGCTATCAGCCTCTTTCCAGGTGCAATTCAAAGTCCTGGTTATCACCTTTAAAGTCCTAAATGGCATAGGTGAGATTATTTGCGGGACCATTTTTCATTAAGAATATCTGTCGATTCTACCAGGTTAGTCAGTGCCAGCAAGCTCCAGATCCCTTACCTTAAACATTGCCCTGTAGTGGGACCTCAGAAGTATGCCTATTTCATAGTAGCCCTTACGCTATGGAAACACCCCCCCCCCCCCCCCAATTTTTAGCAGGCCTCCACTCTCATAGTCTGGAAGGCTACAAAAACTCTTTCTAATGCTAGAAGGGGAGTGAGCTTGGAGGATGGTTTTGTTGACTGCATCAGAGGACAACATCTGAGGTGCCAGGTTTTTGCTTTTCTGCTTATATTATTTTTGGGGTTTTATATTGTCGGTCTCCCAGAACTGTATTTCTTAAGATGGGTGGCCACATAATTCTTTTAAATGAAATCAGTCATCAATCAATTTTTACTTTATTCTTCTTTAGGCTCATTTGGACCAAACTAATTATTCTCATGAAAATTCAGAACTGGCAGAATTGGATAAGCTAAGATACAGACATTGTCTCACAACACTTACAGTTCCAAGAAGATGTATAGGATTTGCAAGAAGACGAATTGGGAGAGGTGGAAGGTAAAATAAGATATTTTCCTCCAGTTGAATATTTAGTGTAAATATTTTGTATTTTAAGTTGTTAGTAACATTTATTTTTTATTTCTTTTAAAACCAGGGTATTAATGGACCGGATAGCCACAGAAAACGATCCTGTCCTGAAGCAGATTGATCCAGATATGCTAAATAGTTGTTCAAGCTCTTCCCAAAATATAGACATTTCTTCTAGTTTTTCACGGACCAATGCTTCCAATAAACATTGTGGAAATAAAATTTCCCTTTCTGAAATACTAAGCAATATCAGGTCATGTCGACTGCAGTGTTTCCAACCAAGGCTACTAAACGTACAGGACAGTGATAGTGAAGAATGTACCTCAAGGAAACCAGGGCAGGCTGTGAATAATAAAAGAGTTTCTGCACCTTCTGTAGCTTTATTGAACACCAGCAAGAATGGGATTTCAGGTAGGCAAATATTTACAATATTAACCTTTAAATAAATGTCTTTTTAATTTTTTATATGAACCCTGGCTAAAAAGTCTGTCACTACCTTGTATTTCTGTTATAGCTATAATAATGGGGTTCAGAAAAAAAAAATACTATCACTAAGCAGAGTTGTACTCTTAGTCATATAAAAGTGCTGTAATTTTAAAATATAGTATTAGGCATAGTTCTAGCAATGTTTTCATGGGAGTCAGTTTTATCCCACTGCTATGCTTATATACTGCTCAATCCAATATTACAAGACGTTTTCTGTTAGTTGAAACTGAATTAGCAATACTATCACTTTCAGTCTAGTCCTTAACATAGTTTTTAAAAATCTTTTTTACACAGCACAACATCCAATAGTTCTGGTGGTAATCATCTATCCTAATACCATTCTATTAATAGCTAAAACTGAAGATAATGAATTTAAGATAATGAACTGGACTATTAGAAAATTCAATCATTAAGATTTTTCCTTCAGAAAAAAAGGAAAGCGTGAAAAAAGAAATATTTACAGTAATCTTAAACAATTGTTCACAGTTATCTAGTACCTCTATTATGTGATTCATAACGTAAGTCTTAAAACATCACCCCTGTCTTTAAAAAGATAAGGGTTTCCCCTGCCAGATGTGCCCAACTTCAGGGTGCAGTGCCCACCTCTGATTCACAGTCAAAGAGCCAGCATTGTTCAAAGATGCTTCTGGACAGTGTGACTATAGGCCAAGTTACTTCCCACTGAAGTGGTACCTATTTATTTGCTTGCATTTGCATGCTTTCAAACTACTGGGTGGGCAGGAGCTGGGGCAAGTAATAGGAGCTCAGTGTATCGCACTGTGCTTAAATCTTAGTTGTCCACCTTCCGGTCAACCAGCCCAGTGTCCTAACTATTTAGCCACTGCACTGTTTGTTATATTAATCTTCTTTCATATAGTACAGCAGTATGTCAGGTAAACAGAAAAGTAAGCTAAATACAGTAGATTTGATATATTTAAGAAATGTATGCAATAAACCAAGACAATGAATCAAGTATGAATGGTGTTGAATGAAATATAGAG
This sequence comes from Rhabdophis nuchalis, assembly GCA_039707465.1. Taxonomy (NCBI): domain Eukaryota; kingdom Metazoa; phylum Chordata; class Lepidosauria; order Squamata; family Natricidae; genus Rhabdophis; species Rhabdophis nuchalis. The sequence continues at coordinate 171,602,538 of CM077643.1, forward strand.
ACCTGAGTGTGTTCAGTATGAAAGAAGTGATTTAGTCAGATAAAGAGAATGAAAATTGAACTGCAAGACCAATAATGTTGCAACTAGATGGAGTTGATGAGCTCCTCAAAAAGAGAAGAGCTGTATCTGAAACAGCCTATGGAGGTGGTAGAAGCAAAGATGGCTTGCATAGAGGAGTATGGTATAATCAATGCTGTCTGTGAAAATTCAGTTTGACTATTTTTCTTTTTCTTATATTGTGCCTCAGTTTTCTCAGCTTACCATTTCTTGCACTTTTTTCTGTATTTTGCATAAGGTTCTTTAAACTGGAAGGAAATAATGTGATGGGTGGGCAAGTAGTTGACAGATAAAGAGTACAGTAATTTGATTTCAAACTTCATTGAAACTTATATATAGCTTTATCAATGCTGGTTACATCCAGAGGTGGTATTCAGCAGATTCTGAGAAGTCCTGGATAACCACACCGGAAATTTTGAGTAGTTTGGAGAACCAGTAAATACCACCTCTTACTGGCCCACACCCCTATCTATTCTCTGCCTCCCAGCTGATCAGGAGGAAATGGGGATTTTGCAGTAACCTTCCCCTGGAGTGAGGTGAGAATGGGGATTTTACAATAACCTTCCCTTGGAGTGGGGTGGGAATGGAGAGTCTATAGTATCCTTCCAAGCCCACCAAGCCATGCCACGTCCACCAAGCCACACCCACAGAACCGGTAGTAAAATATTTTCAATCCCACCACTGGTTACATTCTAATATATCTCTCAGTTGATAGAATTCTGCCTTTTACCTTTGTTTCCCTCATAATTATTTGGAAATCCATCAGGGAGAAGAAAAGAAGAAAATTTAATAACAAAACTGAACCTAAGGGGATTTTTGATTAAATTTTTAGTCTGGGTTTTAAGGGGTTCCAGGGAGAGGGGTGGGCAAACCAAAACTAGGGTGGTGGGTGAGGGTGATCACCCACCCGGGAATTCTCCCAGGCCAGCTGATGGTCTCGGCGAGGAGGGCGTAGGTCCTGGAATTGGGGGGGGGGTCTGCTTAACAGAGGGCAATTCCATCAAGACTATGTATGGGAGGGGTAGATATGGTGGGAGCAGAGGGCCATATCACATTAGCTGTGGCGCGCTCCAGCCCTCATGGCTCCTCTTGCAACCTAGGGGGTTTGGGATCTCAGGGCCTGGGCCTCTGGCTGATGTTGTCTAACGCCAGGTCCGTGGTTAATAAAGCCCTCCTCATTTATGATCTGGTTTCGGAGGGGGAGGCGGACCTAGTGGGTATTACGGAAACCTGGCTGGGCCAAGAGGGGGGGTGCCCCTCGTTGAAATGTGCCCGCCAGGTTACCGTGCATTTCACCAGCCGAGAGTCCAGGGTAGGGGTGGGGTGGTTATTATCAAGGAGAGCCTGGACCCAAGAGAGAGCACTGTGCCGCAGACTGTCGGTTGTGAGTCCCTATGTGTGAAGTGTGGTCATGGGAAGCAGCAGGGTGTGCTGATTGTGTACCTGGCTCCCCGCTATGTATCAGCAGCCCTACCCGAGCTTCTCAATGTGATAGCCGAGATGGCGATTGAGACCCCCAGACAGTTAGTCATGGGGGATTTCAATCTGCCATCGGTAGATGAAGCATCTGAGGCGGCTCGGGAGTTCATGGCCTCCATGACGGCCATGGACCTGACGCAATTAGTTTGTGACCCTACCCACACTGGAGGACACACACTGGACTTAGTTTTAGCCTCCAGCCAGTGGCTGAGTGATCTTGGTGTAGGGGAAATAGTTGTTGAGCCCCTGTCATGGTCAGATCACTCTCTCCTTCGGCTGGCCTTTCCAACCGCTACACCTCACTGTGGGGAGGCGGAACCGGAAGTGATAAGATGATTCCGCCCCAGGCGCCAGATGGACCCTGAGAGGTTCCAGACGGAGCTTGGGCCAATACCTGAGACCATAACCCGCGGCTCGACTGAGGACCTGGTGGCTGCCTGGAATAGTACGACCACGGGGGCCCTGGACCGGGTAGTGCCTTTGCGGCCTCTCACCCGATGCCAGTCTACCTTGGCTCCTAGGTTCTCCGAGGAGCTGAGGGTGATGAAGTGTCGGAAGAGATGCCTAAGGGTGTTTGGAGGACCACTCGCTCCGAATCTGACCGGACACTTGTAAAGTCCCATTTAAGGACTTACCTAGTGGCGATAAAAGCGACGAAACGTAACTATTTCTCCGCTCTTATCGCGTCTGCAGGTAACCGCCCTGCCGCCCTGTTTAGGGTGTCCCGCTCCTTCCTCCATCAGAGGACCCGGGATGCCCCCTTGCAGGGTCGGTCAGAGGAATTTGGGTGTTATCTGCATGACAAAATCGATCAGATCCGGGACGGGTTAGCCTCCGATTGGACTAGTTCAGACGGGCCAACGGAGGCAGGTCTTGAGTCTTCTTTCTGGGAAGAGTTCGATCCTGTGACTTCCAAGGACATGGACAGGATACTGGGGCGGCTGAACACCACCACATGTTTACTGGACCCGTGTCCCTCCTGGTTGGTACTGGCCTCCCGGGAGGTTACACGAGGCTGGCTCCAGGGAATTGTCAACGCTTCTTTGAGTGAGTGGACACAGCACGGAAACGGCATTGGTTGCGTTGGTCGATGATCTCAGGAGGGCTCGGGATAGCGGTTGCTCCTCTATCCTGGTCCTATTAGATCTCTCAGCGGCTTTCGATACCATCGACCATGGTATCTTGTTGCGCCGGTTAGAGGGGCTGGGGCTGGGGGGCACCATTTTATGGTGGTTCTCCTCCTACCTCTCTGACCGGTCGCAATTTGTGTTGGCAGGAGGGCAGAGGTCAACCTCGAGGTGCCTCACTTGTGGGGTACCACAGGGGCCGGTCCTCTGGCCTCTCCTGTTCAAAATCTATATGAAGCCACTGGGTGAGATCATCTGTGGTTTCGGGGTAGAGTTTCACCAGTACGCAGATGACACCCAGCTGTACATCTCCACCCCGAACCACCCCAACGATGCCGCGGAAGTGATGTCCCGGTGCCTGGAGGCCGTGCGAGTCTGGATGGGGAGGAACAGGCTTTGACTCAACCCATCCATGACCTAGTGGCTGTGGTTTCTGGCGTCACGACATAGCCAGTTGGTTCCATCCCTGACTATCAGGGGCGAGTCATTAGCCCCCGCGGAGAGGGCCCGCAACTTGGGCGTCCTCCTGGATACTCGGCTGTCTTTAGACGATCATATGACAGCCGTGGCCAGGGGGGCTTTTTATCAGGTTCGCCTGATATGCCAGTTGTGCCCCTTTCTAGATCGTGATGCTCGACGCACGGTCACTCAAGCCCTCGTTTCCCGCCTGGACTATTGCAATGCTCTCTACATGGGGCTCCCCTTGAGGTGCGCCCGGAGGCTCCAGCTAGTTCAGAATGTGGCCGCGCAGGGGATTCTGGGGGCCTCTAGATGCTCCCATGTAACACCTCTCCTGCGCGAGCTGCACTGGCTGCCTGTGGCCTTCTGGGTGCGCTTCAAGGTGTTAGTAACAACCTTTAAAGCGCTCCATGGCAAGGGACCTAGGTATTTGCAACACCGCCTCCTACCACATACCTCCCTCCGACCAGTCTGCTCCCACAGAGAGGGCCTCTTCAGGGTGCCGTCGGCCAGTCAATGCTGGCTGGCGACCCCTAGGGGGAGACCCTTCTTTGTGGCAGCTCCTGCCCTCTGGAATTACCTACCCCCTGAACTACGTACAATCACGGACCTGTGCCTTTTTCGCCGAGCCCTGAAAACACATCTTTTTTGTGCGGCCGGCCTGGCGTAGTTTTAATTTGTTTTATTAGGGTTTTATAATGGTATTTTAGAGCAGGCCCACTGTTTAATTTGGTTTTAGAACTTTTAGCATATTTATTGGATTATTGGATGTTTTATTGGGTTTTTTTATTATTGCCTGTTTATTATTGCCTGTCCCTGAGTCCCGCAAGGGAGATAGGGCGATATATAAATGTAATTAAATAATAAATAATAAATAAATAAATACAATATTTTTGTTTTGTTTAAAATTTTTTGACAGCTTTATGCTTTTATGTTGTAAAAAATTATCTCATGGTAGCTTAAACCATTATTATATGATTACTGACACAAAACTAAACCCTACTCTAGGAATGAAGCTTATTCCGAGATACGTGTATGACATTGTAAACCGCCCAGTGAATGCTGTAAAACATCATGGAACAGTATATAAGTCTAAATGCTATTGCTATTGTAGCTTGAAAATATAAAACCCTCACAGGACAATCTGCTCAAACATTCCACTGAGTGAAATGAGACTTAGGGTGGACAGTAGTTGATTTTCCCAAATTATGGAGCAGTGAGTATTAGTTGGTGTATAGGATTACAAAATCAGACTGCAGTCACCTGTTAGGAATTACTTTTGACTAAGCTCACTCATTGAATCTAAGATTTCAGTAGTCCTTGTTCACAAACTTTAAAACCCTATTCAGAAAGAATTATAAAATGTTTTGTAGCATTAATTACCCCCTCCTGCAGCGTTCAAGGCTGTTGAGTACCTGCAATTTTTGATGGAGGGAACAACTTCCATAAGATTGAGAGCCCTAGTAAACCTTCTACAGCATTTTGAGAACTATAGTCCAAGAATAGATAGGGCCAGTACTTGTTGCTTAGTGAGCCCTTCGGGTTGCTTAAAGTATGAAAGAGTGTGCAAGTTAAAGAATTCACGTTATTCCTTAAACAAATGAAAACACTATCAAAACCCCAAAAGTACAAAAACTCAAGTCCCACCTGAGGATGCCTGGAAAACTTAAAAAGGAATGTTTGCTACTCTGACTTGTCTTTGTATAGCTTCTTCATACAAATTCATCCAAGGTGATTTAATGCTGAAATTAAAACTAAATAATAAAGAATAACCTTTTGGCAATACTGTTAAGAACAGACCTTGGGGGGCTTCCGGTTCCGCCTTCCAGCGGCGACGGACGAGTCTTGGGGCTTGTCTGCCGCTTTGCTCTTTTTTCTGCCCCCCCACGGGGGCGAGACGCCCCTCCTTGGGGGTCTCCCATAGGGCTGGCTTGCCTGGGTCGGTCCCTCCCTGCGGCAGCAGGGAAACGGCCCTTGTCTTCGGTCTAGGTGAAGAAGGACATGCGGGGGGTTTCCCCTTCGCCAATGGAGGTCGGTAACGTATGGTGAATATGGAGAGAGCTGGACGTTCGGGTCGGAAGGCTCTCCGGGACTTTGGCGGCGAGGTGAAGAGTGAGTGATTTTAAATATATTTTTGCTGCAGCCTAGACTGAAAGAACTTGGAGGGGGGTGTTTGTTGTCAAACCCCCCCTCGGATTCAAAGCGGCGCTTGGAAATGGCTCCTCGTTGCGAGGAAGCGGATATCCTAAACCTGGATTGTTCTGAAGCAAGGGAAAGTGATTTGCGGCTTGTCTTTTTAAAATGTATCTAAGTCGGGCTGGCTGGAAACAATCTTTCTTTTATTACTCTCTCCTGCCGGCTCTCAGTTTGGGCGGTGGAAGATGGCTGCCCGTTGTTCCTGAATGACTATTTCACTTATGGAAAGTTACCAACATCCCTTTGTGATACGGACTTCTTCTCTCTATTAATGAAGATCTTCTTGGACTAATTGATTCCTTCCCTGGAGCGCCTTCTTTGCTACAACTATTGATTGTGAAACGTGTTTTCTCTTTGGGTCTTGAACTTTTTTTTTTTGCAATCCTGATTTGAACTTTCTCTTTTCTCCTGAACTGCTTCACCAGCCCCACCCAAAAAACGCCATCTTAGTGACACTGACTTTAACAGCTTACCATGGCACAAAAATCAGAACTGGCAGGTTTGGAACAAAGAATGACATCTATGGAGAATGTGTTACAAGCTTTGGTGGAAGAAATTAAGGCTTTGAGAGAAGATCGTACCAGCTTAAAACAGGATATTCAGGAAACACGGAAGCAAGTGCTGGAAAACACACAGAAGACTGAGGAGCTGCAAGGGGGGCTGGCTGGGGCAAAGGGAGAGCTTAAAAATGTTAATAGTGAGATTGGAGAATTAAATGGGCATATGTCTAGGATGGATTTTGAAAGGATGTTATATTTTTTAAGATTTCAGAACATTTCTGAAGAGCCTGGTGAATGTCTTCCTGAACTCATGAGCACAATTTTAGCAGATTATTTAAATAAACCCAAAGATGAGATCAGGGGGGACATTGACCTAGTCTACAGAATAAACTCTGCATATGCCAGGATAAATGAGGTACCCAGAGAGATACATATTAAATTTGTTAGGAGGTCAACCAGGGAGGGAATTTTGAAGGCGCAGAGAGATGGTCCGTTAATTTACCAGCAAAAAGTAGTCGCTATCTTGAAGCAGATCCCTAAAAAAATTAGAGAGATGAGAAGGAAATTTTCCTTCTTATCCAAAAAATTGTATGACCACGGGATTTGGTTCAAGTGGGCGATGCCTGAAGGAATGTTGGTGTTCTGGGAAGGAGGAAGAATAAGGATTAAAACAATTGCTGAGGCGGAAGCCTTTCTTAAAAAACATTCCTGGGGGAAGATCCAGGGGGGGCAGGGGGGCCACGGCCCCGCCCACTGGGGGCCTGGAGGGAGAGACAGAAGACACAATTGCCAAGAGACTTAGATCAAAAAAAAAATAACTTTGCTTTGACTTTTGATTAATATTGTATAACGTCTGTATCTGGATTTTTGCAAACGGATGACAGCATAGAATTGAGAATTTAGAAGTATGTACTTGTTTTCACCTCGTAGTATTTATGAAAAATGTTTTTCTTTAACGATTTATTATGAAGCCCTGGAAGGGCCAATGACTCCGACGCGAAAGTTCTCAAAATGTCTTTTGTATCCCTTACCCTACCCGATGGAAAAATTGTAAAAACCAATAAAACTTTTTCAATATCAAGAACAGACCTTGGGTTATCTAGCTGGACTTCTCTCCTGCTTTTTTAAATAAGCCTAGAGGAGATAGAGGTTTCTCCAGAAATGGGCTTTGTAAGTATATAGTGCTCTGTTTTATAATTGATAAATGTGAACTTGGTCATAATTCAGTATTATTTTAAGAATAGGTATTTTAGCAATTTGCTGACTGCTCATCATGTGTTTTGTGAGAATGATAAACAGAAATGGCTTGGTTGTTTTCTTTTATCTCCATTAGCAAGTTGTATTCCTATATAAAGGCATATTCTTTGATATCATTCAAATGTTGTAGGCCCTTAAGTCCATAAATTTGGTAAAACCTCCTTGGAACAGGCTGGAAATTTATATCAACTGTCAAATTGAAAGATTTGTGTTCTTATGTTAATATGTATCTGTTGCAACTGACAAACACAACTGCTATTACCAAAAATATACAGAGAATTTTGTGTTGTATTTTCAAGAGTAAATTTTATGAGAGATTGAAATTATGTTATATACACAAATAAAGAGGAATAAGTTGGGTTTAAGTCATCCATATTAATTATAATTTAAATCTCATTCATTTCAATAGATCTACTCTATGGTTGACATGATCTGCCTGTAGTCATTAACAGATACATTGTCATAGCCAACATTAACTAGTTGTTAATAGACCTGTTGTGATAAGTTCCACCTACAAATCATTTAAGAAAGGATGCAGCCAAAAGTCAAGGAAAGGGGTGAACAAACCTAAACATAATCTTCCTCATCATGCACCTATTAACTAACAACCAAGTAAGTACCATGCAAACAAGAATAATCAAAGAAGAAAAAAACAATCCAGCCAAAATGTAGTCAAAGAAGGAAGCGCTGTTCAATCGAGGCTGGTAAAATAAGCTATCATATAATGAGTAAACTTCACTCCCTTAATGTTACTAAACCTGGTAATGAAAATGAAAAAATGTGAAAGCAATCCATAGACTTCATAAAAACAAATCATGGGCTAAGCATATTTATGCTTTTTGCCATTAATATCTATCTATCTACCCATCCATCCATCCATCCATCCATCCAATCTGATCTCTATAATAATCTCAGCAAATGACACTCAATTCAGACATATATTATAATTCAAATCTTAAAACCATTTTAAAACAATAAAAACCATTAAAACCATAAAAAATTAAAATATCTAATTCAAGCAAGCAAGTCATTTGGCCTGTTAACAATAAAGCCAGGAGGTGGGCCCCTTTGCACATATAGTGCTCTAGGTTCTTTGTGAGCATAGCCAGGTCTTCAAAGCTTTATGGAAGGCTAACAGGGTTGGGGGCCTTTAATGTCCAAAGGGAGGATGTTCCACAAAATGGGCTGCTGCAGAAAAAGCTTGTTTTCTAGTCCCTATCAGCCAACATTCAAACATCTAACGCACAAGAGCCTGAACTAGCAGCTGAGAGAGCCCTGTGTTCTTCCTCAGATTCAATGGGCTCAAACTCTTCCCAAATTGATTTGCAAGATGTAGCCTCCATTGTCTCCAAGACTCTGCTCTAAGGCTGGAGTCCAACGTAAAGCAAATGTGACTGATTTTATCTGCCAGATGCGCAGCATATTCTTCAAAATGACCCTTTAGGTAGACTTCAGCCATATTCTCTTCAAGAATGGACCAAGTCACCTGAAACAGTGCCACTAAATTGCTATCAGCAGACACAGTAAGGGAGGAGAAATAATTATGTTTCACCATCCTAATCGCCATGAGGTAGGCAGGTCTAGCTCATGTTTGGTCATTTTCACTTCCTATCTTTCACCAGCATCCCTCTAGGTGTCCCTTAGCCTGCTTAAGTTCCTTTAGTTCCATTGTATATCATGGGTATGATTGGGAATGATGGGCACAGAAAGGCTGCTCAGGTGCAATCTGATCTAAAGTTGTTGCCATATTATTATTTCATGCAACCTCCAAGGCTTCAACTGGACTAAGTAGCAAGCTTTTTGGAATAACCTCAAGTTCCCTCTGGAACCCAATGAGGTCCATTAGTGGCATTACTGGGACAAACCTATCCAATAGGGCCAGTCTCCCTGCAGAGGGGGGTTGAAACCTGAGAAATTAAGGCTCAGTAGTGTTCTAAAAGTAGATCATCTTGTCTTCTTGATTGGTATACAGCTGTCCTAAAGAGTGAGAGAAAGACAAATATTTTGAATTAAGAGACACATACATTTAAGAAGTAATTCCCAGCATATCCCTTGAATTCTGTGATACCTACAAAATATGTCATTTGTCAGTATGCATATTGAATATGGCATCATTTTTTACACATCCCTTGGATATTTTATATGTTTTTATTGAAGAGGAGCAAATCTTCTCTGTAGATTGTTGGAACAGTCCATGATAAAATATGTTTGACTCCTTATGAATAATGGAAATACAGTTTTATCTGTTTTTGTCTTTATAGGTAAAAAAAAAATCTTTGCATTTGGAAAACTAGCTATAGCTCTCTAGATTTCCTATATGAGGGAATTTTTAAGCAGAGCAAAGCTTAAATGATTGGGGAGAGAAATGAACTGAATGAAACAATTAAACCTTGGCATATGACTATAATTGGGTCATATAATTAAATCTTGACATGACCACAATTAGAACCAAAACTTTTGTTGGGCAGTGATGCAGTTGTTAAATGATTTGTGACTGTTTTCACAACTTTTTCCAGGGTTGTTAAACAAATCTGACTTCCCCCTTGACCAGAGGTGGGTCCCTACCAGTTCAGACTGGTTCTGCTGAATAGGTAGTAACTTGGCCTGGGTCGCTGGAACTGGTAGCGACCCAGGCCTGCCACACCCATGAACTGGTTTCCTATGGCGGTGTCATCTTGATTTTGGTTCTGCGCATGCACAGAACAATTTTCATTGCAGAAATGTAGTAGTTACAACAGTTTAGTGACTATTCAAAGTTACAGCAGCACTGAAAAAAGTGTCTTGTGACCATTTTTCAGAGTTAATTACCTTTGTAGCATCCCCATCATCATGTGATCAAAATTCAGATGCTTTGCAACTGATTCGTATTTTTGACTGTTGCTGTGTCCCAAGGTGTGACATGACCTTTTGTGACCTTCTCACAAACAAAGTCAATAGGGAAGCCAGATTCACTTAACAGCTGGGTTACTAATTTATCAACTGCAGTGATTTACTTGACTCTGGCAAGAAAAGAAGAAAATGAGGGAAAACTCACTTCATAAATGTCTTATTTAACAATATAAATTTTGGGGTCAGCTGTAGTCATAAGTTGAGGAATAACACTTTGCCATTTTTCTTTCTTCATTCTTAGTCTTGTGCAAAGATCTGAACAAAAGAGATATAGTTGAATTGTACCTGCTCTGCTGTTCTTGAAATCTTTCCCTTCAAAGGAACATTATCAGGGTGAAGAATGTACATTACTTTCCCATTCCCATTTTTTAAAAATCAAAAGGTTTAATAGATTTTGGAGAAAAGAATATTGGTGAGATGACCACAGTTGTGCGACTATGAGATGGGCAGCATGTGAAATAAATATATAAATAAAATATTTACTACAGGAATCAGTAGCCTGAAGCTCCAGAGTTTTTATAGAAACTCTTGTAATTAAAGTAGCTAACAAACTGCAGTATAAATTCTAAAATGCCTTACAGTGCAAGTTGCAGCTAAGAAATCCTGGAGGATTCTTCCCCCAGCTAATGAAAATATAAAAAATCCTGACTCTGTCCATGTGTATACCTATTTTGGATCATCTTGCCTTCTTAAAAATATTACGTGTACCCCGATTACTAAAAGATTGCCAACTCTGACCCAACAATAGAGAAAGTTAAAGCATTTTATATCAAAGGAATGGCTTTTTTTTTAAATTTTAGCTTTAACATTTTTTTACTATCTGAACTATTTTACAACATAGCATAGTTGGGGGTGGGGCGCTTCTTTGCCCCTGGTACTTACATAAAATTGTAAGTAACAAAACAGGGCCTGGAGCTGTGAAATATTTGAAATATTTCTGGTGTTATAAATGGCATTGAAAACTCAAAATGGAACTGAAACAGTTGAAAATGTTTGTGCCTCCTATACTATAGATATAAATATACTATATGTAGGTATCAATATACAACTGCAACCATAAATGCTTTTGAACCAGTTTTGGAATCATTAGCTCAGTTCTAGCTTATTTTCATTATTTAGAAAGCTGTGGTAACTTCTGGAATATGTTTCTCATAAAAAAATATATCGACATAACTGACCAACAAAGCCTGTCAGTTTCTAAATAAGCTATGCTCAGTTGGATTGCACAAGCTAATTTAATTGGCCATCCAAAAATTATTTCCCAATTCTATTGTATTTGTGGGGTTTTTCTTTAAATACTAAATTGGAATAGTATGAGTGAAAATGAAATGAGTGTCTGAAGAAATACTCTAATCAAGATATGTGGGAGTTTTCATGAACTGTGTCAGCTGTTAGACAAAAAACAGCAAATGATACAATTTAGCACATAGAGGAAATTGGTAAACTGTATCTCTACTTGTGATGTAGTAGTTATGTGTATTAAGAAATTCATTTGTTGTAGTATTTTCTTAACTAGGCAGGTGCTTAATCATTAACTGAGATAATTGGTACAAGAAAAATAAGTATGTTAGATTTTTATGCCCATTATTTGTGATAGATCTGCTTATAACAGATTCTCAATTTCAATGGGGTTAGAAGTAGCATGAGCCTACATTCAGATAACATACCTGAACTAACGAAATACTGCTATTTGCTGCCTATGATATTGAATGGTGGGAGGACTGAAAAAGGCCAGGAAGTACAAGAGATAAACTCTATGCTTAACTGTAGGCTTAGGAAGATATAAAGTGCAGACAGGACTAGTGATAAATGTGTAGGACATCATCTCTTTTGTCTCATTAAACATTTTCATGCTGAAACTACCCTAATTATAGTTTTGGAGGCCACCAATCCAGTAACTTTAGCAAATACTGTAGTATGAACATCTAAAATATGTCCATAGTTTTCAAATCACAGTAAAAAATTAATTGAGTTCCCGAGTACTACAAATGTAACAACGCAGTTAATGAATGATGCTTAATTGCAGCTGAAACTGCTGGTTTTGTCTTTGGCGTTTTTTAAATAATAAATAACACTTTACAGATGCTATTCTTAACCTGTAGTGTCTTTTTAGAGACACTATCAGCTATTTAATTTAGGAGAAGTAGTTAACTAACTAAATTAATGAACAGCTTTATTTACAAGTTTAAAATGATCATTTCATAAATTCATTGTGTTATGTAATATAGCTGTTTAAAATTAAGCATGTTCTCCCTTTCTTTCTACAGTAACGGGGGGTATTACAGAAGAACAATTTCAGACACATCAACAGCAGTTAGTTCAAATGCAAAGGCAGCAACTTGCTCAGCTCCAGCAGAAGCAGCAGTCTCAGTATCAATCCCAACAGACATATCCAAAAGCACAGGTAACAAACACCTTTCTTGAAAATCATTTCTCTTATATTCTAGAAACCAATGTAGAACCAGTTCTGGGTTTTTTTTAGTTTTTTTTTCTTTCCCATTTTTTGTCTTCATATCTAGTTCAAACAGACCAGTCTCTAATATACTTAACATGCAACCAAAATAGATAGATAAATGTAGTGTTGTGGTTGTTAACAAAAAAAAAGGACTGCCACAGTAATGCTTGTGTATTGATTATAGTCCATATGCAGTATGCATTGTTGATTATAAAACAATACTGTTAGTGCTTGTGTTTCTGTCTTATCTGTTCTTAGAAAAATCTGTTTTCTTTTAATTCATACAACTAACCTCACAATTCTTCCAAAGAGTAACTACTATATTGAGCTGATGGCAGCAAAAAATACCAGAGTCATAATGGCACCTTAAAGAATAACAGATTCAGTGTTATTCTTTAAGGCATGAGCTTCCTTGGGCTACAGCCTATAGTAAAATAAATCTGCTAATTTGTAATTTAATACAGAACCCCAGTGATTTATTTATTAATATTTCGAATTTGACATTAATTTCTGAATCAGTTTCCCCCCAGCCCCTTTGTAATGTTGATTCAACATTATTTCAATAGTCTAATAGTATGAATTATTGCCTTTCCTTGAAAATTATCACACCAGTAATATATGAACACAATGGACTTCATTTTGAGTGTTTTGACATTTTTACATTTATGTTAGTGGTTGCAATATAGCATGTTGTGCAGCATCTATACTTATCTGGGTTTCTTACCCACATGTATACAAATGAAACTTAATCCTCTTTGGAAGGGATGTGGAGATATTTTCTATTTAAAGAAAGATGCTTTTAACTTTTCAGTACTGGACCACAACTTTTAAAATGGTAAAGGTAAAAGATAGAAAGCAAAATCTTTAGTTTATTTAGTAGACAACCTAATCTGAAGTTAGTGAAAGTAGCCCCTTCCTCTCCTGCAGCTACACAGGTACTTGAAGTCTAAGAGTTAGAAGCAGTTCTGTCATTAGAACATCTCTTAGGTCTGGATATTTTTGTTTACTGTTTAACCCAACAGTTAATTTGATGGTATTTTACAAATAGTCTGTAATTATGAAAACTGTTGTGTACATTTCTCAGGGATCAAGCACTTCTGATTGCATGTCAAAAACGCTTGACTCGGCCAGTGCCCATTTTGCTGCATCTGCAGTGGTGAGCGCACCTGCTCCCAATCGGGGTGAGGTGACAAAGGAACAGAGTGCCAGCCACAATATCAACGGTGTTGTTCAGCCAACAGGTACATTTTTCTTCGTTGCATTATTTTCATGTTAGTTTGTAGCAAGATGTTTGCTAATGCTTACTTTCTATGCAAGATCAATCTGAAAAAATGCTTAATAGGGTGATGGTTTTTAAAATTAAATCATACAATGGAAGATTTTGACCTTTTTATTTAATAAAATAAAATAAAATTCTTGTTGGGCATCTGCAGATTCCTATATACTTTGAAGTATTACAGTGTGCCTTTGAATTTAGAGAGGAGTCCTAATGTTTGGAAATAGACCTCTTTCATTATTGCTTCATAGCAATAGCACTTAGACTTATATACCCCTTCATAATGATTTACAGCCCGCTCTAAGCGGTTTACAGAGTCAGCATATTGCCCCCAACAATCTGGGTTCTCATTTTACATTTTACTGACCTCGGAAGGATGGAAGACTGAGTCAACCTTGAGCTGGTCAAGATTGAACTCCTGGAGTGAGCAGTGACTTAGCCTGCAATACTGCATTTTAACCTCTGCACCACCATTACTCATAGTTTGCTTCATCTTGTTGCCCTCCCTATATGTGTTGCCTTATAACTTACATTACTCTTAATGCAACTTATGGAATGTACTATAGCCAGAAGACATTAAGATGGGATGGTAGTCTTGGTTTTATTTCATGTATTTTATTTTACTTGAAACCTACTGAGTACATCTGTTTTGTTTTGAACAGCAACATCAAAAACTCTGTATTCCACCAATATGGCTCTGTCATCTAGCCCAGGGATCTCAGCTGTACAACTTGTAAGGACAGTCGGTCACACCACCACAAACCATTTAATCCCAGCATTGTGCACAAACAGCTCTCAAACACTTCCTATGAACAATTCTTGTATCACCAATGCAGTGCACCTCAACAATGTCAGTGTTGTTTCTCCAGTCAATGTACATATCAATGCAAGGACTTCAGCACCATCGCCAACCGCCTTAAAACTTGCCACAGTTGCTGCCAGTATGGATAGAGTGCCAAAGGTGACTCCAAGCAGTGCCATCAGCAGCATAGCAAGGTGTGTGTGTTTTGGAAATGAATGAAACAAGCTTTCATAATGTCCGTGTCTCTCTTTCTCTTTTATTAAAAAAGAAAAGTGGATTTACCAACAAATTCTGATCCAATAAAGGCTGAATTAAGTAATGATGTTTGATTTGTTTATGTTGTTGGGAAAAAGTGTGTTTATGATCTACCCTCGTAAGTGGAAGGCTAATTCAGCCAATTATTTTATATTTCAAATTACAGGAAAAATCTGAAATCCTATAGGTTATGTACAGAATTTTATATTACAAATTTCAAGAAAAAATCTAAAATACTATAGATTATGTATAAACCATGTATAAATCCTTCTACGTTTCTATATTTATACAGTGTGTTATCCCAATGCAAATGAAGATTCTATGATTTTTTTTATTCCTATTCTACATGCTGTGAGAGAAACCATTTGCTTATGCATAAATTGCTTATGCATATTGTATAAATTGTCATTTACTGTAACGCTCTCTACATGGGGCTCCCCTTGAGGTGCACTCGAAGGCTACAGTTAGTTCAGAATGCGGCCGCGCGGGTGATTATGGGTGCCCCAAGGCAAGCCCACATAACACCTCTCCTGCGCGAGCTGCACTGGCTGCCTGTGGCCTTTCGAGTGCGCTTCAAGGTGTTGACGACCATCTTCAAATCGCTCCATGGCTCGGGGCCTAGCTATATACGAGACCGTCTCCTGCCCCATACATCCCTTCGTCCAATCCGCCCCCACAAAGAGGGTCTTCTCCGGGTACCGTCGGCTGGGCAATGCCGGTTGGCGACCCCCAGGGGAAGGGCCTTCTCTGTGGCGGCGGGCCCGGCCCTCTGGAACGACCTACCCCCCGACCTACGCACCATCTTGGACCTCCGCCTCTTCCGCCAACGTCTTAAGATATATTTATTTCAACAAGCCGGCCTAGCATAGCCCCCCGTTTCTGACTTTTATCTATAAATTTTAATCTTTGGTTTTAAAATGGGGTTTTTAGCACGGGATTTAATTTAATATGCTTTTAATAATGTATATTGTTTTTTGTATGATTTTAATAATGCCTGTGTGCCGCCCTGGGTCCTAACAATGGAGAAGGGCGGGGTATAAATTCGAAAAATATATATATATTTTTTCTTCCTAGTAAAGTTTTAGCTTTGTTGTGTTTTTAACATTTCTCAGATGATAAATATGAGAGATGCTGTTAACAAAATGTCAAATATTAAGAAATTATATCATATAGCTCATTATTATAACTATATATATTTATTTGACCTTCTCTTTTCATTTTCAGAGAGAACCATGAACCTGAGAGATTGGGTTTGAATGGAATAGCAGAGACTACAGTAGCAATGGAGGTGACATAACCTAACACAGTAGCTCAATGTGTGCTGATGGTGTCATTTATATTCCAGCTAAATGCAAAACAAAACTCTGTGGATCACAGGGGATTAAAATGGACCTAAACGGACTATCATATCGTATATTAAGTCGATATATAATGTACATTTTGTAAAATTGGGAAAATCACTACCTTGTAAAATAGTTTATTTGTATCATCAATATTATTTCTGTTACTTGAATAGTAGATATTCATCATCATGCTTTTGCACTTGAATTTGCAACTGAATGGATTTAAAAATAATTCTTTAAATGGGATCATGAGCATGAAATGGGATCCTGCATCACTTGTTTTAACTATTTATTTTGCCATGTTTACATTTTGTATCTTGTAAAAAATAAATCCAACTTTGTGTCTAAAAAAAGTTAAAGATTCATAGCTAGGAAAAATTCTTGTAATTTTTTTCTAAAGGAAATGTAAAGTTTTCACTTGGTTCATTTTGTTTCACAATTTTAGATGGACTTTTTGGTAAATACTTTAGTGGCATTTCACTGTCAAATATGAAGTTCAAGGCAAAATAGTATTTTCTATTACTGTGCAGGGGAAAGGGATGGATCGATACATGCAAATTTAATGTAGTAACCCACTTTTCCATATATTTTGAATGTATATTTCTATTTATAATACCAATTTATAAAAAATAATTACACAGAAAACCTGACTAGTACAAATTATGCATCTAGCACATATTAAACTGTGCAGATATGAAGAAAATTTTCAACTGATTATATTTTATCTGAAGTCTGCATAATTTAACCGGCTTTTAACTGTAACACACCACATAAATGATATTTTACCAGGTATGTATTGCATTATATATCATTGCAATAATTATTGGATGTCTAGATATCGAGCCATCCCAGGTAATGGGGGAGGGGGGAGGGTCATGGCAGATTGTCTTTCAATTTTGGAAAGTTTTCCTGTGGCTACAAGGCAAGTAACGGGTTGGAAAAAGTCTGACTGTAAGCGTTGGACACCTTCGTAGTGTAGTGTTTTAGTGACTTTTTTTATACGGTTCTTGTAAATTAGATACGTGTAGTGGTGTTTCAGAATGTTTGTTTATGCACTAGTTCAGACAACTTTCCCTGTTACTTGTTCTTGATAAGTGAAAACTGCAGGGAAATAAAAATACATATCAAAACATGGGCATCTTGCATACGTATTTATTTCACAACATGGAGAACAGTTTGTAATTTTTGGAAGCCAGTACTTATCAAACTGAGACACCAGCAATTTGGCATGTATATAGATTCAGCACCACCTCAATAGAACAATGACTCTAGAAGCTTCTGCAGGCATGTAACCTGGATCGGGAAGTGTGTGTACAAAAACTTGATGGATGGAATTGGATGTTTATATCCAGCACATGGCCTGTGTGTGAGATTCCCAGCATTTGTAAACATGGAACAAAGTGACACTGCTTTCTTATGTGGTGAGCGCTAGGCATGTACAGAACTCTATGGGCAGCTGAACTGGGACTTGAAACTGTTTAAAAAGTTTGAGTTTTCCTTCATTTGTACTTGATGTACATTAGTGCATATTGCACATATAATCGCTACCTCATAGCTGTAATTTATGCTGTACACGCTTTTGCATAATTATCTGAATGGAAATTTACTATTTGATTATGTAAGTGGCAAAGGAATCGTAACAATGATACTTCACTAATTTTAATATATCTTCCTCCAGTTATATTTTTGAAGTGAGTCTGAACATATTTAAAGTAAAGAGAAACATGAATTTGGCTTCTTCAGGTTCAATTTAATTTTATTACTGATTTTTATGTTGTGCTTCTTTTAAAAAGATAAATCGTGTGTATACCATGTTATTAATACATACATTGGTCGTTATTATATAAAAATCTCTGCCTCTTTTAAAGTAAAATGGATTGAGCCTTTTTGCTTCGTGGCCGTCAGGGTTTTCTAAAGATTAAAAAAGTAGTCAGAGAATATTAGTTAGAGAATTTTTTTGTTCCATGAAGTCAATAGAATTAATGATTGCATTTGCATACCAGTCTAGTATGCTTTAACACTTACACATTTGCTCAGGAAATACATTCTAGATAACAATGGTCGATCTTTATTTCTCAGTCACCTTCCTAAAAATTAACCTTTAAAAAGGCTGAGGACAGTATATGAGATGTGAAGCAAAGCTACACAGCATGCATTGGATGGAAAAAAAGACACTTGGATATTCTTAACTACATGTTTCCCCATGATCCAATTTGAGTCAATAAAAATAATTTACTAATAGCAAATGCTACTGCTGATATATAGTGTCTTTGACCCTAGATAATATTTTCATGACAGGTTTTTTTTTAAATAAAATACGTGGACACTTGAAAAACCAAGGCATCTGCAGAAGTGACTTTGTATTGAGTTGTATAGAAAAGTAATGACACAATATAACATTTGTAAATTAATACTGCAGAAGATTAACTTGGGATAAGCTGTTTATTTGTTTCACATTTTTTTGTTTCCAGCTCCAATCTAGACTCTGGGAAGCACACAACAGAAACTAAATAAAAAAATCCCCTAGGTGGCTATCAGAAAATTTAACCCTTGTTATAAGTACACTGGAATAGTATATTGTTTTAATAGCTATGTGAAAAACCACAAAAAACGAGGCTGCTAAACTTTCCAGAGACAATGAGTTTCAAAGTAAGTACAGGGCCAGGACAGGAAACGCCTTCTGCCTGGTCTAGGTCCATCTCACCTTACCTAGTTGGGAGAACTATAATATTCCAATTCAGTGTTGATCGAAATGTGGGTTACATGGCCAGGTAGGATTGTAATTGGCACACCAGGCAAAGCTTGGCAAAAGCCCTGTAGCCTCCACCTGCTGCTCAAGCAATACATACAAGTCAAGATCATGAACCAATGCCTTTAAGCACAGTGCCATTCTATCCTATCAGGGAAAGTTCCTGGATGTTTATTGCTGAAAAACAATTTGGTTTTGGATGCAATCTAGCATTATTTTGCTCCATTCAAGCCCTGACAGAACCCAGGTGCCAAGCATTCTAGGGCATCCTTGCTCTGGCTTAACCTCTACCAAGATCTTAGATGCTAAATAGCTTGGGGAAGAGCACTGAACTCCCTGGGACCCTGAATTCAAACAATTGCTGGATCAAGTGTTGCCATAATTAATGACTGGAATGATCTTGAGCTGAAATTTGAAGGAGTGTTTCTGACTCCTCAGTCTTGTGCGCAGCGTGGCGAGATACCACAAGCCAATAGTATCACATGCCACAGAGAGATCTTACAGGAGTAATGAGGTGCATTTATCCATCAAAGGATCCAGTTGAGGGTCATCCACCAGAGCAATCGGCTATTTTTGTCCCATGATAGACAATCCATTTCTTCTAGGATTATCTGTAGCTAAGCCACCAGGAAACGTTGGACACCAAGCAGAAATGGTTAAAAGCAGCTGTTCCACATAGGGCTTCTTCCAGAGAAGACATACAGCCTTTTTTAAGATATATGGCATGGTTCTCTCAAGCATTTGAAAGTTTCCTAATTGTACTCTGCCTGGCGATCACTGAGGACATCCCAGGTAATGGGATAATCCCATACCCAGGTGGCAGTGTTCATACCACAGAGGATCCGAACCTATTCTCAAGCTCAAACAAATCCCAGATAACAACACAAGATTGTGCTTTGCTCACCAGGGTGGATTCGGTCCACTGGCATCTGGCTCAGAGTGGGTATCAGCTATATTATTCATCAATTAAAAAAAAAAAGTAATTTGGCACACCACCAGTGTCTTATCTCACTCTTCATAAATGGATCCAAGTCAGGGGTGTCAAACTCGTGGTGTCACGGTGGCATCACGTGATATATCTGGACTTTTGCTCCCTTTGCTAAACCGGGCAGGGCCAGCATGTGACGCATCTGGACTGTGGGCCGCGAATTTGACACCCCTGGTCCAGATCATTCTGAACAGGGCTGCCTGTTTAGGACTTCGTGAATGTAATAAGTGCAGGAAAAGAAATAATACTTCACTGTTCTTTTCATCACTATGTAGGTGATGTCTCTGGGAAGCTTCTGTTGTGACTGCCAAATTCAAGTCTGACATTATACCAAGAGTAGAAAAAAGCATGTTGTGACTGCCAAATTCAAGTCTGACATTATACCAAGAGTAGAAAAAAGCAAAATATAATTTAAGTAATCTCTATAATCAATAAAATGGAGATAATCTGATGTATTAGTATCTTGTCAGCTAGTGAAACTAGTTGTGCAAACATATTTACTGAGCTTCAGAAAAGAATATGCTGTGGTGGTGAACAGACCACAGTGAAGGGGCAGTGGTGAATGGGCCTGATGGATGCTGGGAGGCAGAGGCAGATTTTTTTTTCTTATTTTCCTCCCCAAACACTAGGTGTGTCTTATAGTCCAGAGCATCTTGTAGTCCGAAAAATATGTTTTTTACACACACACATGCATGCACGCACACATACCTTGCAAGTAGTATTTTAGTTTAGTCAACAAGTTGGATGTAATTCCTGGTGATTATGTGGCTTGTCAGCTTGTCCTGACTTAATAGAGTTCTTACCACATTTGACTCCTCCATCCATCCACCCACCCACCGTATTTTTCATCTGCTTTTCTAAATCTTTCCAAACAATCATTTATTTTTAGAATTAATTATTTTTAGTATCAATCATTTCAGCATAGCTGCTTTTATACAGCAGTATCACAACTCTATAAAGGATCACTGCAATAAAAATTCCGTTTTTACGGACTGGAAGTTGTGTTTCCAAAATTTTAGTTGATTATCAGAAATTAATATAGTTTCAATCATGATTAGTAATATCCATTAATAAATAATAAACAACTTAACCTAAAAATATCTTGCCTTGTCTTCAACATGCCACTGTAGCTCTAAACGTTTTTTTTAAATACTTCAACATGGCTTATAATTTAGAAACATTCTATAAGCTAAAAACCTAGGGAATCTCTGAGTAAAAATCATTATTTTTGGAAAATCTTATTTGGCATTTGGCCTCAAATGATTACAATAGGAAATACTGTGACTGTGAAACTTGCAACAGTTCTTTCCATCTCAAATTTAATGCAGTCAGCAGATGACAGTTTTGAATAGTGTTGAAGGTCATCTCTTAGCAAATAATTGAGGAACGAATATAATAATAGCCAATCATGAAGTAGTGAAATATTCTGAGAATTAATTAAGAAATGTACATATGTCACCGCATTCCAAAATACTTTAAAACCACCTTTATAATGTGATCAGAACAAAGTGTCTTGTTCTTTAGCAGTTATTAATGATCATGAGGAAAGTTGGCAATGCAAAACAAAGAGCTTGGCTATTAGCCTTTTAGATTTGGCGCAAAACAAACAAAATTTTAAAACACAGTCTTATTTGCACTCTTAAAATAATCTGATAAATGCAAACTGATGCAGAAACTTATGTATAATACTAATAGACTATTTTAGGTAGAGAATCATTCTGGTTTATCTTGACTTTATTGTATGAAACCATACAAACCACTGGTTTGCTTATTAAACAATTCTCAATAGTTTCCCCCCCCCCCTTTTAAGCAGAGGTTATATGATGGTACAAGTAGTCCTCAATTTATGACCACAATTGAGTGCAAAATTTCTGTTGCTAACTGAACTAAGTGAGTTTTGCCCCATTTAACGACTTTTGACCCAGTTGTTAAATGAATTGATGCAGTTGTTAAGCGCATCTTGGCCTGCCCCATTGACTTTGCTTGTCAGAAGGTTGCAAAAGGTGATCACAAGACCACGGGATACTGCGACCGTCATAAATACGAACCAGTTGCCATGCGCCTGAATTGTGATCAAGTGACCACGAGGATGCTGCAACGGTCATAAATGTGAAAAATGGTCATGTCACTTCCCCCCCCCCCCAATGTTCTATGTTATCATTGCCTTCTTGTGTTTTAAGTATCATAGAAGATACTATGATCACACAAAGGGAAACCCCTCTCATGCCATTTCTTACTTCTGACACTAGTTTAGTAGTCTATTGTTCAGATATGCAGTCCTAATCTTATTTACCTTTGAGCTAGCTCTTGAACCCCACAGAGTTTATTTTTAAGTGGGACTGAAAATTCTACATTTTCATTTTCCTGGCTGGGTGTTTTGCTCAGCTTCTAACTGCGGACACTTTATAAACAGATTAAATTTTCTCCTCTTGAACGTGATTTAGTTTGGATGAGGATAGACAGTTTTGAAATTAAGAATCTCTTTTGAATCCCCTGTTACAATCCAATATGTATAAACTTCATTGAAGGCAAATCTTCCTGTGCTCAAATGAAGTTTATTCCTAGATATACTATTAGTGAACTATTTTTTTTAAAAAAAACACGTTAATTCTTAGTTAGCTGGATTAACCTAACTGCTTGTGTTCCCACAATTTAAGAAACCATAAATTAGCCAGCCTAAACTGTTGTTCCAACTCAATAGGCGTGATTGAATGTCAGACTGCAAAAAGATATATTGTTTCTAGTAATTATCAGTACTAGACAACCCCCCCCCCCAATCTCTTATCTTGCTTATCTATTTAAATGCTATATCCATACTGAAGGAAATTAGCACCCAAACCTCTACTAGGAAAATGAAATATTGTAGGAAATATTAAACGGGTAGAATATTTCCACCTAAAAGGGAGGCAGGAACTCATCCTCCCCACCTTTGTCAATGGGCCACTAAGGCCTGAGCCAGTCTATTCTACATAACAAAGATCTACCTCCTTCAGGAAGACCCATATAGCAAACAGAAACTCAGCACATGACATCTGGGAAAATTGCATCAGCAAGCGGCTCAAACAAGCTTGGGTTTCAGGACAGGTTAATTGTTCTAACTGTCAGGAAATTTCTCCTCAGTTCTAAGTTGCTTCTCTCCTTGATTAGTTTCCACCCATTGCTTCTTGTTCTGCCCTCAGGTGCTTTGGAGAATAGTTTGACTCCCTCTTCTTTCTTACACAGCAATGGGAAGCTCTGGGGTGGGGCCCAGAGAGGGCATAAAACCAGGGTACTCTAAGCATCTCTTCCCTTTTCTAGCTCAGGAACTCAAGCCATGTGATCCTGTCCACCATAAAACCATCTTTCCAAGCGGTCTCCATGTTCCCAGTGTCTTTTTCCCCACTTGGAAGTGAACCCAGATGGACATTTCTTCCAACAATGTATTGTAATAAACCAGTTTATTTAACCATGATTTATAAAATAATTGGCACTTCATATAGCGTACAAATCATAAAACATAGTTTACAAGGCATTAATGACTTTGTTCTTGTGACATGCTGAGACACAAAGAAACCATTTTATGACTTATGCTGTATGAATCCAGCTTCAGGGCAAAAAGTAATAGTTTACATATTTCAACACGGTACATAACAATTCAAGAGATATTTAAACAATTAAATCACGAAAGACAACCAATCATTGCAAATAATCACATCATAAAGTACAAATCTACAATAACCAATTAAAACTATTTAGTATTGAAATTAATGATACATGGAATCTCATACCATAGCAAATAGCTGTACAATTTGAACAATGAAAAATCCATGAACAATAAAATTGTTAAAGTTTAGATTTCACTTGTTTAGGGCGAGATTTTACAACATCATCCTATCTGTGGTCACCTTCTGCTGTATTCTGACTAAAATATATGTTCAACTCTTATTTAAGATGTGATAATTAATGGTTGTCCAAAGAGCTTTAGGATGCTCATTTCATAGTCTAGAACAGAGGTTCCCAAACGTGGCAACTTTAAGACTTGTGGACTTCAACTCCCAGAATTCTCCAGCCAGCAGAGCTGGCTGGAGAATTCTGGGAGTTGAAGTCCACAAGTCTTAAAGTTGCCAAGTTTGGGAACCTCTGGTCTAGAAGCAGATTCTGGAAAGCCCCTAGGCGCAAGTCTCAGGGGAAGTAAGTCCTAAACCAAACCACTTGTCATCCTCCCTGAACCACCTGAAGAGGTTATACCAAAAATAAGAAAGAGATGATGCAGGATTGGGTCATAAGAATTCTTATAGGAAGCTAGCAAACGGAATATTTTCCAATGAAAAGGGTACCAGAAATCTCTCAAATCAATTGCAACAAAATCCTTTGCTTTAGGCCAAATTCATAATCTTTTTTCTCTCTTTTTATTTTGGGGGTGGGGGATTTTTAAACTAAGGGAGTTAGAAGAGCAAGAAGGAACAGGGAGAAGGAATAAGCAAGAAGGAGCAGTTTGATCTAGTGGTTAAAGCAGGCATACATACATACATACATACATACATACATACATACATACATACATACAGGGGTGTGCTGCTGGGGGTCCGCAGGGGTTCAGGAGAACCTCTAGCTAAGATTCTGTGCAGTTTGGAGAACCTCCAAATCCCACTCCTGGCTGGTCCCATCCACTCCATCCCTCCCCTCCCAGGAGTTCCCACACAGCCCATTTTGGATGCAGGTAAGTGCAGGGCGTGCACAGATGCTAGGGTAGGTGGAAAATAGGCCTCCGGAGCATGGGGATAGCTAGAGGAAGCTCGAGGAAAGCAGAGAAAGCCTCCAGAGCCTAGGGAAGGCAAAATCCCCCCTCCACATGGTGCAGGAGGTCAGTTAGGCCTAGGCCATGGCCACGACCACCCAGCAGAGAGAATCCCTTGTTAAAATTTTGGAAGCCCACCCCTGCATACATACATATACAGGTCTTTTCAGGAACTGCAGCCAATGCAGTAGGAGGCTAGACAGTTCCCCTCCCTCCCTCCCTCCCTCTATCTCTCTATATCTATATCCTGGATCAGATATGAAATAAAATTCTGCAATATACCACATTTTGTTTCTTCCCTTTATAACATTCCATCACATGGAAAGAAAATAAGGACAGCAAATGTTTACCCTATTCTCCCACTGCATTGGCTCCAGTTCCTAAAAATACTTGTGTGTGTGTCCGTCCATCCATCCATCCATCCATCCATCCATCCATCTCTCCTCTGCAAAAATAGCAGAAGAGTGAAAACCCATGTCCAAAAGTCAACCAAAACTTGAAGGCACCATTTTAAAAAATGGTGATAAGTGTAGCAAGTCATAAAACAATTGATCACTACAAAGTATGGTCCCCATTAAGCCTACTTAATATTACCTGTAGTGGGAAGCCCATTTCCAAACCAAGCATTGGAGCAGGGCCACATACCTTTCCCCCTCCCCCCAAATTAACATCTCTGAAATGCCCAGGCACATTTCGATAAATAAAATAAAAAAACAGGTGCTTTTGCAGTGCAGCCCACTTACTTTTGATTCTACTTTTAAAAAAAAAACTATTAAAAAAAGAGAGCAGTAGCTCCCATGAAGTTACCTGGAAGAAACCCCTATTCCCCAGGGTGCCACATTGCCTAGAGTAGTAGACCTAAGAACAACCCTATCGGCTACTACTCAACCGCCTTTCCGCTCCTTATTTTAAAAGCCCCTTTTCCCCAAAGCTCAGCATCCCGCAGACAAGCACCTCCAGCGCCAGGCGCGACGCGCCGCCGTCGCAACGGCCAGCCTCCTCTGGCCCCGTCGCCCCGCCCTCTTCCCCCTCCCCATGCCCCTACCTACCTGGGTTTCCTTGGCGAACTACAGCTCCCAGGATGCGCCGGTGATTTTTCTCCCCCTCAAGCCTGTGAGCTGGGGGAAGAGTTGATGTAATGCGGTGAAGTCACAAAGCCCTCGGGAATGAGGGGGGGGGGGGAGAGAGAGAGCGAAGTGTGTGTGTGTGTGTGAGAGAGAGAGGGATGCAGGATGGTGGCTGCAAGAGCAGGAGCGCCGGCCACGCTACCGCGGCGCTGGGGAGAGGCGTGAGAGGGAGGGGGGCGTAGATAAATAAAACCTGGCTTCGTTTAGCAACCTGCTTCTCCCTCCCTCCCCCCCGCCACCGCGCAAAGCTTCCAAGCAGCGGCTTCGGGTCTCTGGGCGAGGCAGGCGAAGCGCCGGGGCCGCGGCCTCTCCGCATTCTTTGCGTCCCGGTCCGGAGCCTGGAGGTCGTGAAGAGCCGGGAATGCCTCGGCGCCGCCGCCGCTGCTGCTGCTGCTGCTGCTGCTTTCTCCTCTGACCGGGCTTCGGCTCTTTTCTTTCGGCCCATGCCTCCCCCGCCGCTAAAATAACCAGCCGCCCCCTCCTCCTCTTCCTCCCCAAAGGTGTATATCTATATATCTATTTATTTTTTTAACCCTCCCCGAGGTGGGAAGAAAGGAATCCGCCGCCTCAACCAGCCGCGCGCCCCTCGGGTCTGCTGAATCCGCCCCCGCCGCCCGTCGCGATGGCGGACCCGGCCGAATGCAGCATCAAAGTGATGTGCCGGTTCCGACCCCTCAACGAGGCGGAGATCCTGCGCGGGGACAAATTCATCCCGAAATTTAAAGGCGAGGACACGGTGGTCGTCGGGGTAAGTCTTTTCCCCGCGTTGGGTTGGGGTTTTTTTTTTAAAAATTTTTTTTAATCCAGCCGCCAAGAGTTGCGCTTGGGCTTTTCTTTTCTTTTTTATTTATTGTCCCTTCGCTCGGTTCCGAACTCCCCTCGGGAACGCGACGGGGGAGATCCTGACAGATTTGTCTCCCCCCCCCCCACCAGTCCTTTTAGTCTTACTCCGGGGTGGGGGGGGGGAGGCTGAATGGCGTGCCGCTGCACCGCATTGTACTCCTTTCCTCCGTCCATTGTTCCCAACATTAGCTGCTCTCGTGTTGTGTGTGTTTCTGTGTGTGTCTGTCTGTGGATTAGAAGTTCTCCAAGGCTCCTTTCACCTTGAGCGCCAAATTTAGCGAACGGAAGGTTTGGGAAAGGGAGATTGGGATGGGGGGGCGGAGAGGATTCTCTGCACTGCCTGTTTCTCCACCCCCTACTCCAAACTTGGAAATTGGGTTAAACTCACAAAGGACAAGAACTCTTGCTTTTTCTTTCTTTCTCCAGAGCAGGAATAAAAAAGCTTTGGCTCAGAAGAGAGTGGCAGGTGGTCTCAAACCCAACAAATCAGTTGGCGGGTGTAATGTGAAATCACTTCGAATGTTTCAGTGGGAAATCATTTAGGGCAGGGGTCCCCAACCTTTTTTGCACCAGGGACCGGTTTCATTTTAAAGAAAATTCTGCAGAGCGGCTGGCCTAGAGGCTGGCTCGCTGTGGGATGAGGACCTCTCACGTCTCCGGGTAGCCCCGGAAAGGCCATCGCAAGGAGCTGGTGGAAGCACGCTCGGCTATCCTCCCCCCAGGAGGGCTGCTCCCTCCTTCTCCTCTCCAGCCCTGTGGCCCGGTTTCTATCAGGCTGCGGCCCGGCACCGGTCCGCGGACCGGGGATTGGGGACCCCTGATTTAGGGGTTTCAATGGGGAACCACTTAGGGGTTTCGGATGGGTGCAAAGTTTCCTTGTTTTGGTGTGAGCAGGGGTTGAGAGACACACAGAGTCCGTGTGCAGTGTGAAGAATAATCTTTTTGTGTGTGCGGCCCCAAGTATTGTAGTCTAGCAACCACACTGGGAGACGCAAAAAGTATTATTGGTTGATGGGTTGATGGAGATGGATATCGTTGGGGAGGGGAAGAATGTGCCGCATGAAATGCACATTTTTAATGTTAATTTTCTTGGCATGTTTTATTGAATTGCTTAAGGTTTCAGTAAAGGCCAGAATGCGTTCCACTAAAGTCTACCAGGCATATTTATAGATATTGGCATAGCTTGGGATGCATTGGTAAGTCAGGCAGGGTGAAGGCTAATGTATGGGCATTCTATACCTGCTTGGTTTGGATGACTTCTGCGGAGGGGGATTTTCCTTGCAAGGTGCTCCAGAGTTGGTTTTCCGGCTTTCCATAACTGCAGCAAAAGCAATGGTGGGGAACTGAAAGGAGTCAGCCTCGACTGACTCTTTCATCTGCCTTCCCTCATTGCTACTGCAGTCTTCCAATCCTAAGCATTGATCAAGCTGATGTCATCTGGATCACTGGGCATGCTCATTTGCTTGCACCCTGACGTATTTGATGGATTGGCAGGTGGCGAGAAATTGCTAAGCAAATTACAAGAGGGTAGAATAATCCCCTCCTTCTCACCTTCATATCCACCCTTCTGCCATTTCAGCTTGATCTGGTGGCTTGTGTCGGATCAGCACTAACTTCAGTAAAAAGCCTGCCAAGCTGCAGTGTCTGCAGATAAAAGCAGGATGTGTATATATACCATCCCCAGTGACAGTCTTTAGCTGTCTGCTGTATTCATTTCTTTATCTTGCAGCTGCCATCGGTGGAGAATCGCCTTCTCTTAAGAAAAGTTTTACTTTTTATCGGCTCATGTAATTTGAATTAATACTAGCTAATAGTGTTAATTTGTCTGAAATATGCTGAAGGAATGTGATTTTTAATTTGATTTGTTAGAATTGGCCCCCAATAGATAAATAAATGAGCTCGTTGCCTGAAGGGCTAAATCTGCTAATAACACATTAATAACTATAAGTTCCTCCTCATGAATGAGGCTTAGTAATGGAAAGACTACTTTTAGGAAACTTATTTGTTTTCTTGGTAATGCATAAGTTGCACGTGCATAAGAAAATGACTGCTCTCTTAATGTGTTGCAGTTTATACTAGAGAATCTCTATATTGGTTTCACAATTTCATTTTAACCTCTTTTTTTGAGCCGCTAGGAATTTAAAATTTGTAGCCAACATTTAAATAAATAAATAAAATAAATAATTTAATTTATAACCCGCTCTCTCTCCCCAAAGGGACTCGAGGCGGGGCACAGGGAAATTAAAAATGCATATAAAACTACAGACAATACAATATTAAAAAAGAATTAAACTAAACCCTGCGCTAAAATCCCATGTAAAACTAAAACAAACCCCTAAAAACAGTTAAGTTATCCCAAGCCGGCCAAGCAAAAGAAGTGTGTTTTTAATTTTTGACGGAAGGAGCGGAGGTCCGTAGTTGTTCTAATATCGGGGGGAAGGTCGTTCCAGAGGGTCAGGCCTGCCACCGAGAAGGCCCTTCCCCTGGGCGTCGCCCGTTGGCACAGCCTAGTGGACGGCACCCGGAGAAGTCCCTCTCTGTGGGAGCGAATCGGCTGTAGGGATGTATGGGGCATTTGACCTCTCATTTCAAAGGAACTCTGTAGACTTACAATAAGCCACAATGCTGCTTGTTTACTTTTGTTTATTTTTAATAACAGGGGAGCTACTTTCGTCAGTATTGTGAGGGATGGTTTTAAAAAGTGCATTCATGGGCATCAAAAGTATTGGGTGTGGAAAGTAATGGCTGTGCCTATTGCTTTTAGAGTTTTGTAACCCTTGGCGCAAACACTTATTCAAAAACCCAGGGCCGATTTAAAGAAAGCCCTTTTCTCCCAAAGTAGGATCCAGAGACAGCTATAAATTTGGGGAAACTTTTGACTAACTGTAACATTTTTCATACAAAATATAATGAAACTGTCTTCACGTGTCGTGACAGCTGCCAATTTAGACAGTTTTAACAAGGAACTAAAGAAATAAATGGAAGATAAATTTGCCTGTCACTGGTAATTTTGATAGCTTGCATGCCTTAAAAAACAGTTTGCTAGAGTTCATCTATGAAGGAGGATTCATCACTTTTTCATTCATTCATGAGCCCCTGAGACTGAGCTGGCTTGCTTCTGAGCTAAACTAAATAGCGATTCAATCCATCTCTCCCCTTCGTGCAATCTTAATCTCTCACTGCCTAGCCCTAGACAACCCAAGCTTGGTACATTTAAATGGTCTGTTGGAGAGTCCTACTGAGGCATGGGTGCCATGAGTCAGTGAATATATGTGCAATGAGGTTTTTTTGCTGATAGAAGGCAATATTTGTAGTTCAGGCTTGAAATTAGGGATCCTTGGTACTCTGTTGGTTGTTTTGTTGAAGTGCACTGAAGAGGTTACCTAGTTTGGATAATGAAATGTCTGCAAAAAATCAACCAAGCTTAGAGAGCATCAAGGACCCCTCAAAGCATTTTTCCTTAGTCTTATGATGTGAAAACCTATTTCCTATCCCACTGAGGGGGTCTTTTTAAATCATGTGTCTCTCAAGTTAGAATTTGTTATTTTCTTTTCTGGATATCTAGTAAAAATGTAGATTTCTGTTCTTTCTACCAAGCATTTGCTCATCTCACCAGTATAAACATTTTAAATAACTGTTCACCCCCTTCTAGTTTACAACTAATGATCTTTTCATCCCATTTGTTATCTACAGACCAATTCATAACATATCATCTTTTCAGTCCTACTGTCAGCAGAAAGTCCATTAAGGGTTACCAGAAATAAAAACATATTTTAACCTTGATCAAATAAATCAACTTTATCATCCTGTTTACTTCTTAACAGTTTTAATCTTTAGTCTGTTCAGATAAAATAACAGAATTTGGTTTAATTTCTTTTTTGTCCTTTGTCACAAGATGCTTCAAAGCAAGCCTTTTTTGTAAATTATATATTTATGCTGGTCTTGTTGTATTCGGGTGTTTTCCCGTGTAAAAAACACCCGAATACAACAAGATCAGCATACCTACGAAAACAAATATATATGTGTGTGTGTGTGTGTGACGTTTTTGAGCTGATCAATAAATAAGTCAGGGAGACTTATTATATAATAATAATAATAATAATAATAATAATAATAATAATAATAATAATAATAATAATTTAATACTTATAAACCACTCCCTCTCCCCACAGGGACTCGGGGCGGTGCACAGGAAGAATAAAAGACAATAAATATATACAGACATTTTTAAAAACAAATTAAACCTGAGCCTGTGCTAAAATTCCCCATAAAACTAGCTAAACTAAAATAGCATTCCCAATAATTAAATACAATAATAATAATACCCCAAAGACAGAGAGACTATCCTAGGCCGGCCAGACAAAAGAGATGTGTTTTTAATTTTAGACGGAAACAATAATATAAATATAAATATAGATAATATAAATATAAATATAAATATAAATATATAATCAGGGCCGTCTCTTAGTTTCATTTTCCATTTTTATTTTTTAAAAATTAATTGGTTTCTATTGTATCTTAGTATGACATTCTTTTCCATGTCATTCTTGTGTACACTATCATTTGTAGATCTACTTCTGATGCCATATCTACCTTAACAAATAAAACTTGATCTTCATCTGCTTTTTCTTTCATTACATCTTTTGGTCTATCCATAGAAGCAAACTTCACTATTCACATTGTTGATACTAAATTCTAATTCCATTTTTCAGAAGTATCATTCAGTATTTTCAAAGTTATAATGTTTGGTATCATTTTATATATCACAGTTAATTAGCTGTTATTGTATTGTATATTTTTCTCCTTTAACTAAACTCTTTAATTCCTTCTACTGAACAATTTTCAAAATTACTTACTTTTGTTTTGTCTTGAAAATTGCCAAACAAACCTTTTTCCCATGGGAAGAATTCTTTATGATTAATTCCAAAATGTTATTCCTAATTTATCTGGAGCCTTAATTCATTTGTCACTTTCTAGGATCAAAGTGTTATTTGGCTTTATTCTTTATTTAATTTTTTTAAATTATTATTACAATTTTCTTTAGTTAAGGATTGAAGTAAAACTTACCCATTTTTAGACTTTTGGAGCCAAAGCCTCTACTAGCTTAAAAGTAGTTAACAAGAAATTTACAAATGTAATTAGAAGTTTATGAACTTGGTGTTCTTGAGAAAGTGTCAACCACAAGTTGTGAGTAAGATGGCTGTTCCCATCTCCCAGTTGAAACCTGCTTGGGATTGCTGTTTTGTAGTTTACTTGTAAAAAGCATCCGTTTGGAGCGCATATGGGTGATCTCCTATCCTCTCCTTATCCAAAATGGCTCAAAAGAACTGTTGTCATCTCCACTTTTCACAAAGCTGATTTTAGTTCTCATTTTACCTCTCTTAGGTTCAACTTCTGTGGGGTAAAATAATTTATGTATTCCTCTTCATGGAGTAGATAATAACATTTTAATTTTCTTTTGCATTGTTTGTTTTAGCCACCGTCCCACTTTTGGCTTTACCACCAGGCTTGTCATGCTGTATTTAGGAACATATCACTTATATTTGGCTCCTTTTTCTGACCCAGTTATCATCCCTGCTTCCTTATCTAATATTCACTACTGTCTCTTCTTTCTTTGGCATTAACTTTCACTTGCAGCTTCTTCAATTTAAGGTGTAATTGTGCTCTTGCCTCTTAATCTATTTCCTGTTTATATATAATTATATATTTTTTCCTTTTAGAGCTGTACAATTATTTTGAATTCTGGTTACATCAGAGATGGTTCTTTTTCATACCATTATTTTGTGGGAATGTTTGTGATGGATTAGGTGCTCGGTTGCAGAAGTTAAAATCTTCTGGTCAGATCTGGTAAAAGGGTCTATTTTTTCTTTAAGATTGTTTCAACTGCTAAAGGAAAGTAAATTATCTGTGGTTATTTGAACCATCTTGGGTTGAGGCTCTATTAAGTTCTGTAATACAAAAATGAGATCTAGACAGTTTCTTCGATACTGATCTAAACAGTAAATATGCTAGATTATTCCATGCAGCATTAAAGCGAGATAGATCTTCATAATATTATCTTCTATTATTAATGATTGTTAGATTCTAAGATTCTGTGCTAATAAGCTATGAAAGAAATAAGCTTGCATAGATTGCTCATTATTTTTCTTACTCAAGTTTGTAATTGTGAGTTGATCAACTACCTTATTAGAAACAGCTTTCGTTGTACATATTATTGCAGGGGTCCCCAACCCCCGGTCCGCGGCCCGGTGCCGGTCCGCGGCCTGATAGGAATCAGGCCGCAGGGCTGGAGAGAAGGAGGAGGGAGCAGCCCCCTGGGCAGAGGATGGCCGAGCGCGCCTCCAGCAGCTCCTTCCGACGGCCACCGCGGCGCACTTTCCGGGGCTTCCCAGAGGGGCCGGCATGTCAGCTGAGGAGGTAACGTGCCTCATCCCACAGCGAGCGAATGAACGAGCGGCCGGAGGACTCGAGCCTGCGGCTACCTTAAGCACCGCCGAGGCCATCTGGGCACCACACACCCACCTCCCTTCCAGCCCCATATGGTGCCCGGACGGTTTCGGCAGTGCTTAAGGTAGCCGCAGGCTCAAGTCCTCCGGCCGCTCGCTCGTTCGCTCACTGTGGGATGAGGCATGTTACCTCCTCAGCTGACATGCCGGCCCTCCGGGAAGCCCCGGAAAATGCGCGGCGGTGGCCGTCGGAAGGAGCTGCTGGAGGCGCGCTCGGCCATCCTCTGCCCAGGGGCTGCTCCCTCCTCCTCCTTTCCAGCCGACATGCTGGCCCCTCTGCTGCTTCCCGGGGGGGGGGGGGAGGGAGATAAAGACAGACACACAGAGAGACAGACTTAGAGAGACAGAAATAGAGAGAGGGAGGGAGAGACGGAATCAGACAGACACACACACACACAAAGTGACAGAGATGGGTGGATGGAGGAGAGAGAGACAGATACAGAGAGAGAGAGAGAGAGAGAGAGAGAGAGAGAGAGAGAGAAAGAAAAATAGAAAAAGAAAGATGAATAGAGGGTGGGAGGGAGGGAGTGAAGTAAAGAAGGAGGAGGGAGGAGGAAGGGAGGGGTGAAAGAAGGAAGGAAAGAAAGAAAGAAAAAGAAAGAGATGGAGGGTAGGAGGGAGGGAAAGAAAGAAGGGGGAAAGGGGGAGGGAGGCAATGGAAGGAAGGAAAGGAAAGGAAGAAATCTATTTTCCTATTTCCTTCCACCTCAAGCTACCTGTTTGGTTAACCAGGTTAAAGATCTATTTTTCTCCCAGTGATCATTTCAAAGGAATCACATCCTCTGAGTCATTTCCTGGATTCAAACCAGCATCCCAAAGAGTCATGGGCTGCCTTTATATATAACGAGTGCCCATAACTCCATTTTTACCATCTTCAGAAGACCAAAGGCCAGCCAGAAATGGAAGGAAGGAAGGAAGGAAGGAAGGAAGGAAGGAAGGAAGGAAGAAAGAAAGAAAGAAAGAAAGAAAGAACTTATGACCACTATTGAGCCCAAAATTTTGGTTGCTAAGCAAGACCGTTAAGTGAGTTTCACCACATTTTCCAAGTTGGCCACGCCCATCCGGTCACATGACCGCTGAGCCACTCCCACAAAACAGGCCACACCTTTTGGCTCTCATAAGAAATTTCAGTAGTGGTACTGTTGATATTTGGCTCTATTGACTAATAAGTTTGCCCACCACTGCCCTAGAGGGCCAAGTGAGCCGACTCCCCCCCCGCATGCGCATGTGCCGCCTGTTCCCCCTCCCTCCCTCCTCCTCTAGGCCAGCCGGGCCGCAGAATTTTCTTTAAAATGAAACCGGTTCCTGGTGCAAAAAAGGTTGGGGACCCCTGTATTATTGTATGTCCACCAGTTATGAAACTAGTCTGACACCATGTTACTCTGCATTAACAGAGGGATAGAATCTAGATCACGTGAAGTGTTAATGCCACTGTATAGTGCATTGGTAAGGCCACACCTGGAATACTGCATACAGTTTTGGTCGCCACGATGTAGAAAAGACATGGAGACTCTGGAAAGAGTGCAGAGAAGAGCAACCAAGATGATTAGGGAACTGGAGACTAAAACATATGAAGAACGGTAGCAGGAGCTGGGTATGTCTAGTTTGATGAAGAGAAGGACCAGGGGAGACATGATAGCAGTGTTCCGATATCTCAGAGGGTGCCACAAAGAAGAGGGAGCCAAACTATTCTCCAAGGCACCTGGGGGCAGGACAAGAAGCAATGGGTGGAAACTAATCAAGGAGAGAAGCAACTTAGAACTAAGGAAAATTTTCCTGACAGTTAGAACAATTAACCTCTGGAACAGCTTGCCTCCAGCAGTTGTGAATGCCCCAACCCTGGAAGTCTTCAAAAAGATGTTAGATGGCCATTTGTCTGGAATGGTATAAGGTTCCTGCCCACGCAGGGGGTTGGACTAGAAGACCTACAAGGTCCCTTCCAACTCTGCTATTGTATTGTATTGTATTGTATTGTATTGTATTGTATTGTATTGTATTGTATTGTATTGTATTGTATTGTATTGTATTGTATTATCTAGCCATTAGATACCGTTAAGTCAACAGTAAAAAAGTAAGCAGGTTTACACTTGGTTGCCTGTGAGCTAGACTGGAAAATCTTAAAACTATTTTGGAAGAAAGTAAAAGCAGTTTAATATTGTTGCCAAGAACTGCCTCAACCTATCCCACCCCACCCCACCCTGGATGTTTAAAGATGAGCATCCTGAGGCCAACTCAACTTGAGGAAGTCTTTACTTTTTAAATTGCATTTGATTTTGCCTTAGAATACAGTTATTTTAAGACAGGGGTGTCAAACTCACGTTGTCACGGCAGTGTCATGTGACATATCGGGGCTTTCCCCCCTTCAGTGAACCAGGCATAATATTAGCCCTTGCAAAAATCATATTTCATTCTCTAGTTTTCACCCGTCTCTATACACAGATAATGTAGCTAACCTTTACCAAGTCAGCCTGCATGGACACTAGCATATTTCTGCCTTAGAAGAACATTAGCGGCCAGCATATGAAGCATCCAGCCCAGGGGCTGCAGCTTTGACACCCGTGTTTTAGGATTACTAATATTTTGAAATGTGTTGTGATTTTTAACAGCTGTTGTCACTAGAGAAACTGATCACAGGAGCAGTTGTACTGTCTCATTAAACATCCAATTGAATAGATGTATTAACATATTAAATTTTAACATGATAAAGGAAAGTACACGAAGATACCTCTTTTGAGAGTAGCCATTATTATGAACTTTAAAAAAAAACTAAATGTAACACTCCAGATGTAATTTATATTTTCAAATTCCTCTGTTTTTTTGGTAACTTTTGTTTTACAGAGGATGCAAAAAAAAATCCCAATAATACTGCTTTCATTGTACTTATTATATTGGAACATCCAATACCGCAGATTAACCATTGGGACACAAGAAGAACTCTCGCTGAATCTAGTGCAACTTCTGAATAGACATATTTAGAGTTGCATTATAGCAGAGTATCTCATGGTAATTCAAATAAACACATATAGGATTGGTTTATATGGATGAGTCATAGCAGTATATATTGTTTGGAATATATAATTACACCTATCTGGATGTTTGGTCTGAATTAATCTTACTGTTGGCATGGTTTGGAATTTTGGTGGTTTTACCATATATTTACTATGGGTTTTATAATGAGTTTATAAAGTTTTGAGTTTTATAATGTAAGCTTTGGAAGGATAGCCTTGCGAAACAGAAATATAAAACTTTGTTGAAATATTTTACATCATTGTTTTTTTTTTAAAAAAGGAAGTGATTTTCCATCTTTGGAAGCAATTTTGGAGAGAGAAAATCTTTTGAATTGATAAGAAATACATTTTATAATATGAAATGCATTTAAAACGCATCTATTAATGCAAACGCATTAAAAAACAACAAGTATCTTACAGTGTAGCCACTATCTCCTTAAATGTTGATTTATACACTTGATAAAACTTTATTGCGGTCATGGACCAGAAAACAAGATAAACAAATCACATGGGGATATACAGCCAAGTCCCACTGAAGGGTGGGAGACAACAGGCAAAATTGATGACAAAGACCATGCTATCGACCGTACCATCTAACAGTTATGGAAATTTAAATCTATGCTTTAGGAGTATGATCAGTTCAAATTGAACATAAATAGTAGATACTGTGTAAAAGTTTACATGAGATCTACATATCAGCACCTGATGCGGTCACTAAGTGGAACGCTGCCAACTGTCAGCACGACTGGCCTCAGCCAGTGGGACCAACCCGATCCTTCCCACGGTTCTTACATGCCAAGACTGCAGCAAAAAGTTTGCAACCTTCAGTGTGGTCCTCGAGTCAGTGTCCTGGAGTAAAAGGCAAAGACTATGATTTCCGGTTAGTCCAGGAAATCTTTGGCAAATAGGGGAAATAAGTCTTTCCTCCTGGTAGTAGGGGCATGTGAATACAATGTGAACTAGCGATTCCAGAGATCGACCGTCACATGAATGTATACACTTGTACATTGATTTGTAAATTTGGAAAAATGAGTTATTTGTGAAAGTAATAAAGGCAGGGTATAAATAAATAAATGCAGTTTTTTTGGACAGAGGAGAATAAAAAAGTAGCGGTCTGAGGAAATGCGATATAACTCTTGGAGGTAGTCATAGATTCAGTCTTTCTTGGAACAGCTGGGCTGTAATCAAGTAAGCAAGTACATAATAATCCAGGAACTCCTGTTAAATAATTTATGGTAGAAAAACAAAAAGGCCATTACACAGCAATCCCTGGGATTTTTTGTATCAGAAGGAAGTTCTATTTATAGTGAAAGCAAAGTTGAAATTTCTGCATCTCTTTTTCCTGCTTGATCCATGCAGTGGAGTGGATGTTATGTGAATGGATGGTGTTGTTTTCATTCCTCCCTTTTTTGGCAATGGGCAATGACTGTTTTCCCCTGACTATGTATGTAAGAACTGACTCTTGCTCAGAGCTACCTGTAGATAGGAGATAGTCACAAAACATGTTGTATAGATGCCAGTGAATTGATGTAATATTTATTCATTGCTAAGATGCTACAAGACTTTGATGTTTTTGCTGCAAAGCTACTCCTTTGGAAATTGTGCGTTTAAATAGTTGAGCATGTAAAGATCAGAAAAGTGATTGCATTTCCTTGCATTGAAAGTGATATCATTTCCTGTTCTCATATTAGATTGATCTCTATTTGTCCAAACATCAGCAATGACTTCATATTAATTTACTCAACCAAGAAGCAATGATCTCTTACCTCAGTAAGAGGTAATATTATTTCTGCAGTAGTGGACTCCTGCACTGAGCAAATGATTTTCCTAAGTCCTCCTGTGAAACCATTCTGTGATTCTTAAGTAATAGAAAATTGTGAGCTTTACATTTTTAGATTTGTTTTACAATTATTAAAACTTTAACCAAAACCAAAGCACATTTAATGAAGGCCAGAAGTGGTTTTGAATACACGTGTGATATTCTCAGAATTTAACAGGAGACTGTAGAATGCCTTTGGGTAATATATGTCAACAAGAAGACCAAAAACTAAGATATATACAGAGAGTGTTTGATTAACAACACATTTAAGACTGGAATTTCCTTTGTTAAATGATGTGGTCATGAATCTTGATGTCACATGATTGGGAGGCTTAGCATTGACAGTCCTGGCACTTCTAGTTGCCATTTTTAAGCAATTCCATCCTGTTGTTACACATAACATCATATGGTCCCATTCATGACCTACTGTCATCTTCCCTATTGCCTTTATTTGTCAGAAACCAGCAAGTGAAAGTCAGAAATGGTGATTGCAGGATGTTGTAGTATAATTTCTGAGTTTAGTCACCAAGTGCCCAGATTACAATCACATGACTGTGGGGACACTGCAGTGGCCAGAATATAGAAGACAGGTCGTAAGTACTATTTGTTTGATGCCATCTTAAGTTGATTGGGCGAACTGGCAGCGGCAGCGGCGGGAGACTCTGTCCACCCGCCCAGACACGTCTGAGCATGTGCAGAAGCATCGCGTGAGCACGCACACATAAGCGAGTGTGCGTGTGCGAGCAAACTGGTAGTTAAAAGAAAATAGAAACCTACCACTGGTTTTATCCCTGACCAAGTGGTCTTTAAGCGAGGATCACCTGTATTTTGAAACTCTGTGATGCATCTAAATGATGTTGACTATTTATATGGTCCTTTGCAATCTAATACCCTCCAGATGGGTTGGAGTTCAGTTTGAATTTTCTCTTAATGCTACATATTATATGCATGCATTACATTTTTTTCTTCCTTCAGCATTTTATTTTTATAGGCAAGTTAAGTATTTTCTTTTGAAAAATGTATATGAAATGACCTTGTCACACTTATAATAGTATGTACTTTACCTCTCTAATATTGTAATTATTTTACCTATTATCTACCTAAAGATTCCCTTGTTAGTACAGCAGACAATAACTTCTGTTGTTCCCTTGTGATGTATGCACAGGGATGTTACAGTTGTACAATTACAAGTCTGCTTTTGTCCAGTGTTCTGCCACAATGTGCTGGTCCTGGAATTGAGGCAGCAGTTTTTCCTAATCACAATTATTACCCTTCAGACCAAAAGGAAAGTGAAAAATTTGGGCAGTGTTTTTAAGAAAAGTCTTTACAGTAGATTTCCTTAGTATATTATCTCTCTGCAAAGGGCTGAGATTGGTTCACAACCAAGATATAAAATATACCACTGTGGTAGGTTAAGAATGATACTAATTATTCCTAAGGGACTGTATTATTCCATTTTTCCTTGTAACCATGGTGGTACATGCTATGTCTGCTACACAGAAGCACTTTCAAAGTATACAATGCAGTCTGTGAAAGAAGAAATTTAAAAAAAAACATGTTTTACAAATGAAATTAACTTACACGGCTAGCTAATGATAGGCCCTGTAAGTTCAGTCCAGATCTAAAATTGCTTAGCTATACTGAACCATTGCTTATTAACAGCAAGTGTTCTGCTTTGGCTTCTATTTTCTCATGCCTACAAAAGACGTGCCACAATGCCACAGTGATATACAAGACCCAGGACTGCATTTTTTTTTCATAGTGTATACACTTGCTCTAACAGTAGCTGTAGGACTGAACAGAACTGAAAAGTGTATATTTTCTTTTTCTTTTTTTAAAGGTGCGTGTGAGCCTTCTGGTTAGTTTTTGATTCCTTAAGACTGCCTGGATTAATTCTTATAGTTTTCTTGGCAAGGTTTTTGGAATTCCCTTCCAACTCTGTTATGCCATTTCCTTTTCCCTAGGGCTGAGAAAGAGTGATGGGCTTTGTGCTAGCGCAGGAGTAGAACATAGAGTCTTCTGGTTTGTAGGCTGATGCTGTAACCATTATCTTCTAAAAATAACCTCTGTGTACTTGTAATGGCAACAGAATAGTTTTAGTGACAAAGTGCCTGGCCTAATTAAGAAAGTCCATAAAGATGCATTGCTTTGTGCATCATCTTCTTTACCGCATGTGTATAGTCACACGTGTAGCCTTCTGGTCAACAGTCTGACACTCCCTGTTGTCCTTCATGCCAAAAAGGATTGTCCAACCCCATCTTAAATGTAAGCAGCATTTCCTCTTCTTGATACATTAGTCAACTTGTGTCATTTGGTAGTAACTGCTGATAGTAACTGATGGATGAAGAGGTCATTCTTATTTGCTGTGTAAAAAGCAAGCACGAGAGAATCTATGGCTAGTTATATAAGTTATTCTGAGGCTACCAACTTCAATCCTAGGATTTTTGGAAGGCTTTTAAAAAGCGTCTTCTCTGAAAAATTACAGAAGTGCAGTTTTAGAATTAAACGCCATTAGAAGCTCCCTATAACTGGACAGCAATTGTAGAATATAGACTTCCCTTGTGTACAATAAAAATCAGCTCCTCCTTAAAAGAAGAATGGCCAATGTTATAATACAATTTAAAAAAGCTCTCTCCAAGTGAGAAAACTCTACCTTATCTTCCTAAACTTAAAACAATTAAACATGTGACAATGTAGGATTGTAGAATTAAGCTTGGATTGTACTAATTATTGCTTGCTTTAATTCTTGTCTGCCACCTGGTATAATTGCTATGAGCCAGTTGACTGTATAAGTGACTGGTTTGGGATGTAGTAAAGAAAGCAGTGTAAATAAACATTAACCAGCCTTTCATCCCTAATAAAACAAAAAATAGCTTCTACTTGTTTAGTTACAGAAAACGTTTTTAGTATGCAAATAGAGCTTGGGAAAGGTTCATTGTAATAAGCAGAGAAGAAAAATCAGATCTGTTCGTGAATTGTATGTATAGCTGCCACTATTTTAAATCCCAGATGACAAAATTCATTTGGTTACTGGCTTTTGTCAAAACTGGTAATAGAAAACATCCCATGGGAAATGGGGAGGAGTTTTAAAATCATTTTTAAGACCCATACCCCCTGGTCTTCACATAGGGCATGTTCATAACATAAAGTGATGTGAAAAGCTTTGATTTGTCCCAAATTTACATTTTAAAAATGCACGTGGAGGTTTTCTAGTTCTGGTTTATAAATGGATGATGGTTGCTTTCTCTTTTAAAGCAAGTAGCCAATTGATTAGGGTGTTTGGCGGTGTGTGTGTGTGTGTGTGTGGGGTGTGTTTGGGTGTTTGTTTGTTTTTTGCTTCAGTGACCTGCTTCAGTATTTAGCTGTTGTCCTCAGTGCTTTATGACTCTCAGCTGGGTTGCTGCTGCTTCCTCTCTATTTACAATATTGATTATTATTTTTTTGCTCCCTAAATGAGAGAATTGACTGAAGGCTGAAAAGAACATAGCAGGAAAGAAGAATGAATCCCAGTGGTTGGGCTTAGAATAAAAAGGGAAGAAATAGCAAAAGGAATCAATGAGTAGAGACCATAGTTAATGGGGTCCTGAAAAAAAAAAAGAACATGACGTCCAAGCACAATAAGAGGGAAGCAGAAGAAAAATAATCTTTGTAAGGAAAAACAAACAAACCCCAAAACGCAATGGATGGGGCTTGCTACAGTGAGGGGCGGGGGAAGGCCCTACATAAATGAAATTGCATAACCATAGATTATTAGAGAAAGATGACGTCTACATTATTCATGAAAGAATCAGTCATGCTCCTAAACTTAAGCTTTCTGTGATTGATTATTGAAGAACAGAGGACGTGAAGTCAATTCTGATCTTCCTGTTATTGGTATAGAAAGACACGAAATTGCAAGCTCTCTGTCCTGGCAAATGCTTTTCTCCCCTAATTTACGCTGGCTGCAAAATGCTGCAGGCTGCAGTTCTACTACTCTGGGCCCTATGCACTAAAAGGATTGAGTTTTATTTGGTGCAAGATCAAAATGTAAAAATGTCTTTGATCTAAAATCATAAACAAAAGTTGGTTACATGAAAGCTAGGTGTATTGAAGAGCATTCCCCAACTATTCTGCCAGTGGGCTAGAGCAGGATGGAGCCCATTAAATGGCTTGTGTGGTGTGTTGTAGCCAGGATGGGGAGTGGGGGTTATTTTATTATATTATTTTTATTCTCTTTTATTAGTTTTATTGTTTTATATATGAGGTTTTTATATTCCTGTAAGCTGCTTTGAGGCGCCATGTGCAAATAGGCGACAATATAAATTTCCTGAAATTAATAACTATTCATATACATGTTCCTTGTTGACCCATGTTTTGGGACAGACAAGCCCACAGAAGGGGTGAGTGGGTGCATGTGTGTGTTTGTATCTTCTACTATTTACTAAATTCTGCTATTTAGATTAAAAAAATACGCTTATTCTATCCATACATTACGGTATTAATCTGACCATCATTTGCAGGAAAAAGAAGCATCTACAAATTTGGGCTTTTTAATACACCTTTCATTTGTCTTCACTATTTATTTCAATTCCAAATCTTGTTTCTTTCACCCAGGGTTATAGAATATACAGAGACTTCAGGGAGGTGTGGGGAGATTCCTTTTGTTCTGAAATGCAAGGAATCTAAGATTTGCAACTTTGCAATGAGTCCAAACCAGTGGTGGGTTCCTACCGGTTCGCACCAGTTTGGCTGAACTGTTAGCTCTGACTGCAAGCCGAGAGTGAACCGGTTCTCTGTTTCCATGAAAGTGGGCCCACCCGCCTGCCCCCGGGTTATACTGACTGTTATTTCTGCTTCTGAAGCCCAGATGATCAGTGGTGGCAGATTGAATTGCTATTCCTCAGCTGGTATCCTTGCTCCTTTCCTTGTTTGCAATGCAGAAGTTCAATTTTTGCTAAACTGCACATGCCCGTGCAGCAAAGCACGCATGAAGCAAACCGGTTGTTCAGCCAGTAGGAACACACCCCTGGTCCAAATCTGAACATTTGAGAAAATTCTTCTTCTCACAGTGAAGATTTGTAGTTAGGCTTGGGTATGTTAAAAAAAAGCAAGAGAAACTTCCACAGAAGTGTGAAATGAAATAATTATTTCTTATCATTGTGGAAACTCCCTCCCCCCCCCCGAAATAATACCCTGTCAGAGTCTGTTGAGAAGCTTTCTTCTTCTCAGCAGCCACTGATAAACGTTTTGAGAACTACACAACTTTCCCCAATTAAATGAAGAAACTGTTT
The DNA here is from genome assembly GCA_039707465.1 of Rhabdophis nuchalis. NCBI lineage: Eukaryota > Metazoa > Chordata > Lepidosauria > Squamata > Natricidae > Rhabdophis > Rhabdophis nuchalis. The sequence continues at coordinate 171,645,720 of CM077643.1, forward strand.
AATCTATATTTAATAGATTAAATGTAAAGGTAAAGGTTCCCTTTGCACATATCTGTTAGTTGGTCCCGACTCTAGGGGGTCCTGCTCATCTCTGTTTCAAAGCCAAAGAGCTAGTGCTGTCCGAAGATGTCATGTGGCCAGCATGACTAAATACCAAAGACACACGGAACACTGTTACCTTCCCACCAAAGGTGATCCCTATTTTTCTACTTGCATTTTTACGTGCTTTCAAATTGCTAGGTTGGCAGAAGCTGGGACAAGTAACAGGAGCTCACTCCATTACGCAGCGCTAGGGATGTGAACCTCAGTCTCCTGGTTTCTAAGTCTACACCCCAGTTTACTTTTGTGTTATTACAAATGCTTGGGTTGTTGGTGAAAAGCCTTTTCTATAGAGTCATTTGGCAGTTGGACATCCTATAAATTAAATAATTTGTTCCCCCATGTTGTTGTTAGTTGCAAAGTCGTGCCTGACCCATCGCGACCCCATAGACAACATTCCTCCAGGCCTTCCTGTTTTCTACTATCCTCTGGAGTCCATTTAAGCTCATGCCTACTGCTTCAGTGACTCCATCCAGCTACCTCATTCTCTGTTATCCCGTTCTTCTTTTACCCTCAGCCATTCCCAGTTGTTCCCCTTACTGAATGCTAATTTTTTTTTTTAACTATTTCTTACCCTGGCAGTGAAAATTGAAAGAAAGCAGATGCATTTATTACAGTTGGATTTTCCACAAGATTTGGAATTAAATTGTTTCTACATTCCTATACTTGGCAAGGATGTTTTGACATATACAGTAGATAACAAATGTTCTTATGCTTCACTGATGGTGGAGCATTAATAATAGAAACAATACAGTAAGGGCTGATGTACAGGAGGTGTAGCAAGAAATTTTTATTTTGGTAATATTTTTTTAAAGACAAGCCTTTAAATGTTTCTTTATTGTAACAGATAAAAATCTGACAGATACATTTTCCTAATCTTTGTCAAAAACTTGTTTCTTGAGATGTTATTCTATACATTAATGATGAATAACAGTAAAAGGTAGATGATAGCAACTAACATTGGTTATAATATGCTTCTTTGTTTAATGTATTTGGTTTTTATCCTTTATCTTAGCCTTGAGGAACAGAAATAGGGAGTGGTAGATAACAATTTATAATTATGAAATTCTCATAATTTGCATCTGGAAAGAAGTGTGTGAGTGAGCATCCATTAAATGGATATTTTTCAGCTCATCACAGCCTCCAGGGAAAGAGTTGTGTCTAAGAGGTGACACAGTTTTAATGACAACCGAATGTGAAAACTCAGAAGGAGATTTGAGTGTGGCTTATTGATGCCATTAACCTGGTGAAAACTGCTTGAGGAATTACGTTTTATCTTTGCAACATCAATCATCTTGAATAGCATGAAAGGTTAATGTGATGTCTTTCCTCTGAGCAATTGACCTATTTAATTCAGGAACCAATCCTTAATCTAGTTTAGAGTTTTAGTTAGTTTCTTAATTAGCATATTATATTTCATCTTTCTTCTTTTCATCAGGCAAATGGTAGATGTTCTCCGTATTTTAGTATTCTCGAAAACAGATTAGGTTAAGAACTGTGTTCCTGTATCAAGCAAATTCAAAGTTTGTTAGTAGGCTTGGTTCACATATAACTAAAACCCATAAGCTATTGCTTAAGAATTATAGCACAGTGCATCCATAGTACAAAGCTGAAGTCATGACTAGCTTCATTAACAACCCCAACTTTTACTGACTAATAAGGATTTTGGCTTATTCTTACTGAGTGAATTTACACACTCTAAAAAACTATAATGTGGTTTCTTTCTTAGGCTTAATATGCTGTGAATCTGATCTGGTTGGCCATTGTGCATGCAGTAGTACAATACATGAATGTGGCCATTGCAGCAAATTAGACAAATCTTGATTAAAACAAACTATAAAGGTGAGCTGAAGACTGCTGATGAATTAGTGGATATATTCTTATAATTTTATCAGCAATAAATAAATAAATATTGAAAGTGTTTGCCATTGCAATTTTAGCCTTAGCACAATACTCACCTCCAGTGACTGCTTCTACATTCCAAGGAAAGAATCCGAAGTTTGATTCCTATTGGAATTCTAGCAGAAGGACCAATTGTCTATCAAGTGTAAGGTAGACTTCCATATCCCTGAGACACAATAAGACCCAAACACTACCATCTCACAGTTCAAGAATAGACCAGAATAGACCACTATTCTGGCTGCCTGAACATTTTTCTTATAACGAATCTGTATTTACTTATTTTTCTTCTGGAAGAAGGTCATGCATGGGCCTTCAGAATAATTTATGGGGATGGAAAAGATCAAAGGAGGAATAAGTTAGGCAAGTAATGTGAAGATAAATTTCATATACACAATCTTATTTGTTCCCTAGATATAATTCCTAGCTGCCTACTGATGTTAATTGTTTCAGGAGACCGCCTCCTGCCCCATACATCCCTTCGTCCGATCCGCTCCCACAGAGAGGGTCTTCTCCGGGTGCCGTCAGCGGGGCAATGCCGGTTGGCGACACCCAGGGGAAGGGCCTTCTCTGTGGCGGGCCCGGCCCTCTGGAACGACCTACCCCCCGACCTTCACACTATCTCGGACCTCCGCCTCTTCCGCCAACGTCTTAAGACATATCTATTTCAACAAGCCGGCCTAGGATAGCCCCTACTTCTGACTTTTTAAAAATAAATTAATTTGGTACGGTTTTAACATGGGTTTTAGCACGGGTCTATTAATTTAATATATTTTAATTGATATTGTATTTTGTGGTTTTAATAATGCCTGTGCGCCGCCCTGGGTCCTAACAAGGAGAAGGGTGGGGTATAAATTTAATAAAAAAAATTAAAAAAATAAAAATAAGGAATTGCCTTGATGAAGAAACGGTGCATTGCATTCTAGCTATCCATTTTTCTTTAAAGATTCCAAATCAAATCTAAATTTAAACTACCAAAATTAATTTAGTGAAATAATGATGAGGAAAAGGGAAAAAAACTTTTCCCGCTTCTTACAACTGTTCATCAACTCTTGAGAAAAATCTTAAATATATAGATGTCGGGAAATTTGGAACTGTATAAAATAGATTTTTAATATTTTAATCAGATCACTTCTTCAAATTTAGGTTCAAAAAAAAGGAACAAGGTGATTTGAAAAATAGTATCAATGTTTCCGCTTTCTGCGGTCTGATATTTCTTACACATAGGTTTGAGTCTGATAAAGTCTCTAGAATAGCTGCTAAATATAAGATGTTTCATAAAAGTGATGTATACTGTTAATCACATTTGGTATATTTCTTAGTAATTTTAATCCACACTGAATATATATTTGTTTCATATGAATGCTTGTTGTGTTTTTAATCATATTTTTGGCTTTCCCCCCCTGAAAATTCCTTTTTTTTTTTTCATTTCAGCAAGGGAAACCCTATGTTTTTGATAGAGTATTGCCTCCCAATACATCCCAGGAACAAGTTTATAATGCCTGTGCCAAACAAATTGTTAAAGGTAAGAAGTTTTTAAACAACTACTTTTGTGCTAGAGAAGTTGATGCAGAGCAGAAGTAAGGAATGTGTAGAAAGCTCATGTAAAAGGGGTGGGCAGATTGTGTAAATGGCCTGCTGGTTTTTAGGGGTGGGCGGGTGAATTGTTTCTCCTGATGTGTGAGTGTATACATTTATATAAATATATTTTTAAAATAAAATTTAGAGTGCTCTGGAAGCTCATGGATGTTAACAAGAATTGATGAGCCTCCTCTTCCTATGTGGTAGAAGATATGAAAAGTCATGCATATAATTAGAAGAATGACACTCTTTTTGATGTCATGTCCAGTTCCCGAGCATGTCCAGTTCAAGAAAATTCAGAAGCTGGCAGTGTGACTATTTGCACAGAATAAACAGATGAGCATGCTGGTTTTCATCAGGGTTTGATCTGTAGCACTGATGCGTTCTCTTAAAAAAATTCAAGTCAGCAAACTATCATTTGCTTTCCTTGCTATTATCTACTCTGGGATAAGATCTCAAGTAAGGTCCAGGTTCTGGAGAAGGCTGATTAATTTACATAAGCAAGGATTCTCTGGTGTTGATCCTCCTGTGAGATTATAGTAGTGCTTATGACCATGGAGTTTCATGGCTGAATATCTTAAATGTATTATTACAATCTTCGTGTTACAGGGAATCCACAAGCCTTTGGTTAGTTACAAATATTACAAATATTACCATATTTCTTAATTTATATGGTATAATAATATTTTGTATGATAGTGAACAGAAAATTACGGAAGCAGTATATTGTGCATGATATACCAATATTGAGACAATTGGTTAGAGCTCTTGATTTAAAGTGATTTACTGTAACATTTCCATTATTCTGTTGACATGATTATAGTTTATTCCTTAGCTATTCATACTGCAGATGTGAAACATTTTCATGGTTCCAAAAGAAGAGAGCATGTGTAGCTCAGAGTTGAAGTGTAGAATTCTTGGTGCTCTCTGAATTGTTTGCTTGTAGACTTTTCATTACCCACCTAGATAACATCATCAGTATGAGTGAGTGGGTTTGCTCGCTATTTACATACAGCAGTTTACACTCCCTTTGTGAATTGGAATTCAATTCAATGAGTGTAATATAAAGTTAGGAAACAAAGAATCATGGATATATAGCCCATAGTTTAGACCACCCTTTATTAAATAGCCATCATGCTATTTGATGTTAAGTGTTTATTAAACTGAAGGATTAAAAATACTCATTTGATTCTAATTGTCATTCATCAAGTAATTAATATAAAGTTAGGAAACAAGAAATTATGGATATATAGTCCATAATTTAGACCAGGGGTGTCAAACTCATGACACATTGTCATCATGTGATGTATCTCAACTCCCCCCTCACCGGGGATGGGTGTGACTAGCACGTGACACATCTGGCCTGTGGGCTGTGAGTTTGACACCCCTGATTTAAATAACCCTTTATTAGATTGCCATCTATGCTATTTGATGTGAAGGGTTTATTAAATTGAAGGATTAAAAATACCCATTTGATTCTAATTGTCATTCATCAAGTAATTAGCACCACATTAGTGAGCTCTATCAAGGCAGTTCACTGAGAAGAAAGTATTCCTTCTCCCTCAAGGTACAAAATACGATTCTTTACAGGGTAATTTCTCTCACTACATGATTTCAAATAAGAATTACTATTTGTGTGTAATGACTTTGATTCTGATATGTGTCCAAGGGCAACTTTTTAAAGTTCGGGAAAGATGAAACATTAGTAAATATTAATCATTATTCAATGCTGTGAACATTTAGTATCATTGCAAGGTTTGGTTTGTTCAGATACAAGATTTACATCTGCAATTTTTCAGAACTGCTTGCAAGCGTGAGACAATTAGGTTAATAGTATTTCCTTTTCTCCTCATGAATAATTTAAACTTTTCTCATATTCTCAGGGAATCTGGACTTGGGTCCATTCATCTAATTAGTGTGAATCCAGTAACACTTAAAAGTTATGCTCATTATAGAGGCTGTCATTTTGTTCAGTAATTGTATTGTTTATTTAAAGTACGACAATAATTGATGCAAAAAATTCTTTTAAGTGAGTTTTGCCCCATTTTATGATAATTCTTGCCACAGTTGTTGCAGCTGCTAAGTTAAGTGAATCTGCACGCCCAGTTGACTTTACTTGTCAGAAGGTCCCAAAAAGTGATTACATGACCCTGGGATACTGCAGATACCATCGTAAATATCAGCTAGTTGCCAAGCATCCCAATTTTGAACATGTGACAGGGATGCTGCAATGGTCATAAGTGTGAAAAATAGTCATAAGTAACCTTTTTTCAGTGCTATTGCAATTTTGAACATTCACTATGAATGGATATAAGTCAGTTAATACTTGTAATGTAATCTGATTGACATGCAGTTTGGAATATTAGTCTTCATTCAGTAAAGTACATTTGTAGGAGGAGAGATATGGATGACAGAGCACTAAGAACCTTAGAATTGTGTGAAAGCTTAACACCTCTGACTTCCATCTTTGCCAGTGAGACTTCAAAGATGCATCTCCTACAGATGTCCTTGCCTTCTTTTTTCTTCTCTCTCTCTCAGGCTGTTTAGAGAATAATCCATTTTCTGTGCACGAAAATGGCTGCCCTACCTGCTAGTTATGGAAAAGAGTCCTAGTTATGGAAAAGAATTAACATTGTGTTTGAAATTCATAGAAATAAGAAATCACCAATATAAATAGGCTGATGGCATTTTCTCCTTTTATTATAGCTCTTTCCAGATCATCTAATTATGTTCAATTTCCACTTTCACATACAAACATGGATCTCAAATAAATCTGGAAATTGAACTTACTGCAATCTTGATTTTTTAAAAAAATAAAAAGACCTTTAAACAGGGGTAATTATTTACTGGATTCTTTGCAGTCTCACTATATAAAATATTAACAGCCCAAATAATTTATTTGCATTGTTGTGGCCCAGCCGGCTCGGGATGAGTGGCTGATGGACTCCTCTAGTGAGGAGTCCTATGAGTCTGCTCTAGAGGAGGAGGCCGAGAGTGAGAGAACAGAGAGCCTGGCTAGGCATCAGGAGGCACCTGGGGCTTGGTGTAGTGGGGAGGAGGAAACCCAGTTTGTTCCTGATGTCAGGCTAAGAAGGATTGAGAGGAGGCAACGGCAATTAGCAGAACGACACAGTCAGAGATAATCAGTAGCAGCTGCCTAATTGATTGGCCCCTCCCAAGAGGCTTTAAAAGAAATCCTCGGTACATCGAAAGGTTTGCAGGAAACAACAGAGAGGTTTACAGAGTCAGAGAGTCGGAGAGTTTGTATCATGTTATCTTCTAGTCAAGGTTAGTTCAGGCAAGCTGCCAAGTAGCAGTCAGTCTAGTCTTTTGTCTTGTGTTGGGAGGGAGTCAGAACAGCTAACTATGTTGTATTGTGAGAGAAATTAGGCTTAAAGTCAAATTTTATTTTATTTTGTCATAGATATGTAGCAGAAAGACTCATTAAGTAAGGGAGAGGAGTCAAACAGGGAATTAGTTGGGAATCCCTATGTGGGCACACAAGAAGGTGAAGTCTAACTCCCTTTGAACATCATTGAGCCTTCTCTAGTCTCTCCCACTTGCAAACCAACAGTCTGAGAAGATTCCTCTTTATAGGGTTGAATAATAAAATATATAATTGAACACTTCACATGTGGGTCTGGTTGCTTGTATCTGACAAATATTAGTTAGTATACATGTATAAACCCATCAGATAAATACCAGGTTATTAAAATTATTTAATTTTCTTCAACATTATAATGCAGTATTGAAATAACAAATGAGTACCGAATCATATTGGGCAGTCTCCCCTCCTCTTTGATACAAAGCAAATTCAGAAGCCAGTAATTGATGAATTTTGTTAAGCCTACTTAATAGAATATTATGCAGAGAAGCTCCAGTGCTGTTCTCAATTTCTGGAGGACAAGAGATGTAAATACATCTCGGCAGCATTCAAATTATTCAAAGCCATTTTAATAGTATTTTAAATTATTTTAGCCCACCTTCTCTACAATGTGCAGCTATGATCCCTAACTTTGTCCCACTGAGATAGATCCAGTCTAAGTTTCTTCATGCAGCAATGATAACAATAATGATTTATACTATAATTTTCAAATTGAAGAAAGTTAACATACTTTTAATAGCTTGAACCATTTTTTTACTGTTCTTTAAATGGGTGTAATATAAAGTAACTTATGAATACATGTGTTCCTCCATGAAGACATAATCATCTTTTTTCCAACAATCCCATTTTGAGTTCTTAATAGACTAAAATATGATGTGTCAATATTCTATGTACATTAAAGACTATATGTCTTATGTAAACTTTTCCTCAGGGTAGCAGTTAAAATCTTATCATCAATAATTAAGAGACACCGATCAATAGCAAAAGATCATTACCAGACTTCAACATTATGATAATGTAAACTTTGTAGTATGAAGATGATATTTTCATAATAAACTTGAAATATCTTTGAAAGTATAGGAAATATTTCACCTTGATTTTTTAAATACCATGGTTATCTCACCTGGTGCACAGATTTCATCGTATCAGTAGTATAACATATTTTACTGAAATGTTGGGAGTGCAGCCAACTCGGCTTAATGAACATTAAAATTTCTAGATTTATTTCATTAACCAGGTTCATTGTATTTATTTTGTACAATGACAATAAAGGCTATACTATTAAAAAATGTCTGCTCACTAGCTATATATCCCCATGTTAGAATATAATCTCTTATAGAACTTAAATAAATAAATAAATTATAATTAATTGCTTCAGAGGAGGCTGTTGCAACTCTATATTAATCAGTGAGTAGATGGAATCAACAAAGATTGCATATAGGAGTACAACAGTCTGTTGGGATGATTCCTAAGCAGGTTTTTAGTGTTTGGTAATTTTTCTCTCCAAGATGTCTATCCATTTTTCTAAATACATCTTTAATGTTTCACTCAGGTTAAAAGGTATGAATTTTGAATTCATAGTGTTACATATTTCACAAAATTATGCAGCTGCAATTTTAGCTCCCCATCTCACAATTTTAGGTAATTTTGAGCCCTGTTAAACCAAGGCTAACCCAATGGGGTAGATTTTAGCACAGGGTGTTAATTTAATATAGTTTAAAGTATTTATGTATTTATTATTGTGTTTTTATATTTCCTGTGCAATGCCCCAAGTCCCTTCGGGGAGAGGGGGTGGTTAATAAGTCGAATAAATTGAAATTGAATTGAATTGAATTGAATTGAGGCTGTGGGTTTTTTGGGAGTGGGGGATTTAAATCTGTTGCTTCATTGAGTTTCCAAATTGCTTAAACTAAACCTGCAGTGCTGTATAGATAGATGAAGCAATATATTCTGGTTTGTAAAAGGTGGCTTGGTCCTGAATAGGAGATAGTGATGGCTATTTTTAAAAAAGCAATTGATTAGAAAACTTTCAAAAGACGATCAGTTTCTTTTTAACATTACCACCTATATATCTCTTACTCTGATTACCTAATCTTTTGGGGTTTAAGGGAGTATATGGCTGAAAAGAATGCAAGAGCTGTAATCCATTAGGGGGATAGGATTAGGAGCAATGGATAAAACCAGAACACAGACTAATTAATTAAACTGAAATGATACTGCTTTACCTCAATGAATGGGATTAATTTCCAAATACTTGGGAATTTTATTTCTTTGTCACATTCAACATTTCAGTTGTAAAGAGTTTTGAAGATCTTACCCTAGAATGTGAAAAGGTGCTAGTTCAACATCTCTGCACAAACTGTTTCTATTCTGTTTGTGTGAAAATCCATGACCCTAGGATGAGTAGAACGTATTCTTGCTAATCCAGAGTTTTTATAGCTCAGTCGTGGTAACACGATAGATTCTATTTCATCCTGTTCCCTCTTGCACATTTTCTTTCTTTTTGCGTCATCATGTGATAGTGCTCAGAGCAATTACATTTACACAGCGTAAGGATATGCTTGTGTGTGTACTATCCCTATGAATGAGTGAAGAAACCCTGGTGAAAATGTTGAAATAAACCTAAAAACATGTCTCTTCAACACATTTTAGCTTGGGAGAGTCAGCACCATTTCTTTGGACAGCTCCTTGAATAGAAAAAAAATTCCTGCCTTTAAGAGCTTTAAATCATTATTCTATAGTGCTATATTTATCCTCAAACTATCCCCGGTTTACTAAAACACACCTGTTAGTCAATTTATGTGGAAATTGGAATAGTGAACATATTTCAGTAAATACATCAACAGCTTGTGAAATCAAAGTATCTAGCAGGTTAGCAAAACTGTTTAAAATGCCTACAACACATTTTTGTTTATTTATATTTTGATTTTAAAATCTCCTAAGGTGTTTGGATCTAATGAACATGACACTGGATTGCATGCCTCATAAATTTAAATGCACCAGCAGTTTATCTTACTATTAGACCTCATTGCCCGTTCAAAACTAGGTAAGAATAATTTGGGATGTTGTTTTATTATTTATAATCAAACATATTCAGCAGAAGGTGAAATGTAAAACTCAGCATAGATTTATGAATTGCAGATTAGTATTTAAAATGGGCAGGCTTATTTAAAGCACAAATGTCTACAATGTAGTTGCCCTTCAGTGTTATTTTGATTTGTTTGGAAAGTTATGTCAGTTCTTGTTCCCTGCGCATCGCAGAGAACAATGTGAAATTGCTTTCCTCTCCAGTTACTTGGCTGATGAAATCCCTTCCCATAAACCTGCATGCTTTTTAAAAATTAAATTAATTTACACCAAATAGTGTGTAGCCAAAATGGTGACATTTGTGTTATTCCTAATGGTAGGTGCTAACTTACCAACAAAATGTTACAGGACATTCGGATTATGACATTTTTATTTGAATCATACGTAACTGTTTTTTTTTAATCATCTATGCTCCAACACTGGAGGTTTTCAAGAAGATGTTGGATAACCATTTGTATGAAATGGTATAGGGTTTCCTGTCTAGGCAGGGGGTTGGACTAGAAGACCTCCAAGGTCCCTTCCAACTCTATTATTCTATTCTATTCTATTCTATTCTATTCTATTCTAAAACAATCTTAAATATGGGAGGTGGAGGGATTTTTTTGATAGTACGGGAAGAACAGTATATAGTATAACAGGGGTGTCAAACTCAATTTCACTGAGTATCAGGTTTATGCTTGACCTTGGGGGGCCGGTGGGGCATGGCCAGCTCAACATTACTTGTGTTGGGAGCACCTGTGGTTGCCCGAGTACTCTTCCAGTGAAAACAGGCTCCTGAGCTCCATTTTCAGCTGCGGTGGCCTCCTGCAGCCCTCTGCCAGTGAAAATGGAGGTTGGAAGTGCCTCTTGTTATTCTATAATCCTGTTATTCCCCCCACCCCCATCAGTCACTGTCCTCAAGGGTAGACTTAATAAAATAATATATTTGGTCCAAATTCTATTTCATTTAAACCTCTTTTCATCTTCCAGGATATAATTAAGATATTCTAATAGGAAAAAATAAACATTTTACAAATATCTTTCATGGATGTAGGAAAAAATAGGTGCTGAGATACCTGGATGTAATCCGGGTTTGCTACCATTCTCCATGGAAACTGAGCTGTAGTAAAGTTCTGTAAGCAAAGGTGAAATCTGGACATTATTGAAAGGATCGTTATTTAGAAAAGCATGAAGGATGTTACCGACTATATTAGATTTGGATGTTGAGAAATATTTAGTTGTGTTTATCTTCCTTAGCAACAGGATACCACTAGGTGCTTGCAGCTGTTTTCTTAATTCTTTCCTCTTGTCTTATTAAATAACAAATAATACATATAATGCCTTTTTTATTTGGCAATTTGTAGTACTTCATAACAATAAGATGTTTTATTGTGGTTTTTTTTTAACAGATGTTCTTGAAGGCTACAATGGAACTATCTTTGCATATGGGCAAACATCTTCAGGAAAAACACATACTATGGAGGTAAAATTTTAAAGTCGGTTTAAAATGTAAAGCTGCTTTTCATAGCCATTGTGCTTATCCTGGGAAAAGATGCAGTTACTTTAAAGAGATGCAATAGATGCACTGGTTTGGTTTTCTATGAACTACCTAAAATGGAAAGTCCTAGATATCAAATCTCTTCCAAATTGAGACTTGGGTAAAAATAAGAATTTTCCAAAGTTGCCAGGCAGCAAATCTGTCTCCTAACCATTTGGATAGCTGTAGGAGGCCATGATAATGTCACCAGAAGAATGAGGAGAATTTGGGGTGTCTCTTACACATTTCTAAGAGGTGTAAAGGGGAAAATTAAAGGTGGGAGTCATGGGAGACAAAAAAAATCTATACTTACCTTTATCACCACCAAAATGACTGAAATTAGGCAGCAGTCTTTCAGTATCAAAATAAGTTTATTATAGTGTGTGTTTATGGGGTTTTTTTCTGGATTTTCAGAAAAATATTGCTTCTGCTTCTGTGCTACCCAAAAAGGGCTATTTTGCCTTCTTAGGATGTGAGAGAGTTTCCTGTGATCCTGGGGCTACAACTTACCTACCTGTTTTTAAACTATGTTTTGGCGATTTGTTTATATTTTACATAATTAAGATAGAAGGACTCCCCCTAATTATCTGAAGGATGGGTGAAATAAAATCACATGAATAAATAGAACTTCTGCCTACCATAAAATGGAAATCAATCCTTTATTTTTTTTAATAAAGCAATTGATTTCCTCAATAGAATATCTACATTTCTCATTTAACACCTTTCATTGTTGCTGTTCAGAGGACAGATTTGGAAGTAGCGTCAGACAAAGGGACCGTCTTCAAGTTCTCTATAGGGAAATCACACACAGATCTGCCAAATTCACATTGTCAGTTACAGACTTAGACTGCAATAAGGGAAAAAGGAGAAAGGCCCCAGCAGCCTCTTTTTATATGTGTCTCATTACAAGGATTTAAATCTATCGTATGGTAGATGCTATTAAATCCCCTTTTTAATTCAATCCTTCTTATGTAATGTAAAGCATCCTTTTCAGGGGGGAAGTCTCTGTAAGGATGGGGAATTATTAATTCCTGAAGTTAAAACCTTTATTATGAAAGACTTCATATTTCAAATGTTAATCCTTCAAGACTTTCAAAGAATAAATAACATATGGGGATTTGCCACGTCCTCCAAAAAGACTATAACAACATAAAAGTAAATCTGACAATCTGCATTTTCCTGCCTCTGAAGGTTGAAGTATTATAAAATGACCTTCATTTTAAATTATGTACTCCTATTCTAATTGGGCCCTTTTTTGGAAATTCTCAAATGGATAGTCAACAATTAGCCATTTAGTCTTAACACTTGGTAAATAGTAGCTAAATCATTTCTTCCTAACAAAGTATTTATTGCACTGTAATATTTGGTGTCATCAGAGTCCTATTTCTTGTTAGAGAAATACTATCTATTACTGGAATATCCTTTTATTTAAAAAGGTTTGCTTCCCATGTGTGTTAGGGGTAAAAAACACCCCCGTTGGAAAATAAAGGCGGAAAAGTGCAATATACCGGACAGCAAGAGATACATTGCTGAAAACACACAATAACTTTCAAACACTGATAGTAGAAAAAATAAATAGTCTTTACTTCTGGTGTAACTAAATACTTTTTCCAAACAGTGATACTAACTCTTCCAACAATAAACAGTCCTTCACCAAAACACAGTTATCTTACAGTCAAAACAATGATACTTCTTTCGTCTTCAGGTTCAGCTCCCCCTCAGTGGCAATTGGGAAGCAAAGGAAAGCAAAAAGGAATGAACTGTGTTCCCAGCTGCCTTTTTATGATTGAGCTGGGAAGCACAGCCAATCAGATTCAACATAGTCCTTAAAGTTACTCTTTAAGAATCCTGGCTTATATGTATTGTTAACCCAACATCAGGATAATTATTCTAACAATGTGTTACTTGCAGAGAGAGTTCAGATAATTTAGAGGACAATGCCAGAGTCAGACAGCTATTCCATATTTCATTTTCTTAATGGTTTAGGTTCAAATTCCTTGACCATCAGTGCAAAAAAAAAAAAAAGAGCTCCAGATGAGAACTAGGAAAGGGATTGATATGCTAGAGTTTTTTTGTGAAATGGTGTAAGGAGCTAGGAATATTATGCTGCTTGGGTATTGGCATGCTTCTTCATGTAAAGCAATGAATTGGATCAAAAAAAGTCTCAAAAGTAGTTCAAAATAATAACTAGATGTATTTTTGGTGGCAGCAGCCATTCTCGAAGAAGATTAAATATGTATCTTAGAGTCTCAAAATGTGACTAACAACATTTTTTCATGTTTTTGCACTATCTTAGGCAAAATTTTAAGAGTTGCCAGCTTCATTATTCTGAAACTATAAAATAAGAAAGGAGGCACTTAGACATATGATATGAAATAACCTTGCTATTTTCCCCATTTTTATTTTAACATATGCAAGCTGAATAATTAAGTTTAACTAAAGGTAATTCAATTTGAATGTAATTTTGAATCTTTGGCAAAAAGTTTGGAAATTTCTATGCACATGAAAAACAATAGGTTCTATTGTTCATAGGTTATAATAAAAAAGCTTATTATTTTCCAGGGGAAATCTAGTGCCGCCTTAGAATTTCATGAAATTGCAAGTTATCCAGATAACCCAGATATTTCATTTATTATCATGATTTTTTTCAGCTCCTCCGACCTCCATGTCAGAAAATAGCTCAATCAATTTTATGTTTCATATTCTTAATTCTGAAACCGAATAAATGCATATTGAATTCCTCACATTGGACTATAATGTGAGCAATTGAGAGAGAAATGTCTGAAAATTGGTTTGCATCAATCCGCTCCTTTTGAAATCTGACATTAATCCTTTGTGTCTTACGCACTTTATGCCCTGAAATGATTATATCCCGCAATTTGTCTCCATTCAATTTCTCTTATATTCTTTATTACTAAGCACACTGGTGCAAAGTATTTGGATCTCCGTACTGCCAGAACATGTGTGACTATCTTTTTGTAGATCTGCAGAATAATAATCAATAGATGTTTACATCTTTTAAATTCCATGTACGTAATGAAAAATATTAGGTTCTGGTGTTTGCAGCATTTTTCATTTTGCGGGGAGCATTTGTATGATGTCCTTTGTTCTTGAAATCATTCTGTTTATCTACCTGTATCCCTGGTCATATATTCAGATGAAGAACCCAGTATTTCAGCCAGGATAACCATGATCTTAAAATCATGAGGTGTAAGAGGAGAAACCACATTTTTCCATTTCTTATTTTCATATTACATGCTTTTGTTATGCTTCTGTTATTTACCAAGCACCGTTTCATTATCATAGCCCTGGCTAATTTCTACTTCTGGGCTAAAGTGAAAAAAAAGGCATACAGTCAGGAATTATATTTTTTTCTTTTTTTTTCTTTAAAGATCTAAAAGCAAAGGAAGCTGATTGTGCCGGCTTTATTGCTAGTGAGGCAGACGCTGCTGGCATTATGCCTGACCAAACAACCGGCAGATTTATAACACTTCCATCTTCCCTTCTTCCATTTCTCATTAATTTCTTACTAGTTGGTAATTCAATTTTAGTATTTAACATGGAAGCCTCCCTTTTATTTATTTTTAATAGCATGGTTGACATTATTACTCTTATGTTAAAAATAACGATTTGGTTTTGGCTTTGCTAGAGCTGGAGGTGAATTGCAGATTGATATTGGGCTGCTTCATAGAAATTCTGTGGCACTGTTTAATACCAGTATTTTAATATCAATATAAATTAGCCATCTTATTTATGGTTTTCCTTGACTAAGTAACAGATGAATACAGGTAGTCCTTGACTTAATGGCCACCACTGATCCCAAACTTTCTGTTGCTAAATGAGAAATTTGTTAAGTGAGCTTTGCCCCCCTTTTATTATCTTTCTTGCCACCGTTGTTAAATGAATCGGTGCAACTGTTAAGTTAGTAGCATGGTTGTTAAATGAATCGGGTCTCCTCATTGAATTGTCACAAAAGGGGATCATATGATCCTGGGACATTGCAACTGTCATAAATATGAGTCAGTTGCCAGGCTGAATTTTTATCACATGACCAAGGGTATGCCATTGTGGTCATACGTGTGAAAAATGCTCCTGTCACTTTTTTTCCAGTGAAATTGTAACTGCAAACACACTGAATGAACAGTTGTAAATTGAGGACTATCCGCTCTTTAATTTCCGTAACATGATATAATTAACTTCATTTTCTCTTAACACTTTTAGGGGAAACTGCATGACCCACAGCTGATGGGAATAATTCCAAGAATCGCACATGACATCTTTGATCACATTTATTCCATGGATGAAAATCTAGAATTCCATATAAAGGTAACGTCAAATATTGATCAAATCCACTGTAAATGTGGTATCCTCTTACCTTGACATTTCCTATCCTCCATAAGGTATAAATATTTGTTCCTCGGAGAACAAATTTGGATTTATGATTTGTCACCACACAGTTGCTAAGGAAAGATTATTCCCTCCCACCCATCTATTTTTTGGATAATGACTTTTTGTATCTCCATGTTGGTACCAAAATTAGATATTGAGTGATTAATTTCTTCAAATGTAACTTCAAGAAATTTAAACCAAATAGTGAGATTAAAAAAAACAACAATCAATGCAATGAATATGTGGATATAATACCACTAGCAACTCAGTTTAAATTATGTTTAGATAAGTACAGTAATCTACCAGGTCATTGGATTTAAATTGAAGCAGCTTTTTGCATGAGCCTTGGTGGCACAGTGGTTAGAATGCAGAATGCAGTATTGTAGGCTAACTCACTGTTCATGGCCATCCTTATGGACTCAGGGTTGATTCAGCTTTCCATCCTTATAAGTCTAAGTGTTATTGCTATTGCTACTTGTTGTTGCACAGTTATGACTTTAATACTTGCAAAAATCTTTTACATCATTGGCTCTCCAGTGTTGCATAAATTATTCTTAACAAGCCAATGAAAAAGCTATCTCACAGTTGATCCTATGTATGATTTTCCCCCCACTAATATAACAGAGATTTAGTTACATAAATAGTCCTTGATGGATTGGTGCCACTAGATTTTGGATTTTAAAAAACAAAACTTTTTGTAAGCAAGTCATTGACTCTAATGTTTTATATACATTATCCCTTTTTAAACTCTCGATGTTAAATAAAACACTGCACTATGTTTTCCATAATCTCTTAAATGCAAAAAGATAATAGAAATATATTTGTGATTAGACTCTCCAAGTAGGCTTTCTAATCAGATCTTCTTAAATTTATCCTAAGTGAGGTCATATAATAAAATTGATTTAATTTCATATTTCTGGGACAGCATATATAAATGAACTGTAGTCAGTAACTGGGCAATCTGAATATACAAGAGAAGTGTTATTTGAAAACAAAGATGTTTTGGCTCCAAAACAAATGTTTATGTAATGTACGCTTTTCTGGATAAAATGTCACTGTTGAAACATTGCTCTTTAAATGACATTAATCCTCTGTGTCTTTTTTATTCAGACACATAGATATCCTTATATGATTAAAAAATGGGAAAGGCAAAAAAAAAATCAAATTTCATGTAAGTTGTATGTGAAACACACACACACACACACACACACACACACACACACACACACACACACAGAGTATATTCTATTATGTCAAAAATTAAACATTCCTTCCAGTTTGTTTTTTGTGGTTGGATTTCTATTGCCCAAGCATCATCTTATTTTCCTGTTTTTCTCAAAAATAAGTGACAGATTTAGTTTTTCTTTCAAGCTTTTTAAACAATAACTTTTAAAGATGATAGACCTACAATTTTGGGAAAACTCTGAATTCAGTTTTCTTAAAGTATCCATATGATTTCTTGTCATTCTTATACATACATACTACTATGTATTTCTTAAAATACCCATGAGAGAGATCATACTTTTAAAAAATACACCAGCTCTTTCTTAATTACCTGAAAAAGAAATCTTAATTAAATCAGGTTCTATGGTATGAATGCTCTCTTAGAAAAGCTGCTGCCATATTTATATCAACACTTGAGTACTAAATCAGTATTTTGTCCATAAAGGTCAAAAAATTGGAGTATTACGTATGTAGAAAAACTTATGCTATTCACATCGTTTCATGTTAGAGGAAAGGGATGGAGACTTTAGACAAAATGATTACATTAGCTTACTAGTTATGAATTCCTGATGGCAATACACCACTGGCAGAAATCCAAAAATGAAGTAAAAGTGATGATACTAGGCTTATAAGCAAACATAAAAATGCAAGCACTTTGGAGAAATTCCAAGTTAGACTAGGAATCAATAATTATTCATGCTTCTTAATAATGCATACAGAAAATGTTTTTAAAGAATGCAGTGAGATTGCTTTCCAGTCTTATGCCAACAGTTTTTTCTTGATCTGATAAAATTTATGAGCATTTGACTCATTCCATTTTGTTTTTTAAATAAAGGCAACTGAGCCAGACACTCAAAGTACAACTCTGTGCATGTTTACCTATGAGTTATTTCTATTATTTTTATTTTTATTGCATTTATATACTGCCTTATCTCCCTTTCGGGACTCAGGGCGGTGTACAGCCAACAGTAAAAATGAGTAATATAAAAGTTAAGATCAAATGTTAAGATATAATTAAATAAATTGGCCTGCCAAATTAAAAACCCCTACTAAAATCAATTTAAAAACTACGACATGCCGGCAGCACGAAATAAATGGGTCTTCAGGGCCCGACGGAAAAGGCGTAGGTCGGTGATCGTCCGTAGGGCAGGGGGTAGGTCATTCCAGAGGGCAGGGGCTGCCACAGAGAAGGCTCTCCCCCTGGGGTTGCCTGCTGACATTGTTTAGCCGATGGCACCCTGAGGAGGCCCTCTCTGTGGGAGCGAACTGGTCGGTGGGAGGTATTTGGTAGCAGGAGGCGGTCTTGAAGATAACCAGGTCCCTTGCCATGGAGCGCTTTAAAGGTGGTTGTACCTTGAAGCTTTAGTAAGCTTCACTAAACACAGTAAATTTATTTTCAACAAACCATGGAGTAATGACCGAGATTCTTATATAATTCCCCCTTCACTTTGCAAAATCTTTCTCAGTTTGCTTTGTATTGGTTGCAAATTATATTTTCTAAGTTAGAACGAAGATTGTAAATGACAGTTGTGATCTTTGGCAGGAATTTTCAATGCAGTCACACAGTCTTTGTTTGGGGGGATTGTTTTTGGAAGATTGTCTATTTTATT
Organism: Rhabdophis nuchalis; assembly: GCA_039707465.1. Classification (NCBI taxonomy): domain Eukaryota; kingdom Metazoa; phylum Chordata; class Lepidosauria; order Squamata; family Natricidae; genus Rhabdophis; species Rhabdophis nuchalis. Next base: position 171,664,509 of record CM077643.1, read on the forward strand.
TGCTGGGGGATTAATTTTTAGTATGTTGGATTATTTTGTTGAGCATGCATATTGCAGATTGGAAGAACTCTTTCTTCCAAAGTATTTATTATGCACATAGGCCTCCTTTGAAATATAAAAATAATGCTTTGTTTCCAATTTTGGAGTACATTCTTCCCCCACCCACCTTTTACACTTTCACTCTTGCAGATCTTTCTATATTGAAGTATTGAATTATACTTAACTCATTTGATAGTATTCTAAATGTTATTGTTGTGGGACACTGTGCCCTTTCTCTTGGTTGATCCTCCTCCCAGTTGTCCTGGGACAACTTGCCATTGCAAACTCACAACTCCAATTTGCTGTGGTCAGCTCGCCATGGCCAATTTGCCATTGGACAATTTGTTGTAGACAATTTGCTGCAGAACAACTCACGGTAATACAATTTAATTTTATTTAATTATTTAAAATAATTTTAAAAACATTTTAATATTTGTCATTTACATTTCATTTTGTCCCTCCTTTTGCATCCTTTCTTTAATGATTCTATTTCACCATTTCTTCAATATTATGTAACCTTTATCCCGTGGCAAGTTGGCCATGTTGAGTGGGCCACAGCACGTTGGCTGGGGTGAGTTGTCCTAGACTCCCTCTTTCTGCTGTCCTTGCAAATCCCTAGCCTTTAATTGCCATCTTCTTAGAATTCTTTCATTCAATAAGCAAAGCAGTCTGTAATCATCCTCTCTTGATCCCAAATGTTCTTACAGCTCAAAATTAACAGATCTTCCATCTTGATTGTTCCTAACTCCAATTACATTGGGGAACTTGTTGTTGAATTATGGGAAGCACATTGTACATGTTTAAAAACACCCTTTGTATTGCTGTGTCTTTTTATGCTGTAGCCCTGAGTCCTACAGTAGAAGGAGCTATTTAATACGGTAAAAGTCCCAATGGATATTGATCCAGTCTGAGGACAATGAACGTATTTCTTCTGGTAGAACATCATGTACCTTTTGACACATGCATAATGTAAAGGTATATATGGGATGCAGTCTTTTCCCAAGCACATTAAAAAAAGTACTTGGGCGATCAGCCTTTCTATAAATGCCACCCTCTGTGTATGCAAATAATCTCCATAGACTATACATCTCCTTGTTTGCTCATTGTCTGAGGTCTTGTTATGCCTTTCATCCTCTCTTCCGTATAGTGAATTTTATAAGAGGAATATGTACTTAGTAGTACATTTAGCTTGCATATTGTTGGGTGCTGCCCAGAGTTGCTTTTGGTGAGATGGGCAGTTATAAAAATTGAATAGATAAATAAATAAAATGTATGGTTTGAACACTTACCAAGTCAATCCCATTAAGATCTGCAATTGCCTTTAAAAATAATACGTTCACCAGCTACTCCATTCTGAAGCTTTAATTTTATTTCATAATTCTTTTCAACACACCCGTTGAAGCTATTATTTTAAAAGGAGAAAAGAGCTTTGGCAATGCTACAAATAATTTCTTAAATTCTTTATATAGCCAACTAGGATAATGCTTTAAAAAAAAAAACACCTCCCCATTTCAATTTTACCCTTAATCAAATTCAGATCAAACTGTAATGAATATAACCAGTCTTCGATGGAACATATGCAAAAACCTTTTATGATATAAATCTGCTGTTTGTGAATAGATCTTCCTGTCTTTCATAAAAGAACCAATGAAGGGGTGTTGACAGTGGTCATGTATCAAATTCAATCCTTCTCTTGCCTTTACAGTTCCATTTTATTTTATTTATTTAAAACATTTATATAGCCACCAATCTTTTAACCAACTCTGAGTGACTCCCAAACAAAGTTCCACTGATTATATTGGCTCTTGGGATGGGGGAATAATTCCTTTCTTTTAGCTTTTCATGGATTTGCACACTTAGGATGGGGAATGTTCAAATTAGCTTGTGCCCAGCATGCCCCCACTCAATCCTTATATCCTGGTCACAGTAAACATATTCACCATTCATTTTGGCTTGATGATTATACTGGTAAAAGTAGGTAAATAGGCAGGCAAAAACAGAGATTTTATGCTAACTAATTATATCAAGCTATGTCCAAAGGACACCAAACTTTCCAGAGCTACTGGAAACAGCACTATAGCTTTGATTATGATTATTAGCATAATTAGCTTTTACGGTAGTTGTTACAGCCTTAATCTTTTAATGTCCATAACAACAGAAGAAAAGAGATGGAAAGCAGGACATGATGATGCCTCTTTTATTCTGGCCCATTAAAGAAACATTTTGGTCTATGGAGATGGCATATCCTAATGCTAAGAATGTCCCAAAGGTGCTTTTTCCAGAGGAAACTGGACTTTCTGGTTTTTCTTTGAAGACATTTTGCTTCTCATCAAAGAAGCTGCTTCAGCTTTAAAGAAGAACAAGAAAGTCCAGTTGCCTCTTGTAGAAGCACCTTTGGGACAGCTATGACCTGGATGACTGAGAATCTCAGAAACAATCAGTACAAATATTTCCTCAATGTTTTCTCTTAGTTTGAGTGACATTGCTGAGTAAACATGTCTCGTATGTTTTCAAAGAACTTTAAGAGTCTACTGTATTTTATAGTTTTTTCTTTTTCAAATGTATGTGTAATATTGTATGCTTTCATAATTAGGTTTCCTATTTTGAGATTTACTTGGACAAAATAAGGGACTTATTGGATGGTAAGTAAAGCAGGATTGTATTATTATTTTTAATGAGTCCATTAAGTTGTCTGTGAGAGTTTATTTTGTTTTGTTTTCTAAAATCAGTACTTACCCCTGTATTAAACCTTAACCCTTGTATACTCACAAAAAACTTGCCATTTCTCTCATACTGAACATTTTAAGGATTATTTTAATCAATGAAGTCTGGAGACCCTTCTTAAAATGGTATGTCAGAATCCAGAAAACGAGATTGCTTAGATGCTTGTGCCCTTTATTGGGGCCACCAGAATCTATTACTAAAAAAGAAAATTTAAAGTTAAGGAGAAATAACATCATTTTCCCTGTCAAATGCAGGTGTTCACTTCTATGTCTTTTTGGTTCTTTTTCAGGAGTCATTCTCAAGGATATTTTTCTCATTCATAATGTTTGTCATTCTGGCATTCTCCCAGTCATCCTTTTCATACTTCCCTTTAGTGTAATTCCATAGGCTTTTGCAATTAATTCTATTCTACTTCAAGCAGTTTCAATATTCCCTCTTCTTCTATACCCTTTCTGTCCCTGATGTCACTCTACTTTTTCCCCCCATCCACTTTCCCTAAAATTCCTCACAGTGCCACCAAAAATAGTCTGTCTCAAATTCAAAATTAACGATCAACTTGTAATTTCACTAATTAGCTCAATCATTCATGATAATCAACAAAAATGATATCTGTCTATCTAAAGTCGGTCTGCCTACCTACATGTTTCTATCCTTCATATACATATAAATAAAATTGTGTTTGAATCATGTATTTGAAAGAGATAAGCCATTTTTAGTCACCAATAATTCCAGTCTCTAAATGGTCCAAGAATGTGCTGTCTTATCTCCTTCTCATCCATCCACCCGTTCATGTCATCTAGCAGAATAGGTTTTTCCTATTGATCATTTTTATTCAGAGTGTCGTAGTGTTTTCCTACACGTTCATATTTTGGTTCTTCCATTATAATTTCCTGGAATATTACATTCATTTATTTACCTATTTTTTAATTTTTAAATTTCATTGTAATTTATGAATCTTAACAGCTTCCATAGAATATATCCTGTTCCCCCCAAAATTAGACCTCCCCAGATAATAAACCCAATTGGACTTTTGAGCACATGCGCTCTAAGTCCTCCCCTGAAAATAAGCCCTTCCCAAAAATATTGCAACACAGCAGCAGCCATGAGGTGACCACGCTCGCCGCCTCCTACCCCTCAAAAATAATAAGACCTCCCTGAAAATAAGGCCAAGTGCTTATTTTGGGGGGTGAAAAGAAAATAAGACCCTGTCTTATTCTAGGGGAAACATGGTAATAAAGGAAAAAACAACAAAGCAAAAGAAACTATGGTTTGACAGGAGACAGCCTAGACACAGAAAAATATTGTTTAGCACCCTGTTGCCTGCCAGAAAGCTGTGAAATTCTCCAAGGGACTTTTAGAAATCATTTGGACCCATGAGAACAAATAAAAATCTAACAAATAATTAAAAAAGCAAATATCACACATGATTGGGACACCCATCTGGATAAACACTTTGGTGATGGGGAAATATCTTAATCCATGGATTTCTACTGGCATCTACAGTGGATGTCAACAATTCTTATGTTCTATCTATCACATATTTATATCCTTTCAGCCTTTTCATTCATAATTAAGCTTACATCTCTGCTTCCATGTTTTATCAAATCCACATCACAAGATCAGATTAGTTTTATACAAAGCTATTATATCCATTGTACAATTTTATATTTGTGATTCATTTCCTTTAATACATTTTTAACAGAGTCTTCTTTTAACAAGCATTTGTGTGCATATTTATTTTCTTCCTTCCACACATTTTTGCAGATTGGGTATTTTACAATGCACCACATAGTCCTAATATGAGGGGAATTATCTGTTCCAATGGAAGGAGATGATCAATGATCAAGCTTGTTGATGAAGTCCCTTATTAGAAGACCTCCTTCAAATTGCAATCTTCCGTAGGCAATAGTTAGTGACCTCTGCCACATTGTTTCACTTTGGCCAATTTTTTGTAAGATAGAGAATATGTGGACAAAGTTACCAACCTTAATGAAATCCTTAGTATGTGTCATATTCCTGTTTAACAATAAATATTCCTATTTAACCAATAGTCAATTTTGGGCTACTATGTCAGAAAGGTACAGCTAGATTCCAATTTTGCAGATTTTTTTGCAGTGGAAACTAGGATCTTTAAACTTTTCTTTTCTATATATTTCTACTTTATTATTGAGAGTGATTTTCATAATTGTCTTACTTTAAATGGATTACTTTAAAAAGCATTTTATAGCTTCATATAATTATCAACCAGGAGTTGTAGCAGCCATTTAAAAGGAATGAAATGGCATAGTTGAATAAATGTGTTTCCTTCCTAGCAAATTCCTGTAATCCTATCTATAGTATTCCAATCACTAGTGGAACTGGTCCATACCTTGTTTTTGCCTTATATGCAATTCTATATGGGTCATAATAAAAAAAAACTTGTGGACATTTTACATGTACCTTAATTTGTTTGTATTTCATGTTCCTAAGCCTTTTCATATTCTTTATTGAGAATACGCAAAACATTATTTATGAAATCATTCCACTTGTCATTTTGTACCTAAACCAACTAATAGGGTATAAAGCCCATTTGGTTTGAAATACAAATCCTAGATGAAAATTCTATCACTGATTTTTTTTTATTTGGAACATAAAACGTTTCGACAAGATCTCACTTGTCATCCTCAGGCTTCGGTCTGTGACTGTGACTGCGAAGGCATCGCCCTTCCTTAAATCTTGGTGGGGTGGTGGTGGAGTGCTGATTATTGTTGTGAGTGGGTTGATTGGCTGTGCAGCTGTATCATGATTGGTAGATTGATGCTGATTGGTCTTATTTGTATGTTTCTCCTTATTTTGAATTTCAACGGCTTGGAGAAACATACAAATAAGACCAATCAGCATCAATCTACCAATCATGATACAGCTGCACAGCCAATCAACCCACTCACAACAATAGTCAGCACTCCACCACCCCCACCAAGATTTAAGGAAGGGTGATGCCTTCGCAGTCACAGTCACAGACCAAAGCCTGAGGATGACAAGTGACATCTTGTCGAAACGTTGCAAAAAAAAATTCCATGCTATATACACGGGAAAACACCCGAGGATGGCAACATCAGCGTACCTACACCTGTGAAAATATACGAAAGCATATGTATGTATGTATGTATGTATGTAGGTAGGTAGGTAGGTAGGTAGGTAGGTAGGTAGGTAGGTAGGTCTTTGGTTGTTCGGGTTTTCTCCCGCGTAGAATTGGAAGTATCTTCACGATGTTTCGATGAAGTCTCATCATCTTCAGGCTGGTGCTTTCGGCTTGGTGCTTCAGCCTGAAGATGATGAATGAGACTTCATCGAAACGTCGTGAAGATACTTCCAATTCTACGCAGGAAAAAACCCGAACAACCAAAGACCTACATACAAACACCCGCGAAAACCTGTTAGTTTTATGATATATATATGTTAGTTTTATATATATATAAAATTAATTGTTGCTCCTTTATGTTTCTTACAGTTTCAAAAACGAATCTTGCAGTACACGAAGACAAGAACAGAGTCCCATATGTCAAGGTAAAAGCACTTCTACCTATAATTATAATTTTAATTATTTAATTCAAATGCCTTTTGAATTTGTTTGCAATCACATTTACTTTCTTTTGAAAATATGTATGTTGCCTTTCTGCAAATACAACCAAGGTAACTTAACTCTAAGAACTCAAGGTAGTCATTGAAAACAAATTGTAAAATATGCTCAATCGAATAGATTAAAAGATTCTGAATAATAGAAGCCAAAACCATAAAATGAATAATTCCATGATAAAATTGCCAAAGCAGAAGTCACAGTATTATACAAAATAGTGCAAACAAAAAAGCATACTAATTAAGTTTAGGGATGTCTATCTCTTAAAGTTTAAGTATATTTTTTTTACTAGTAGAATATTTCTGTTTATCTGCATGTCTCTAACACTGCATCAATATGTCATGATTCCGGATGAAGGAAAAGAGTAGTTTTTAATCAACTGGAAAATCTGTACTTTAATAATAATAATTCTGTTAGCCCTCTAACAGCTCACAAAAGCATGCTAGATTTTCAAGCTCTTATTAGCTAGATTAATGTAAAGGGAAAAGGATGTTAGGCTACAGCCGTGATGGCGAACCTATGGCACGTGTGCCACAGATGGCACGCAGAGCCATTTGTTAGAGCACTCAAGGCACTGCTCTGTCAGCTGGCCATGTGCATGCACATGCTGGCCAGCTGACTTCAGCCTTCTTTTGAGGCTAAGGAAACCTCCGGAGCAAACAAACAGCCCTATGGGAAAACCGGAAGTTCAGGAATGAACTTCCGGTTTGGCCGCAGGGCTCTTTTTCATCCTCCAGAGCCTTCAGGGGCCTTCAGGAGGCTTCCCTGAAGGCTCCGGAGGGCAAAAACTGGCCCTAAAGACAAACCGGAACGCACCATTCCCGACCATAGGTCCGTTTTTCACCCTCCGGAGCCTTCAGGGAAGCTCCTGAGGCCTCCGGAGGGCATCCAAGGGGGAGAGGAAGGCTGTTTTTTCCCTCCCCAGGCTCTTAGAAAGCCTCTGGAGCCTGGGAAGGGCGAAAAAACTGTGCCAAAAGCAGTGTGTGTGTGTGTGTGTGTGTGACTGGTCGCGCATGCGTGAGGGAGTGGGTAGGTGTCACGCACATAGCATTATGGGTATGGCACATCCATGTACGACCCCCCTACGCTCCCCCCACTTTTTGCATGGGAGCCAACAAAGGTTCGCTATCACTGGGCTATAGAATCCTTGGAATTACTTAGTTTATTTTAGCATCCCAAAGATTCTTTTATCTTCTTGCTGACTATTTTTGAAAGCAGCATGAATATTGTTACTTTTTACCCTGGGATGGGAGGAGAGTCCTGTAATATTTTGCAAACCACTACCCTCCTTCCTAGATTCCATTATTCCTTTTGTTTAAACAATTGTTTGTCTGAGATATTAATGGACCATGAACAAATACTCTGTATTGTAGCTTCAAAGGATCTTTATTTTGATGAAATCTTCAAATGAAGTACTTCCTAGAAACTGCTTCCTGAAGCAACATGGTTCCTTTGCCATATTTCTTCAGTGCATACTTTATTGAATTTCTGCAAAAGATTTTTTTTAACCTCTGTATGCACTTTATTGAATTTCTTTGTCATATTTCTTTGTGAGTTTGCTTTGTAGACCTCTCAGCTTGGAAAGCTGAGAAAAAGGTTGCTTGGAAAAGCAGATGCTTGGAAAGTGTTTTTTCATCCTTCTACCAAGAGGATTCCTAGGTTAGTCACCTCCGGTGGAAATTATCCTACTGCACGCACTGGAGGTGGCCAATCCCAAACCCCAGAGTATCTCCACGTTGAACCAGGGGTGAAATCCAGCAGGTTCTGACAGGTTCTGAAGAACCGGCAGTGGAGAACTGGCAAATGCCACCTCTGGCTGGAAATGGTTGAAATGGAGATTTTGCAGTATCCTTCCCCTGCCACACCCACCAAACCACGGCACAGAACCTGTAGTAAAAAAAATTGAATTTCACCACTGCGTTGGACTAACTCCAAGTTTTAGCAAGCAGTTGAAAGAAGACAGTGATGTGATATGACTTGCCCTTTTGTGCTTCTGGCATTCTCTTCTTTGTTGACCAGTTGATAAAAGAGACCAGCAGTGCAGAAAAACTCCTCTCACATTGCTGGGCTGTTGCAATAACTCACTAGTACGTCAGTGGTTGTGAAAAGCCACCAGTGTGGAAAAGCTGCTTTCATGCCAGTCACCTTGATTCTAAAGCCACCCAGCCCTAAGCCTTTCAGACAAGCTCAGCTTGTTGACTTCTTCATTGATGCAAATCAAGTTGCTTTAATTGTTTCATCCAAACTATTACTTAAAGAGTTATGAGATATAATTAAGGCTTTCCTTCCTTCCTTCCTTCCTTCCTTCCTTCCTTCCTTCCTTCCTTCCTTCCTTCCTTCCTTCCTTTCTTTTTCAGCATGTTGCCAAATGTCCTTTGAGATTAATTTTTCAGGATCCATAGTGCCCCGTGTTTTATCTTATAGCATTTTCCGAAAGAAAAAGTATTTTTTTTAAAATTAAAACAATTCTATTAGAAGTTAAAATGATAAAATCATTTCAAAAGATTATTAAATTAGTTTAGTCTGGCATAGCATTCAAGAATAATTCATTCGTTGTATAATGAGATTTGCAAAGTAACGTGCTTAGCAGGACTATTTGAGTTGCCAATAAATAAGAAGAATCTGAACTGCCTGCTTTGGAAAGCTACAATAGGCCCTTTCAATCTTTACCTAATTCATGTTTACCAGTTTGCTCATGTCTCATATTTGACAGATAATTAAGAGCAGATAATCTGAAATATCAACTTGTCTCCCAAGTCATAAAGTATTTTAATACCAAAACATCTCCATCTATACTCCTGAGACAGAGTTTGATAGGTAAAATCATACTCCAAAACATGTAGTGTCTTATTTAGCAACATTTCTATCATTTTTGAGAAGTTTGCCTATCTAACGTGAAGAAAGTTTGCACCACACAAGCCTTTTACACACACACACACACACACACACACACACACACACACACACACGCACGCACCTCTTTCCTAATCCTTGCTGCACCTTCTTGGCATCCTCATGCACCCTCCCCAACCTGCACCATTCGTCTCAAGTATTCTTTTGCACTATCCCTAGCCCCCATCCAGATTATCAGTGTAAATCAAGGATTACCTATATTATTTAAAATAAATGTTATTGTTTTTAAAATACAAAAAAATAAAAAAGAGGAACAAAACACAGAAATACACATATTATCAAAAATATACATAACAATTACTTAAAAATGAAAAGAAAACAAACTGTGTTGTTGCAACAATAAACAAATACACAAACGTACATACACACAGTATGCTTATCTAATGCATTTTGTGCATTAGATGCATGGGCGCCTCTATCTATCTATCATAATTATCATGCTTTTTAACCTATCATATTTTGTATAAATATGTTCTTTATCCTGACCTTTTTTATTATTCTTATTATCTGGCAATCTTCATAGGCAGAAAGGGTAATCAGCCTTCAATCAATTTAGTAAAAGGAATCATACATTTATCAATCCTATGTTGCAATATCAGTCTTTCACCTATAGCAGTGATGGTAAACTCGTCTGGCTGCAACCTGGAAGAGGAGCTGCCTAGGGCACATGCGCCCCCCCCAAATGAACTTCCAGGTTTTGTCACTCACATGCGCGCCGTCCAGCTAGTCTTGTGGGTTTTTGGCATGTATGCATGCATGACGATCAGCTGGCTGGCACACATGCTCACGCAGGAAAATGGAATGCAAATTATAGGAATTTTTATTAGTAGTATAAGCTTCAGCATACGTTAGAACCATGCATAAATACCAAAGCAAGCTAGAGATGCAGTCTACGTATAAATGGAATATAAAGTATAATTTCCCAATTTCATGATGAAATGGTATTTATTCTCTTGAATGGTGAGAGCCTAAAATATGTTGTAAGATGGGTCTACAAAAGAATCCTTGGATGCAGAATCAGGTCAGCTTATATAGTTCTGCAGCTGCTTTTTGGTTATTATCTGAAGTTTTGCGTTCTGTTAGTATAGGCTTATAAATTGCGTTTTGTCTCTGGTTTTTGAGAAGCTATAGTTACTGGTTTAGGTTTGTTTCCAGTCAAGGTTTCGCCTAAAAAAATTTTGAATTTCACATTTTTAGGGCTGCACAGAGAGATTTGTCTCTAGTCCTGAAGAAGTTATGGATGTCATTGATGAAGGGAAAACAAACCGTCATGTAGCTGTTACCAGTAAGCATTCATACATTGTCTGCAATTACATTCTAAAAACAAAATTTCAATTACTGTTATACTGAAATTACAATAATTTTACAATAGTCAAGAAAATGTACATTTTGCTCATCAAATTCATTAGTGTCTTCAAGTTATCTCTGTTACATAGCAGTTAAACAGATTCCTAGATATGCAACTCGCATTTTTTTAAAAATGGTGACTGACATTTTCAGGCTTAAGGATTTTTGGTCTTTGGATTTTAAAGTACGTACTGAACAAATGCTCTGCAGATCCTTGCTTTAAATAGAGATCAGCAATTTCTTTTAAAATAAACATTTCACGGGATGTAGCCTTCATTGCTGAGCAACTAGGAGCATTAAACCCGAGTAAATGTTTTCAAGGTCAAATATTTAAAAATGTATGGCCATTATTTTCTGAACAGTTAAGTAAGCAATATTCCACAGTTGTATTGGCAAAAGTATTTTATGCGATGATTAGTGGATGCAACTGTATAAGTGCACTTGATTATAAATCATTATAATGTTTTATAATTTAGAATGATGATAAAACATTCTAGATTTTTTTTGAAGTTTTTAACAAGCATGTAAATAGAAGACCCAAAAGGTATAAATGTATGATAAGGCATGCCAGGTTTGAAGGGGCCTCCCTAGTACCCATTGGGTGGCTACTATGGAATTACCATAGTGGATCTAAAGGGGCATGGAGAATGCGATCCATAGAGTGGCCAAAGGGTGTACATGACTGACTGGCGGATGTTGAATCAGGTCTCCCTGTAGGTACTTTGATTCAGATATAGCCTGTCTGTGGAGGTGTGAACAGTGAGTGGAAAATTAGATTCCCTCAGGGCCATTAGGCCTCTGTTATAAATCAGTTCTTCATTTCCACACCAGATCTTTTGAGGAACCAGAACAGGATTGAAGGGGAAATCTGCATCCTTCCCTGCCTCTGGCCAATTAAAGAAAGGGGGAAAATAAAACTTAGGGAGTTGATAACTTAGCCATGCTGAATCAACCAGTCTACTGCAGAATTCATTCAAAATAATTCAACATCATGAAAGGTAACAAAGGAAGATTGTGTTGCACACACTCAATACAAAAAGAGATAGACCATCCTAATACAATTCTAGCCTTTTGCGCTAGATCAGGCCTGACAAATTGACAGTCCAGAGGCTGGATGTGTCACACATAGGCCACACCCAACCCATCTCTGCAAAGGCAAAAAATGTCTGTTTAAAGGCAAAAAATTCTGCTGATTTCCTTCTTTCGGCAGCAGGAATGCTTTCTCCCATCCTGGGATAGTGCAGCAATTCTCCCTCCTTTCTCCACAACCGTTGGGCTGTGTAGCTCTTTCCCCCTGAACTTTGATTCCATTGTCTCTGCTGGAAAATACATCTCTCAGAAGCCCACTGCAGTATCCTCCTCCTTTTCAGAGTTGAAGGGGCCGGGGTTCCATCCACAGGGTTACATAGCTTTTATTCAATGTCTTCTTCTCAGTTTCATTAATGTGGCCATCTACGAATCTTACTAATAACACATCCCCAAAAATAAGGCCAAGCGCTTATTTCAGGGGTCAAAAGAAAATAAGACCCTGCCTTATTTTCGGGGAAACACGGTACATTCCGTGCTGGTCCTGTCAACATAGGTGGGAATAATTTTTTTGCTGTGCGAGTATGGGGTTGATTGTGCTGGATGTTTGGGGAGCAGGGCTCCTGGCAGACAATTCAGTAAGTTCTCAGAAGGATACATATTGGTTGGCACCCATGCAAACTCGGAAACGAATTTTGAAGAACTGCAATCACAGATAAGGACCAAGTTTAGTCTTCACTGATAAAAACAAGGAAATCAAATGAGGATGGTGGTTTAATGGAATTTAGAAGATATAGATGGCGGGGGGGGGGGGGGAGACCCTTAAAGAGCACAGTTATGTTATTGTATTTTATCTTCCTAGACATGAATGAACACAGTTCTAGAAGTCACAGTATCTTCCTAATTAATATCAAACAAGAGAATGTGGAAACTGAAAAAAAACTCAGCGGGAAGCTTTATCTGGTAGATCTTGCTGGGAGTGAAAAGGTAATGATCCTGTAACTGCTACACATAAAATTCTTGATTACAAGGTAGGACCTTTTGGAATTCATGTCTTAGTATAATAAATCACGCTTGAAACATATAAAGGCTTTAGGTTTTACTTATTTTCTTATATTTCCTATTTCTAATCCTCTCACCTCCCTCAGGGAGGGGGCTACATGATTGCCCCACAAGCAAATAATATATTTGTCCTACAAGCAAATAATATATTGGATCTAATATGTGCCAATTCAAAACAATGTTTCGTGTGTTGAGATTGGAGATAAGCCATTCCTAAATATCTTATCTATTGTTTTAAATAAATAAAGTAATCTCTAACAAAAAGGTGACAGCCCAAACTTCAGCTGTTGCTGAAAATTATTTATTTTGTAAAGCTTTTTCTGTCACTATAACTGAAACATATCTTTAAATCGTGGCTTTAATTTTTTATTTTTTTAAAAAAAATCATTTCGGTTTCTGAAAGTTTTTGAACAAAGTAGCCTCCAAATTTGTTGAATGATCATTAAATTATAAAGACCATTTTTTTAAAAAAAATTCTGCATCATTTTTTCTTGCTTTTTAAAGTTTTTTCCCCTCCAGATTCTCTTGTCCAATAGAATTTTTTTGTTGGCACATTAGCGTATTTGTGTGCATATCCTAGTATATATCTAAATCCAAATCCCCCTGAAAAGAGATGAAGATATTTCAGACAAGATTTTCAATTTTATCTTCATATATATAAAGTTATTATTGGGTACTATTGTACACAGTGAAACTTCAGTTTAACTGAGTTATTATTGGGTACTATTAGTACACAGTGAAACTTCAGTTTAACTGAGTTCAACATAATTTACATTTTACTTCATTTGCTCTATTCATGTTATTTGCAAATAATGTTAATTGGTGCAATAGATTTACTTGAAATGAAAACAATTACATATTTAAAGTAATGATGTAAATTGGTGCAAATAACATAAATTACATTAGTTGTCCAAACTAATCCAGAAACAATGGACACAATTGGGAATAAAGCCTGAAGCAAAATTTGCTGAATGGAGGTCTGGTAAACTGACGTGTTATTGTATAAGAATTTGTAAAAACATGAGAATGATCTGAGAATGACTGCCAGTGTTTAAAGTCAGATAGATTTGGCCTTCTAAGCTGCTTTGATGGATATTGGAAATGTAAGTGAAATTCATGAAATGTGACTGAAATGTCATTTACTGAATACAGTTTTGGATGAACTGAAAGTATTGTAGATTTTTCTGATTTGACAGATAGCATTATGCGTTTCTTCTAAATATAATCTCATCATTGTTTTTAACCTGTCCTTAGAGAGTATGAACTCAGTTCATTTTCAATAACATGTTTTTTTCTGATAGGTCAGCAAAACTGGAGCTGAGGGATCTGTCCTTGATGAAGCTAAAAACATTAACAAGTCTTTGTCTGCACTGGGTAATGTGATTTCGGCATTGGCGGAAGGAACTGTAAGTCCTTCCTTCCTTCCTTCCTTCCTTCCTTCCTTCCTTCCTTCCCTCCCTCCCTCCCTCCCTCCCTCCCTCCCTCCTTCCTTATAACCAATAACCAGCATTGTATCCAAAAGCAACCAGCCCAGCATTGTCTGTGATGAAAGTGTGTTAGATCCCATTGATAAAAACTGTACATTCATGAATAAATATTAACTTCTCACATGCCGATCATACATCACATTGTTATAGTTGATGCCACTAGGAAAGCTAGCCTAAGTAAATGGCTTCTGTGGAATTGTTTATGCATGGATTGTGGTGTATGTAGACACCCATCAGGCGACCCAAATAAAACATTTGAACAAGCAGAAGATGAAGCCGAAGAGAGATGAAAACATAGGGAGAAAAAGCAGAAAACACAAAAGGCCCTTTTTTTCTCAAAGTATTGAAGGAAAATAACATCGAGCAATTAAATATAATGTGTGTTTTTAAATTTTGATTTGTAGCAATTAAAAATACCCTGAAAATATATTGCATCTTTTTCCCACATGTATATTAAGATACATAATATATATTTTGGAAGGCATTTATTTACAGAAATCCAAATGATAGTATGGCTAGAATATATTGTGTACAAGCACAAAGTTGAGGCTGTAATGTTATCTTCTACTGTATTAAAAGGAGTCAGAAGTCAATGACTTTTTCCCCTTTTCCCACTTCTACCCTATACTTCCTTCTTTTCCTCCTTTCTTCCCTTAATTTCCCATTATTTTCATTTTATTTGTATTTTATATTGTGATGAACTAATAAAGTTTTTTTAAAAAAAGAAATCCTTTTTGCTAACCAATCTCTGCAACAGCCTTTGAGTGCTTGTGTGTGAGTGCGTGTGTTTCAACCTCTTATCTTTCTTAATTAGAAAACTCACGTCCCATATCGAGATAGCAAAATGACCCGAATTCTCCAAGATTCGTTAGGTGGTAACTGTAGAACCACCATTGTCATATGTTGTTCCCCATCCATTTTCAATGAAGCAGAAAGCAAGTCTACTCTAATGTTTGGGCAAAGGTGAGCAAGCATAGATTTCTTTTGAAAAAAAATATCTGCCTTTTATTACTCATCTTTACTTTGTTACTGAAACAGGTTAAAATCAAAGCAACTGAAACAGATTATTTTAAGTATAAACTTCAGTAGAGAGGTGCCATATGTTGTATGAAGACAAATACAAAGGAACTGTGATTTAAGCTTTAAGTCAAATTAAACTGGCCAGACAATGCCGGTTGGCGACGCCTAGGGGAAGGGCCTTCTCTGTGGCGGGCCCAGCCCTCTGGAACGACCTACCCCCCGAACTACGCACCACCTCGGGCCTCCGCCTCTTCCGCCAACGTCTCAAGACTTATTTATTCCAACAAGCTGGCCTAGCATAACCCCCGTTTTCTGACTTTTAAATGCGGATAGATTTTAAATTCTTAGGGTTTATAATGGGTTTTAGCACGGGATAGAATTTAATAGTTTTTTAATAATATTTTTGTATTTTGTATGGTTTTTTAATATTGCCTGTGCGCCGCCCTGAGTCCTTGCAAGGAGAAGGGCGGGGTATAAATTTAATAAAATAAATAAAATAAATAAATAGTATCTATACAAACACAGAGAGAAAGACTGACAGACAGATACGCTTTCTTTTGATAAAGACAATAATTTAAAAACTTAATTGCCATTTAATGTGCTGTGTTATTTAGTACAATGTGCTGAGAAATATGAAAGAGGGTTGCAGCAAGATTTCACAGCAGAAATTACATTCACCAATTAAAGCTGAATATAAAAATATTGATGGACCTGAAAATTTCCACTAACAAGCAGCAATGATATTCTAATAATTTTGAGAAAGTGGTCAAGAATAAAATTGTGCACGCAGCAAAAGAATTTTCATTGTGATTTAATTATATGCATCAACGCTTTACTGGTTCAGGGGCTGATGGGACTGTATTGATTTTCTAGCAATTACGTTGATGTGAATAGCTATTTCTGCCATAAATTAGATAGGGAGTGTCACTAACATTTTCTAAAACCTGTAAAAACATACAGACTTCTAATCTTCCAGCCAGCATTAAACCACTGTTAGAATTTGGTGAGTTGTTTTCAGTGGCTTTGGTGGAGCAGAGAGTAAAGGCCTCACATGTAACAGATTATAAATGCAACATATGAAATGAAACATATTTCTCCAATAAAATGCGTCATGATTAGCATAATAGAGAAAAATGCCAATCACAATTCTATTTATTGTTAAAAAATAACAAAATACATTAAATCCATTGAAATTGTTGTGAAATATGCATTGGGGGGGGAAATATATATATTATGAATATAATAGTATGTGTAAAATTTAATATGAAACAAAAGTAGAAATGTTTAAAACTGGAAAAATAAGAAATTGAGAAAACAAAACAGATTTGTTTGGCCTGGTGCATGTGCGCGCGAATGCACACAAACAGGTTATAAAGTTAATATGTCTGCAGATGTAATAAAGTGAACAATCAATGGCATTTCAAGCTCCGGTTAAACCATTTTAGTCCATTGCTTTGGTAATGGAGAGATAACATAAAATCTATAAACTAATGAGCCGCGGTGGGGTTAGAATGCAGTACTGCAGGCTACTTCTACCTGCAATTTGGCAGTTCGAGTCTCGCCAGGCTCAAGGTTGACTCAGTCTTCCATCCTTCCAAGGTGGGTAAAATGAGGACCCAGATTGTAGGGGGTAATAGGCTGACTCTCTAAACTGCTTAGAGAGGGCTATAAAGGAGTGTAAAGCAGTATATAAGTCTAAGTGCTATTTCTATTGCTAATTGTCAGGCCTCTTGAGCCACTTTTTAAAATGTGTCTCCTTTCACTCCTTGGTGCAGAAGTCTGACTTGTTTATTCACATAAAAAAATGAAGATATTAATATAAGAAGAAGATCTTTTTACCTGTGGAGGACATTGAAGAAAAATGAGCCAAAAATCAGCAAAAATAAAATAAGCAAATTTCCCATTCATAGATACTGCCGATTCTCAAATGAGAACCCCAAAAGGTTGGGGAACTCTGCACTAGGAGATAAAATTGATAAACTATATAAAACAAATGATAAAACATTAAACCAATGTACACATTACTGAACCTGAGGACAAATTTGTACTGTATTCACAACAATGCTTTTGTATCTGAATATTCATTTATTAAACAGAGTGCATTAGCTAAGACTGTTCAGTTTGTTTTTTTGGACAGAGCGAAAACGATTAAGAATACAGTTTCTGTGAATCTTGAGTTGACTGCTGAGGAATGGAAAAAGAAATATGAAAAAGAAAAGGAGAAAAACAAGACATTAAAAAATGTTATCCAGCATCTGGAGATGGAACTGAATAGGTGGCGGAATGGTGAGTTCACTATTGAGAGCCTTTGTTGAAAAGTAAGCCAAATATTTGCAATGATAAAGTTTTCTCTTTGTATCTCTAGAAATATATCAATAGAGCTCTGTTGTGGTGCTATTTTCTTCATTAAGTATAAAAGGTGCTATTTTCTTCATTAAGTATAAAAGGTAGAACAAACATTGGATCTACACAATCCCCTTCTTGTGTAATGGTTGCAATGCAGTGCAGGCTTGGGTTAAACAAGAGACATTTATAAGACTTGGTTAATAAATTAGAAGAGTAAGGTAGGAGATATATTTTAATTTGTCATGAACTTGAAAGCAAAAATAATGTAGGACACAAGATTTAGATGAAGGCATTCTTCATATTAAATGCATTGCATGATAGTAAAATCTGATTGCTGTTTCTGGGTTTGTAAACCATAATATAACCAAAAAGGTAACATCCTTTATTATGATAGATAAGAAGAATACAAGTTATAAGTATATCTTCGGGAAACACAATTTCATGATTAAAAAAGCTGAAGCTCAGAAGATAAATGCTGTAGAACTTTCCCTTAAAGTACTCCCACGGTCTTAAATACTTGCTACTCCATCATCCTTCATTGGCTATTGGTTTGCCCTTGATAACATGCTAGGTGTGGAATAGAAGGTAGCACAGAATTTAGCTATATTGCAAGAAATGCTTAATTTGTGTTACTATAAAGAGATAGAATGCAAAACCCCACAGAAAGAAAATACAAACTGATCAGCTAAGGCAGAATTCTGGGAGTTGGAGTCCACAAGTCTTAAAGTTACCAAGTTTGGGAACCCCTGAGCTAAGTATTCACTGTGTCAAAGAAGATGATAAAGTCAGTTTAGCATGGTTGGTTTGGGAAAAAGGCTTCTGTTAATTGTTGCATGGTTATCTGAGTAATCACAAGCATGCTGTTTAATGATCTGTTCAAGGACTTTGCTCAGGATAGATGTAAAGCTGCCATGCCTGTAGTTTCCTGGGTTCTCCTCCTTTCCTTTGTTAAAGATAAAGATAACATTTGGAGGATACTCTGATTTAGTATTCTAAATTACTTGTGTACTATTCAAATTCATATGCATATTCCCCCCCCCCCCAATTTTTGATATTATTGAATAGTTCACCCTTAGTAAAAAAAATGTTGTCCTTATATTTATGTTCCTGGAATTTGAATGGCTTCTTAAAATATCAGAATCCAACAAGGAACATGGTGAATGTTGTTACTTTAAAGTATACACATACAGGTACATGACTATGATTAAGGTACCAGATTAGAAAGCAAGAAGTTTTGGTCCAACGTTAGTCATAATATCTTGCTGGGTGAGATTGAGTCATCACTCAAAGAATTAGCTATGTTCACTGCCTTCGGTTTTTATAAAAGAATAATAAAGGGGGCATTCAAAGTCTACAATAAATAAAATGCAATTCAGCGAGTTTGGGAAAAATTATATTTGTTTTTAAAAAGAAGTTTTAACAACATCTTTAATATTCTCTGGTTAAGAGTAATCATTTTCTTTTCAGCCCCTAATTTCTACTGCCCCCTTTCCTGTTATTTTTAAATAAGAATAATTCCAATGTTTCAATTTCTCATGAGATCTAAAATTTAATTTCCCACAGTAAGACTCAAGTATGTCAGGCTTTATTAAGCGCTGGAACCATCATAAGATTTCTGTTAACATTTAGAAGCAAAAACGTGCCAGGATTTTAAAAATACTGAATAATAACGATGATCTCACATTCAACTATTAATTGACATTTTCCATATATGTTAGAATATAGATTCTTATGCATTTCTTAAAGATCATCTACACTATGTTTCTAGAGCTATTCATGGAGTTAATTGTGTTTTATAGTGCAATCTTCCCCATATGGATTCCATATTGAATAGGGCTTAATGCCAAATGAACATATAAACATGTACTTCACGTAGCCTAGTTAAGTCCATTTTAGTCATTATTGTAGAAGACTCTTCAAGCTTAGTTATAGTGTGCCTGTGATTTATCACTAGTCTTTGAAGTTGGCTTTTAAAAACAAAAAGATGGACTGCTGCCAAATTATTTCTTTTCATACTGATTATCCCATACATTTTTTTCATTTGTAATCTTGCTTCTGAAATTGTGTGTTTGATATTCAATAATATCAAAACCTAAAAAAAATATACATATGAACTTGAATATAGTAAACAAGTAATTTGGAATACTAAATGAGGTTATCTTCTCAATGTCATTTTTATCTTTAATAAAGGAAAGCAGGAAGACCCAGGAAACTACAGACATTGGCTTTCCTTTTCTAAGTATTTTTCCTCTTGCAGCTGACTCCCAATAACTATCTCTAAATCTCTTGTCACCACTGGAGTCTTACTCCTTTCTAGCCCATGCTGGCCAATCATTTAAAGCAGGGGACCCCAACCCCCGGGCCGCGGACCGGTGCCGGTCCGTGGCTTGGTAGGAACCGGGCCGCAGGGCCAGAGAGGAGGAGGAGGGGCAGCCCCCTGGGCAGAGCGTGCAACCGGGCGGCCGGGGCAGGCTAAGGCGAGTGAGTGCGGCGGGCGGGGACGGGGATGCCAGGTTCCTTCGTCCGGTGGGTGGGTGAGCGAGCAAGCAAGCGCGGGCGGGAAAGGAAACTTGCTGCGGCAGCGCCCAACAATCTGCCCGCCCGCCGGCTGCGGTTACTCGCTCACTCACCTACCCACCGGACGAAGGAACCTGGCGTCTGGTGGGTGAGCGAGCGAGTGAGTAACTGTGGCCGGCTGGCCGGCGGGCGGGTAAGGAAAGTTGCTGCGGCAGCGCCCAACAATCTGCTGGCCCGCCGGCCCGCTGGCCTGCCGGCCGCGGTTGCTCACTCGCTCGCTTGCTCACCCACCGGACGCCAGGTTCCTTTGTCCGGTGGATGGGTGAGAGAGCGAGCGAGTAAGTACAGCCAGCGGGCTGGTGGGCCGGCCAGGCTACTTCCAGGAGCTGAGGAGGCTTGTGGAGGGCAGACAGACAGACAGAGAGGCTCAGACACAGAGAGAGACAGGGAGGGAGGGGGGAATCAGAGAGTGACAGACACACACAGAGAGACAGAGAGTGGGAGGGAGGGAGAGAAAGATAGACAGAGACATAGAATGAGTGATTTAAGTGCCTGAATGCGAGACAGACACACACACACACATAGAGTGACAGATAGGCAAACAAAGGAGAGAGAGACAGAGAGAGAGAAAGAAAAAGAGAAAGAAAGAAAAAGAAAGTGGGAGAGAGAAAGAGAGAGAAAGAAAGAGAAAGAAAGAGACAGAAAGGAAAGAAAGAGAAAAAAGAGAGAGAGAAAGAGAGAAAGAAAAGAGACAGAAAGAGAGAAAGAGAAAGAAAGAGGGAAAGAGAGAGAAAGAAGGAAAGAGAGAAGGAGAGAGAAAGAGGGAAAGAAAGAAAGAGAGAGAGAGAAAGAGAAATAGGGAAAGAGAGAGGGGGAAAGAGGGAAAGAAAGAGAAAGAGAGAGAAAAAGAAAGAAAGAGAAAGAGAGAGAGAAAGAGAAATAGGGAAAGAGAGAGGGGGAAAGAGGGAAAGAAAGAGAAAGAAAGAGAAAAAGAAAGAAAGAGAAAGAGAGAGAAAGAGAAAGAAATAGAGAGAGAGAAAGAAAGAGAAAGAAAGAAAGCGAGAAAGAGACTGAGAAAGAAAGAAAGAGAGAGAGAAAGAGAGAGAGAGAGAGAGAAAGAAAGAAAGAAAGAAAGAAAGAAAGAAAGAAAGAAAGAAAGAAAGAAAGAAAGAACTTATGACCACAATTGAGCCCAAAAGTTTGGTTGTTAACCAAGACCATTGTTAAGTGAGTTTCACATTTTCCAAGTTGGCCACGCCCACCCAGTCACATGACTGCTGAGCCACACAGCCGGTCCGCAAAATTTTCTTTAAAATGAAACCGGTCCCTGGTGCAAAAAAGGTTGGGGACCCCTGATTTAAAGGAAACCACAATAAGAATATTTGTAAGATAAACTGAGAACTCATAACACAGAACAGAACAGAACAACAGAACAGAACAGAACAACAGAACAGAACAACAGAACGGAACAGAGTAACAGAGTTGGGCTAGAACACCTCCAAGGTCCCGTTATTCTGTTCTACTCCTACTCTACTCTACTCTACTCTACTCTACTCTACTCTACTCTACTCTTATCTTGTGTGTAATGAGTTCTCAGTTTATTTGCAGAATTGTAATAGTTTTGCATAGTTAGAGCTGTTTTCAAACATACTGTGTGCGCGCGGAGTGTGTGCAAAGCGTGCACTCAGTGAGCTAGTTGTTACACCGGTTGAATTCCACCACTGAGTAAAGGTAAAGATTGAGGCTTACATTCTTGGGATCTGATGTGTCTTCAGGAGAGGCAGTACCAGAGGAAGAGCAGATCAGTGCAAAAGACCAGAAGAACTTGGAGCCATGTGACAATACGCCTATCATTGATAACATCGTCCCCGTTGTTGCCAGCATCTCATCTGAGGAGAAGCAGAAATATGAAGAAGAAGTTACTAGTCTCTACAGACAGTTGGATGATAAGGTCCATTCATAATTTCCTTTCAATTATTTGTTGGTCATGCATTATTAATATTTATTCATAACTAAAACCAGTGTGTGCTTCAAATTCTACAAAATGTAGTATATACCAGTGGTGGGTTACGACCGGTGCCTGCTGGGAGCACCAGGTACCATTCCGGTACGGTGCTCCGGAGGGCCCACCTGCCCGTCCATGTTCCTTTCTGGTATTTGAGGTTTTTGGGGCTTCCGTGCATGTGCCCGGAGCATACAGCACCTGTGCGATGGAGTGTCGCAGAGCATCGCAGGTGATAAGTACGCATGTGCGCATGTGCACACGTTCTGCGCACATTCATGTGGTGGATGCCTGGCCCCGTTGCACTGTAGATAACCCTAAAAGCTACACAGCTTGTACAAGGTTGAAGCAATATATGCAGAACTGCAGCAACATATTTAGGTTATAGATGTGAGTTTTTTGTTTTTTTCTAATGTAATAAAATTACATCTAGAATGTGTAACTATCTGATATCTCATATCAGAAGTCTGTAGTATATTAGTTTCCTATCAAAGAGTCCCAGTTCAGCTTTCCAGTTTCCTCTATTTACGATGTTTTCCTTTCCTATTTCCTTGTGAGAATATTTCATCATGGAAGTCCCTGCATATACACTGAAGCAGCACAATTATATTTAGGTGACAGACTTTCATGACAAATGTCTACATCAGGGGTAGTCAACCTTTTTATACCTACCGCCCACTTTTGTTTCTCTGTTAGTTGTAAAATTTTCTAACCGCCCACCGGTTCCACAGTAATGGTGATTTATAAAGTAGGGAAGTCAATTAAATTTAAAAAAGGAATGTGTTTCAGTATCAGACAAAACCCCTACCTCCCATCATGAAAGCTGGAACGCCCACTAGTTTGCGGTAGGGACCAGGTTGACTATCACTGGTCTACATGTTGCAATAAAATCCTTTTAAAAATTAGATATAAAAATGAAAAGACATTCCTTACCTGGTGGCAATTCACATACTTTAAGATTCCCGTTTTTGATGGCAAAATGCAGGGGTTAACATGAGCATTACTTGGCTCATAATAATATGAGTGTTCCATCTTTTCTTGCCTTTCAGTATAAGATTAATATGTAAAAAAATCAGAAAATGTTATATTAAGTTAAATATGAGAAACAGATAAGGAGATAACTCATTCTGAATCCTCCTGATAGTCTTGATGGCAAATATTTTAAAATGTCTTATGGCAGTTCTTTAATTTCACTTAATAAAAACAATTACTTAATTTCAATATTGGCTGTGACATAGATAAGGTAAAATAACTGATTTCATGTGGATTTTTGAAAACAGTGGTATACAGCCTCTTTTAGGATTAGAGTAGGGCTTGGAAAAGTGGATGTGTAACAAAGATTAGACAGGGTCAGGTGAAAGTAGCAGGAGAGTAAGAACAAAAGCTATACATAATTTAATTTAGATAGCAATGTAAAGTAATGTGTCCTTCAAGTCAAGCTAAATCCCTGCTAACTTCATGTACTTGTCTGAATCTTAACAATAATGGGGATATGATTTGTCTTTGCTTTCTTTGGGAACTTTATCAACTTGTCACTTAGTCTACAATCCTGAAATCTCCTAATGCTCATCCATCCAAACCTACTTACATTTTGGGGATCCAGAAAAGAATACTGCTAGCTGGTATTGGCTATGTAAATGCAGTTGGCTTTAATTAAATAGGGGTTAATCTATATGTAGAATAAGTTTCATATTCTACAACATTAAAAATCACAAAGTTTGTAAGATGTTTGGATACCACAACCAAAATATTTGAGGACTTCAAATTGGGTACCCTCAGACTTTACAAAGTCAGTCACAGTTATTTGAAGACAAATAAATACAACTAATGTCTTGTGATCAAAAATAATAATCCCTATATAGAGATTCCTGTCCAATACATGCCCACATGTGTTAATGAAATCATACATGTATTTAGAAATATACACAGTGGCTTTATTAAGAGGATATGCCAAGGGGATGATTATTTATTAAATTGTATATGCCTATAGAATCTGCTTTCAGATTTAGGTACAAGTATTGTAGGGACATCTGGGCATTTTGCTTTCACAAGTTGCCAATATTTATTTTATGAGGCTTTGTATACTGTTCTACGTGGGGAAAATTTAGCTAAGTGAAGGGTAGGAGTTGAAAATGACTTGATAGCATATAATCAATCAATGCTGCTCTAATAGCCAACCAACATTGAGCCTATTACAATCCTACCATAGTTAAGATTAAAACAAGAACATAAATGTATGGTGCTTCTATGCTTAATAGATATTATTATGCAGAGGCATTATAACTTACGTAACAATCTATTCTCACACAAGAGTAAACTCTCTCAATTCGTCTCCCATCGAAAACCTGCCAAAAATAGTCAGGATTTTATTTCCTTCCTGTATCCCAATAAGATCAAAGGATGTCAAAGTCTAGGTGCTGTAGGGAAGGGAAGCAACTAGAGAGGAGGCCTGCCTCCAAGAACTTTAAGAACATAAGAACATAAGAACAGCCTTGCTGGAACAGGCCACAGCCCATCCAGTCCAGCATTCTGTCTCACACAGTGGCTCCCCATTTGCTTCAGGGTATTCCCAAGCAGATGTTTTCACCTGCTTATGATTCCCTGCAAATGGCATTGAGAGATATCCTGCCTATCTCTCCAACCCGGAGGGTGTCCTTAGGCATCCATAATGATAGCTATTGATACCCTTGTTCTCCATGAACTCGTCTAATCCTTTCTTAAAGGTGTCGAGGCTGACAGCTGTCACCACTTCTTCTGGCAGGGAGTTCCATAGACCAGTGATCCTCTGGGTGAAAAAGTACTTCCTCTTATTTGTTTGAGGTCTAGTTATCAAAAGTTTCATGGAGTGCCCCCTAGTTTTAGTGTTGTGCGATAGGGAAAACAGTTTTTCCTTTTCTATTTTGTCCACACCGTGCATGATTTTATAGACTTCAATCAGGTCACCTCTCAGGCGCCGTTGTTCCAGAGTGAAGGTCCCTTTCCTGGTTAGTTGCAAGGAGTTCAGACCCCATCAGTTTTTAGATATAGTTGGTTTTTTTTGCCCCAACGTGCATCACTCTGCACTTACTAATGTTGAAGCTCATTTGCCACTGGTTTGCCCACTCCCCCAGTGTCAAGAGATCCCTCTGGAGCTCCTCACACTCTCTCTCAGTTTTTACTACCCTGTATAATTTAGTGTCATCGGCGAATTTGGCTACCTTGCTGTTTACTCCTACTTCTAGATCATTTATGAAGAGGTTAAAAAGCAAGGGTCCCAGTACTGAGCCTTGGGGGACCCCACTCTTTACCTCCGTCCACTTGGAGAAGTGTCCATTTAATGCTACTCTCTGTTTCCTGTCCCTTAGCCAGGTGCTAATCCAGGACAAGGCCTGTCCCTTTATTCCATGACTGGCAAGTTTATTTAAGAGCCTTTGGTGCGGGACCTTGTCAAAGGCCTTCTGAAAGTCCAGAACTTTATACTTCATGGGTCCTTAACTCCCATGCCATTGACCATTACCGGTCCGCGGCTTGTTAAAAACCAGGCCTCACAGCTGCAGGTGAGCAGTAGGTGAGAGAAACTGCATATACAGGGTTTCTAGGTTGCATGCTCCTTCCCCCTAGATCCATGGAAAAATTGTCTTCCACAAAACCGGTCTCTGGTGCCAAAAAGGTTGTGGTCCATTGTTATACAAGACAGGTTATAAATGAAGGATCCTCTCGTCCTGATTGGGCGGACAGAAACTATTGGGAATAACTAGTCTCATAAATATCCAGGTCCTCAGCTGTTCATTCAATGCCCATAAACCAACCAGTGACTCAAAGTAGCAGTATTATATAGCCAAACGAGGCTGTTATTCAGGCTGATGCATTCTGGAACATTCTGTAGTTTTGCAGTGGACTTTGTAGGCCGTGATTATAATTCTTTAAGGTAGGAGAATTTTGATCTTGCAGCAAAGAGTATAATAAAGAAACATGACACATTTACACCTTCATGTTGAAGAAAGCTACAGTTTTACACCACCAAAGATTCCATTATATGAAGTTTTACAAACAAAATAAAGAATTCTTAATAGTCAAACCTAGTGTATTTATATGTGAAATGTATGATTTTGTAAGATAAAAAGATAGAATTGAAGTGTCTTTGAAACCAGCTGCTGATTTAAAATACTAGTAATTCGTAGAATGATGCAGATGATAGAATAAAAACCAGATGAATCCATTATTATGTCGAACTGAAAAATATTTCTGTGTTGTGTAGAATCAGTCTTACACTGGGTACTAGACAAGATTGATTTATGGTTCTACTTGCTTGCATTTTTTAGAATGATATGTTTTAGTGATAAATGTTGGAACAAAGTTCTATAGTCTGCAAATTATGTTTGATGGGGTTCCCCTCCCCCCCCATTGCAACAATGGTACATTCGGTTTCCATAGTATTTTACATTGGAGGAAATATTGCAGCCACTTTTATATTGATATATGAGCTAGTGAGACAGGAATCAGAAATTCTCAGGATGGACATAACTGTTATGTAAATACTGAAGATATTTACCTCAGTCTTAATGTTAGAAAAGAAATCGCCAAATTTCCATTGACTTGAAAAAAGGCCTAGAATGTAGTCCCTGGAGGAAAGGGAGGGAGGGAGGGAGGTGAAAAAGAAATAACTTGGCTTCTGTGCTCTGCATATTTATGGCTTTTCTGTTTACTGCAATAAAGCAATTAAATTAGCTGAGTTTGATTGTGAGCTTCTGCTGGAAGCAAATTCTTGAATATGGAGTGAAGTATCTGGAAAGTTAAGATTTATTGCCATGCCTAGTGTGGAAGCTAGCTGATTTCAAGGCATAAAAATGGTAGACAAATAAAAAGTACTGTAACCCTTTTTTGTCCACTGCAGGATGATGAAATTAACCAGCAGAGTCAGTTGGCTGAAAAACTAAAACAACAGATGTTGGATCAAGATGAAGTAAGTATTTTATCTATTTATTTATTTATGCATTCCCCTAGACTAATACAACACAAATACAAAATTTAAAAGACAAAACAAAGCCAAAAACACCTGAAAAGATTAATAATAATAAGAAAGTATTGATGACGTCAACAAACCCCAATTATTGCTAGAAACTTGGCAACCTTTATAGTGCTTGATCAAGTTAGTTTTAATAGAATTAATAGAGAAACAGAATAACAGATGGAAGGGACATTGGAGGTTTCTAGACCAACCTCCTGCTTAGACAGGAAACCCTATACCATTTCAGACAAACTTTTGTCCAATCTCATCTTAAAAACTTCCAGTGATGGAGCACCCACAATTTTTGAAGGCAAGCTGTTCCACTGATTAATTGTTCTGTCAGGAAATTTCTCTTTAGTTCTAGGTTGCTTTGCTCCTTGAGAAAGAAGACTAGCTTCTTGATCCTAAAGACAAATAACATTTCTAACAATCAGATTTATAAGTGCCAGATACCAGGGATGGTGTACAATGCGCAATGTAAAAATATTTTTTATATAAAGACTGGCTATTCTCTATAATCTAATTAAGTCTGTCTATACAATTGTTTGGTCAGTTCACTAATGAGTGGATTTCCAGAGTCTGCCTTATGGCTATGTTTTTCTTAAGTAGGCCTGGTATTTATTTCTGACCAATGAAATCCGCCAAGGTTGTTGCCGATAGAAGTATTACAGAGAGAAAACAGATTGTCCTAGTATTCTTAAGTCTTTATCATGGATGAATTTTCTTGTGGGTGTAGTCCAAACGTTTGTCAGCATTGTGTACATGGTATGTTGAGTCTGAATTTTTTCAGCATTTAATTACTAAATTATGAATACAGTTGCTAAATTAATTGCTATATTATGAAGGTGAAATGTTGAATATATTGATTAGGTTAATACCAAAAACTTATTGGGGACTGGCTTTTAGCTTCTAACAATTCTTTTCCAATCAGGTGTATATTACTACATTATCAGTCAAATTACTGGAATTTTTTTAAAGGTCATTTAGTATTTTTATCCTTCCTGATTTGGAATAAAATTGAATATAACTTTATTCATTACTTTACTTTATTTTTGTCCATCATTTTTACTACTTAATCTCATTCACTCTGTTTCAGCTCTTGGCTTCCACCAGGAGAGATTATGAGAAAATACAAGAGGAACTCACTCGTCTTCAAATTGAAAATGAAGCTGCAAAAGAAGAAGTTAAAGAAGTTCTCCAGGCTTTGGAGGAACTCGCTGTTAATTACGACCAGAAATCACAAGAAGTGGAGGACAAGATGAGAGCTAATGAACAGCTGACAGATGAACTTGCACTGAAAACAGTAGGAACAATCCTGATTAATCTTCACTCCTAGATATATTATACTAATTTGTAGATACCTTCCATGAATCCCAACTAAGACCTCATTAAACACACCAGAGAATTTCTGCTGTTTGAAGTGTTCATTAAAATAAAAAGAGAATTTTCTTTAGCAAATTGCTAGAGATCCAGTTTTGTGAAAATTGTTAGCATGTCAGTTGTCATTTGCCATGTTGTTGTTGCAGTGAATGCTAAAATGGTAAATGATGAAATCTTTAAAACATGTATAAAACATGTTTAAAACATATATAATCCGGTGTAATAATTTTCTGCTGGAAAATATATGAGAAGCTTATTATTATTTTGTTTCCCATTGCATGCTGGACGTTTAACATCAAAAGAATTTGGTCATAGAAATGGCATTCTGTTTTCTTCAAGTGGCTTGATCTGCTTTAGCTACTAGCCGACTAGGAATTTCTGTATGTGTATCTCTATGCAAGTTTTAAAATGGAAGCTATTTCTACCTTCCACTGATTCTACCTTGAGTTTCCAGAAGGTGTTGCTGGGAATTATTTCTCTGTCACATAATAGCTAAGTTATGGATTTTTTTCATTTAATGCCTAATTCTTCTATATGTTCCTTAAACTGGAGCATATAGAACAAGGTGGTATTCACTTGCCTTCCCTACCGGTTCGCAAATGTGAGCGTGTCTCTGTGTGTGCTTCGCATGTGCCATGTCTGTGCATGCACTTAGCCTTCCACACATGCACTTTGGCTAAAAAAAAAGGTTCCTAAATGGGATGCCATAGAGCCGGGGTGGGTGGGCACTGTGCCCCGCGATTTCCGCTACCGGTTCAGGCGAACCGGTCTTAACTGGCAGAATACCACCTCTGATATAGAGTAATTCTGGATACTTCATCTCTGCCAAACTTCTATAAGACATGAAATAAATATAAATAAATAGTTGAGGTTAAATATAAAGCCACCTATCTGATCTAGAATTCTGGGGTTATTCTTAATTTAATGAGAACAAATTTATTTATTTTATTTATTTATTTATTCTTGGATTTGTATACCGCCCTATCTCCCCGAAGGGACTCAGGGCGGTGCACAGGTAAATATTAAAAACAATACAACAATACAATATAAATACAATAAAATATGAATGAATGTAACAAAATGAATGAAGGTGCCAAAAAATGAATAGTTTTTTGTATAACAGTAGAAAGCTTGATTATTGTTTGTATCCCAAGTGAAAAGTGATGTTCGGTTTGAGGCTTCTTTATAAATTAGACTGTGAGTGTTTGACTCATAGCCTTAAAATTTTAGGAAATAGAGTCTGTCTAAGTACATCCAATGTAGAAAACATAGCATAAGCTTCAAAAACAATTTTTTAAAGTGTGACATGCAATTGCTTTTCATCATAATTCACTATGTAAACTGTGTTATTTTTATTATTTTGCAGTCTGCTCTGTCAAGTACGCAAAGAGAGCTGGGACAGTTGCAAGAACTTAGTAATCATCAGAAAAAGAGAGCTACTGAAATATTGAATTTATTGCTTAAGGACCTGGGAGAGATTGGCGGAATCATTGGTACTAATGATGTGAAAACAGTAAGTATTGTAGGTATTGTAGGAAACACTACAGCAAGACAGAAATATTTCAACTTCAAAAATAATGACTACATTAAAAATAATCCTTGAGGATAGTAAAGCAGGTAGTGAACCAAAAGATATGAAAATGAACAAGATGGTGTCTATGGCATTGTGTTCTAAGTCCCACTTTCTTCATAGCTGTATTGATGTTGTGTATTTGATATTATATAGTTGTTACTCATTTGTTGAGCATCTCCTAGATGTCAATATCTCAGCTTTCCAAATGTTCAGCAATCGCTCTGCTGGCTGAAAATTCTGGGGCGTCCACATATCAGAAAGATGCAAAGGCTACAGAAAGCTTACAGTATGCATCTCTCAGTCCTTACAACTAAGTAAAATCTAAGTAAAAAGCTATCAGATTTGATTCCAGTGAGGGATAAGCAGGTTATATGGAGTGCATTTGATTGATACAGCCAATGTTTAGTCAGTGCGATACTTTTATTTTTTCTATTGCATTCTCTTTTTAAATAAATCCTCTTTATTGGAAATAGGCCCTTTTGGCACCAAAGGTGGGTAACTTTATTTCAGGGTAGGCTTTTATTAGAGCCAGAATTGTAGGGAGAAGAGAAAATTAA